>CM060920.1:973316107-974566107 GCA_030737875.1 Allium sativum
TCCACACACGCCGATGAAACCCGTTGGACTCGCGTTGCCACCGCTACCCCGGTTTGGCCTCTTATAGTCAAGCCCAATATGCGTGTCCCGTCACTCGACTAGAGTCGAGCCCACTAAGATACGTTTGGGATATTGGTTGAAATGGGCCCCCACAAGCTTCCACCTAAGCTTGTTAATTTATCTAGTGTATCCCACTTAACCCCTTTTATAATCATGCCCACCTACATGTTAAGGTTTGGTTAAGTCATCTAATCATATTTCAATTGCCACTTAAGGCACCCACTAGATTTCCACATGCCACCCAAAGCACTTACTTAACCCTTTACCCATGTTTAATTACATGTTCCACTTTGGTTAAGTATTCTAATCGTATTTTCTATTGCCACCCAAGGCAACCCACTAGTTTCCTCATGCCACCCAAGGCACCCCCACTAGTTACTACATGCCACCCAAGGCACCCACTTAACCCCTCATGCCCCACTACATGCTAATATGGTTAAGTGTTTCTTAGTTAATTAAGATCGTAACCTTTGTAAAGACCTCTCACATTAGACTGTCTTTTATGGCAGCTGGATATGCCGGTTGGTTCCGGGCAGCCTTACACCATAACAGAGTCTAACCTCGTGTCTTTACACTTGTCACGTATTTAGTTTGTAACTAAGACCTCTCACATTGGGCCAATCATTTGTAGCTGCTGGATTTGCCGGTCAGTTCCGGGCAGTCTTATGCTACAAAAAGGGTCCAACCTCGTGTCTTAGTAGATTAATTACACCTAATTAATCACCCCCTTAATTTGTATTAATTATCCCTAATTAATTACAAATATTTAAGAATATGGGTAGACCTAACTCAATAGGTAAATTCCCAATTCCATAATATGGGTAGACCTAACTTAATAGGTAAATTCCCAATTATGTCCATCCACTTTACGGTATGTTTAATCATACCCACTTCACACAATTTTATGTGTTCATTAATTTTTACCCCATCGTCCCCACGTAAATACGTTAACATGACATACTTCAAAAGAGAAGATTCATCATACACACAATGGGTTCAACTTATCATATCATTAGCATTATCATGGGTTAAAAAGGTATCATCTTGCATATATGACCATAAACCCAACTTGCATACAAAACTAACCCAAACTTGCATGAATCACATATGTCATAAGGATGGTAACTTGCTTAAATGTTCATGTCATAGACCTATCATAAAGGTGTCAACTTGCATACATGTCATAGGTCTAAAAGGGATCAACTTGCTCATAGACTTATGTCATTCATAGAGGCAAACATGCATATGAACTTGCATCATAACTTGCATGTGAACTTGCATCATAACTTGCATATGAACTTGCATCATAACTTTCATATGAACTTGCATCATAACTTGCATATGAACTTGCATCATAACTTGCATGTGAACTTGCATCATAACTTGCATGTGAACTTGCATCATAACTTGCATATGAACTTGCATCATAACTTGCATGTGAACTTGCATCATAACTTGCATATGAACTTGCATCATAACTTGCATGTGAACTTGCATCATAACTTGCATGTGAACTTGCATCATAACTTGCATATGAACTTGCATCATAACTTGCATATGAACTTGCATCATAACTTGCCATACTTAGAGGCAAACTTGCATATATTATGCATATCATAGAAAGAGACAAACTTGCATAAAACCAAACACTTAATATGCATAAAACCAAGTACTTAGCATGCACAAAACCAAATTCTTAGCATGCATAAAACCAAATACTTAGCATGCATAAAACCAAATGCTTAGCATGCACAAAACCAAATGCATAACTTGCATATCATGTTACATACAACTTGCATATACTCTCACATATAGTTTGCATAACATGTTACATATGCATAAATGTTCAACATAATGGTTTGCATCATAAAACATGGCATTAAACTTGCATATAGCATAAAACTTGCAAAACACATATCATACAAACTTGCATAAACACATTTATCCACAAACATAGCCATGTCTTATCATATCCTACCATAATCAATTTAACAATTGATTATTAAAGCTATAGGAACTCACCACTAAGCTCCCATAAGCAAACCCTTGCCACAAATTACCCAAAAACTCTAGCCTTGAACATAAAGCTTGCAACTTGATGATGAATGCAAGCTAATGATCACTTATACAACTCAAAGATGCTTGTATGCACATGAAAGCCTTCATAGAAATAGTTTAGAAATAGGGTGGAGGCTAGGGTTTTGGGTGGAGGCCATGATCATAGAAAATTTTGGCATAGTTTAGTTAGGAGATAGGATTATGATCATTTAGGGTTAGCTTAGGGTCTTATTTATAAGATTAGGCAAGTGTTTTAGGCCTTTAGATCAACCCTAGGTTAGATTAGGACCATCAGATCTCGGAAGCTTCCAGAAACCAGCCCCCAAAGCCTAACCCAAACTCAACTAGGTGCACCAGGCCAGCATCAGCCGACAGGGCAAGTCGACAGCCCTGTCGACCAGGCTGGGCGGGAGTTTTCCCGCCTGGCCCCATTTCTGCATGTTTCGAAATTTGAACCTGAATTTTTAAATCTGTTTTGAACTTTGAACTTTCTGTAAACTTCATTGGGCCATAACTGGGCCATACGGACTCCGATTCTCGAAAACTCGGACTCTATTTCGCGTATTTTTCCGAGACGAACGCAATGACGCAGCCCGTTTCCTCCAATTCTCACATCTGAGATTATTTATTCTGTAATTAGTGAATATTAGTATTAACTGAAATTCGGGGTGTTACAACACGTAATACAGTTGGGATACTAGTACGGTAGGTGCAGAGCGGATATACAGGATAGATGCCATGGGACGTTATACGTGATAGATGTCTTGGGGATATTATACTTGATAGAAACCTGACGATGTGATACCTTGTTTTATCTTGACATCGTAATTTATCATGACACCTTAGTTTACCTGAGTTCAGTAGTTCATCCTGTTATTTTGATTTAGCCTATCTATCTTGTTATCATGCTTATGTTCATCTCAGTTTCCCATGTCAGTTGACTTTACTAGTTTTTATACTAATAGTAGATAGGGCTTACTCAGTCTTTTTGACTGACCCGTTTTGTTTCGCCTCTTTTCTTCCGTTTTCCCCCCAGGTTACAGGGAGGAAATACTGTTGTTTAGTTCGGACTTCTTCTGCTTGAAGGTCATCATGGATGGCTTGGACTTTTCCTGGCTATGGCTACTTTACTGTTTATATTTGGGGAATAATTTATGAAAAAGTCTTTATGCTTCTTTACTATTGCAAGACAGGTTTTGATGTACTCTGATGTAAAAGGCTTTAGACCTTATGTATTCATGTTTATGAAAGTTCGATTTTACTTCCGCTATTTTATATGTTCTGTCTTGTGATATTTCTGTGCATGTTTACCAATAATGCCCCTCTAAAGCTAGTGCATTCCTTTGCGAGTGACCCTAGCGGAGGCGGGGTGTTACATTTATAAACATCGTTTATAAATTACTTGTTTATATATTTAAACATGTCTCGATTCCAAATCTATTTGAAATAAATATTTTCTACTTTGGAAAAATAAATTTCCCTTTTCAAATTCACACTTGTATTTATATTTCCTGAATTTTTCCAATGATAATTCAATTCACTTCATTTATAAACTTTGTTTATAAATGAACTGCTTGTTTTAATTATTCAAAACAAGTTAATATTTTTGTTCTATTCAAATTTCAAATTCGATTTTAGAAAAATAGAATTTCCTTTTTAAAACTGGAAATTTCCTTTCCACGATATTTTTAAATCTGTTCATTTAGGCCCAGTGATATTTAAACACCAAACAACCAATTATTTATTTCAGGTTTTCTAACACATTATATATGACAGTATATATGCAAACAACAAACAAATAGATAATATATTTTTGAGGAATCCAGTTGGATCCCTCCAACATGTTTTCCTACATCCGCAGACGTTGGCACATAAATAATACCATCCTGCTTCGAGGCAGGATATCGCGGTGTAGAAGGTCATCCACTAATATATATTTGTGGGGCGCATAGGGAAATCATCCGTTGTGAAACTGCGGGCATGCGCTAATGAGACCGCGGCAACAATCCAATCATCAACCCAATATATATATATATATATATATATATATATATATATATATATATATATAACAGTCAACCCTAAATAACTAATATATTTAAATCAACCAGAAAGCATTCAAACAAGCAACAACAATTATTTTTTCCAAATAATTCTAAATAACAGGTGAGTCAGGTTTACTCACCGTGATTTTTAATCGAAATTTATTCCAATCTGAAAACCACCGTTTCGTTATCGCTTAGTACGAGTCCAACATAGCTCGTTTAAATTAAAATATGTTATCAGAAAAGTAATTCAAACTTCTTATAAGTCTGAAAATAATTATACGTTTTTAACTAAAATAAATTAAATATTTAAATTACCGAAATAACTTCTCCACTGTTTGAAATCAAACACAGTATTTCTTCACAGACTGCTCCTAATACGATAGTGAACACCTTGACACTTCGTTGAATACTTCATCTCGTCCATTTCCCTATTCCCAAATTGTGAATTTGCCAAGGATACGAGTCTCATAAATCCAATGGCATTTGAATCTGATTTTGTATAAACAACATATGTAACAACCCGAAAATCTGGGCCAGTTTAAAATTTTTATTTTGGCAATTTATGAATTTTGAATATTTAAAATGAATTATTTTAAATAATAACGACGAAAAATTTATTTTGAATATAATTCAAATGAATATATTTATATAGATTGTCGTTAGAATATAAATAATTATTTTAAATTATAAAAGGAATTGAAAATGGCGCGGTAGTTCGATAATTCGATTTCAAACTTCAAATGGATGTACCGGGTGCAAAATAAATCGGAATTTAGCGAAACCAAAAATAATAGAATCTATTTGAGAATATCTTTCCAATGAATCCGAAAAATCAAAATTTCATAGCGGGAATCAAAAGATATGGCCAAATGAATTTTCAGAATATTCGCTATGGAATTCTGGCCCTTAAAAATAGCCATTTTGCAAACGACCTCGGATTTCGACGAAACCACTTTTGTTGGATCCGTGATGTCAAGTTATTGCTAGATTCCAATTTTCGTAATTTTTCGATTCAATATGTGAGCGTGGCAAAGGAAAACGCGTTTGACTAGTTTCAGTCTATTTTAATTGACTGAAAAATGGCCATTTTTCAAACGGTCTCAAAATTCGACGAAACTAGTTTTGTTAGGACCGTATCGTCAATACGAAGCTAGAAAATATTTTTTGGGAATTTTTCGAGTTAGTATGTGACCCCAGTAAATTGAAATGCGTGTTCAAATTCAATATATATAGAGTTATATGTTGATTTTGACGGAAACTGATCGAAACGATCAAATCAACCTACGATACATATCCCATTGTGTTCGGAATGGGGGTAATTAGCTATGGACGACAGGCGGTGGGTCTCGTTTCGAGGTCGAAAATAGAAGTACCTTTTTGGAATTAAATAATTAAGAATTTCCCCTTCTCTCTCTATCCCCTCAGGCCCCCCCATCTATTTTCAAAATAGAAAGCAAGAAAAAAAAAGGGCAGAGCCCTAGCCGCCACCGTGGCACCACCGCGCCGCAGGCGCGACCACTGCCGTAGCTCGCGCCCCTCACCTTCCTCTCTCCTCCGATCTTCTTCTCCGTTCAACCTCTCCCTCCTTGAAACCCGCGCAGCCCCTACGATGGCCATCGACCCAAAATCTTACCCCCCTCACGCCACCGCGCGAGGCGCACGTCTCCCCCTCCAGCAACCCTAGCCTTGACCGGACCCCACCAGCGCCAGCGAGCTGCTGCTCCCGCATCCCTCCTTCTCCGTTCTCCCTTCATCCCATTTCCCCCAATTCGAACACGCCCCCTAACCCTCCAACGCAGAAACCCTCTTTCTCGCTGAAACAAAGACCGTAAGTTTCTCCTTATTTTATATATTTATTTAGGTTAATTTTTCAGTTTTTATTTTTTAAAAAAGGAATTGAAATTTATATATACATAGGAGGAGAAATAAAAAATGGGATTTGTTATGATATGAAAGGATCTTGTTTGTGTAGATGAAAAGCCCATATTTTTATAGATAAAAAGGTGAGGTTTTTAATATGATAAAAGATGTAATTTTTATGAACGTAACAATACGATTTTTGAAATTAAAATAGAATAGATTTTTGAAAATAAAATGGGATTTGTTTATGAATATATTAAATAGAATTTGTTTGAAGACATATCGCATTTGTTTTGGAAACGTATATCATAATAGATTTGAAAATATACTTTACTTTGTTATAAAAAGAACTAGATAAAAATATGATTTTTACTTAGGTAGAGTATTAAAAATATGGCTTTTATTAAAGTAAAAATATAGAAATATAATTTTTATATAGGTATGATAATTAAAATTCGATCTTTATATAAGAAGTAGAAATATAAAAATATAATTTTTATATAGAAAGAAGTGTTGTAAATATATATATACGAAATAAAAATAGAATTTTTATTTATTGAATGAAGCGATAAAAATATAATTTTTATTTGAACATCGTGAAAAGATTGCATTGGAATTTCAAACCGATCCAGACGGTTCAGCAGTTCTACAGCAAAGCACGGTGGAGTGGAACCCTCGGTGAGAACTTCTCACATTTTATTTTTAATCTTCTAGTTAATAATATATATACTAGGATGCAGACAGTGTTTAGTAGCACCCGACACCCATCGTCCACAGACCATGGACGGCTTGTATGCTTGGTTGTTTGTTTGATTTTGATGTGTAGTTGATTGTGTGATGTGAAACGAAATAAAATATTTATATAGGTAATAAATATTTTATAGTTAAAAATAGAATTTTTAACGTGTATTTGAAATGAAATAAATATATATAAACAAATCAAACGATTTGTTTATATACACACATTTGACTGATATTGACTGGTACGATAAATTTTACACATCGCCCAACTACATAAATAAAATCTGTGTTTGATTGATTGAAACCCCACACGGGTATTGGGATGATATTTGGCGTACACTAATCCCAATTATTTTGTTGTATGTCAATCGATTGGTTGACAGACTGTGTAAGCGTTAATTATTTATATTTAATGCTTATACAGTTGTGTTGTGCACTTTGGATGATGGTTGACTATTTATTGTTGCTATTATATACATGTGTTGTGTGGAATCCATATAATTAACATTATATGGTAATTGATTGGGGCTCATTCCAATTGAGAAAATAAAGAATATTATAAAATAAGATTCATGTGTTGATAGTACTCATTTGTTGAGATTAGTCAAGTGTTGAAAGAAATATAAATTCATGTGTTGAATAGAATAAATATTCATTTGTTGAATTGATTAATGAAGTTTTCGAAAAATATAAAGCCGTGTTGATTAGAGATGCGTTATTTTGATGCGAACGATATTTTTATCGATTTTATTCGTTTTATAATGAATATTGAAAAGTGATTTCAAAATTTAATATTCTGAATTGAAATTCAAATTTAATTTAAATTAAAACTCAAATTGAAATTTAATTGAATCCATTTGAAATGAATTCAAATTGAAATGAATTCGAATCAAATAGAAAATGAATTTGATTCGAATTGAATAGAAAGTGAATTTGAATTCGAATTGAATAGAAATGAATTCAAATTGAATTAAATTGAAATTGAATTAAAAACAAATTGAAATCGTTTTGAATGAAATTTAAAACGAACTGAAATTGAATTGAAATCAATTTGAAATGAATTCAAATTTAATTGAATAGAAGGTAAATTCAAATTGAATTGAATATAAAATGAATTTGAATTAAAATAGGTTAAAATAGAATTCAAATTGAAATTGAAATTGAATTGAAATGAATTCGAATTGAATTAAAATGAAATTCGAATTGAAATTGAATTGAAATTGAATTGAAATGAATTCGAATTGAAATTGAATTAAAATGAAGTTCGAATTGAAATTGAATTAAAATGAATTCGAATTGAAATTGAATTAAAATGAATTCAAATTGAAATGAATTCGAATTGAATGGAAATGAAAGTAAAACGAATTTATAATGGAAAATTCACCTTTGATTTGAAATTGAATATGAAGTTGAAACTGTTTTGAAAACGAATTTAAAACGATTTATAAAATTCGTTTTAAATAGAAATCGACGAAATATATATTATATATATATAATATAATGGCCTTAATAGAACGCGCCGCGCTACGGTAGTTCGAAAATTTCGACCATTGGCTTCGAATGGACATTACAGGAGATCCGACCGTCGGATTCTCCTCAAACAGGAACCGTTGGGTTCGTATCGAAAATAGCTTTCCGATGAATATTAGAAATTTGAAATCTGACGGTTGGATTTGGAGATACGTCCAAATCAAATTTGAAAAAGGTCGTTGTAAGTGCAGTTCGATAGCCATTGATGGAAATCGACTGTACGGGCCTTGATAAAATAATTAAAAATATCTATAATTTGTGTAAAATTATAATATAAGAATTGAAAAGAGCTGGGATGAAAAATCCCATATTTGAAAAGATAAAAATGTAATTTTATCAAAATGAACTAATTTCAAACTAGGAATAAAATCCAATATTTTTAAATAAATAAAATTGGATTTGAAGTGGTATTTAAAAATAATCAGAATTTGATATTGAATATAAGCCGATATATTTTCTATTCAGAGCCTTGTATTTAATATCAAATGAGATTTGGGTTTGTTGTGAATGGTGTCTTCATCAACACTGTTCTTAAACCCACTTGAGAAATGATTAAATCTTTTAATTTAGATTTAATAAAGTATACCAATTAATTAATATATTAATTGGAATTGAAATAGAATGTGAAATTCGGGTTTATCATGAACGATGTTTTAAATAACAATTGTTCTTTAACCCGATAATAAATATAATGTGATTTGGGTTTATCGTGAACTGTGCTTTAAATGGCATTAGTTCTTTAACCCAGTAAAAGGAGTTTTAATGGATCTTTAATTAGATTGGAATGTGAATTGATAATATAAATTATCAAATATAGTAAGTGATCGAAAAGGAGTATCGCCAGTTTTGCTCCGAGCGATAGTAAATCTTTCATTAGATTTAATCGTGAAATGGTAATTAAATTTACCGATAACACCATGGTGTTAGTTATGGGGTACTAACAGTTTTGCTCCATGGGATGAATAGGTTGGGATTGGGAAATAAAATAAATAATTACTTCGGTGTGGTTCGCTAATCCCGACTAGTTTGGAAAACCATAATATATTTGAAATGATATTCAAAGGAAGATTAAAGATAAATTTCAAAGAATTTATCTTTGATAAAATTAACGGGAACCTTTCCCTAGGAATATTCTGAATTGGAATGAGGCGTATGTTGTTATTGTGTAACATTTGTTTATTATATACGTGGGTTATTCAGAAAGGCCGGGTCTATACCCATTCTGAATAACCGATTCGACGATAAGTAGAAGATGAAGACGGTGGTAGAAGACCGGAAGTCTTCACATCGTTTGGGTGATTACTGATGATCTTGATTGTGCTGTACACCCAAGATGAGGGAATCAGTTGGTGATCGTCCAGACGTACTTGGAGATCGATGGATATGCGAGGAAAGTGCCTCCGGTTTCGTTCAGACCCAGAACGAACTTGTAAATGGACTGTGTGTCTGACATTGGATTTTATTCTGTGTTGATTGATCTCTATTAAATAAACATCTATTTGGCGGCGGAGAATTTATTCTCTTGCTTAACGCCCTTCTCTGAGACGTACGAGCTCAGAGGTTGTATATCGATGGACATCAGTCGCATGGAGTGAATTGCCTGTGTGGCATGCCTAAGTGGCAGATGATCAAGGCTTTTGTTGAAAAGCAAAGTCTTGTGGTTGATGATCAAATCACGACCTGTGTGGCGCAGCTTTGTGTATAACGTGAATTCGCGAGCCTCACACCCCGGTATGAGTCAAAAACGGGATACAGACTGCAGGGAGAACACGACGTTTCTTCCTAGCTATGGGTGGTGTCAGTGCTTAAACTGGCCGACATTTATATACTTTTCACCTGTGTGGTTGTTGGAATGAGGCGCCTCGATATTAGGTCTGTTAGGACCGTGAAACATGTGTTCAGGAATACTAATCCTCCAAAGTTAGGTGAGGACCGGCCCTGAAGATCCAAGGATCATAGTGGGGTCCTGAGACATTTGCTAGAGTGTCTCGAATCGGAGAGGAGCTTGCCCCTTGCCTCGACTCATAACGGAAATCCAATTTCCAATACGTTTATTTCGGTTTTATTTGTAGAGCCTAGTATGGCGACATGATATATGGTACCCATGCCGCCTAGGATTGATATTTATGATTGAAATTGTTTTGACACTATACACTTATAATAGTATCAAATGATTTGTTTTAAACGTATCAAGCATGTTTGGCTATTATAAGGGAAAACCCTATCCTCCGGCTTGCGTTGCATTGTGTGATGGGACCTGGGTCTTATAATAGCTTCATTTTTCGAAAAAGCATTGCACTGTTTATTTATATGCACTGGTGTTCTTGGGAGGAAACCCGTTCCGTGTTATACGGCGTGGTCCCTTGATTTACCGAACTTTAAAATCAAATTTAACTGTTTTAGTTCTCACACCAGTCACATGACTGACCTGGAGTTTATTGTTTTAACCTAAACTCTGGGTGCCCTTATTTTGACACGGGCAGCTAGTAGTTTTGGTTTTGCAGATTTATATCCACAGGAACCTGGTTTACAGCTGGAACGATGTTCGGAAAGCTTTGTATCCGTATATCTCCTTCAGTTGTATTTTGTATTATTTTCCGCTGCTATGTAATTATTGTAATCTCTGATATTTATCAAATGTATTTTATTTGTTAATACTCTGTATATTCTTGTATTCTGATGGAATTGTTGTAATAACAATGAAATGTTCTTCTCTTTGTGTTCTAATTCGTCTTGTACTCACGGTAATTCGTCCTTTCTCTTCTCTTCGGAGATGGGGAAGTTCGGGTCGCTACAACATATATTGTTATTGTTTTCAAGTTCCTATAAAAATGAAATAAAAATTTGCTGATTTATTTTATTAACTGAAATTTACCTTATTGCCAATGACTAACCATCTCAGCATTACAGTACCAAATTGCCTCAAACTAAACCATGCTAACTGACATCTTCTCCACAGAGCATCTTTAAACCACTCCTGCCAAAAACTGTTTCATGCTATTGCTGTATTTTCAATAACCACTACTGGACTGCTGCTTCATCTCAAACCAATACTAAAATGCCTCGGCGTTGTCTTAAACTCCACAATCCTAACACCATTCATTTAAACTCGCACCAATCCCGAATGTCGCGTCTTTGGCCAGTCAACTGCTCCTCAATATCGCGACTCCTTTTGGTAGAAGATCGAATCCTCCTCATCCAAACCAGAACCGCACCCTTCGGCAGTCCCTAAACACTATTGCGATCTCCCCACCATCGCGTTTTTCAACCGATGTTGATCTCCAGACCGCATCGCGCCACAATCGAATCCCCTTTTTACCTTATACTGCAAATCACGAGCTTTTTATCTCGGCCTCGAGCTCCCGATTTTCGAGCTTCAGAAACTCATCGCGCCGCGCCTGAGTGGAGGGTTACCAAAATGAAAGAGAGGGCTCGAAGAATCAGATCTTGATTTGGTTTTCCCTTTTCGATTTTGCTTCTGGAGTTCGATTTTTTAAGAAGTATTCACGGTTTTGAGAGGAATAAAAGAGGGCCACGTTTTGTTTGGTTTGTGGATGAAGAGGAAGCACGGGTCTTGCTTTTGTCCACAACTATGTTATTTATTTTAAATTGTTTTTGAATTAAAAATCTGTATCCTTAAAATTTGATTAACCCTTGATCCTGAGCTCCTTACTGAACCCAACACCGACATTCCTAGGGTAAAACCGCTATTCTGAACACACTGGAACCGGTATTAAAACCCCATTTGATCATATGGAGAAGATATTAGTTTAAACTGATATAAATTAAATTCAAAACCATTAATTCTCTAATAATAAACTAATATTAATATATATTTTTCTAAATAGAATTTCTATACATTATTTGAATTGATCGGACTTCGTTTAAATTTCGAATTGAATTATTTCAGTTCTCGTATTTCGATAATTATATATATTCGAAATAAACCGTGTTTCAATTTTTAAATCGATAATTCAATATAAAAATTCTTTTATATCATTAATTCAATATTTAAACCATATTAAATATTTAAAATAAATCCATAGAAATCTGGGTCGTTACAACTTACCTGGCCAACGTTTATTTATTTGGGCGAGAATCGGAATGGATCGAAAGGAAAGTCCCAATGTTCATTTAACAGTTTATTAAATGTTAAATGTACGAAAGATATTCATCTTTGTATATTGAATCCGAAATTAAGATAAGTGAAAACTGGATTTTTCCAATTAATTAGATTAAATTGGAATTAAATGGAAACCGTATTGGTTAATGGTGGAGATAAGTCTCCATAGATGAAGACTTACACTATTTGAGGAATTTGAAAGGCGCTAGCCAATTTTCCGCTTATAGTATTGGTTGGATATAGAGATTAATCTCAACTGTAAGCAGATATGATTACTGTGTAGATTCCATTTTAAATGGAAGATGATTTTGGGTTTATCGTGAACTGTGTTTTAAGTGACATTGGTTCTTTAACCCAATTAAATATAGAATTAATTTCCTAAGATTGAATAATCAATAAGTAGTGATTTTTGAGATTAAAACTAAGTGGAGTTTTAATGAATCTTTAATTAGATTGAAAGGAGAACAGGGTAACTAAATTTACCATATTCAAGAAATGTTCGAAAATGGGGTACAACCAGTTTTACTCCATTCGATAGTTAAATTTTTAATTAGATTTAAAACATTAAATGGTAATTGAATTTACCAGTAACACAATGGGGGTTAGATATGGAATACTACCAGTTTTTCTCCATGGCATGAATATGTTAGGATTGGAATAATAAAATGAATGGTTACTTCGGTAAGGTTCGTTAATCCCGACTAGTTGATAAACCTTAATTTGGTTTAGACTGTGAACAGATGTTGTAAAATCTCTTGCAATGGTTTCCAAAGAAAGAATTAAACAAGAGTTTTAAATGAATTAAATCTTTGATAAGATTTGTGGGAATAATTCCCAATTTAATGAATATTTGAATAAAGGAATATTCTGGATTGGAATGAGGTTCATAAGATCCTGTATACCTATTGGTTCTAAAGATGTGCTAAATATTTGGAAAGGCTGGGTTTTTACTTATTCTGAATAATAAAATGATGCGATGCTAATGTTAAGATATCGACGACGATGGTGGAAGACCCATATTTCTTCACATCAGATGGATGGCCTTTTGATGCCTTGGGCGACGGCCCATATGAGGTTAAAGTAGCGGCCAATCTGACCACACTTGAAGTGATTTGGTTTGCAAGGACTTGCACTCATAGGCGGGGATGCGGAATCAAGTGCCTTCAGTTTCGTTCCTATTCGCGGAATGGACTTGTTGATGGATTTCGTGTCTGACACTGTATTTTATAAAATATAGACTAACATTTACTAAACATGCTTATGTTTGGTAGCGGAGAATTTATACTCTTGCTTAACATCCTTCTTTGAGATGTACAAGCTCAAAGGTTGTATGTTGGTGAGTAGCAGTTTGTGTTTTAAGAAAGAATAGTGTGGCATGATAAGTGTAAATGATCAAGGCTTTTGTTGAAAAGCAGGGCCTCGTGGTTGAAGACCAAAGCATGGATTAAATGCGTTTCTTTGTGTATGACATGACTTCGTGGGTCACACAACCCGAAATGAGCCGAAACAGGATTATAGACCGCAAGGTTTGGGAAATAACGTTCCATCTAGCAAAAGGTAACGCCATGGTATGGAGCCCAGGCATTTACTTATGTGGTTTGTTGGATGAGACGCCTCAGACTAGGTCAACTTACCTAGATGACAGTCTACACACAGACTGAGGGACGTTAAGTTCAGGCTGTTACTTTAATCCACAAAGTAGGGTGGGCCGACCCTACCATTCTAAAGGAGCCAGATGGGATCCTGGAACCTAGCTGGGGGTTCCAAATCAGACTGGGAAGATCCTTAGCCCAAGCTCATTGATGGAAATCTAACTTCCAATATGAAACCCTTTACAATTTTTAGGTTGTATACCTATGTAGGCAACATGGTGGCATAAGGCACTATGCAAGCTAAGATTCATAAGTTTATCTTCGAAAGGATTTTTCACACCCAAGTCATTATAATAATATCATATGTTTTTGTTTTGAACTATATTAAGCATATTTTGCGATTATAAGGCAAAACCCCTGCCCTTTGGTGTGCGCTTGCATTGTCTGATGGGAGCTGGGGCTTATAATCGTTCATTTTTCTCAAGTCATGTTTTCAAAATATGGTTTATGGTTGCTATGTTTGGTTCTAGTTGCTATGGTTGTGCAAGTATCCTTGGAAGGTAACCCGTTCCGTGACATGCGGCGTGGTCCCAAGTTACCTTATTCAAATTAAGGATAAGTATAAGATTAGTTAATAAAGTTTTCTCACACCAGTCGCATGACTGACTCGTAGTTTGTTTTTCCCTTGCAAACTACGGGTGCCCATATTTTCCACATGGGTAGTCTGTTAGTTTGTTTTTCAGTTATTGAGACTGAGTTCAAGCTTGAAGATTTGGAGTTCCAGAGAGATCTTAAGTTTCATATGAAGGCCGAACATACCCTACTATCGGTATATTATGATAAGCCTACGTGGTTGTAATGGTATGTAAAATCAGATTTGTATTCAAAAATGTTTCCGCTGCAATGATATATCCTTATTATATTTTATCTGTTTCACTGTGAGTTTTGTATTCCGCTTTGTTTGCTCTGATAAACCCTAACGAAACATACTTTTTCTTACCTTGAATTGACGTGGGTTCGTTTTTTGGTTGGTTTTAAGTGAGTGGAAGTGCAGGTCGTCACACTTATGATCTCACATATGATTTATTTACTTTACTAAGTTTTAATCTAAGACAAACATTATAATAATATCACTGGATTTGATATAAATGATCTGAATATCGTAAGGTAAAACATGTACCATGTTTATGTGTTGTAGTGACTTAAGAGACTTCCATTATTTTAGAGGATGTTCTTAAAGATAAATGTTTATGATGTGAGTTTTCCCACTGTAATATTCCAGACTAATTCAGGTGTCATTTTCCTTAGGTCGGACCAGATATAGTTTCAGATTATCCTTAGAGTTGCTTGGAGTTCATGTAACAACCCGTATTTTCAATAACCTGTTATAACATAAATCGAGGCAGAATTTAATTTATAAATCTGAATTAAGGGAAACGGGCTATGCCATTGCGTTCGTCTCGGAAAAATACGCGAAATAGAGTCCGAGTTTTCGAAAATCGGAGTCCGTATGAAGAAGATATGGACGAACGAAGTTAGGCAGAAAAACCGAAAACAATCCAGAATGTACTGGCGCACTTGTGAAGTGCGCCAGCACAAAAATACACTGGCGCACTTGGGAAGTGCGCCCGTGTCGAGCCAGAAACCTGCACAGCTTTCTGGCTTGACCCTGGCTGGCTTGGTGCACCTGTTTTGGTTCTCTGGTCTGTTCTGCTGGCCTATGACGATTTTTGATGGTTTAGATCTAAACTAGGGTTAATCCTAGGGCCTAAACTAATCCTAATCTCTATAAATAAGCCCCTAACCTAACCCTAAATCATCATTATTCATTCTAGTGACTAAACTATGGCAAAATCAATCCTCTCATGGCCTCCACTCTCTTCATACAATTCCTAAATAAATTTCTATGAGATTTTCCATGCATACAAGTGTTTTCAAGCTTGTATGAGTGTCATTAACTTGCATTCAAGTCAAGTTTCTATATTTGCATCATAAAGAAAGAGTTTTGATCATTTTGGCTCAAGGGTTTTTATGTTAGAGCTTGCATTTTGGGTCTATTTGATTGCATAAGGGCTTTGTCATATCTTTTGTGCCTTCATAAGTATTGTAAGCCCTATTCTACTTTCATACTTAAACTCTAAAGTTAAATGTATGATATGCAAGTTTGCCATGATATGCAAGTTTACTAAGTCATGCTATGCAAGTTTGATATGTTATGCTATGCAAGTTTGCCATGTTGTGATATGCAAGTTTATCAAGTTATGATATGCAAGTTTATATGCAAGTTTATATGCAAGTTTGAGATGTTATGATATGCAAGTTTTGCTATGCAAGTATGCCATGTTATGATGTGCAAGTATGCCATGTTATGATATGCAAGTTTATCATGTTATGTTATGCAAGTTTGATATGCAAGTTTGTCATATAATATGCAAGTTATGTTATGCAAGTTTGGGATGATCGTTTGGTTCATGTTATCATGTTATGCAAGCTTATCTTGGGTGTATGAGCATAAAGCTTCAAGCTTTATGCTAAAGGTTGCATTTTGGCAACATGTAAGTTATCATATCCCTTATGATAACTTGCATGTGAGGCCAAATGCTAACTTATGGCCATTTCCACATGTCATTTATCACCATGTATCACCAATATGCTAAGTTTGGTTTTATGCATGCTTTTGAGGCCTAAAATGTAATATGCAAGTATATGAACATATGTACATTTCATATGCCACCATGTTGAACTTGTGGCTTCAACACCTTTATGTCATGATTATGCCAAGTTCCCTCTTTCTATCCTTTATGCGCTATTGCGATATGTAAGCGATGGGATTGCGTTTGGGGTTGGGTAAACTTAAAAGACATAAAAACATAAGCTTGGGAATTTACCTATTAAGTTAGGTCTACCCATTGGGAATTTACCTATTAAGTTAGGTCTACCCAATTGCTTGAAAATTTGTAACATGTTTTGGAAACATGATGGACATGACACTTAGAAAAGATAAGTGTGACCAACTCGAGGTTGGGTCGAGTTTGTAGCGTAAACCTACCCGGAACCGACCGGCTTAACTAGTTGCTACAAACAATAGGGCCCAATGTGAGAAGTTGGCCATGTTGTACCTTGAACCCGAGGTTAGACCAAGTTGTGGTGTAAAGCTACCCGGAACCGACCGGCTTAACTAGTAACCACAACAAGGTTTAATGTGAGAGGTTAAGGCGCAGTAAATTAACTAATGCCTCGTGATTAGGGTTAAGTCATGGTCCACTTAATACTTAACCAATTTGGGCTTGGTAGATTAGTCAGGGTTAAGTCGTGAACTCATCGTTACACTTAACCAAGTTAATCCATGATTATCAAGAGGGTTAAACCGTACTTAACCCACTAGAAAAATCCTAGCAATGGGGGCCCACTCCGCAGTAATCCCCAAAAAAAAATTGGTATCATTAAGGCCCTAGGGACTAGGCTAGGGAGGGGGCACGATTACTGGGCTGGAGGTAAGCGACCAAATAAACGACAGCCGGGTGGTACGCCGATGTAGTTCCGGACGGACTAGGGTCGTGCACGTAGTCCGTATTTGGAGAAGTCACCCATGGGTACCAGTAGATCGAGACTGTGCACTCATGTTTATGGTGTCCATGGGTTGGCACCCTAGGGCTTGATACACCCGAAGGGTGGACCCGGCACAGTTCGACTACAATTATGTTTGGGCCGTATTGACACCAACACGTGACAAGTTAGGCTTAGGCAGCCGATCGACTAGACCGTTTGGTTGGACCTTGTATTAGGGTCATTTCATGTTATTGGGCCAAAGCTTGGGCCAAGGGATCAATACTTGTTTATTCCAGTCATGTTAGTTTGCTAGTACACCTGTGGTGCAAAACCTTAAACCTGATTATGCGATGACACCTTTATCTACCTTGTTAGTTAATCATCATGCTAGTATGTTGTTATCCTTATGTTCATCCCTGCTGCTCATGCCAGTTAGCTTTATCAGTTTACATTGATTATAGTAGGGCTTACTCAGTCTTTTTGACTGACCTGTTTTCTTTCGCCTCTTTTCTTCCGTTCCCCCCAGGTTCTCAGGGAGGGAATATTGGAGCTTAGCTTGGATTTCTGACCGCTTGCTTGTGGGATTTTAGCTCATGTACGGTCTTGACATGAATCTAGCTATGGTTATCACTTATTTTGGGGATAGTACTTATGTATTTCAGTTTTTCAGTAATGTTGTTTTTATCTAGACTTGTGTATTTGGAAAATTGACATTATGTTGTACCAGACTTGTTTTGAAATGGTTTGAAATCTTCCACTGTTTTTATCTATGTTATTTACTCTGTTTACATATATACATATGTTCTTGTTCTGCCTTGATATATCGTTATGCATGTTTACCTGATTCAAACGCCCCTCCAAAGTCAGAGTGCTTGCAAGAGTCACCCTGGCGGAGGTGGGGTGTTACATTTGGTATCAGAGCATATGGTTTACGAGAAGGAACAAAAAGGTTTTTAGAAAACTTTTGAAAAACTATTTTCAAAACCAAGTATAAAGTATTTTCCAAAGAAAAGTCTAGTTTATTTTAAAGGCTATTCCCCAAAAAGCCATTAGCAAAATTCCTTCGTTCTTCTCCATTCTGAATCTGTCTTTTTCTTCGTTTTCAGAATGGCCAATAACTTTGCCATTCCGGAGGGTGTACACGTACCTGTTTGGTATAGGAGACTTTTGGAGGCTAGGGCGACCGAAGCCGGCCCCGCAGATGTTCCTCCTCCTCCTCCGGTAGTTAATGTTCCTCTTCCTCCTCCCACTCGGCATCCACAAGCGGATTTCGCGGAGATTTGCAAAGACTTTAAGGCGATGGGTTGCAAGAATTTCATTGGAACCGAGACTTTCGTAGAGGCCAGGAATTGGTTGAAAGAAACCGAAGATCTTTTTGCCTTCTTTGATATAGATGACCGTAGGAAGGTTTTATTAGCAGTGTGGTTGCTAAAGGAAGAAGCTGCACGTTGGTGGGTGGTCACCACCGCTACTAGGCCAATTGAGACTTGGGATGACTTTCGGGGAAAGCTTGGACTAAGGTTCCTATCACTAAAGCAAGGGGACATGACTATTAGGGAATACATAGATAAGTTTAATCAACTGGCTCGGGTCGGTTTAGACTTGGTCAACACAGCTCAGAAGAAGGCCCTATACTTTGCTCTAGGATTAAACGAGCCATTACATGGTTTAGCCATGACTCATATACCCTTGGGGGCAACTTTTGAGAGTTTGGTGAATATGGCCCTACTCAATGAAGAGAATAGGAGTGACAAGAAAGAGATCAAGATGAATGATACTCAAGCCAAGAAGACTGATTCCCAGTGGAAAGGAAATCAGGGTAATCCAAGTGGTCAGAGCAGTCAAGGCAATAAGAACAAGAACATAAGTCAAGGTAACAAGGGGAACAACAACAAGGGCAATAACAAAAAGGGAAAGTGCTATTATTGCGGTTTAGTTGGGCATCTTATTAAGGATTGTAAGAAGAGGAAAAGGAAGGATGGCGAATGCTTTCATTGTGGTGAGTTTGGACATTTCAGTAAGGATTGCCCGAAGAAGCAAGGGCAAGGCCAGGGTCAGACTCAGCGTGCTGGACCTTCAGGAGGGCAAGTTCATGCTCTCAATGTCGCTCCGGTTCCCGATCGAGGTAGTATTTCTGTTGAAAGTCTTGTTTATATTTCTGATTTTCCAGTTCGTACCTTGTTTGATTCTGGTGCATCGCATAGCTTTATCTCATCTGATCTTGTTGATAGTTTGCACCTAAGTACTAGCCTAGTTAATGATCCCGTGTGTGTTTCAAATCCAATTGGGGGTTCCGCCCATTTGTCTATTATCTAGGTGGATTTGAATTCTCGCGTGATGCTTATATTCTCGGTTTCATGGGGTATGGGTTGATTTTTGGGCATGGACGGGTTGTCCAGTTTTGGAGCCATCCTTGATTTTTGAGCATAGGGTTGTGAGGCTTATGACTCGCCTCGGTAATACCCTAAAAATTTCTAGTAACCCTATGAGTCCCGTCATGTTGTGTTATCTTGAATCCCTCAACTCGTCTATCGATAGTTTGCAATCGGTGAGGGTGGTCCGAGAATATCCTGATATCTTGGGTGAAGTGAAGGGGGTTACCCCTAAACGAGAGATTGATTTCCGCATTTATCTGGTTGATAATGCCAAGATAGTTTTGTGGCCGGTTAGGCACATTGCCCCGCAAGATGAGAGTTAAGAAAGCAAGTCAAGGAGTTGCTTGAGAAGAACTTCATTAGATGAAGTATATCTGAATGGGGAGCGCCTGTAGTATTTACTACCAAGGCAGATGGTTCTCTTCGACTTTGTGTTGATTATCGTGAGTTAAACGAAGAGAATAGACAACCATTGCCAAGGATCGATGATTTGTTTGATCAGCTTGTAGGAACATCTGTTTTCTCTTGATCTTGCTACTGGATTCCATCAGCTCAGAGTAGCTGAGGATAGTATAGACAAGACTGCGTTCAGAACTCCGGATGAATTCTTAGAATGGCTGGTCATGCCATTCGGTTTGACTAATGCACCCGCCTACTTCGTGGACTTGATGAGTAGGGTGTTCAGGGAGTTCTTGAACAAGTTTGTCGTGGTCTTCGTAGATGATATTCTGATCTTCTCTAAGGATGAGGAAGAGCATGCAAGGCATCTCGTGGAGGTGATGGATACGCTTAGGGCGCATCAGTTGAAAGCCAAGTCCTCCAAATGTCATTTTGGAGAAAAGAAGTTAGATTTCTTGGGCACATAGTTTCTAAGCAAGGCTTAGCGGTGGATCCCGCTAAGGTAGTTGCAGTTCAGGATTGGAAGACTCCAAGGAATGCAACTGAAGTAAGAAGTTCTCTCAGTTTAATTAGTTAGCGTCCCTTGAGCTTAGACCTACCCTTCTGGATCAAGTAGGGACTTCGCAGAAAGAAGACCCGTAGTTAGTCGAGATCATAGACAAGTTGATTCGAGGCGGGATGTTAAGACACCTCGCTATAGATAACAAGGGATGGCTAAGGCGCGATGAGAGAAAGAAGGTTCTTGAAGATGCACATCACCCGAGGAGGTGGCCAAGTTTGTCCCAAGTGCATGTGGTGCCAACAGATTAAGGCCGAGTTATAGAAGCCCGGTGGGCTATTATATCCATTGGAGGTCCCCGCAATGGAAGAGGGAAAAGCATCACGAAGGATTTCGTGGATGGACTGCCTAAGTCAAGGAAAGAGAATACGAGCATGTGGGTCATTGTAGGTAGACTCACGAAGAGCGCACATTTCACTCCGGTAAAGAGCGAAAGGACTGCATCGTAGCTAGCGACAGTTTACTTTCAAGAAATAAAGCAGTTGCACGAGGTTCCCTAAAGTATAGTTAGTAACCATGACTTAATCTTCACTAGCCAGTTTTGGGATAGTCTACGAGAAGTCATGGGCAAGCAACTGAATCTAAGCACGGCCTATCATTCGCAGGCGGATGGTTCATTGGCAACATGGATTGGTATTTTTGAGAAAAGTTCTACTGCGTGGAATACTTTATGGTAAGTAAACGAGATCCAGGATTCACTAGTGAATTTTGGAGAGCTTGCATGAAACCATGAGGTCATAGTTATGTTTAAGCCAAGAATGATAGAAGAGTAAGTGAAAGAGGAAGACGAGAGGCGACAATGAAATGGGTTCCAACTCATATTTGGAAATAAGAGTTAAGAAGCTAAGAAATCATGAAGTAAAAGACAGTCAAAGCACAGTGGAGTTAAACTCAAGGAAACGTGACTTAGAAGATTGAAGGATGGATACGCGCATCATATCTCTTTTTAAGAGCATATTCTTGATCCTTGTTTTCCTGTGGAACTTACTCGCATGTTATCTTTTTATGTATATCCTCTCGGTCCCATTTTCGGTCCTATTTCTGTCGGGAGGTATGACTTATTGGCTAGTAATACATGTTAGGGTTTGAAGGAGTCCGTTAGGTTGACTAAACCTTTTGGGCTCTTATAGAATATGGGTTGGGTTAGGAAGGGATTTCTTGTAATCAGAAAAGAGTATATCCTGCTTATCTTCCCGATCTCTTTGTAGCATATCTTTTGCTATCCATGTTTGTCTGGATTATCTAGTATATTGTGTTAATCTTGTCATGAGAACCTTAGGTAGAAACCCTTTGGATGAAACATGTTATGCTTGATGGTTGCAAGTGGTTGCAAGTGTTTGCAAGTGGTTACTCGTGGATGCATTATACACATTAGGCACTAGATCGGCTCACACACTCCTCATATTGCATATGCATGAGTGTTTACGCTTATTCATGGATGGAAATTTTTGTGTTATCACATGGATGTTGCATATGGATGTATGTTATGTGCACACATATAGATGTTATACATTATGTTAGGAATTGCATACATATGGATTCATTTCACTAACATAATTTGCATTGATGATATTTGCATTAGATAAGTACATATACACACACCTTTGCATATGTTCATACAACATTTAGAATCTTGTAAGGACAATGATTGCTCGTGGATGATGTTTTGAGTAGATGGATGTTGGATGGTAGGATACGTTCTTCCTAACTTGAAGATTTCGGGGACGAAATCCTTTAAGGAGGGGAGAATGTAACAACCCGTATTTTCAATAACCTGTTATAACATAAATCGAGGCAGAATTTAATTTATAAATCTGAATTAAGGGAAAAGGGCTATGCCATTGCGTTCGTCTCGGAAAAATACGCGAAATAGAGTCTGAGTTTTCGAAAATCGGAGTCCATATGAAGAAGATATGGACGAACGAAGTTAGGCAGAAAAACCGAAAACAAGCCAGAATGTACTGGCGCACTTGTGAAGTGCGCCAGCACAAAAATACACTGGCGCACTTGGGAAGTGCGCCCATGTCGAGCCAGAAACCTGCACAGCTTTCTGGCTTGACCCTGGCTGGCTTGGTGCACCTGTTTTGGTTCTCTGGTCTGTTCTGCTGGCCTATGACGATTTTTGATGGTTTAGATCTAAACTAGGGTTAATCCTAGGGCCTAAACTAATCCTAATCTCTATAAATAAGCCCCTAACCTAACCCTAAATCATCATTATTCATTCTAGTGACTAAACTATGGCAAAATCAATCCTCTCATGGCCTCCACTCTCTTCATACAATTCCTAAATAAATTTCTATGAGATTTTCCATGCATACAAGTGTTTTCAAGCTTGTATGAGTGTCATTAACTTGCATTCAAGTCAAGTTTCTATATTTGCATCATAAAGAAAGAGTTTTGATCATTTTGGCTCAAGGGTTTTTATGTTAGAGCTTGCATTTTGGGTCTATTTGATTGCATAAGGGCTTTGTCATATCTTTTGTGCCTTCATAAGTATTGTAAGCCCTATTCTACTTTCATACTTAAACTCTAAAGTTAAATGTATGATATGCAAGTTTGCCATGATATGCAAGTTTACTAAGTCATGCTATGCAAGTTTGATATGTTATGCTATGCAAGTTTGCCATGTTGTGATATGCAAGTTTATCAAGTTATGATATGCAAGTTTATATGCAAGTTTGAGATGTTATGATATGCAAGTTTTGCTATGCAAGTATGCCATGTTATGATGTGCAAGTATACCATGTTATGATATGCAAGTTTATCATGTTATGTTATGCAAGTTTGATATGCAAGTTTGTCATATGATATGCAAGTTATGTTATGCAAGTTTGGGATGATCATTTGGTTCATGTTATCATGTTATGCAAGCTTATCTTGGGTGTATGAGCATAAAGCTTCAAGCTTTATGCTAAAGGTTGCATTTTGGCAACATGTAAGTTATCATATCCCTTATGATAACTTGCATGTGAGGCCAAATGCGAACTTATGCCCATTTCCACATGTCATTTATCACCATGTATCACCAATATGCTAAGTTTGGTTTTATGCATGCTTTTGAGGCCTAAAATGTAATATGCAAGTATATGAACATATGTACATTTCATATGCCACCATGTTGAACTTGTGGCTTCAACACCTTTATGTCATGATTATGCCAAGTTCCCTCTTTCTATCCTTTATGCGCTATTGCGATATGTAAGCGATGGGATTGCGTTTGGGGTTGGGTAAACTTAAAAGACATAAAAACATAAGCTTGGGAATTTACCTATTAAGTTAGGTCTACCCATTGGGAATTTACCTATTAAGTTAGGTCTACCCAATTGCTTGAAAATTTGTAACATGTTTTGGAAACATGATGGACATGACACTTAGAAAAGATAAGTGTGACCAACTCGAGGTTGGGTCGAGTTTGTAGCGTAAACCTACCCGAAACCGACCGGCTTAACTAGTTGCTACAAACAATAGGACCCAATGTGAGAAGTTGGCCATGTTGTACCCTGAACCCGAGGTTAGACCAAGTTGTGGTGTAAAGCTACCCGGAACCGACCGGCTTAACTAGTAACCACAACAAGGTCTAATGTGAGAGGTTAAGGCGCAGTAAATTAACTAATGCCTCATGATTAGGGTTAAGTCATGGTCCACTTAATACTTAACCAATTTGGGCTTGGTAGATTAGTCAGGGTTAAGTCGTGAAATCATCGTTACACTTAACCAAGTTAATCCATGATTATCAAGAGGGTTAAACCGTACTTAACCCACTAGAAAAATCCTAGCAATGGGGGCCCACTCCGCAGTAATCCCCAAAAAAAAATTGGTATCATTAAGGCCCTAGGGCTAGGCTAGGGAGGGGGCACGATTACTGGGATGGAGGTAAGCGACCAAATAAACGACGGCCGGGTGGTACGCCGATGTAGTTCCGGACGGACTAGGGTCGTGCACGTAGTCCGTATTTGGAGAAGTCACCCATGGGTACCAGTAGATCGAGACTGTGCACTCATGTTTATGGTTTCCAGGGGTTGGCACCCTAGGGCTTGATACACCCGAAGGGTGGACCCGGCACAGTTCGACTACAATTATGTTTGGGCCGTATTGACACCAACACGTGACGAGTTAGGCTTAGGGAGCCGATCGACTAGACCGTTTGGTTGGACCTTGTATTAGGGTCATTTCATGTTATTGGGCCAAAGCTTGGGCCAAGGGATCAATACTTGTTTATTCCAGTCATGTTAGTTTGCTAGTACACCTATGGTGCAAAACCTTAAACCTGATTATGCGATGACACCTTTATCTACCTTGTTAGTTAATCATCATGCTAGTATGTTGTTATCCTTATGTTCATCCCTGCTGCTCATGCCAGTTAACTTTATCAGTTTACATTGATTGTAGTAGGGCTTACTCAGTCTTTTTGACTGACCTGTTTTCTTTCGCCTCTTTTCTTCCGTTCCCCCCCAGGTTCTTAGGGAGGGAATATTGGAGCTTAGCTTGGATTTCTGACCGCGTGCTTGTGGGATTTTAGCTCATGTACGGTCTTGACATGAAGCTAGCTATGGTTATCACTTATTTTGGGGATATTACTTATGTATTTCAGTTTTTCAGTAATGTTGTTTTTATCTAGACTTGTGTATTTGGAAAATTGACATTATGTTGTACCAGACTTGTTTTGAAATGGTTTGAAATCTTTCGTTGTTTTTATCTATGTTATTTACTCTGTTTACATGTATACATATGTTCTTGTTCTGCCTTGATATATCGTTATGCATGTTTACCTGATTCAAACGCCCCTCCAAAGTCAGAGTGCTTGCAAGAGTCACCCTGGCGGAGGTGGGGTGTTACAGTTCAGGAGAGGAGCTCGAGTCGAGACGTATTCTTGTATTTATGCAATTATCTACTTTTCGTTGTGTTATGTGTTGTACATATCAGCATTTGTGAGGACATGTTATCATTACTGTCCAGGTTGATTTGTTGTGCTCTGATTGTGTACGTTATATATATATATATATGTATGGGAATATATATATATATATATTTGACTCTTTTATGGGAAAGTGTTTGTTATATTATATTTTCTCATCCCTTTATGAGATTCTATATGTACTTTGGTTCTGCTATTGTCTTTTGCTTCTTTCTTCTATTCTAAACCTTCTTTCTTTCTTTCTTTTCTCACCCTCTAATTTCTTCCTCCAAGCGTCTCCACGAGGCATCTGTCGTTCGGGCCGGAGTGTCGATCGGTACGCATTTTGCGAGTCGTTTCAGTTGGTATCTAAGCTTTGGTGTCGACGACCAAAGTCTGATAAGTGGTAACTGAGAAGAGATAGGGTTAGTAGGACCCCAGACTGAGTTTGCCTGAATGTGTGTGTGTGTGTGTGTGTGTGTATATATATATATATATATGAGAGTATTTATCATTGAATATGCAAAAATTTATATTGGGTTGGTTGATTTGATAATTCTGAATTTTAGAATTGGGTCCATAGACTAATCCTTATTTTGATAAGAATTCCACAACACTTGTACAAGTCATTTGACGTGATATTATTTTCTTAAAAATTGTAAGTGAAATAATTTTATCGAGTTTTCACTTATTTTATATGTAATGGTATTTTTCAAACTAAAAATAATTTTATGGATGATTAGCTTAATAGGAAATGGTAATATGTAATCATTATCATTTATTGATTGATTGGTCTTGCTCATCCACTTTGGAGCGTTGACGGCGATCGATTAATTTATAGTTATGCCCGACCACCTATGGTATTTATTACAATGTTTGGGTAAGAATAACCTATCACCTTTTTTACATATGTTGAGTAAGAACTAAACTTATTGCAGAAGTGAACTAAAATGAAGAAATTGAACTTAATAAAGAAACTAAACTAAATGAAGAAATGGACAAGATAAAGAATTAAACTTAATGAATTTTTTTAATAATGAATTTAAACAAAAATGAAAAAAGGAAATATTCAACGATTTTGGATAGTCGAGATTTCCAGGTTGAATTTGAATACTTAGCTTAGTTTATATGAAAAAATAAGAAAAAAAAGTTATTAATTTATAAACTAAACGAAGACGGAAAAAATTAATTAAATTAAACTTAAAACGAGCTCGTCGCGATGTGGCAGTTCATAATCTTCCGATTTGAACTTTAAATGAATATATAGGACCCGATATAAGTCTAAATTAACTGGAATAAGAATACTTTGTGTAACAACCCGAATTTTAGTAACATATTAAAAATCAGAAAACCAGGTATAATTAATTTGTAAAATCAGAATCATGGAAAACGGGTTGCGCCATTGCGTTCGTCTCGGAATTCTACATGAAATAGAGTCCAAGTTTTCGAAAATCGGAGTCCGTATGACCAAGAAATGGCCAAAACAAGATTTCAGCAGACATTCTGGCAGACTGACCCAGGTCGACCATAGTGTCGACACTATAGTAGACCTGCCCCCCCAGGTCGACTGTAGCGTCGACCCCCCCTCTGTACAGGTCGACCTGGTCGGCCTGGTGTGGCCCAGAACCCATTTTTGAGGCCCGGGACGAGTTTTGATGGTCCGGTTTGATTCTATGGTTAATCCTATGGCCTAAAGTAGTTGTTACAACTATAAAAACACCCTAAGACCTAACCTAATTCACAACTAAATATTCTTACACCGTTATGCTGCTAAAATCCCTCTTGAGCCATGGCCGCCGTCTCCAAATTAAAGCTTAAGCATCCAAACTTGATTCAAAACAAAGATCAATGCTTCTACAACAAATTCAAGAGAATAGATCAATGACGCTGCAACGTTCTACGACAATTTCAGTTCTTAATTCGTTAGCCACGATCTATAAGTTCTAGTTATTTTTCCGATTTAAATATTTGATTATAATATGGCATTGAATTAAAGTGAAATTGGATCTAAGTATGTTTATCGATCCAGATCTATTTCTGTTGTTTCTTGAATCTTGAGTTTTTGACTTGTCTATCTTTATTCTCATGACAAGTTCATAATCTATTCAGCCTGTTGTAATTCAGTTTTCTTGATTCATATTAATATTATTATCAAATTGTAATCCTCATGCTTGTGATGATGTTTTTCTCTCTGATCTTGCTTTTATTACGAATTCTACCTTTCCCCAATTTATTTTCTTTTGATGAACCTTGGTCAATTTCGGACCTTGGCCTAAAAATCGCGATTTACGTACGAGATGTATACGGGGAAATTATGGGATTATTGCCTATATGGATATGATTGAATAATAGGTAACATGAAACTGGAAATTATCATTGTATTTGCAAGTTTGGGGCTTGATCTGTAAATTTTGGTATAATCCTGTTATGAGGAAATCTACATAAATACTATATACATGGAATTTGGCATTAATAGGATCTATGTAAAAAGGCATGAAACTTGGTATATATTTAAATTGGCTAGGATTGGACATATATAAATTAATATATGTAATTTTGACATGGATCATGACATATGTAAAAAGCTAGAACTTGTTATAGATAAATTGGTGTAAACATGGTATACATATAACTTTGGGTATATGTGAAAATTTGGCATGTAAATCAAGCTTTGGGTATAAAATGTAAACTAGAATATTAAATCTAGTTTTGACATGAACTGTAAATTTGGATATTTAATCTAGATTGGGTGAAAATGTTAATATAAACATTAAATCTAGATTAGGCTTAATTATTGATTTGGAACGCCAAAATATGACATGGAAATATTAGACATATGTAAACCGACTAGAGTTGGATACATATATTAATGAGCATGTAATTTGGAATGTGGGCATATGTTTATTAATATAGAATTATCATGTTTAGCCTAATCATGGTTAGTGACATTTAATTTGGTATAATTTACATACCAAAAATAATAAACATGATTTAGAGGGAAAGTGGGCCATAATAATAAATGTTAATTATGTACATAAAAAGGGGTAATTATGGCAAAAGTAAATTAGGAATAATTTACATATAGAATTGTCCTAAATGAGAAATGTCTACGTTGTAGAAAATATGAATAGGCTTAACCCGAGGTTGGATTGAGTTGTGATGTAAACCTGCCCGGACCCGCCCGGCTGTCCAGTAATCACAACAATACCTATCCAATGTGGGTGGTTAAGTCATTGAGCCCAATAAGGACCCGAGTTTAGACCGAGTTGTGGTGTAAACCTGCCCGGAACCGACCTGCACATCCAGTGACCACAACTATACGTGTCTAATGTGAGTGGTTGGTGCTTTAATAAATAAATTAAAGCTAAGTCTGGATGGGTAGGGTTAAGTCCATTAAGTTAATGCTTAACCAATATATATATATATATATATTTATAACAAGTTAACTAGACCAGTGGGTAGGGTTAAGTAAACTAAGAACGCTTAACCAACATGACTGTTAATCAGACCAATGAGTGGGTTAAGTAATATGACTGGACTAGTAACACTTAACCATTTTAATATGACTAGTGGATGGGGTTAAGTTAACATGCACTTAACTAATCTAACGTGATGCGGGGTAAGGTTAAGTAACAACAGAGGATAACACTTAACCGACACAACATGATAAGTAGGTGGGTTAAGTCACGAACTTGAATGACAATACTTAACCAAACTTGACATGCTAGACTGATAGGGTTAAGTCATGAACCGCTTGAATATACTTAACCAATTTGACACGATAGGGTTAAGTCATGAAACGCTTGAATATACTTAACCAATTTGACACAATGATTTGATAGGGTTAAGTCATGAACCGCTTAAATATACTTAACCAATTTGACACGATGATTTGGTAGGGTTAAGTCATGAACCGCTTGAACATACTTAACCAACTTGACACATGATTCGTAAGGCTAATTCATGAAATTGAACGACAACACTTAGCCAATTTGACATGACACGTAGACGAGTTAAGTCATGAACTTGAATGACCACACTTAACCAACCTGACATGCTAGGCTGATGGGGTTGAGTCTCGAATTTAAATGACAACATTTAACCTGCTGGACGGAAACCCTAGTTACGCGGTCCTTTTCAGCAGTAACCCACTAGATGTATCATGGTACCCTGGAACTAGGCAGGGTGGGCCATGATTACTGGGCTGATTGTAAGCGACCAGAACGACGGCTGAGTTGGTGCGCCATTGTAGGTTCAGGCGGACTATGGTCGTGCACGTAGTCCGAAGTTGAAAAAGCAGGCATTGGGCACCGGTAGGTTTACACTATGCGTGCTTGATTCGTGTCGGTGGTTGGCACCCTAGGGCTTGATACACCCTAGGGTGGACCTAGCACAGGTGACTACATTTCGTGATTGGGCCGTATGACACAGACACATGAACGAGCTAGGACTTATAGGGAGCCAATCGACTAATAGATCGTTTCGTGGGACCAAGTAATGGGTCATTTCATGACGTTGGGCAAGGGATCATTTTATAGTCAACACATGACACGGGTTGGGATACTAGTACGGGTGGTGCAGAGCAAATAGATAACATAGAAATATTGTAATGATGAAGCAGAGAAGTCTGGCGATGCTTGATAGAAACCTTGCGAACTTATACTTAGTTCATCTTGAATGGAAATCTTGCAATGTTATCCTTGACCAAAATCATAAGAGTTATTCTTAGTTATCTTACCTGTTGTTTACCTTGTCATCATGCTTATGTTTACTTTTAGTTTATTCATGCCATGTTATCTTTACCTGTTTAGCTTCTGAAAGTCACTAGGACTTACTCAGTCTTTATGACTGACCCGTTTTGTTTCGCCTCCTTTTCTTCTGTTTCCCCCCCCCCCAGGTTCGCAGGGTGGGAATACAGCTTAGTTCGGATGTTACCAAGGTCCAAGGCTCTTTCATGTACGGCTTGGATTTCTCTTGGCTATTGCTTGCTGTACTGTTTTATTGGGGAATGATTTATAACTATGGTTTTATGCTTCTTTACTATTGCAAGACAGATTTCGATGTAATTGATTTAATAGCATTTTGATGTAAAAGGCTTTAGACCTTATTAGATTTTAAAGCAATGAAATTTGGGTTTTCCTTCCGCTATTTTATTTATGTTCTGTCTTGTAATATTTCTGTGTATGTTTACCTATATAATACTCCACCAAAGCTAGTGCATTCCCTTTGTGAGTGACCCTAGCGGAGGTGGGGTGTTACATTTGGTATCAGAGCCAGGTTACCAGACTAGGCAAGAGTTTTCAAAAACCTTCTGAATTAGTTTTCAAAACGTTTACACAGAAGAAAATTTTCAAGAAAATTTTGTTTTGATTAAAAGGCATATTCCCCAAAGCCATATGCATTATCTTTTGATTCTCTCTTGAAATCTCTTCTCTCTCATTTCACCATAGTTTCGTAGGCATCCGACATATGTCGGAGGGCAAAGAAGTGTCCAACCTCCATCTGTAGTCGCAGTAGTTCCATCTGCATCTAATCTTATTTCAAGCTTTGTAGGGTTGTCGTGCGATGGAGATAGTTATCGAGAAACTTGTAAACAAGCTATACAAGGATAGTAAGAACGAGGATAAAGAACACAAGCCTAAGGATGAGAAACTTGTTGAAATGGCTTATTCCACGAAGGAGGAAAAAGGTGAAAGGGAAGAGTCCAAAGTGAAAGAATAGTAATACCCATGACAAGAGAAAGTATCTTTAGTATAGTAAAAAAGGGTCATGTAGTTAAGTATTATAGGACAAGATCATCGAGAGGGCAATTGTATGCTCTCACTACTGGCGTACCTAAGAAAGGTGGTAATGTTTCTGTTAAAGGATTAGCTTTTCTTTTCTATCATCCTGTTAGAACTTTGTTTTTGTACATCACATCCTTTTTATTCTGCTTCGATAGTTGAGTCTCTGCACCTTAGTACTAGCGTATTAGAGGATCCCATTTTTGTCTCAAATCCTGTAGGGAAATCGGCTCATTTTTTCATGACTTGTTTGGATTTGAGAATGTCTATGCTAAGTGTTAAGTTTAGAAGTAATGCTTACGTTTTTTGGCTATGGGTTGATTCTAGGGATGGAGTGGTTACCCGGTAAGGGTGCCATTCTCGGTTTTGAAAGGAGGGTAGTTAGAACCTTGACTTGCCTCGGTAATACCCTTGAAGTCGCGTGTAACCTTTAGGTTTCTATCAGGATTTGTTAACTAGAATCTCTTGACACATTTATTGGTAATTTATTTTTCCGCTCGAGTAGTGTTCGCCACTAAGGCGGATGGTTCATTTCGCTTATGCATGAGTTATAGAAAATCGCCTTAGTAAGTACCTTTGGCAACATGGTTGATATTTGTTATTTTCAAGAGATAATTCATCTATGTGAAATACCTCCTAGTAAGTGAACGAGATCCAAGATTCACTAGTGAATTTTGGAGAGCTTGCATGAAATCATGAGTACGCAGTTAAGTTTGAGTCGAGTATACTAGAAGGAGGATAAGTGAAAGTGGAACGAGAGGCAACAGTGAAATGAGTTCCAACTCATATTTTGGAAACAAGAATTAAGAATCTGTGAAGTTAAAGATGGTCAAAGCACAATGGAGTTAAGCTCAAGGAAACGCGACTTAGAAGATTGAAGACTAGATACGTGCATCATATCTCTTTTTAAGAGTATATCCTTGATCCCTCTTTTCCTGTAGAGCTTACTTGCATGTTATCTTTTTCCTCTCGGTCCTATTCTCAATCAAATTTCTGTTGCAAACCCCATAGGGAGTATGACTCATCCGTTAGTAATACATGTTGGGGCTTGAGGGTGTCCGTTGGATTGATTAAACTTTTTGGGTTTTATAGGATGCGGGTTGGTGTTAGGAAGGGATTTTCTTGTGACCTAAAAGGAGTCCATCATGCTTAGTTTCCTAGAAACATATATAATGGTTGGGTTGAGAAATTCTTTGGGTGTCAGTCTGATGTTGATTTCGGTTTTCGGGGCTGGTGCTTAGGGAGTTCTTCTACTAATCAGTATATATGTGGCGTAGATTTCCATTTCTGACATTGCCTAATGGGCACAAAGTGTTTACTTGCTTCTATCATTCGACTATACTTTTAGGTGGGGACAATTGGGTGTAAACATGTGTTTGAGACATGTTATGATTGATGGTTGCAAGTGGTCGCAAGTGGTTGCTAGTGGTTGCTCATGGATGCATTTACACCTTAGGCACTAGATCGGCTCAGTGACCTTTCATATTGCATATGCATGAGTGTTTATACTTGTTTATGGATGAATTTGAATGTGTTATCATGTGGATGTTGCATATGGATGGATGTTTGTGCACACATGTAGTGTTATTGTGACTAGGACTATTTGCATACATGTTGGACCCATGACACTAAACATATTTTGCATTAAGAAGATCAATCAGGCCTGATCATTTGCATTAGACAAGGAACATATACACACACTTTCTGCATATGTTCATACAGCATTAGAAATCTCTTAAGGACGATGGATGCCTGTGATTGATTATTTAGTAGATGGATGATTGGATGGTAGGACACATTCTTCTTAACTTGAAAATTTTGGGGACGAAATCCTTTAAGGGGGGAAGAATGTAACAACCCGAATTTTAATAACATATTAAAAATCAGAAAACCAGGTATAATTAATTTGTAAAATCAGAATCATGGAAATGGGTTGCGCCATTGCGTTCGTCTCGGAATTCTACATGAAATAGAGTCCAAGTTTTCGAAAATCGGAGTCCGTATGACCAAGATATGGCCAAAACAAGATTTCAGCAGACTTTCAGGCAGACTGACCCAGGTCGACCATAGTGTCGACACTATAGTCGACCTGCCCCCCCCAGGTCGACTGTAGTGTCGACCCCCCCTCTGTACAGGTCGACCTGGTCGGCCTGGTGTGGCCCATAACCCATTTTTGAGGCCTGGGACGAGTTTTGATGGTCCAGATTGATTCTAGGGTTAATCCTATGGCCTAAAGTAGTTGTTACAACTATAAAAACACCCTAAGACCTAACCTAATTCACAACTAAATATTCTTACACCGTTATGTTGCTAAAATCCCTCTTAAGCCATGGTCGTTGCCTCCAAATTAAAGCTTAAGCGTCCAAACTTGATTCAAAACAAAGATCAATGCTTCTACAACAAATTCAAGAGAATAGATCAATGACATTGCAACGTTCTACGACAATTTCAGTTCTTAATTCGTTAGCCACGATCTGTAAGTTCTAGTTATTTTTCCGATTTAAATATTTGATTATAATATGGCATTGAATTAAAGTGAAATTGGATTTAAGTTTGTTTATCAATCCAGATCTATTTCTGTTGTTTCTTGAATCTTTAGTTTTTGACTTGTCTATCTTTATTCTCATGACAAGTTCATAATCTATTCAGCCTGTTGTAATTCAGTTTTCTTGATTCATGTTAATATTATTATCAAATTGTAATCCTCATGCCTGTGATGATGTTTTTCTCTCTGATCTTGCTTTTATTACGAATTCTACCTTTCCCCTATTTATTTTCTTTTGATGAACCTTGGCCTAAAAATCGCGATTTACGTACGAGATGTATACGGGGAAATTATGGCATTATTGCCTATATGGATATGATTGAATAATTGGTAACATGAAATTGGAAATTATCATTGTATTTGCAAGTTTGGGGCTTGATCTGTAAATTCTGGTATAATCCTGTTATGAGGAAATCTGCATAAATACTATATACATGGAATTTGGCATTAATAGGATCTATGTAAAAAGGCATGAAACTTGGTATATATTTAAATTGGCTAGGATTGGACATATATAAATTGATATATGTAATTTTTACATGGATCATGACATATGTAAAAAGCTAGAACTTGTTATAGATAAATTGGTGTAAACATGGTATACATATAACTTTGGGTATATGTGAAAATTTGGCATGTAAATCAGGCTTTGGGTATAAAATGTAAACTAGAATATTAAATCTAGTTTTGACATGAACTGTAAATTTGGATATTTAATCTCGATTTGGGTGAAAATGTTAATATAAACATTAAATCTAGATTAGGCTTAATTATTGATTTGGAACGCCAAATATATGACATGGAAATATTTGACATATGTAAACCGACTAGAGTTGGATACATATATTAATGAGCATGTAATTTGGAATGTGGGCATATGTTTATTAATATGAAATTATCATGTTTAGCCTAATCATGGTTAGTGACATTTAATTTGGTATAATTTACATACCAAAAATAATAAACATGATTTAGAGGGAAAGTGGGCCAAAATAATAAATGTTAATTATGTACATAAAAAGGGGTAATTATGGCATAAGTAAATTAGGAACAATTTACATATAGAATTGTCCTAAATGAGAAATGTCTACATTGTAGAAAATATGAATAGGCTTAACCCGAGGTTGGATTGAGTTGTGATGTAAACCTGCCCGGACCCGCCCGGCTGTCCAGTAATCACAACAATACCTATCCAATGTGGGTGGTTAAGTCATTGAGCCCAATAAGGACCCGAGGTTAGACCGAGTTGTGGTGTAAACCTGCCCGGAACCGACCGACACATCCAATAACCACAACTATACGTGTCTAATGTGAGTGGTTGGTGCTTTAATAAATAAATTAAAGCTAAGTCAGGATGGGTAGGGTTAAGTCCATTAAGTTAATGCTTAACCAATATATATATATATATATATTTATAACATGTTAACTAGACCAGTGGGTAGGGTTAAGTAAACTAAGAACGCTTAACCAACATGACTGTTAATCAGACCAATGGGTGGGTTAAGTAATATGACTGGACTAGTACCACTTAACCATTTTAATATGACTAGTGGATGGGGTTAAGTTAACATGCACTTAACTAATCTAACGTGATGCGGAGTAAGGTTAAGTAACAACAGAGGATAACACTTAACCGACACAACATGATAAGTAGGTGGGTTAAGTCACGAACTTGAATGACAATACTTAACCAAACTTGACATGCTAGACTGATAGGGTTAAGTCATGAACCGCTTGAATATACTTAACCAATTTGACACGATAGGGTTAAGTCATGAACCGCTTGAATATACTTAACCAATTTGACACGATGATTTGATAGGGTTAAGTCATGAACCGCTTGAATATACTTAACCAATTTGACACGATGATTTGGTAGGGTTAAGTCATGAACCGCTTGAGCATACTTAACCAACTTGACACATGATTCGTAGGGCTAAGTCATGAACTTGAATGACAACACTTAGCCAATTTGACATGACACGTAGACGGGTTAAGTCATGAACTTGAATGACCATACTTAGCCAACTTGACATGCTAGGCTGATGGGGGTAAGTCTCGAATTTAAATGACAACACTTAACCTGCTGGACGGAAACCCTAGTTACGCGGTCCTTTTCAGCAGTAACCCACTAGATGTATCATGGTACCCTGGAACTAGGCAGGGTGGGGCACGATTACTGGGCTGATTGTAAGCGACCAGAACGACGGCTGAGTTGGTGCGCCATTGTTGGTTCAGGCGGACTATGGTCATGCACGTAGTCCGGAGTTGAAAAAGCAGGCATTGGGCACCGGTAGGTTTACACTGTGCATGCTTGATTCGTGTCGGTGGTTGGCACCCTAGGGCTTGATACACCCTAGGGTGGACCTAGCACAGGTGACTACATTTCGTGATTGGGCCGTATGACACAGACACATGAACGAGCTAGGACTTATAGGGAGCCGATCGACTAATAGATCGTTTCGTAGGACCAAGTAATGGGTCATTTCATGACGTTGGGCAAGGGATCATTTTATAGTCAACACATGACACGGGTTGGGATACAAGTACGGGTGGTGCAGAGCAAATAGATATCATAGAAATATTGTAATTATGAAGCAGAGAAGTCTGGCGATGCTTGATAGAAACCTTGCGAACTTATACTTAGTTCATCTTGAATGGAAATCTTGCAATGTTATCCTTGACAAAAATAATAAGATGTTATTCTTAGTTATCTTACCTGTTGTTTACCTTGTCATCATGCTTATGTTTACTTTCAGTTTATTCATGCCATGTTATCTTTACCTGTTTATCTGCTGAAAGTCACTAGGACTTACTCAGTCTTTATGACTGACCCGTTTTGTTTCGCCTCTTTTTCTTCCGTCCCCTCCGGTTCGCAGGGTGGGAACACAACTTAGTTCGGATGTTACCAAGCTCCAAGGCTCTTTCATGTATGGCTTGGATTTCTCTTGGCTATGGCTTGCTTTACTGTTTTATTGGGGAATGATTTATAACTATGGTTTTATGCTTCTTTACTATTGCAAGACAGATTTCGATGTAATTGATTTAATAGCATTTTGATGTAAAAGGCTTTAGACCTTACTAGATTTTAAAGCAATGAAATTTGGGTTTTCCTTCCGCTGTTTTATTTATGTTCTGTCTTGTAATATTTCTGTGTATGTTTACCTAGATAATACTCCACCAAAGCTAGTGCATTCCCTTTGTGAGTGACCCTAGCGGAGGTGGGGTGTTACACTTTGGATCTATTAGCTTATAGTTCTCTAATGAAAGAGAAAAATTGAGATTTCATCTTGTAAATTTTGAGTTATTTCAAAATCATTTTTTTTAGAAAAATTATGGTATGGTACTTTATAAACCAAACTAAAATTAATTAACTGGATTAATGAAATGGAAGAATATTTAGAGTATAGAATTATGAATTTCCTTGAATAAATATACATGATAGGTATATTGACTTGAGATTAATTTGGGATTTGAATCTTTGGATTGTTTGAGGTAGCATGAATGACCAGTTAAGTAATAACCTAAGGTTGTTGAGCATAAGGTAACACTTAATGAATTATTGATCATCCTTCTGCGGTGATGAGGTTTGGAACTTGAATTAATCATGAGTTATGATAATCAATGAATAAGAAGAAACATGATATTGTTATTTGATTGTTGCTTATGGTTACATGTGACATTCTATCACATTTGTACCGATTGTATATTTGCATCATTGTTGCCAATTGCATCATATTTTGTTATTTCCATGATTATTCTGGTTATTGTGTACATGGTTGTAGATTTTATATTACCTTTTTATTTTCTAACCTTCTTTTGGGTTATGTAAGTATATACAGGTATATGGAACCAAAGCTTGCTAGTTTGCTTATAGGTTTTGGTTTCATTAGTAAAGATTTTTTTTACCTTGATAAATAGTACATATTTTGAATTAAATATTGGATATGAGTCATATATATAGTTTCATCATGGTTTGGGAAGCCTCGTCACTAAGATGAAATGTAAATTGTCATATATTGATGTTGTGATTTTTTGCATACAGATTCCGTTTTCAGTAATTAAAACATGAAAACAGATCAGAATCTCGCCACAAATGCACTAGAAATACATTTGTGGCCCAATTCCCAATTATTCAAAATTCCATTTTTAGTTTACTAATTTATTATTAATTATTTTAAATTAAATTAACTTATGTCTATTCAGGTTAATTTTTACGGGATGTTATATTCTACCCTCTTATTAGAGATTTCATCCCAAAATCTTTTGAAGGGGCGAAGAACACAACTCGCTCTAAAGAACCATGTTGTACACCCATGTTATTTAATAAGAATCCATATACATCCATAACTTACAGTGATTGTAAATTGCAGGCTTAATAAAGTGAGCTCAGTCCTAGTGTGTATGTGTAACACGTGGTGCCATATGTATGCAAAACACCCTAATATGCATATAGTTCCATATGAGTGAATAGCGATTTCATGTTGCAATCATCTCCTACTGTGTATTCTAAAAACCACAATACAACCAAAAACGAAAATTTAAGAGGAAATATAAATGCTATAAAAGCCCTGGATGGGTTCTCCTAATCTTCTTCTCAGTTTCCCAAGGGTTATCTCCCCACTGTACTCAGCCTAGACGAATAGATTTGTTGCGGAGTGTCTTGATTCCATGCTCCGTGATCTTTGCGGTGGCACGAGGCACCCTAGACTCGAAATCGAAGCTTTATAACTCTCCAATATCATCTAGCTCAGGTTTAGTGGCTGAAGTATGAAGGCATTTCCAAAGATGAGAAACATAAAAAATGTTATGGACCCCTGATAAATGCTCAGGAATATCCACATGATAAGTCATCTTCCTAATCCTATCCAAAATTTTAAACAACCCAACAAACCCAGGAGCCAGTTTCCCAGTCTTTCGAAACAAGACTATCATCTTAAGAGGGGAAACTTTAACGAATACCAAGTCTCCAACACTAAATTCCAATTCCTTCCCCCGCCCATCAAGGTATGACTTCTATCTATCTTGGGAAGCCTTCATTCTCTACCGAATCGAAGCGATAATTTCTGTAGACTCACGGATAAATTCTGGTCTGAGTAGAACCTTATCAGTAGTTCCTCACAAATAAGTTGGTGATTTGCATGGTCGCCTGTACAATGCCTCATAATGGGCCATACCAATCATCGCATGGTAACTATTATTATATGCAAAATCCACCAATGGCATATGCTGCACCACCGATCCTCCAAATTCGGTGATGCAGGTCTAGGAAAATCCTCTAAAACTCTGTTGACTCTTTCTGTCTGACCGTCACTTTATGGATGAAAGGATGTACTCAAACTCAATGTAACGTCCCGTATTTTCTGGCCAATTATTTGAATTATTCTATTATTTAAACATTGGTTTGAATTTAAATAATTGGATTTAAACATTTTATTTTGAATATTTATTTATATTAATAATATTTTAATTCCAAAATATTTGAAAAAATGTTGAATTTGAAATATAATGTGAACATGCAACTTGAGTTGGTTTAATATGGTTTGTATTGAAATTATAGTAGCAATTTCATTTGTAAAACGACGGTTGATCGTTTACTTTATAATTATATTATAAAACGAGCTGCAGCGGTGCGATAGTTCGTAATATGGCGTTTGAAACTTTAAACAACTGTACAGGATCCAATATGCGTCGGATTTTCTCGAAACAAGAAATGTCCGAATCTATTGGATAATATTTTTCTAATAGAAGACAAAAATCGAGTTTTCGTGTTGTAGATTTTGTTTTATGTCAAAATTAAATTTTGAAATAGTCGCTATGGAATTTCCTTCATAAATTATAATGTTTATTTATATTAAATAAAGGGTTTTTAAATATTTAAAATATCGATTTGGCTTAGAACTCAACCTGGGATATTTTATTATGGTAGTGTATGAAATTCTGCTCGTGTATGGCCGATAACAATATTTTATTATTATTATATCGAGGTATTTTAAAATTGGTTTATTTTTATGTAAATTGGACCTTCAAAAAAGGAATTTATTCAAATGACCTCCGTATTTGACGAAACAAATTTTATTGGGACCGAAACAGTTAATTATTGCTAGATTTTAAGTGTCGCATCAATCGGGGTTAATTTGTGAGCATGACAAAATAAAATGCAATTAAAACGATCATTTGGACGTGAACAAGCGCCGTTTGAGCAAACAGACTCGAATTCGATGAAACGAGTTTCATTAGGACCATAACATCAAATTGTATCATGACGTCCATCTGCGTCACGAACGGGGTTTGTATGTGAGCACATAAGCGAATAAATGGCGTTTAGAATTGCGATAGGCACGAAATAAAATATCATTCGTCACAACAGCATAAATAAATATTATTCTCCCCTTATATATACAACTTATCCCCAACCCCAAAACCCGACATTCAACCAAAAGTCCATTTCCGTTCAGCAATTTTACAGTATAGTCCACTTTCACAAAATAATTTATATTTGCAAATCTGTAAGGAATCGGCTAGGGCGACCTGAAGCAAAGTTGTAGATCGAGTTCATATCTACTTTGTGTAAAAATTTGGAGACCTATCATGGTCGGAGGTGGCCGGAATCGATGATAAACCATAGAAAACTATTTCCGTGCTTTGGCTCAGTGGAAGAGTTGTAGTCGATTTCAGGAGTTAGGACCCAAGGGGAAATGAAGTAGGGAGATCAGGCTTTCTTTTGGTACCCGTGTGGGGTCTTCTGGTGGACGGTGGAGGTCGAAAGAAGGAGATGAACGGAGGTGGAGTTTTGGGGCTATTTTCAAAAATTACGATCGGAATTTACCAATTTCCGGTGGCTCTGGTCAGTGCAAGGTGGTGGCGACCGAAGAGCAGAGGTGAAGGGAAGCACGACAGTCAGGATGGCGAAGGTCCGATCGGTTGCGGTGGTTGGTTGTCAGAGTTATGACGGTTTGAACCATTTCCGTTCGTGAGGAGTTCCAGGCCGACCTGGAGCTTGTAGAGGTCAGGGCTGTTGGCCGATAGGTGCTGGCAGAGTGGCGGTCTCAGGGAGATGCTCAGATCAAATTCCGGTGCTCTGATGAGGCTGCGACAAAGGGTGTTTGGATGGGAGCAAGCGTTGGATCCGTAATTTGAAGATGATCATCAAGAAGAAGGGCATCGGGCTTCAGGCCAAACCAAATTGGAAAACGCATGAGGGTTATTTACAGATTTGACGTGGCCAGGGGTAATTAAAGTTAGTTTGACTAATGTTAAATTACTTGGGTTAATCATATTAATTAACACATATATGTAAAAACGTGAATTAGTTTCAGGGAGAACAATGGATCAGGGAAGGAAGGATCGGGTTTTAGAAACCCAAACAAGGGAAACCGCGTGACCATTTTTCTAGTAGTTGACGTGGATTTGAGATATATGTGGTAATTAAATTTTAATAATTTAATTTAATTAACAATTAGTTAGGTTAATAATAGTTTAATTTATATAAATTTAAATTTGGTATAACTCATTCATACGATAACGAAATCTGACGAAACAGGATCCATTGGGATCGCAGGGACGAGGCCTAGACGAGGGTGCTGACTGGGAACTGATTGGAGCTGTTTGAAATTTCAGTTAATTTTAAATGTCCGTTTAAAATTAAATGCAATAGACATATCGACCGTCAACCGGAATTGAACTGGTGAGTTAATTCTCACACCTTCTGGAATCCTATGATGCGTTAAATTCATAGAAAAATATAATTTACTGTTAATAGTATAAATTGGTTGATTGGATGCTATGGATGCAAATTGGTTGTTTACGGTTTGATTGGTTGCCGTTATTTATATTTCGTCATTTTGTTATTGAAATTAAATTCGTATATTATTATCAAATGTTATCTGTAGTGCAGGGAATGACAGGTTGGAGGGATCCGACCGGATTACTCAAATAAATTGTATATTATTTGTTGAGCGTATTATTCATGTATTGTTCACCCTGAATGATATTAAAACCCATGTTAATGTTGATGGTTGAATAGATATTCATCATTGTTGTGTTTAAAATCAATCGACAGTACTGATTTGGTGGTTGGCAGTGAATGGCCAAAAATGTATTGCTTTAGACGACGTTCTACCATCAGGTGAATGGACGTGATTTTAAAGTTATAAATTATTTTATAACTAAATTGAATTTTTTCAGTTATTTTATATAAATAATTGAATTAGAAATTTATGAATAAATATTTTAAATCGAGATTATAAAAGAATTATTTAAATGGTTTATGTAATAAAATCATATGATCTAGACGAGTCCTAAAAGCTAGAAAGCCAAAGAAATTACCTACGTATTGGTAAAATAAATTAATTGTTTTTAAAACAATTAAATGGTGTTTTTAAATTAATTAAGTTGTTTAATTAATTTAAAGGGGGAAATGACAATGAAATTCAGTTAATAGTTAGTTGAGATGTACGGTTGGCAAAATCAACCGTTTTAATTGAAAATGATAATGGAATTAATTTGATTTAATTTTCTGAATATTCGTTAAATTAAATGAGTAAATGTAAAATATTATTTAATCCCCGATTAACTATAAATTAAGGGAATTATTGAATTGTTAGTGTTAATTATTAGTTAATCTTTGATTAACTATAATCCAAAGTAATTATCGAATTAGTCAGTGTTAATAACGTTAACTATTACTTAATAAGCTTTTAAAATGATAACGATTCTATTTTTAATTAATAGCAAAGTTAACTATTTTTAATATAGTTAATGTTGAAGTTAATTATTATTTTAATTAATAATAATTAAAGAAATGACCTTAAACTGGAATTCCATTAGAAGTGATTAAGTGTCGATAAGTTCGATCAGAGTCAAATAAGGGTTTTATAAAACCCTGGTTTTCAATGAGATTGGTAAATGGGATTATAAGTGAAATACAAGGATTTAAATAAGGTTTTACTTAATTTTTAAATTAGGTAAAGCAAATTCAAATGGAATGAAATTTTTAAGGAAGATAGTTGATTGGTTAATAATAGACTAAAATATGGTAATGGTTTTCGAATGGAATATAAGCTAAGTGGTAAAGAGAGGGTAAACGGATTTGTATAAGTGATAAGAGAGAAATCCAAGCGAGATTTAAAATGGGGTTTTAAACCAAACAATGACTTTAAATGTAAATAAATTGAATCAAGTGAACACTGTAATTGAATAAGGATTCCAACACAAAGGAAAATACATGCAAATGTTTTGTGTGAAATATTGATAAATTGATTTTTGGAAATAAAAATCCAAGTTAAAAAGTTTTATTGAAAAGAATGGGGTAAACAGTCGTTAGTTATGAAATCCAAGACCAAGGTTTATTATAAGAATGCTAATAGATTGAAGCAAATTATTTGACGAGGGATTTTGATAATAAATTCAGAAGTCATAAGTGAGATAATGGTTTAAGTTAAAAGTTATTTTTAGTGATTATTTACCTAATTAAAGGAATTAAGTAAAGAGATTATTGAACAAGGATTTCAAATATAAGAAACGGTTTATAAAAACCAGATTTGAATCGAGGTGGTAAATAAGATTTTAATATCAGTGGTTAAGTGGCAAACTATAATTTATTATGAGAAAAAACGTTGTCAATCAAGGTCTGAGAGGTAAATAAAATACCCCAACTTGAACGGCTCCACTACTATCGAGGAATGGTATTAGTTTGTAGAGAGTAAAAAGTGTTGAAATTGGGTTATTACCCCATACGAAGAATATCGAACATGAGTGAGAGATTTTGGAATATAAATAATACTAAAATGATTAGTTACGATGTAAATTTAAATAATTGGGTTTTAAATTATATAATGTGACATTTGTTTTGCCGCACCAGAATCGGGAATTTGTTTTATACCGTTAAGTATACTATATATATAGACCGGGATGCCGAATTTAAGGAAAAGGGGGGAAAAGGTTTTGGTAAATATAACAATATTTCTAATGTTAAAGGAAATGGAAAGTTAAGTATTTATACATACTCTGAAATGTATAAAATAGTTTTTGTTATAATAAGATAAGAAAAAATATAATGTTTAAATATATTGGAAGGTTTAAAAGTTGATTAACCATTTTGTTAAATATGTATATTTTTAATAGGCCAAGTAATGCCAAGTACTAAATCAGTAAACTCATTTACACAGTTGTTATTTGATAGTTAAATCACCGACTATCAAACCTGACCAATACGATTGTTGGTACTGAAAGACCGGGATCGAATTTATATTCGTAAACCATTCCGACCAGCAAATACGTGAAGACGCTGATTGAAGATGGAGCTTTGAAGTCCGTGGATCTTCATAAGAGGAAGGATTGCTTAAAATCTCTGTGTTGGAACACAGAGATATACTGTGATTCTGTCGTGGTTGAAATATAGGGATTTGCAAGGACCTCTCGCTACTGATCCATGGGGTGATTCCTATATTGGATGCGGTAGGAGGGTGCCTTCGGTTCATCCTGTTCCTGGATGACTTGTATGGACGAATGTCTGACAGAGTTTTCTTAAGAATCACGTACGTTGATTTTTACAAACGTATTTTTGTTAGTGGCGAAGAGGGGCACCTCTCTTAGCTTAACGACCAGAGTATTTTTGTGGACGTCAATTAGTGATTTGGCAGATCTGACAATGTGGCATTCAAAGTTAAAGATGACCAGATGTTCCATAGATGAATTCAAACCTCAAGCCTCATCTAATGACAAAAATCGGGCAGGCAGCATGGCTATGTGGGTCGCTCCCATTAGGGTATATAATCACCTATCTAGAGAAATTCCATTTGCTTCTTTAATCTATTTCGATGCTATCCCTTTTTGGGAAACGGTTACTGATCCCAACCGTTGGTGATATACATTCAATTCACTCAAGCGAAATGAGTGGTCGGTCATATGTGGGCCAGGTTGCAAGACGTTCTTGTTGAACATAGTGTATTCGCCTCTAGAGATACACTATCGGCACGTGGTTCCATACCTTGTCATAGTTGGAATCCAATCTCCAACAAGTGCCCACAGTTTTTGATTGTATACTATATATGTGGAGCGTGAGATGCAAGCGTTCCCTAGATTGCTATTTATTTGTATTTAGACGCTATTATTATATCAGAATAAGTTATGATTTCAAAAATGTTTTGGGTTATAGAAAGGAAAAACCCGTCCATGTTTATGTGTGGGCTGGTCTTACTATTATTTTTTTATTTCAAAAGGATTTTGCAAAATTAAACAAGATTGTTTCATGATGTGAATTCATCACTGAAATTATTCCAGACTGACCCGGTGAATTTTGCTTTGCTTCAAACGTTCTTGGGTCAGACCGAGTGTATTTTCAGGTTAGGTTCGCTTGGAGTTTTAGGAGATGGAAGCAGGAGGCTTCACCGTTAGTTATTTAAAGTTATTTTCTGCTGTGACTGATATATGTTGTACTCAGATGATTGGTATGTATATACAGTTTTCCTTTTTATAAAGAGATTTAATATTATATTTTATTCGTTCCGTTGTGAGATTCTGATGTGATGTTCTTCTTCTTTCTTCTATTCTAATATTTCTTTCTTTCTACTTCTCATCCTCTAACTTCTTTCTGTTAACAATCTGGGATTCGATACTTGGGTTTTTGGCAAGTAATACGAGTTTATGTATTGTTGTCGAAAATTCGAGCATCGAATTTTTCTCGGGTCATTACAGTGGTATCAGAGCGAGGTTTAATGATAACCTTGGCTCTGTGGCATAACTCAATAGAGATGGGATTAGCAATACCCTGGATTGGGTTTGAGTATATATGTGAGAGCTCGTATATGTAATTTGACATAAAAATATTTTTGAAATTATTTTCCCCAATTCACTTATAAAACAAAAAAAGTAATGATTTTCACAAATTATTATAATATGGGCAAGTATTTAGATTTGCTAATGTTAATTTGAATGATATGTTTGGAGTGCGTGCTCGATTTCATGAATATGAATTTGAAATTGGATAGACTTGATTGAAAACCAATCTGAAATAAATTAGTTGAATAAATCCAAATTTAATAAATCCGAATGGATAACTAAAGAAATAAATGGATGAATAAGAAGTAATTATAATTAGTCTCATGTGAACTGAACTGTGTGTAGAAATGGTTGGAATGGACGATATGAATGATATGGATGATATGAATATATTGGAACCTAATTGACATTGTTTTGTGGACTAATGAAGTTCATTTGAGTTGAGAACATGTATAGAGAAGCTAATTCATCTTTAAAAATTCATCCAAGAAAATTCTGGAGTTAATCGAATCCAGTTTGAATAGAGTTGCATAATAGCTAAGCAAGCTCAAGTATAATACATCGCTCATCGCATAATAACGCTCGCAAAAAGGGACGCTTACGCAAAATATTAATTTTGGTTTTATTTGGGTTTTGGGATTGAATTTTGAACTTTTCCGACCGTGTTGGTCGATGTATATATATTTCTTGAACCTGCAATCTTGTAGATGTCCCTCCGTACAGTGGAGACTCTACCAAAATTTTTCCAAAATTTATGGTATTAGAATTTTTTAGAATTTTTTTGGAAAATTCTTTTATTTGAAATAAATTGGTTTTAAAAACCAATTGGGTTAGCTTTGAAAATAAAACAAAGTTTTAACTAATTATTTTTGAAAGGATAATGGTTTGTAGCATTTCTTCTACCTTAGCAATTTCAGGGACGAAATTCTTTTAAGGGGGAAGGAATGTAACATCCCGTACTTTCTGGCCAATTATTTGAATTATTTTATTATTTAAATATTGGTTTGAATTTAAATAATTGGATTTAAACATTTTATTTTGAATATTTATTTATATTAATAATATAATAATATTTTAATTCCAAAATATTTGAAAAAATGTTGAATTTGAAATATAATGTGAACATGCAACTTAAGTTGGTTTAATATGGTTTGTATTGAAATTATAGTAGCAATTTCATTTATAAAACGATGGTTGAGCGTTTAATTTATAATTATATTATAAAACGAGCTGCAGCGGCGCGGTAGTTCGTAATATGGCGTTTTGAACTTTAAACAGCTATACAAGATCCAATATGAGTCGGATTTTCTCAAAACAAGAAACGTCCGAATTTATTGGATAATATTTTTCTAATGGAAGAGAAAAATCGAGTTTTCGTGTTGTAGATTTTGTTTTATGTCAAAATCAAATTTTGAAATAGTCGCTATGGAATTTCCTTTATAAATTATAACGTTTATTTATATTAAATAAAGGGTTTTTAAATATTTATAATATCGATTTGGCTTGGAACTCAACCCGGGATATTTTATTGTGGTAGTGTATGAAATTCTGCTCGTGTATGGCCGATAACAATATTTTATTATTATTATATTGAAGTATTTTAATATTGGTTTATTTTTATGTAAATTGGACCTTTGAAAAAGGACTTTATTCAAACGACCTCCATTTTCGATGAAACAAATTTTATTGGGACCACAACAGTTAATTATTCTAGATTTCAAGTGTCGCGTCAATCGGAGTTAATTTGCGAGCGTGACAAAATAAAATGCAAATAAAATATCATTTGGACGTGAACGAGTGCAGTTTGAGCAAACGGACTCGGAATTCGACGAAACGAGTTTCATTAGGACCATAATGTCAAATTGTATCATGACGTCCATTCACGTCATGAACGGGGTTTGTATGTGACCACAAAAGCGAATAAATGGCGTTTAGAATTGTGATAGACACGAAATTAAATATCATTCGTCGCATCAACATAAATAAATATTATTCTCCCCTTATATATACAACCTATCCCCAACCCCAAAACCAGACATTCAACCCAAAGTCTATTTCCGTTCAGCAATTTTACAGAAAATTGCACTTTCACAAAATAATTTATATTTGCAAATCTGTAAGGAATCGGCTAGGGTGACCTGAAGCAAAGTTGTAGATCGGGTTCATATCTACTTTTTGTAAAAATTTGGGACCTATCATGGTCGGAGGTGGTCGGAATCGATGATAAACCGTAGAAAACTGTTTTCGTGCTTTGGCTGAGTGGAAGAGTTGTAATCGATTTCAGGAGCTAGGAACTGAGGGGAAATGAAGTAGGGAGATCAAGCTTTCTTTTAGTACCGGTGTGGGGTCTTCTTGTGGACGGTGGAGGTCGGAAGAAGGAGATGAACGGAAGTGGAGTTTTTTTTGGCTGTTTTCAAAAATTGCGATCAGAATTTACTAATTTTCGGTGGCTCTGGTCAGTGCAAGGTGGTGGCGACCGAAGGGAAGAGGTGAAGGGTAGCACGGCGGTCAGGATGGCGAAGGTCTGGTCGGTTGCGGTGGCCGGAGTTATGATGGTTTGAACCATTTCCATTCGTAAGGAGGTCCAGGCCAACCTGGAGCTTGTCGAGGTTAGGGCTGTTGGCCGATAGGTTCTGGCGAAGTGGCGGTATCAGGGAGATGCTCAGATCAAATTCCGGCGCTCTGATGAGGCGGCAGCAAAGGGTGTTTTGATGGGAGCAAGCATCGGATCCGTAATTTGAAGATGATCATCAGGAAGAAGGGCACAGGGCTTCAAGCCAAACCAAATTGGAAAACGCGTGAGGGTTATTTACAGATATGACGTGGCTAGGGGTAATTAAAGTTAGTTTGACTAATGTTAAATTACTTGGGTTAATCATATTAATTAACACATATATGTAAAAACGTGAATTAGTTTCGGGGAGAACAATGGATCAGGGAAGGAAGGATCGGGTTTTAGAAACCCAAACAAGGGAAACCGCATGACCATTTTCCTGGTAGCTGACGTGGATTTGAGATATAGGTGGTAATTAAGTTTTAATAATTTCATTTAATTAATAATTAGTTAGGTTAATAATAGTTTAATTTATATAAATTTAAATTTGGTATAACTCATTTATACGATAACGAAATCTGACGAAACAAGATCCGTTGGGATCGCAGGGACGAGGCCTAGACGAGGTGCTGACTGGGAACTGATTAGAGCTATTTGAAATTTCAGTTAATTTTAAACGTTCGTTTAAAATTAAATGCGACAGACATATCAACCGTCAACCGGAATTGAACTGGTGAGTTAATTCTCACACCTTCTGGAATCCTATGATGTGTTAAATTCATAGAAAAATATAATTTACTGTTAATAGTATAAATTGGTTGATTGGATGCTATGGATGCAAATTGGGTGTTTATGGTTTGATTGGTTGTCGCTATTTATATTTCTTCATTTTGTTATTGAAATTAAATTCGTATATTATTATCAAATGTTATCTGTAGTGCAGGGAACGACAAGTTGGAGGGATCCGACCGGATTCCTCAAATAAACTGTATATTATTTGTTGTGCATATTATTCATGAATTGTTCACCCTGAATGATATTAAAACCCGTGTTAATGTTGATGGTTGAATAGATATTCATCATTGTTGTGTTCAAAATCAATCGACAGTACTGATTTGGTGGTTGGCAGTGAATGGCCAAAAATGTATTGCTTTAGACGTCGTTCTACCGTCAGGTGAATGGACGTGATTTTAAAGTTATAAATTATTTTATAATTAAATTGAAGTTTTTCAGTTATTTTATATAAATAATTAAATTAGAAATTTATGAATAAATATTTTAAACCGAGTTTATAAATGAATTATTTAAATGGTCTATGTAATAAAATCTTATGATCTATACGAGTCCTAAAAGCTAGAAAGCCAAAGAAATTACCTACATGTTGGTAAAATAAAATAATTGTTTTTAAAACAATTAAATGGTGTTTTTAAATTAATTAAGTTGTTTAATTAATTTAAATGGGGAAATGACAATGAAATTCAGTTAACAGTTAACTGAGATGTACGGTTGGCAAAATCAACCATTTTAATTGAAAATGATAATGGAATTAATTTGATTTAATTTTCTGAATATTCGTTAAATTTAACGAATAAATGTAAAATATTAGTTAATCCCCGATTAACTATAAATTAAGGGAATTATTGAATTGTTAGTGTTAATTATTAGTTAATCTTCGATTAACTATAATCCAAAGTAATTATCGAATTAGTTAGTGTTAATAACGTTAATTATTACTTAATAAGCTTTTAAATTGATAATGACTCTATTTTTAATTAATAGCAAAGTTAACTATTTTTAATATAGTTAATGTTAAAGTTAATTATTATTTTAATTAATAATAATTAAAGAAATGACCTTAAACTGGAATTCCATTAGAAGTGATTAAGTGTCGATAAGTTCGATCAGAGTCAAATAAGGGTGTTATAAAACCCAGGTTTTCAATGAGATTGGTAAATGGGATTATAAGTGAAATACAAGGATTTAAATAAGATTTTACTTAATTTTTAAATTAGGTAAAGCAAATTCAAATGGAATGAAATTTTTAAGGAAGATAGTTGATAGGTTAATAATAGAGTTAAATATGGTAATGGTTTTAGAATGGAATCTAAACTAAGTGCTGAAGAGAGGGTAAATGGATTTGTATAAGTGATAAGAGAGAAATCCAAGCGAGATTTAAAAAGGGGTTTTAAACCAAACAATGACTTTAAATGTAAATAAATTGAATCAAACGAACACTGTAATTGAATAAGGATTCCAACGCAAAGGAAAATACATGCAAATGTTTTGTGTTAAATATTGATAAATTGATTTTTGGAAATAAAAATCCAAGTTAAAAAGTTTTATTGAAAAGAAGGGGGTAAACAGTCGTTAGTTATGGAATCCAAGACCAAGGTTTATTATAAGAATGCCAATAGATTGAAGCAAATTATTTGACGAGAGATTTTGATAATAAATTCAGAAGTCATAAGTGAGATAATGCTTTAAGTTAAAAGTTATGTTTTAGTGAATAATTACTTAATTAAAGGAATTAAGTAAAGAGATTATTGAACAAGGATTTTGAATATAAGAAATGGTTTATAAAAACCAGATTTGAATCGAGGTGGTAAATAATATTTTAATATCAGTGGTTAAGGGACAAACTATAATTTATTCTGAGATAAGAACGTTGTTAATCAAGTATGAGAGGTAAATAAAATACCCCAACTTGAACGGCTTCACTATTATCGAGGAATGGTATTAGTTTGTAGTGAGTAAAAAGTGTTGAAATTGGGTTATTACCCCATACGAAGAATATCGAACATGAGTGAGAGATTTTGGAATATAAATAATACTAAAATGATTAGTTGCGATGTAAATTTAAATAATTGGGTTTTAAATTATATAATGTGACATTTTTTTTGCCGCACCAGAATCGGGAATTTGTTTTATACCGTTAAGTATACTATATATATATATATATATATATATATATATATATATAGACCAGGATGCCGAATTTAAGGAAAAGGGGGAAAAAGGTTTTGATAAATATAACGATATTTCTAATGTTAAAGGAAATGGAAAGTTAAGTATTTATACATACTCTGAAATGTATAAAATAGTTTTTGTTATAATAAGATAAGAATAAATATAATGTTTAAATATATTGGAAGATTTAAAAGTTGATTAACCATTTTGTTAAATACATGTATTTTTAATAGGCGAAGTAATGCCAAGTACTAAATCAGTAAACTCATTTACACGATTGTTATTTGATAGTTAAATCACCGACTATCAAACCTGACCAATACGATTGTTGGTACGGAAAGACCGGGATCGAGTTTATATTCGAAAACCATTCCGACCAACAAATACGTGAAGACGCTGATTGAAGATGGAGCTTTGAAGACCGTGGATCTTCATAAGTGGAAGGATTGCTTAAAATCTCTGTGTTGCAACGCAGAGATATACTGTGATTCTATCGTGGTTGAAATCTACGGATTTGCAAGGACTTCTCGCTACTGATCCATGTGGTGATTCCTATATTGGATGCGGTAGGAGGGTGCCTTCGGTTCATCATGTTCCTGGATGACTTGTATGGACGAATGTCTAACAGAGTATTTCTTAAGAATCACGTACGTTGATTTTTACAAATGTATTTCTGTTAGTGGCGGAGAGGGGCACCTCTCTTAGCTTAACGACCAGAGTATTTTTGTGGATGTCAATTAGTGATTTGGCGGATCTGACAATGTGGCATTCAAAGTGAATGATGACCAGATGTTCCAAAGATGAATTCAAACCTCAAGCCTCATCAACCGGGAAATGACAAAAATCGGGCAGGCAGCATGGCTATGTGGGTCGCTCCCATTAGTGTGTATAATAACCTATCGAGAGAAATTCCATTTTCTTCTTTAATCTATTTCGATGCGGTCCCTTTTCGGGAAATGGTTGCTGATCCCAACTGTTGGTGATATACATTCGATACACTCAAGCGAAATGACTGGTCGGTCATGTGCGGGCCGGGTTGCAAGATGTTCTTGTTGAACCCAGTGTATTCGCCTTTAGAGATACACTATCGGCAGGTGGTTCCATACCTTGTCATAGTTGGAATCCAATCTCCAATAAGTGCCCACGGTTTTTAATTGTATGCTATATATGTAGAGCGTGAGATGCAAGCGTTCCGCTAGGTTGCTATTTATTTGTATTTAGACACTACTATGATATCAGAATAAGTTATGATTTCAAAAATATTTTGGGTTATAGTAAGGTAAAAACCGTCCTTGTATATGTGTGGGTTGGTCTTACTATTATCCTTTTATTTCAAAAGGATTTTGCAAAATTAAACAAGATTGTTTCATGTTGTGAATTCATCACTGAAAGTATTCCAGAGTGACCCTGTGAATTTTGCTTTGCTTCAAATGTTCTCGGGTCAGACCAAGTGTATTTCCAGGTTAGGTCCGCTTGGAGTTTTAGGAGATGGAAGCAGGAGGCTTCACCATTAGTTATTAAAAGTTATTTTCTGCTGTGACCGATATATGTTGTACTCAGACGATTACTATGTATTTACAATTTTCCTTTGTATAAAGAGATTTGATATTATATTTTATTCGTTCCGTCGTGAGATTCTGATGTGATGTTCTTTTTCTTTCTTCTATTATAATATTTCTTTCTTTCTACTTCTCATCCTCTAACTTCTTTCTATTAACAATCTGGGATTCGATACTTGGGTTTTTGGCAAGTAATACGGGTTTATGTATTGTTGTCGAAAATTCGAGCGTTGAATTTTCCCCGGGTCGTTACACTCAATTTCGTTCCCAAAGCTTCTTGAAGGCTCTTCCAAAACTCACTAGTAAACAGTGGTTCTCTATCACTAACTATAGTAGTTGGAATTCCATGCAGTCTGACAATCTCTCTAACATACTGTTGAGCTAATAAAGCGGTAGTCCTACTCCTCTTTATTGGGATAAAATGGGCTGTCTTCGTTAACCTATCCACGATGACCTAAATAGGTTTATTTCCTTTTTGACTTCTAGGACACCCATCAATAAAATCCATAGAAATGTATTCCCATTTCCATGTGGGAACCTCTAAGGGTAATAACAGTCCTTCAGGCTTACCTTGCTCGACCTTGAATTTTTGACAAGTCAAACATCTCATGACAAACTCTGCAACATCCCTCTTCATTCCTTCCCAATAAAAGCTTCTTATCATATCCCTAAACATTTTGTCCCCTCTGGGGTGTATGGTCATCCTTGATCTTTGACACTCCCTAAGAATCTCCTTCCTAAGGTTTCACACCTGGAGGCATAAAGTCTACCATCTCTCCTTAAATTACCACTACTATCAACAAAATATATATTTGAGTAAGAGAAAGATTGTCCCTTGGAAATATTTTCCTTACATGACCTCAACTCATCATCATGGTCTTGCTAACTCTAAATCCTTTCTATGAAGATTGGTCTAAACTTCATTGCTCCAAGAAACCCTTTGGTTGCCACAAATAGCGGCTGCAAGTTGAAACTAGAAAAAACTCTAACTATTGCCATTTGGTGATCGAACTAAGGGTAGCATGCCTCCGACTCAGAGCGTCGGCCATTACATTACCCATCCCAGGGGTATGTTGAATGGAAAATCCAAATGATGCAAGGTATTCCATCTGTAACGACCCGACTTTTCGACCCTCGAATGTGAACACTAATACATCCACGGTATTCACGTGCCGAGCACCCAAGTGCCGGAAAGACGAAATGTAATGACCCGCATCATCAGGGGTATAATAATTAATTTATTTAATTATTTAAAAGGTGATTTAAAAGGGTTTATTAGTAGTGGAATTAAATAATGGTGAATATTAATTAAAATAATAAATTAAATAATATATTTAGTTCTGAAATAATCAGAATTGGCTGAAATGGTGATATGGTGTGAACTGGATCATCCGTTATATTTAATTCAGTTTAGAATTTGAATTAGAATAACGAAGATATTATTTGAACGACAGTTTGAACGTATAATTATATTATAATTAAAATCGAGCTTGAAATGGCGCTGCAGTTCGTAATTTGGCGATTTGAACTTCAGCTGAATGTACAGGGCTCGTTTTTAATCGGATTTCTGTGAAACAAGAAACGTGTGGAGCTGGTGGAGTATATCTTTCTTGTGGAAGAGAAAAATCAGGATTTTGTCGTGTAGATTTGAAGATATGTCCAAATCAAATTTTGAAATAGTCGCTATAGAATCGTTTATCGACCGTATCGGTTTATTCGATATAACTAGAGATCGGGTTTGAATTTAGACAAGGTTATTTTGGGAAATAGCGATAATTTAATTTTTAGAATTTTATTGTAATTTTTAATTAATTAAATAAGGAACTTTTTATTTGGAGTATTTTGCACCCTGTAATCAACATTTTGAGGTTTCAAAATATGAGTTAATCTACCGGTATTATTATATTTTTGGAACCATGACACAATGCTCAGTACGATGATATATTCATATCTGTCGATAACATCCCATAAATAAGCGAAATTTACATAATGGACACCGACACTTAGACACTGCACAAGTAGACCAAGAAGGGGTGGACTGATATCCACATCGCCACTCATTTTTTTCTTCTGGAAATCATTTAGACACGTAGAGGAAGGAATTCACAGACAAAAGTTACTTGGTCCTTAGGCTTCCACGATTACATTAAGATATTTTAACTATCCTATATAAATACCCTAACTCGAATCATTTAACCTAATTCCCATTTTTTTCGTTCATCAAAACGAGCCGCCACGAGATAACGTTCTTAGCCAAGAATTTCAATCGAAGAAATTCAAAAGAAAAATCAAAACAATTCCCGAAAATCGTGAAATAAATATATGTGAGTTCCCAGGATCTTGCTCTTCATTTCTATATGGTTATTCCCGAGTTCGACGCACTATTTAGCGTATAGACTTCTGAAACCACGGAGCAGGGGCGAGCTCAAGTTGAGCTCGATGGTGGTGGAGTGATGGCTATTACGGTGAGGAGCTCGGTGGTGGTATTTGGGTATGGATCGATGATGATTTAAGGGGGGTACGGTGTTGATTTCTTTCAGTGGTCTGCTGTATTGAGAACCACGAAGTGATAGGAGGTGCGGAGTCGGGTGGTTCTGTTATAAGGTGGTAGGAGTGTGTTGTGATGGGGAGAGGAAGAAGCGAGATACAGGAAGTGTTCAGTGATGAAAAAAAGAGTGAATGGCTGTAAGTGTTGAGGACAGAAGGAGTGGAATTCGTGTATGGTGATGTAGATCGCGACTGTGAGGAGAGCAGTCGAGTTCAACGGTGAAGTGTGGTCATGACTGGGAAGATACATAGGTGCGCGATGAAGTTATGTAGGCGAACAGATTGGGATTTTTGTGTTAGGTGGAAAGTGAAATCATGATGTAAATTGAAGTGGCGTATTTGGGAACTGGTTACTGAGTGGATGTGTTCAGGTGAGAAGCCTAAGTGCATGTACCAGAGGTTCGGTGTTAATGGTTTAAATCATCATGAAGTAGAAGATGGGTTTAGTGGTTTCAAGGTCCGGCCATTTGTGTTGGGAAGGTTATGCGATGTACTAATGAGGAGGAGGAAGGAGTGTACAGGGTCACTGGGGCTTGGGTAAAAGGAAACCGGGTCTGGGCCGATGTAAATGTAATCGAAGCCCAATTATAAATTTCAAACTATTTAATTTAAAACTATTCAAATGGTTATACCTACTTGTAAATTAAATATCTGCTCATACGAAATCAGAATTTAGCGAAACAAGATCCGTTGGGATCGTATGGACAGTGGCTACAGAACGGAGCTGGCGGGGAGCGAATCGAATCTCGTTACAATTTATAGCAAAATAAATTGTCCGTCTAAATCAACGACAATTAACGTTATTAACGATGATAGTCCAATGTGAGTAAATCTCACTAACTCTGAACAGTTTATTATTTCATGTTGTATTTTTAGAACTGTTAAATATTGGCTGTATGTTGACTGTTTGATTGAACTGCTAGTCAGTTAGTTAAATTTCTATATTGATTTTGTTTAACATAATATATCATATGGAATTGAAAGTGATGTTATCTATATTGTTTAACATCTGTGATGCAGGGAAACAGGTTGGAGGAATCCAACTGGATTCCTCAACATTTATTTTACTGTGATTTATATATTGTGATATATGATGTGATATATAATCTGTTGTTGATTATATGCGTTTGGACGATATTTATCGTTGTTATATGGTATGTTAAATACCATAATAAATACTGGATGTGGGAAAGGGGAGTTTCAAAGTGTATTTTGAAAATGAATTATTTATATAAAATCGATGGATTTTATATAGAAAAAGGAAAAGGGTTTTTATAAAACAAAATAATTATAAAATCGAAGGACAAGTTATAATAAAGGGAAATATTTATTTGTTAGAATAAATAAAAAAGATAAAAAGGAAATATTTATTTGTTAGAATAAATAGAAAAGATAAAAGGAAATATTTATTTGTTAGAATAAATAGAAAAGATAAAAAGGAAATATTTATTTGTTAGAATAAATAGAAAAGATAAAAGGAAATGTTTATTTGTTAGAATAAATAGAAAAGAAAAAGAGAAATATTTATTTGTTAGAATAAATAGAAAAGAAAAGGGAAATATTTATTGGTTAAAATAAATAGAATAGAATAAAGGAATATTATTAGAAAATAAATAGGATATTATAAACGAGAATATTTAGAAAATAAATAGAATTATAAAAAGGGAATAGTGTTAAATAGAATAAAGTTATTCGACTAGAGTATATCAAGAAGTAGTTAATCGAATATAATTTATATTCGAAATAGTTAATCGAATATAGTTTATATTCGAAGGAGTTAAATCGAATATAGTTATTCGAAAATAAAGTTAAAACAGAATAGAGTTATTCAATTTGAGTTATTCAATTAGAGTTAATCAAATAGAATTAATCGAATAGAATTAAAGAAATAGAGTTAAGCAAAATTAGAAACTGACTAGAGATTAGTAATTTGAATAGTTTTTTGAGTATCGATCTGATGTTGGTTTCGTCCTTCGAGGTTTATACTTAGAGAATTGTTCTCCTACTAGTTTACAGTCAGGGATTGATAGTTGCGAAATGATAGTGGTATGTAAATAACAATGGAAATGTTTTCCAGTGTTAATAACGTATATTTTCTAAACATAGAAAATAAGGATATATATATATATGATTGATGATTGATTGATAGAATTTCCATTTGGAAATAATATTGTTGTTTGCACACTTATTTTTCTTTGATAGTTAACTCATAGACTATCGAAGTTTTGACCATGTTAACGTTGTTAATATGGAGAGACCGGTTGGATTTTTATCCAAAGAACCACTCTGTATTGGCATAAGCGTTGTGAATCATATATGCCAAAGATAATTGAAGACGGAGTAAAGTGCAAGGGCTATTGTATAAGTCTTAGATAACAGTGCCTAAGATGGATATAGTGAATAGTACCTTCGGTTCATCCTGTTCCTGGATGACTTGTATCGACGGATGTCTGACAGAGTATTTCCATACGATCACATATATTGATTTCTCCAACCGTACCAAGAGTGGAAGCGGAGAAGGAAACTTCTTTTAGCTAACACATAATGTATTGTTGAGGACGTCAATCGGTGATTTGATGGATTTGATGATGTGGCATTCAAAGTGAATCTGGTGGGATGATAAAGCGTAGCTTCTAGCCTCACATCCGGTAAATGACAGAAATCGGGCAGGCAGCATGGCTATGTAGGTCGCACCTATTAGGGTGTATAATCACCTGATCTAGAGTTTCATTTATTTCTAAAAATCTATTTTCGATACTGTCCCATTCGGGAAACGGTTGCTGATCCCAACCGTAGGTGATATACATTTGATACACTCAAGCGAAATGAGTGGTCGGTCATGTGTGGCCGGGTTGCAAGATGTTCTTGTTGAACCTAGTGTATTCCTCTCTAGAGGTACATTAGCGAAAGGTGGTTCCATACCTTGTCATAGTTGGAAATCCATTACCCAATACGTGCTTGCGGTTTTGATTGTATACTATATATGTAGAACGTGAGATGAAAGCGTTTCTGCTAGATGATTATTATATTGTGGTTGATAGACATTATTATAATATCAAAAGGTTTTTGATATAAAGGATTTCGGATTCTCATAAGGGAAAAGCCCGTTCTGTTATACGGCGTGGTCTTATGAAATATCATTTACCTGCTTGAACTGTTTTAAACTGTTTTACTCACACCAGTCCCATTACTGACCTGGAGTTTATTTTGTTTTGTTTCCCTAAACTCTTGGGTGCCTAATTTTATACGGGCAGTCAAGTAGTCGGGAATTTACAGATACTTGAAGAGCTGGTGCAGGAGGCTTCAGGATCATATAGCTATAGTTTATTTCCGCTGTGTTGTACTCTGATAATGTATTGTATACATAAAATGATTTATTTCAAGGATATATTATCTATTATATGTTATTCGTTCCGCTGTGAGGTTCGTGTTACTTTGATGTTGTGTTTTTCTTCTTCTTCTATTCTAAGTTTCTACCTTATCTTTCCTCACCCTCTAATTTCTTTCATTAATGACCGGTATTTTTCGATGTTTGGTTAGTCTTCATTGAGTTTATGTCGATAACTAAAGTCGTCAAAATCCCCGGTCATTACATTTGGTATCAGAGCTTAAATTAAGTGAATTACCTTGGCTCTGTGGCGTAACTCAGTAGAGATGGGATTAGTAATATCCTAGATTGAGTTAAGTGTGTATATACGAGAGAGCGTATTTGTTATTTGATATAAAGTGGTTTTATATTGTGGAGATTCGTTGGTTGAGTTGTTTATGGGTTCTGGTCAATTAGTTTGATCCACTGTATCGATAGGAGTTACTAAACACTCGAATACGATGGGTCGACACGATATGTTTTGAAAAGAGGGTAAATTAAAATAAGTTTACCCAAGGTATATCTTGATATAGAGAAGATATATATATCAAAATTATAATATAGTGGATATATTGGTTGTTATTATAATCGAGTAAGATTATAAATTAAATGGTTATGTAAATAACCAATCATAATTCATATAAGTGAAATACGTGAAATCAAATGAGTTAAATCTGAAATTTGAACCAGAAATTGGATTAAAATTATGGAAAATTGGATAAGTGTTTGTAAATGGATTTGGATTAAAAATAAGGAAAATTTAAGATCCTAGGAGATTTTAAATTGTTTTCCAAGCAGTGTGAATTATATTTTGAAATGAATTTCAAAGTGGAAATGTTTAGAAATGGTTTTATAGTATTGAACTCACTTCGATCGCTGGAAAATAGATTCTGATGATGACAGATGCATCATCAGTATTCATTTTCGAGTTGTAAGTGACGAATTACTACCAGAAATACTGTTTTGAATTTGTTTTGGGAAAGACAAGTTGTGTTGAATTTCAAAAAGGAAAATTTGATTTCTAAAAAGAGTAAACTGTTTAAAAACTCCCAAGAAAGACCGTTTGAATTAAAGACAAATTTAACAAAAATTTGTAAAAGAAAATTGGAATTAAAAATAAATCCAGTAATGGGTAACTGAGTTGGATTAGAATGATATCAAAACAAATTTGATTGTGAGATTCAAATTTGAAGTGTAATGTGATAATCAAGTTAAGAATTGGGAATCGAGAAGAAACTCGAGTTGAAATGATATTTGGCTCGGATATAAGCGAATGGTTGTGTTGTGGATAAAAACAGATTTGAATTTGATTGGGATGACCCTTGTATCCGCTGAATTTATAACAGGTGGAAAGGATATAATGATATGCCGACAAAAGGTACAAGTTATATTTCTATTGGATATAAGATTTATGAGCCGAATTGGCAAGCCGCTTGGCTGTTTGATTTTCTTTTGGGTTGGAGATGGCCCAGAGAGGCGAGTTGGTGTTTGACGTATTGACCAGTACAAAGTAGGTGCTGGCGAAATTTTTCAAAAAAATTAAGGCGTTAGAAAATTTTTAGTATTTTTTGGGAAATTTTCGGTGATAAGAATTAATTAATAATTTAATTGAAATTAAATTGGTTCAGTTGAAACTGAAGTTAAGAGGTGAACAAAAAAGCTCTGACCAGTCGATAGGGTTGTCTTCTACCTTAGCAATTTCGAGGACGAAATTATTTTAAGTGGGGAAGAATGTAATGACCCGCATCGTCAGGGGTATAATAATTAATTTATTTAATTATTTAAAAGGTGATTTAAAAGGGTTTATTGGTCGTGGAATTAAGTAATGGTGAATATTTAATTAAAATAATATATTTAGTTCTGAAATAATCAGAATTGGCTGAAATGGCGATATGGTGTGAACTGGATCATCTGTGATATTTAATTCAGTTTAGAATTTGAATTAGAATAACGAAGATATTATTTGAACGACAGTTTGAATGTATAATTATATTATAATTAAAATCGAGCTTGAAATGGCGCTGCAGTTCGTAATTTGGCGATTTGAACTTCAATTGAATGTACAGGGCTCGTTTTTTATCGGATTTCTGTGAAACAAGAAACGTGTGAAGCTGGTGGAGTATATCTTTCTAGTGCAAGAGAAAAATCAGGATTTTGTCATGTAGATTTGGAGATATGTCCAAATCAAATTTTGAAATAGTCGCTATAGAATCGTTTATCGAACGTATCAGTTTATTCGATATAACTAGAGATCGGGTTTGAATTTAGACAAGGTTATTTTGGGAAATAGCGATAATTTAATTTTTAGATTTTTATTGTAATTTTTAATTAATTAAATAAGGAACTTTTTATTTGGAGTATTTTGCAACCTGTAATCAACATTTTGAGGTTTTAAAATATGAGTTAATCTACCGGTATTATTATATTTTTGGAACCATGACACAATGCTCAGTACGATGATATATTCATATATGTCGATAACATTCCATAAATAAGCGAAATTTACATAACGGACACCGAAACTTAGACATTGCACAAGTAGACCAAGAAGGGGTGGACAGATATCCACATCGCCACTCATTTTTTTCTTCTGGAAATTTTAGACACTTAGAGGAAGGAATTCACAGACAAAAGTTACTTGGTCCTTAGGCTTCCACGATTACATTAAGATATTTTAACTATCCTATATAAATACCCTAACTCGAATCATTTAACCTAATTCCCATTTTTTCGTTCATCAAAACGAGCCGCCACGAGATAACTTTCTCATCCAAGAATTTCAATCGAAGAAATTCAAAAGAAAAATCAAAACAATTCCCGAAAATCGTGAAATAAATATACGTGAGTTCCCCGGATTGCTCTTCATTTCTATATGGTTATTCCCGAGTTCGACGCACTGTTTGGCGTATAGACTTCTGAAACCACGGAGCAGGGGCGAGCTCGAGTTGAGCTCGATGGTGGTGGAGTGATGGCTATTATGGTGAGGAGCTCGGTGGTGGTATTTGGGTATGGATCGATGATGATTTAAGGGGGGTACGGTGTTGATTTCTTTCGGTGGTCTGCTGTATTGAGAACCACGAAGTGATAGGAGGTGCGGAGTCAGGTGGTTCTGTTATAAGGTGGCAGGAGTGTGTTGTGATGGGGAGAGGAAGAAGCGAGATACAGGAAGTGTTCGGTGATGAAAAAAGAGTGAATGGCTGTAAGTGTTGAGGACGGAAGGAGTGGAAGTCGCGTATGGTGATGGAGATCGCGACGGTGAGGAGAGCAATCGAGTTCAACGGTGAAGTGTGGTCATGACTGGGAAGATACATAGGTGCGCGATGAAGTTATGTAGGCGAACAGATTGGGATTTTTGTGTTAACTGGAAAGTGAAATCATGATGTAAATTGAAGTGGCATATTTGGGAATTGGTTACTGGGTGGATGTTTTCAGGTGAGAAGCCTGAGTGCGTGTACCAGAGGTTTGGTGTTAATGGTTTAAATCATCGTGAAGTAGAAGATGGGTTTAGTGGTTGCAAGGTCCGGCTATTTGTGTTGGGAAGGTTATGCGATGTACTGAGGGGGAGGAGGAAGGATTGTACAAGGTCACGGAGGCTTGGGTAAAAGGAAACCGGGTCTGGGCCGATGTAAATGTAAGCGAAGCCCAATTATAAATTTCGAACTATTTAATTTAAAACTATTCAAATGGTTATACCTACTTGTAAATTAAATATCTGCTCATATGAAATCAGAATTTAGCGAAACAAGATCCGTTGGGATCGTATGGACAGTGGCTACAGAACGGAGCTGGCGGGGAGCGAATCGAATCTCGTTACAATTTATAGCAAAATAAATTGTCCGTCTAAATCAATGACAATTATCGTTATTAAAGATGATAGTCCAATGTGAGTAAATCTCACTAACTCTGAACAGCTTATAATTTCATGTTGTATTTTTAGAATTGTTAAATATTGGCTGATTGATTGTATGTTGACTGTTTGATTGAACTACTAGTCAGTTAGTTAAATTTCTATATTGATTTTGTTTAACAGAATATATCATATGGAATTGAAAGTGATGTTATCTATATTGTTTATGCAGGGAAACAGGTTGGAGGAATCCAACTGGATTCCTCAACATTTATTTTACTGTGATTTATATATTGTGATATATGATGTGATATATAATCTGTTGTTGATTATATGCGTTTGGACGATATTTATCGTTGTTATATGGTATGTTAAATACCATAAGAAATACCGGATGTGGGAAAGGGGAGTTTCAAAGTGTATTTTGAAAATGAATTATTTATATAAAATCGATGGATTTTATATAGAAAAAGGAAAAGGGTTTTTATAAAAGAAAATAATTATAAAATCGAAGGATAAGTTATAATAAAGGGAAATATTTATTTGTTAGAATAAATAGAAAAGATAAAAAGGAAATATTTATTTGTTAGAATTAATAGAAAAGATAAAAGGAAATATTTGTTTGTTAGAATAAATAGAAAAGATAAAAAGGAAATATTTATTTGTTAGAATAAATAGAAAAGATAAAAGGAAATATTTATTTGTTAGAATAAATAGAAAAGAAAAAGGGAAATATTTATTTGTTAGAATAAATAGAAAAGAAAAGGGAAATATTTATTGGTTAAAATAAATAGAATAGAATAAAGGAATATTATTAGAAAATAAATAGGATATTATAAAGGAGAATATTTAGAAAACAAATAGAATTATAAAAAGGGAATAGTGTTAAATAGAATAAAGTTATTCGACTAGAGTATATCAAGAAGTAGTTAATCGAATATAGTTTATATTCGAAGTATTTAATCGAATATAGTTTATATTCGAAGGAGTTAAATCGAATATAGTTATTCGAAAATAAAGTTAAAACAGAATAGAGTTATTCAATTTGAGTTATTCAATTAGAGTTAATCAAATAGAATTAGTCTAATAGAATTAAAGAAATAGAGTTAAGCAAAATTAGAAACTGACTAGAGATTAGTAAGTTGAATAGTTTTCTGAGTATCGATCTGATGTTGGTTTCGGCCTTCGGGGTTTATACTTAGAGAATTGTTCTCCTACTAGTTTACAGTCAGGGACTGATAGTTGTGAAATGATAGTGGTTTATAAATAACAATGGAAATGTTTTCCAGTGTTAATAACGTATATTTTCTAAACATAGAAAATAACGAAATATATATATAGATATATATATGATTGATGACTGATTGACAGAATTTCCATCTGGAAATAATATCGTTGTTTGCACACTTGTTTTCCTTTGATAGTTAACTCACAGACTATCGAAGTTTTGACCATTTTAACGTTGTTAATATGGAGAGACCGGTTGGATTTTTATCCAAAGAACCACTCTGTATATGCATAAGCGTTGCGAATCATATATGCCAAAGATAATTGAAGACTGAGTAAAGTGCAAGGGCTATTGTATAAGTCTTAGATAACAGTGCCTAAGATGGATATACTGAATAGTACCTTCGGTTCATCCTGTTCCTGGATGACTTGTATGGACGGATGTCTGATAGAGTATTTCCAGACGATCACATATATTGATTTCTCCAACCGTTCCAAGAGTGGAAGCGGAGAAGGAAACTTCTTTTAGCTAACACATAATGTATTGTTGAGGACGTCAATCGGTGATTTGATGGATTTGATGATGTGGCATTCAAAGTGAGTCTGGTGGGATGATAAAGCGTAGCTTCTAACCTCACATCCGGTAAATGACAAAAATCGGGCAGGCAGCATGGCTTTGTAGGTCGCACCTATTAGGGTGTATAATCACCAGATCTAGAGTTTCATTTATTTCTAAAAATCTATTGTCGATACTGTCCCATTCGGGAAACGGTTGCTGATCCCAACCGTAGGTGATATACATTCGATACACTCAAGAGAAATGAGTGGTCGATCATGTGTGGCCGGGTTGCAAGATGTTCTTGTTGAACCCAGTGTATTCCTCTCTAGAGGTACATTATCGAAAGGTGGTTCCATACCTTGTCATAGTTGGAAATCCATTACCCAATACGTGCTTGCGGTTTTGATTGTATACTATATATGTAGAACGTGAGATGAACGCGTTTCTACTAGATGATTATTATATTGTGGTTGATAGACATTATTATAATATCAAAAGGTTTTTAATATAAAGGATTTTGGATTCTTATAAGGGAAAAGCCCGTTCCGTTATACGGCGTGGTCTTATGAAATATCATTTACCTGCTTGAACCGTTTTAAACTGTTTTACTCACACCAGTCCTATGACTGACCTGGAGTTTATTTTGTTTTTTTTTCCTAAACTCTTTTGTGCCCAATTTTATACGGGCAGTCAAGTAGTCAGGAATTTACAGATACTTGAAGAGCTGGAGCAGGAGGCTTCAGGATCATATAGCTATAGTTTATTTCTGCTGTGTTGTAAGTGTTGTACTCTGATAATGTATTGTATACATAAAATGATTTATTTCAAGGATATATCATCTATTATATGTTATTCGTTCCGCTGTGAGGTTCGTGTTACTCTGATGTTGTGTTCTTCTTCTTCTTCTATTCTAAGTTTCTACCTTATCTTTCCTCACCCTCTAATTTCTTTCATTAATGACCAGTATTTTTCGATATTTGGTTAGTCGTCATTGAGTTTATGTCGATAACCAAAGTCGTCAAAATCCCGGGTCATTACACGAAAAGTTAGGGTGAAATAAAATAAAAAGAAAATAGACTGAGGAAGAAGAGGACACAATATCAGAATCTCACAACGGAACGGTAACATATAATATAAAGAATGATCTTTACAAAATAAAACTGTATGATTACAACTATCAGAGAACAATAACCTATCATCAACTTGGACAGTTATAACATCCTGTCCTCATAAATGTTGATGTACAACATAGAATGCAGCGGATATAAAAAGTACGGTAAGATGAACTCCAACTCTCTTCCAGAAGCTCCAAAGTAAAACCTGCCATACTCAACCTACTGGAAGGAGTACGTGAGGATTTCGGGGAAAATAAAAACCAAGCGTCAGACATCAGTCTGGTATGAGAAAACTCAAGATTGCATGTAACAATATTGAGGGGACCGTGCAGATTATCACTCCGGTTTTCCCCTCAAAAGAAACCAACCATTTATTAGGAGAAGTATAGTTGTATTATAAATAATGTCTAGGGTGTAGCATATAAATAAATTCACATAGAAGGATTGGTTACATTCAACAACTATTAAGTGTACAAACAAAACCGATAAGGCACGTTCGCATATTGGATTTTCCATCGGAGATCTCTCCGGATCAAGCCGGATCCGAACTCCATGCACAAGGATCAGAAACCACCTTCCGAGCGTCGTATATCTCTAGATAAAATATACCATAAGGTAAACATGACTGGCCCACGCACAAAAACACCGGTGTGCACCACGTGGAACCAAATATACCCAACTCCCGCGTGCAACTTCGATGAACTCCCGCACGATTCGATAATAAGCATACACTAGATATGGAGTCAATATATCCTGTCGCAGGTTAGCAAAACCCCAGATCACGCAACCTACTCTGTCTTTAGCCATATCCGATGTCGATGTTTCGTTCGGCATCTTTCACACGAGTCTTCATCACTCGAACAGAACACGAATTCCCAGTTGGGAATCCCACAATACGATCAATCTTGGAATCAGACATAGATTCCTTCACAGATCTCGGAATCACACATGGATTCCAATACATCAACAGATCTTGGAATCACACATAGATTCCTTCATAGATCTTAGAATCACTATATGTGTTCGAGCATCTCAACAGATCTCGAATCGCCACATAGCCTTCACTTCACAACCGCTTCCAAAACATAGAACCCGTATACTAGTTTTGAAGTTGTTTTTGATAAGTAGAGCACTTACCAATCCCAATCTCCTCAACACCAGTCGATAGATTTAAGGTCAAGTTCTATAGTCGATTAACCTACTACAATTAACACAATAGACGATTGTGTATGGAAAACAACCTCGCTTAATTTCCATAACAAATGCTAAACATCCGAGGCAGTATCAAGGTCAGGAAGCATGATAACAGCCACATAACTATCAGGTCACAAAGCATGATAACAGTTAAATCATTATCACGTCACAAAGCATGATAACAGTTTAATCACTATCAAGTCACAAAGCATGATAACAGTTAAATCACTAGTAAGTCACAAAGCATGATAACAGTCAAAGCACGATTAACTCATATAAACGTCTTTTAGTCTCTTTCCCATTTAATTATTCTTCCATTGATTAATACTCCTTTATTAGTAAACTTCTTTTAGCTAATAAAACTTCATTTGTAAAATAAGACTTCATTTATCTCATAAGACATCCCTTATGAATAAAACATCCTTTATTAATCAATAACTCATACTCGATTAATATTCCTTTTTATACTAGTGTATATATTAGACTTATACATATAAAGGTGTATATGTATACTCTACTAATTCTCTATCTCTTTTATAGCCTTGCTACTTAAAAAGGGTTTTAAGATACTTATCCCTTCAGTATAAGTATAATCACAATTTAATTTTAAGATTTCCTTTATAACTTCAATACTTCAAATCGTATTCATATACTTATCCCTTTGGTATAAGTATATCTACAATTCAATTTCTAAGATTTCCCTTCAAATAATCAAAGAGGTTAAAACCATTGTTTAATAAAGAACCTCTTCTCTTTTATAAGTTAAACACCTTATTCAATATCTTTATCCTAAAAGATTTCTATACTTGTTTCTATCTTTAAATTCAGTTATTAAAGACCTAAGTATATTCAAAATCATTAAACCTTATATTCCAATTTTACATATTCCAAGGGTTTAGAAACAAGTGTTACTAAAACACTATTTACAACAAACCCAAAACAAATCTTTATAATTATCTTTAAACGTTTGTTTAAAGATTCAATTATATTTACTTGGATGATATAAGCTGAGGGGGTTAAAGACTAATGTAATTAACACATTGTCACGACAAACCCAAAACCATTTTATGCTTATAGAAATCATACTTCGTGCACTTAACTCGTTTCCGACATTATCAACTTAACTATCCCTCGGTCAAGAGTGAGGCCAGGTAAGTTAGAGCACTGGTTGCATATCACCCCTTGCCTAGACACCCCATTCTTGACACTCACAGATAGATAAGCCTATTCGTCGGCTTATTAGAATTAAGAACAGTAATCATGATATTCAATAAACAAGTAATTAGCAAGTGCACTTATATGACTATTCTAGCTTCAAGCACTTTCAAACTTACTTCAATTTAACATACAAGTTAAACAACCATTTTAATATGATAAGAAATCACTAAGGATGTCATTGCAAAGTTTCATACAGAGTGTTGAAAACACAACAATTCAAACTGCATCTATAGCGACTATCGCTATAAGTGCAGTTTCAAGTTCAAGTCCATAATATGTCAATCCGTACTAATTCTTATGTGTTTGTTTCAAATCCATTCCACTTGTTATACAAGTCAATTAAAATCCAATTCCAAGTCCATTCAAGTCCATTCCAATCCATTAACATGGATCACATATGTCACTTACTTTTAAAGTAAGAATCAAGTTAACATTTTTAGCATAAGTTACCAACATTCAAGCAACTTTAAGCATAGTTAAAAACATGCAAAAGGGTTTATATTTTCTGTCCTAATTAGTGAGTAAAATCACCTTAATCCTTAGCAAATATAAGATCCAAGAATAAGAACAAAGATCCAAGAATAAGAACAAAGATCCAAGCTTGCAACCTCCTTCCTTTCCTTGTCTTTCCTTGCTTCCTTCCTTATAGCTCACGACCAAAATATAAATTGAGATGGGCTTGGATTTTTCAACTTCTAACTTGCTAAAAGGTCTTGTAATGGTGTAAGAAGGCTTCATTCAAAGTTTGGCTTGATTCAGAGTTGGTTTGAGTATAATTTTAGAAAGTTAGTTAGGAAGAGGAAGAAGATGAAGATAAGCCACTAAAAAGCTTCACTTTTGCTTAGGAATTTTGTGTAAGAAAGAAGGAGGTATACCCCTCCTTATATAGGAAAAAGAAGGTGAAACGACCCGGACTTCCGTACCCTTTGAGTCGACTAATCATACCACACGTCCAACCCAAATTGCACTGAAATACGAATCATTTTTAGAAAGAAGTTAGAGGATGAGAAATAGAAAGAAAGAAATATTAGAATAGAAGAAAACGAATATCACAAACTCACAGCGGAATGAATAAAATATATTAGATAACATAGACTTTGAAGTATAAATCGGTAACTGTATACACATACCATTTTCAGAGCACAACGGTTATCCCTGGAACAGTTATAAACACCTGTTTCTAGATACAACATAGTATACAACGGAAATATGATAGTCTATAGCTAACTGGTGAAGCCTCCTGCTTCAAGCTCCTCCAAGTGAATCTGAAAAATCCTGACTACTTGACTGCCCGTATAAATTTGGGCACCCAAGAGTTTAGGAAAAACAAAACAAAATAAACTCTGGGTCAGTCATGGGACTGGTGTGAGTAAACTACAACCGTTGGTTTAACTTTCAAAAATCCTTTCAAAAGAAATGATAATCGTAAGACCGATCCACACATAAACATGGATGGTTTTTACCTTACGATAACCCAAAAACATTTTGATATCAAAATGTGGTGGTATTATAATAATGTCTACATCAATATAAATAGAATCTAGCGGAACGCTTGCATCTCACGCCCCATATATAATATAAAATCGAAAACCGCAGGGCGCTTATTGGAGATTGGATTTCCAACATGACAAGGTATGGGACCACCTGCCGATAGTGTATCTCTAGAGACGAATACACTGGGTTCAACAAGAACGTCTTGCAACCCGGCCCACACATGACCAACCACTCATTTCGCTTGAGTGTGTCGAATGTATATCACCAACGGTTGGGATCAGCAACCGTTTCCCCGAAAGGGATAGCATCGATAGATTCAAGAACAAATGGAATTTCTCTAGATATGTGATTATACATCCTAATGGGTGCGACCCACATAGCCATGCTGCCTGCCCACTTTTTGTCAATTCCCGGTTGTGAGGCTTGAGGTTTGAATTATCTTCCAGAACATCTGGCCATCATTCACGTTGAATGCCACATTGTCAGATCCGTCGGAAATCACTAATTGATTCCCACAAAAATACTCAGTTTGTGAGGCTAAAGAAGTTTCCCTTCTATGCCACCAACTTCGTACGTTTGAAGGAATCAACGTACGTATCCCCTTTGGAAATACTCTGTCAGACACTCATCCTTACAAGTTGTCCTGGGTCTGGACAAACCGAAGGCACTATCCCGTAAACAGGACAGCCCTTGCATAACTCCGTCTTCAATTATTTCCATCATAAGATGGTTCATAATGCTTATACCAATACAGACGGGATTTCAGATATTAAATCTGATCCCGGTCTCTCCATATTGATAACGGAGGTATAAACTAAATCAAAAACTTTGATAGCCGGTGATTTAACTATCAAAGAAACACCCATACAATCAACGGTCCTATTTTCAATTGGAAATTTCTACCGATCAAGCATCAAACAACATTGGGCCCCTTTTAATTTAAATTTTCTTATTAAATTATCATTTCCAATTCCTGTCTCTTAATCCCTTGTTGGCAATTTATTTCATTTTCTATGTATAGAAAATATCCCTCCTTTTGTTTGGGAAAACATTTCAAATTAACGCGATGTTATAAAACATCGTTATTATAACTCAACCCACTAATCATTTATTAACTAACCATATTGCTTAACCAAATTCCACCATCGAACCTTAACCATTCCTCCATCGATCATGAAGTCAATCAAGTTGGGGTATATTTACCTCTCAGACCTTAATTGAACCACATTCTCAACTTTGAAATAGTCAAAGCTCACAATTTCAAACAACACATCGCTTACACGACTCTCGGATTCGATCTAAGAACACACCTCCTTTTTATAAAAATATTGATTATAACGGTAGTGTCATAATCACTGTCTCCAAATATTTGATTTATAAAACATTGCTTTTAATAACAGCGTTACAATCGCTGTCTAGAATTGTAGAACACCTATTATAGCGTTAAGATCGCTACAAAACAGTTATTTTGACGGCAGCGTTAAAATTTACTATTTAGAATTTTACAAGATATTTATTATAACAGCAGCATTATAATCGCTATTATATTTACAAAACATTTTTTTTAACGACAGCGCTAAAATCGCTGTTTCCAACTATTGGATTTATATTTCAAATCTAAATTTCCTTTATCGATATTTTCTTTGCAAAATATTTTCTTTAAACCATTATTCACTTAAATCGTGAATATATTTCTTTTATATAATCAAACCAGTTTGATTTCGTAGTTATAAATAATATCTTAAACCCAGCTTCTATTTATACTTCTATTCAGGATTTTCATACAACTCTTATTCTTTATTCCAATCATTTCAAATCTCACTTATAATTTTCCTTTAGAATTTTGCTAGGTTCAAATCTCTTTTTAAATGTTGGTTTCAAAACCAATTCCACTTTCCCTATATAATTTCATTTTTGGATTTATATTTCAATTCAACCAACGATAACTAATTTACTTAATTTATATACTCGTTTAAAATCAACTTCTTGTTTTAATAAAACAAGTTTCTACCTTTTACTATATTCGGAATAACACTTCAATTTTCTTGGAAAAATATATTTTCTTTTTAAATCTCAAATTTCATTTTCTTTTCGAGAATACTTTACGGTATTTAAATACCAAAATTCTAGGGCCAGGGTAACTCAAACACCACAAAGTCAATCACTGACTATATATATCACACCAAACATCAAAATCAAGGAAAAACAGTAATATAAATATTGAGGAACCCAGTTGGGTCCCTCCAACCTGTTTCCCTGCATCCACAGATGTTAATCAACATCAATAATATTATTTCACATCAGTATGAAATATCAGAACTAATAATCGATCAACGATGTAATCATATCAACCAGTTTTATCAACTATTCAACCAAGCAACCATCACACAGTATACAATAAAGTTTAAAAATATAAACGAGTCAGAGTTAGTGAGTTTACTCACCTCGGTACGCAGTTGACGATTTCTGCTTTCATTTTGTTTATAATCAAATAGACATTCGATTTTATCACAAAATACTGGTAGCCCAATTCTCAGCAACGCCAGTTCCACAACGCAGATCCAGTTTCTATGATTCCAGCGTAACTGGTTTCGTCTCAAATGGACCTTCTATCACAGAGATATGAGTTTTTATAGGATTATGGCATCATTATATATAATTTTCTTATTTAAGTAAAATTAATAAAACATAATAAAAATTCAGACCGTCCAACCTTTGATCTTAGGTCCACGGTTTTCTCTGCCTAATTCGTTTCCATACTGTGTTCGTTGGTTCTTTTTTTTTTTTATCTTGGGCTTGCTCAAATATACCCGGCCCAATAACTTCATACCTGCACCTAACAACATTTCTTCTTCCATGAATTAACCTGCCCACCGCTCTCCCCTGTTCACGCGATTAACCCCATCACAGCGTCCCTTCTTCCCATGTTCTCCATCCCACCCTCATTTGTTTCAATCAAAACTCCACCACACGGTTACTCAAACCAAACCATGCAAGTTTTCTCCATTCTTCAATTATCTTTCCCAGTTCAAACATCAAAGCCACCACGCTTATCATCACCAACCCCCCTTGTTGAGCAATCACCTCAGCCTCACGTCGGATTGTCAACATCGCGTTGGAAATGACCCTAGACCTCGCCTACAGCCTCAAAACCGCAACCAAGCACTACCGCAAGCTCAGAACACAAAGCCCATCGTGAGCCATCAGCCTTCGCCAGCGAAGAGTTCTCAGGAACACTAAATACAAGCTTTAGGATATATATTTCTCTTCATTGATTCATTTTTTCCATTTTTTTTCGAAATGAATATAAGACATTGAAGGAGGGATGGTTGCGCCTCAGTTTTTATTTCGAAAAAGAGAGAAAGCTGATGTTGTTCTTCATGTCTCAAATGGAAGGGATGGTCATGTATTTATAGCAGGGGTTAATCTTGTATCCGAAACTTATATCTGCTTAGGCATGTGCATACATTAATTTCGACAAGATGTTGACAATACTTGCACAACAAAACAGTTGAAGCTTGTAGCAACGGAATTCGAAAATGTCGTGATATGACCAAACAGGAGATCTCCTCGCTAAAGTATTGTAAAATCAGAAGCCTCTCGTTCGTCAGTGTATGAAGGACCCAGAACTACTAAAACTAATGTAAAGGTCAAGATGGATATCAGATCAAATGATATTTGTCACAAAACATATCGTACCACCTCTTATACTATTATGCCTGGTTATAATATTCAGCGAAGTTGTTTTAGTAGACCAAGTGAAACAGCTCAGACTGAGCAGTGAAACGAAAAGATTGCCATACAAGAGGAAGGGAAAAAGGAGAGTACGGTTGTGTGTACAGAGAGAATGGGGGTCGTTTTCATTTGTACACAGTGGATGTTACCATTTCAAACATGGCGTGCGGTGATCTGAACAAGCTAGGATGGTAGGTAGGCATGTGATTTTTCATGTTTAATCAGCTCGAAAGATTTTTGAGCTTCAGAGAAAAACAACAGCATGTTCTTTATACAAGGGAAGGGAGAATTAGAGCATCGCTTCCAATAGCTCCAGTAAGGCAATAAGCTTTAATCGTTTCAATGGAACAAAACAGACGTTGACACTTGACAATGAAGTGGCTTCGTAATTTGTATATTATATTTTCATTGTTTAGTCAATGTATCCATATAAATCAGTCAGAAGTTTTGGTGTATGAAGCAAACATATCTTTCCTACAATCTTAATATTGTTTGGACACAGGCGAACAAATAGTTTAAGATATGTTACGGTTTTACAAATATCTTGCAAGATTTTGTCAAATCTTATGTACAGGTGCGTAAGGCATTGAATGGTGCAGAAGGTATTAAATGGTGCCGAATTCTTGTTTAGATCACTCTAAAGATTATGAAATGATATATTCTGACATGATAAGGATTTTGGGTAAGATTTCAAAAAGGGACTTATATACATATATTTTGAAGTTAAATAAATGGGTCAGGAAGTGTTTAGTTTTTCTATTAGTAATGGTTACTGTGTGAGGTTATTATTATGTTGGGTACATAAAGTTTTCGTTCATGTCCGAACTGCTACGGACAGAAAAAAAGAGTATGGTCGTGTCCAGCGAGGTACCACGATCCCAAAAATATAATAATATCGATAGTTTAACTTATATTATAAAACTCCAAAATACTGATATATGGTGCAAAATACTTTAAATAAAAAGTTGCGTATTTAATTAATTAAAAATCACAGTAAAATTCTAAAAATTAAATTATAACTACGCCTCAAAAGAACCTTATCCAAATTCGTATCCAGTATGCAGTTATTTCAAATAAACTGTTACGGTCATTGAACGATTCTATAGCGACTATTTCTAAATTTGATTTGGACATAACTTTTTATTCCCGTTGTGAAATCTGGATTTTTCACATTCGTTGGAAAGATATTTTCAAACAGATTCAAATATTTCTTGTTTCGCTAAAATCCGATTTATTTTGAATCATGTACATTCATTTGAAATCGAATTTTCAAACTACCGCACCACTTTGCACTCGTTTTAATTATATTATAAATTATACGTTTAAATATCGTTTTACTAAATAAATTCCTATATATATTCAAATAAAATATTTAAAATGAATTTAAACATTCAGAATTCAACGGTTGAAAAATCCGGGTCTTTACATTCCTTCCGCCTTAAAATAATTTCGTCCTCGAAATTGCTAAGGTAGGAAAAGATACTATATACCCTATGAATTGGGTCCAAAATTCCTTTTTGTTCACTTCTTAACTTTCAGTTTAACTGGACCAATTTAATTCAATTAAAATATTAATTTATTCTTACTAACGAAAATTTTCAAAAATTCTGAAAATTTTCTAACACTTTAAATTTTGAAAAATTTCGGCAGTATCTCCTCTGCACGGCTCAATCGGTACAATCACAACTCGCCTTTCTAGGCCTTCTCCAATCCAAAAGAAAATCAAAAAGCCAAGTGGCTTGCCCCATAGGCTCATAAAATCATCAAACCAAAGTAATATTGTAAACATGTACCTTTTTGTCGGGCCAAATTTCTATCTCTTGCATTTGCCTCCATTCAATATCTGCTCAGCATACATATTCATTTCCACTTGGTCTCAAATTAATCCAACTTCCAGTTTTGAAATCTATAATCAACTTCTGATTAGTTAACTTCCATTCACTAATCCAAACTGAGTTCTATTTTCAAAAGTCAACTCTCTTATTCTGCTGGAGGATTCCATCACAGTTTAATTCCAAACAACATCATCCAATACATATTCAATTTGTTTGATTTCATTCTGGGTTGTTTCTGATCCAGTCCAATTATATTGAACTTAAGTTAAATTTCAATTCATTCGATACGTTTTATGATTTCAATCTATTCAACTTATACAAGTTAAATTTTAATTTCAGGATTCAAATTCCCGGATTTTATTTCAAATTAGTTTGAAATCACATATATTTATACACATATATTTATAACCAAATCAATTCAAAACACTTGAATTTCTAAATCATCATTTCCTTTTCAAACTAAAATTTCTCATTCCCAAATTACTATGGTAGCAATTTATCACTCAGAAACTTGAAAATGAATACCGATAATGTCGCGACCATTATCAGTACTATTTTCTCGCCACTGAAGTGATTTCAGTGCTTAATCCCTTTCAAAAATCATTTAGATCGATTCTATCTCCAAAATCCATTCAAAATAATGCTATATTACATTTGAAAATAGTTTAGAACATATTTCTAAATATCCGGGATTTAAATTCCAATTCTGAACCGAATACAATTGTAATTCAGTTGATTTGTATATTCCATTCGTATACAAATCTCATTTGATTATATATACGCTTATATAAACATTATAATCTTATTTGATTATTATAACAATAACAACCAATAATTCTAGAAAATTATTTCCTTATATTAAAATAGTCTTTGGGCAAAATTATTTAATTTACCCTCTTTTAAAACAATACTGTATCGAGTTGCTTCGTTCGAGAGTTTAGAAACACCTATCGATACAGTGGTACATCCTGTATCGACCAGAATTCATAAACCACTCAACAAACCAGTCAACACAATATAAAACAAATTTTATATCAAATCTACCAATACGCTCACTCGTATATATACTCAAACTCAATCCAGGGTATTACTAACCCCATCTCTATTGAGTCACGCCACAGAGACAAGGTTATCACTCAACATTCAGCTCTGATACCAACTAAAACGACCCGGACTTCCGTACCCTTTGAGTCGACTAATCATACCACACGTCCAACCCAAATTGCACAGAAATACGAATCATTTTAGAAAGAAGTTAGAGGATGAGAAATAGAAAGAAAGAAATATTAGAATATAAGAAAACGAATATCACAAACTCACAGCGGAATGAATAAAATATATTAGATAACATAGACTTTGAAGTATAAATTGGTAACTGTATATACATACCATTATCAGAGCACAACGGTTATCCTTGGAACAGTTATAAACACCTGTTTCCAGATACAACATAGTATACAGCGGAAATATGATAGTCTATAGCTAACTGGTGAAGCCTCCTGCTTCAAGCTCCTCCAAGTGAATCTGAAAAATCCCGACTACTTGACTGCCCGTATAAATTTGGGCACCCAAGAGTTTAGGAAAAACAAAACAAAATAAACTCTGGGTCAGTCATGGGACTGGTTTGAGTAAACTCCAACCATTGGTTTAACTTTCAAAAATCCTTTCAAAAGAAATGATAATCGTAAGACCGATCCACACATAAACATGGATGGTTTTTACCTTACGATAACCCAAAAACATTTTGATATCAAAATCTGGTGGTATTATAATAATGTCTACATCAATTTAAATAGAATCTAGCGGAACGCTTGCATCTCACGCTCCATATATAGCATAAAATCGAAAACCGCAGGGCGCTTATTGGAGATTGGATTTCCAACATGACAAGGTATGGGACCACCTGCCGATAGTGTATCTCTAGAGACGAATACACTGGGTTCAACAAGAACGTCTTGCAACCCGGCCCACACATGACCAACCACTCATTTCTCTTGAGTGTGTCGAATGTATATCACCAACGGTTGGGATCAGCAACCGTTTCCCTGAAAGGGACAGCATCGATAGATTCAAGAACAAATGGAATTTCTCTAGATATGTGATTATACATCCTAATGGGTGCGACCCACATAGCCATGCTGCCTGCCCGATTTTTGTCAATTCCCGGTTGTGAGGCTTGAGGTTTGAATTATCTTCCAGAACATCTGGCCATCATTCACTTTGAATGCCACATTTTCAGATCCGTCGGAAATCACTAATTGATTCCCACAAAAATACTCAGTTTGTGAGGCTAAAGAAGTTTCCCTTCTATGCCACCAACTTCGTACGTTTGAAGGAATCAACGTACATATCCCCTTTGGTAATACTCTGTCAGACACTCGTCCTTACAAGTTGTCCTGGGTTTGGACAAACCGAAGGTACTATCCCGTAAACAGGACAGCCCTTGCATAACTCCGTCTTCAATTATTTCCATCATAAGATGGTTCATAACGCTTATACCAATACAGAGGGGTTTTCAGATATTAAATCCGATCCCGGTCTCTCCATATTGATAACGGAGGTATAAAATAAATCAAAAACTTTGATAGCCGGTGATTTAACTATCAAAGAAACACCCATACAATCAACGGTCCTATTTTCAATTGGAAATTTCTACCGATCAAGCATCAAACAACATTGGGCCCCTTTTAATTTAAATTTTCTTATTAAATTATCATTTCCAATTCCTGTCTCTTAATCCCTCGTTGGCAATTTATTTCATTTTCTATGTGTAGAAAATATCCCTCCTTTTATTTGGGAAAACATTTCAAATTAACGCGATGTTATAAAACATCGTTATTATAACTCAACCCACTAATCATTTATTAGCTAACCATATTGCTTAACCAAATTCCACCATCGAACCTTAACCATTCCTCCATCGATCATGAAGTCAATCAAGTTGGGGTATATTTACCTCTCAGACCTTAATTGAACAACATTCTCAACTTTGAAATAGTCAAAGCTCACAATTTCAAACAACACATCGCTTACGCGACTCTCGGATTCGATCTAAGAACACACCTCCTTTTTATAAAAATATTGATTATAACGGTAGTGTCATAATCGCTGTCTCCAAATATTTGATTTATAAAACATTGCTTTTAACAACAGCGTTACAATCGCTGTCTAGAATTACAGAACACCTATTATAGCGTTAAGATCGCTACAAAACAGTTATTTTGATGGCAGCGTTAAAATTTACTATTTAGAATTTTACAAGATATTTATTATAACAGCAGCATTATAATCGCTATTATATTTATAAAACATTTTTTTTTAACGACAGCGCTAAAATCGTTGTTTCCAACTATTGGATTTATATTTCAAATCTAAATTTCCTTTATCGATATTTTCTTTGCAAAATATTTTCTTTAAACCATTATTCACTTAAATCGTGAATATATTTCTTTTATATAATCAAACCAGTTTGATTTCGTGGTTATAAATAATATCTTAAACCCAGCTTCTATTTATACTTCTATTCAGGATTTTCATACAACTCTTATTCTTTATTCCAATCATTTCAAATCTCACTTATAATTTTCCTTTAGAATTTTGCTAGGTTCAAATCTCTTTTTAAATATTGGTTTCAAAACCAATTCCACTTTCCCTATATAATTTCATTTATGGATTTATATTTCAATTCAACCAACGATAACTAATTTACTTAATTTATATACTCGTTTAAAATCAACTTCTTGTTTTAATAAAACAAGTTTCTACCTTTTACTATATTCAGAATAACACTTCAATTTTCTTGGAAAAATATATTTTCTTTTTAAATCTCAAATTTCATTTTCTATTCAAGAACACTTTACGGTATTTAAATACCAAAATTCTAGGGCCAGTGTAACTCAAACACCACAAAGTCAACCACTGACTATATATATCACACCACACATCAAAATCAAGGAAAAACAGTAATATAAATATTGAGGAACCTAGTTGGGTCCCTCCAACCTGTTTCCCTGCATCCACAGATGTTAATCAACATCAATAATATTATTTCACATCAGTATGAAATATCAGAACTAATAATCGATCAACGATGTAATCATATCAACCAGTTTTATCAACTATTCAACCAAGCAACCATCACACAGTATACAATAAAGTTTAAAAATATAAACGAGTCAGAGTTAGTGAGTTTACTCACCTCGGTACGCAGTTGACGGTTTCTGCTTTCATTTTGTTTATAATCAAATAGACATTCGATTTTATCACAAAATACTGGTAGCCCAATTCTCAGCAATGCCAGTTCCACAACGCAGATCCAGTTTCTATGATTCCAGCGTAACTGGTTTCGTCTCAAATGGACCTTATATCACAGAGATATGAGTTTTTATAGGATTATGGCATCATAATATATAATTTTCTTATTTAAGTAAAATTAATAAAACATAATAAAAATTCAGACCGTCCAACCTTTGATCTTAGGTCCACGGTTTTCTCTGCCTACTTCGTTTCCATGCTGTGTTCGTTGGTTCTTTCTTTTTCTTCTTCTTTTTTTTATCTTGGGCTTGCTCAAATATAGCCGGCCCAATAACTTCATACCTGCACCCATCAATATTTCTTCTTCCATGAATTAACCTGCCAACCGCTCTCCCCTGTTCACGCGATTAACCCCATCACAGCGTCCCTTCTTCCCATGTTCTCCATCCCACCCTCATTTGTTTCAATCAAAACTCCACCACACGGTTACTCAAACCAAACCATGCAAGTTTTCTCCATTCTTCAATTATCTTTCCCAGTTCAAACATCAAAGCCACCACGCTTATCATCACCAACCCCCTTGTTGAGCAATCACCTCAGCCTCACGTCGGATTGTCAACATTGCGTTCAAAATGACCCTAGACCTCGCCTACAGCCTCAAAACCGCAACCAAGCCCTACCGCAGGCTCAGAACACAAAGCCCATCGTGAGCCATCAGCCTTCGCCAGCGAAGAGTTCTCAGGAACACTAAATACAAGCTTTAGGATATATATTTCTCTTCATTGATTCATTTTTTCCAATTTTTTTCGAAATGAATATAAGACATTGAAGGAGGGATGGTTGCGCCTCAGTTTTTATTTCGAAAAAGAGAGAAAGCTGATGTTGTTCTTCATGTCTCAAATGGAAGGATGGTCATGTATTTATAGCAGGGGTTAATCTTGTATCCGAAACTTATATCTGCTTAGGCATGTGCATACATTAATTTAGACAAGATTTTGACAATACTTGCACAACAAAATAGTAGAAGCTTGTAGCAACGGAATTCGAAAATGTCGTGATATGACCAAACAGGAGATCTCCTCGCTAAAGTATTGTAACATCAGAAGCCTCTCGTTCGTCAGTGTATGAAGGACCCAGAACTACTAAAACTAATGTAAAGGTCAAGATGGATATCAGATCAAATGATATTTGTCACAAAACATATCGTAACTCCTCTTATACTATTATGCATGGTTATAATATTCAGCGAAGTTGTTTTAGTAGACCAAGTGAAATAGCTCAGACTGAGCAGCGAAACGAAAAGATTGCCATACAAGAGGAAGGGAAAAAGGAGAGTACGGTTGTGTGTACAGAGAGAATGGGGGTCGTTTTCATTTGTACACAGTGGATGTTACCATTTCAAACATGGCGTGCGGTGATCTGAACAAGCTAGGATGGTAGGTAGGCATGTGATTTTTCATGTTTAATCAGCTCGAAAGATTTTTGAGCTTCAGAGAAAAACAACAGCATGTGCTTTATACAAGGGAAGGGAGAATTAGAGCATCGCTTCCAATAGCTCCAGTAAGGCAATAAGCTTTAATCGTTTCAATGGAACAGAACAGACGTTGACACTTGACAATGAAGTGGCTTCGTAATTTGTATATTATATTTTTCATTGTTTAGTCAATGTATCCATATAAATCAGTCAGAAGTTTTGGTGTATGAAGCAAACATATCTTTCCTACAATCTTAATATTATTTGGACACAGGCGAACAAGTAGTTTAAGATATGTTACGGTTTGACAAATATCTTGCAAGATTTTGTCAAATCTTATGTACAGGTGCATAAGGCATTGAATGGTGCAGAAGGTATTAAATGGTGCCGAATTCTTGTTTAGATCATTCTAAAGATTATGAAATGATATATTCTGACATGATAAGGATTTTGGGTAAGATTTCAAAAAGGGACTTATATACATATATTTATGAGGTAGCCGAAATTCTTGACTTATAACCTCATGGTAGTGGCGACATTTCTTCTCTTTTAAAGGAATGAAGTAATATTTTGAAGTTAAATAAATGGGTCAGGAAGTGTTTAGTTTTTCTATTAGTAATGGTTACTGTGTGAGGTTATTATTATGTTGGGTACATAAGGTTTTCGTTCATGTCCGAACTGCTACAGACAGAAAAAAGAGTATGGTCGTGTCCAGTGAGGTACCACGATCCCAAAAATATAATAATATCGGTAGTTTAACTTATATTATAAAACTCCAAAATACTGATATATGGTGCAAAATACTTTAAATAAAAAGTTGCGTATTTAATTAATTAAAAATCACAATAAAATTCTAAAAATTAAATTATAACTACGCCTCAAAAGAACCTTATCCAAATTCGTATCCAGTATGCAGTTATTTCAAATAAACTGTTACGGTCATTGAACGATTCTATAGCGACTATTTCTAAATTTGATTTGGACATAACTTTTTATTCCCACTGTGAAATCTGGATTTTTCACATTCGTTGGAAAGATATTTTCAAACAGATTCAAATATTTCTTGTTTCGCTAAAATCCGATTTATTTTGAATCATGTACATTCATTTGAAATCGAATTTTCAAACTACCGCACCACTTTGCACTCGTTTTAATTACATTATAAATTATACGTTTAAATATCGTTTTACTAAATAAATTCCTATATATATTCAAATAAAATATTTAAAATGAATTTAAACATTCAGAATTCAACGGTTGAAAAATCCGGGTCGTTACAGAAGGTGGATGGGAAAAGACCAAAATGCCCTTAAAACCCTAAATGCACTCATGAAAGAAGTGAAAGGTGTGTAAGAGAAGTGAAAGGTGTGTAAGAGAAGTGAAAGGTGTGTAAGAGATGGTAAGTTTGCTTTTTCAAAGCTTAAAAAGTAAACATTCATTTGTATACATATAAGAAGCTTATATACATATACTTAGGATATTTTCTAAACCTTGATGTGACTAATTATGCTTACATATATATGTGTATATACATGTATGTGCATACATACACATATATCAAACAACGTTGCAACGGTATGAAACAACTTCTATTCAACGATAGGATGTGAATTTGGAAGTTGGATCTCGATCATACTATTAGTTCTTTATCAAATGATTTATTCAAGTAAACAAAACTTGGAAATAAATTCATTAACTTATTTAAACAATTAAAACAAGCATATTCAAATTATAAAACACTTATTTGAATATTTAAATACCCAAAATACAAAAACTTTCCTTAAATGCTCATTTTTGAAAATGATGACATCATCAATATAGTTAGCCATAAATATGAAAAATACTTTTATTAGCTAATTAATTCCTAACGATTAATTAGACATTCACTAAAATTTTCAACAACTTGTACTAAGAAAATAGCCATTTATTGATAAAAAGATTTTCGGTCATTTTATCAATATTTTACCAAAAATATATTTTTGAAAGCATTTTTCCAAAACGAGTCTAGTATCATTAATTATTGATTAAAAGATGTTCAAAAAGGTTATAAAATCGCATTTATAACATTTAACAATATAAAAAATTGTTACGATATTCAAAGATTAAGTGTTCGATTTTTTCGGGTCTTTACATTCTCCCCCACTTAAAATATTTCGTCCCCGAAATTGCAACACGAGAAACCAAGGAAACAATCAAACATCGATACTTAATAGTATCACACTACTAGCATACAAATCCCGTGGTTTTCTCAAGTTCAAACCCTCTCATTATGCAAGGATGATAAACAACCAACTAAGCGTGCCTTATGCTCAATAGCCTTAGGGATTACTTAGTCGATAATTCACAATACCTCATAACAAATCAAAGAGTCATTTCCCAAACCCTCCACTAGCTACCAAACATACTAAATCCCATACGATGTTAATAAACCATCCGTACACATTGTTTGATCGTATCACTTTCCCGATCACAAGACTTCGTTTCCGAGCTAGTATACCACACTTGACATATCTAGTGCGTACTCCGATCTAGTTCCTTGACCAGAAACTTTCATCTTCCTTACATAGCCATACACTATGATAGAATACTTCAGGATCATATCAAAAATCCATATCAAGTATTCACTATCAAAGTCTAGTGAAGAATCCTTGTTCGGACCGGTGTAAATCACCTTTAAAATCCTATACTCGAATATGTACCAAGTTCAACTATGTGAATAAAACGATCTACGCACAACTCACGTATTTTATCCTATTGGTTTCTTAACTACCAATATCCTTTAATAATTCTTCTATATGTATAGTATGTTAATCAAATTTTGAACTTGTTCTAACTTGCCATCTTAATAATTCAAGTGTTATATAAACTCAACTTTATATTTTCACAAACACTTAACTTCAAGTTCTATAATAATTCGGAAGTTCTCAACTATCCAAAATCGTTGAAAATCCCATTTCATTTTAACAAATGAAACCTACCAAACTACAAATCATGGCATTATTCACATTTATACAATCTTAATGCATAGACTACATGGATCCGTAAAATGACTTAATCAAGATTCAATAATTTATATAAAGCACTTCTTTATCTAACTTATTTCACAAATTCTCATCATTATTCGGATTATAATAGACGAATCATGTTAAAATTCAATTTAACCTAACATCATCATTAAACGCCTTATAGCAAATTGTGAAACTTAATTCATAAGGTGTTCATATCTAATGTTCCCACTTATTACCATCTACCCAACCCATGTTCTTAAAAGGTAAACTAGTTATAAGTCAGCAAGCAATAGTACATGCTCATAAACTGATCAAGCATAACTAATATTCAATAATTGATAATAGTTGAATATTATCATTCCTAACAACCAAACACATCATAAATGACTACATAAATTTATGAAAGTTTTGTATTTTGGTACAAAAATATAAGCCTAGGTAAAATTATTTCATTTACCAATTTTAAAACCAGTATTGTGTCGATTTGCCTTGTTTAAGTATTTAGAAATCCCTATCGATACTATGGCGTCCCACATATCAACCAGAATTCATAAATCACTCAACAGATTAACTAACACAACATAAAATATATTTATAGCACTAACAAATACGCACTTTCATATATATAATACACTCAACTCATGTTAGGGCATTCCGTTACCCTATCTCTTGATGAGTCATACCCAACCAAAGCCAAGGTGTTCGCTCAACCTTGTGCTCTAATACCAAATGTAACGACCCGACTTTTCGACCCTCGAATGTCAACACCAATACATCCACGGTATTCACGTGCCGAGCACCCAAGTGCCGTAAAGATGAAAAGTTAGGGTGAAATAAAATAAAAAGAAAATAGACTGAGGAAGAAGAGGACCCAATATCAGAATCTCACAACGGAACGGTAACATATAATATAAAGAATGATCTTAACAAAATAAAACTATATGATTACAACTATCATAGAACAATAACCTATCATCAACTTGGACAGTTATAACATCCTGTCCTCATAAATGTTGATGTACAACTGTAACAACCCGTAAAATGCGAGCCAGTTTGAAATTTTTATTTTGGCAATTTTAGCGAATTTTGATTATTTAAAAGGAATTATTTTAAATAATATCGACGAGAAATTTATTTTGAATATAAATCGAACGTATATATTATATACGTCGTCGTTAGAAAATAAATATTTATATATAATTATAAATAGAATTGAAAATGGCGCGGTAGTTCGAAAATTCGATTTCTAATTTCAAATGAATATACAGAATTCAATATAAGTCAGAATTGAACGAAACAAGAAATATTTGAATCTGTATAACTATATCTTTGTAACGAAGTTAACAAACTGAGATTTCATCTTAGAAATGATAAGATATGTCCAGTTAAAAATTAGAAATAGTCGCTGTGGAATTTATATATATTTTTATATATATAAGGCCCTTAAAAATAGCAATTTTGCAAACGACCTCGGATTTCGACGAAACCAGTTTTGTTGGGTCCGTGATGTTAAGTTATTGCTAGATTCCAAATTTCATAGTTTTTCGAATCAATATGTGAGCGTGGCAAAGGAAAACGCGTTTGACCAGTTTCAGTTGATTTTAATCGACTGGAAAATGGCCATTTTTCAAACGGTCTCAGAATTCGGCGAAACTAGTTTTGTTAGGACCGTATCGTCAATACGAAGCTAGAAAATATTTTTCTGGAATTTTTCTAGTTAGTATGTGACCCCGGAAATTTGAAATGTGCGTTTAAAATTCAATATAATGATTTAAATGAAAATTCGAAAGGAAACTGACCGAAACGATCAAACCAGCTTACGATACATGTCCCATTGTGTTCGGAATGGGGGCAAAACGTTAGGGACGACAGGCGGTGGGTTTCGTTTGGGATTCGAATTTAAAGGTTACCTTTTTGAATAAATTGTAAAATAAATAAATAAAAATTAAAAAAAATCCTCTCTCCTCCGTTATACTCTGGCCCCCCCAAATTCTTCATTTCTACTGATCGCTTATAAAAAAAAAAAAAAAAAAAAAGAGAAGACGAAGATGACGGAGGCGACGAAGGCAGGGAGGAGCCGCCGCCCCCCCCAAGGGCCACCGCGCCTCATCGGAAAACCCCCCCTTTCCAATCGGAAGCCGCACCTCCGATCAGGCGAGCAAGCCCCCCCCCCCCCCCCACGCAGCCACACCCCGACAACCGCATCCCCCTTCCTTCGCCGGAGCGATGGCGCACTTCCCCCCCCCCCCCCCCAGCCGACGACCGACGCAGCCCCCTCGATGTAAGTTTTTTTAGTTTTTTATTTATTTATTTATTTATTTTATTAGTTTATTTTATTTTTATTTTATATTAACAGAAAATAAACTGTTTTTTTTTAGATTAATAAACTGTTTTTTTTTAGGATTTTAAACCGATTTTTTTTAAAAGGTTTTAAAAACTGATTTTAGATTTAAACTTTAAATTAGAGAAAGATTTAAACTTTAAATTAGAGAAAGATTTAAAACTTTAAAATTAGAAAAGGTGAAAACTTTAAAAATAGAAAAGGCGGAATCTTTATTATGTGGAAGAAAGAAAAATATGATTTTTATATTTTTAAAGTATTAAAAATATGATTTTTATATTTTTAAAGTATTAAAAATATAGTCTTTACTATATAGAAGAGGTAAAAATATGATTTTTACATGATAGGAATATTAAAAATATCATCTTTATATGTGTAGAAAAATAAAAATGAGATATTTAAAAAGATGAAATCTTTAAATTTAAAAAGGTGAAATCTTTATTTTTGAAAAGGCGAAATCTTTATATAGAAAATAGCGTGATAAAAATAGAATTTTTTATATGTTGAACTTCGAATTAAAAATAGAATTTTTATATGTTGAACTTCGAATTAAAAATAGAATTTTTATATGTTGAACTTCGAGATAAAAATATGATTTTTATATATTGAATAGCGAAGTAAAAAATTCGATTTTTACATAGGTAGTGGAAGCGGACAACGAAGGTGGCAAAAAGGCGAAACGACGAAGACTTCTGCAAAAGAAGAGCCGTGGAGCTAGGATAGCAATTCTGTGAGAATTTCTCACCTTTCTATTTCTTTTCTAGTTATATATTTATACTAGGATGCAGACGGTGCTTAGTAGCACCCGACACAACCGTCCACAGACCATGGACTTGTTTGTTTGACTGTTTGGTGATTGATTGCGATATTGGTTTGAATGTGGTTTGTGGTGTGAAAAATCGAATCGATAAATTGGTTAGGATTAGACGTGCGCCGTTATAAGGCGTAGGAGTAAGGCTAGGTTAGACCCTTACTCCAAATTTTGTGGTTTGCAAAATGAAATTGATTTGATTGATGAGTGAATGGCGTGGGCCTTCACTAGACCGGGGATAAGGCTAGGCCTTGTCCCGTTTCTAGTATCGTGCCGTTATGCCGCCGAAATTTTTCTAAAATAAGTTAGAAAAATAAAAATATCATTTTAGTTAAAGAATGAACTGAATAGAAATTCAAGTGTTGAAATAAGATATTTTATCGTTAAAAATATAATTTTTAACGTGAAGTGAATAAAATAAAATATTCATTTACAAACCAGACGGTTTGTTTATGTACACTGATTTGACTGATATTGATTGGGTCGATAAATTTTACACATCGCCCAACTGCACAACTAAAATCTGTGTTTGATTGTTTGAAACCCCACACGGGTGTTGGGATGAAATATGAATTTCACTCATCCTGATTGATTAAATATGTCGATCGATTGATTGACAGGCTGTTATAAGCGTTGAATATCTATATTTGATGCTTATACAGTGTAGTGCACTTTGGGTGATGGTTGATTATTGTTCAATGCTATTATATACATGTGTTGTATGGAAATCCATATAATTAATTTTATATGGTAATTGATTGGGCCTCATTCCAATTTGAAAAATAAAGAAAATTTGAAAATAGAAATTTATGAAGCCGTGTTGATTAGATTGACGCCATTTTGACGTGAACGATATTTATATCGACTTTATTCATTTTGAAATGAATATTGAAAAGTGATTTCGAAATCGGCGATTTCGAAATGAATTGAAAACGATTTCGAAATGAATTGAATTGAAAACGATTTCGAAATGAATTGAATTGAAAACGATTTCGAAATGAATTGAATTGAAAACGAATTCAAAGTGAATTGAAAACGATTTCGAAATGAATTGAATTGAAAACGAATTCAAAGTGAATTGAAAACGATTTCGAAATGAATTGAATTGAAAACGATTTCGAAATGAATTGAATTGAAAACGATTTCGAAATGAATTGAATTGAAAACGATTTCGAAATGAAGTGAATTGAAAACGATTTCGAAATGAAGTGAATTGAAAACGATTTCGAAATGAATTGAATTGAAAACGATTTCGAAATGAATTGAATTGGAAACGATTTCGAAATGAATTGAATTGAAAACGAATTCAAATTGAATTGAAATTTGAATTGAATAGAAATGAATTTTAAAACGAATCTATAAAGAAGAATTCAATTTTGATTTGAATTGAAAAGGAAGTTGAAATTGCTTTTGAAACGAATTTAAAACTATTCATATAATTCGTTTTAAATAGAAATTGACGAAATATATATTATATGTATAATATAATGGCCTGAATAGAACGTGCCGCGCCGCGGCAGTTCGCGAATTTCGACCATTTATTTCAAACGGACATTACGGGAGATCCGACCGTCGGATTCTCCTAAAACCGGAACCGTTGGGTTCGTATCGAAAAGAGCTTTCTAAGGAATATTAGAAATTAGAAATCTAACGGTTGGATTTGGAATTATGTCCAAATCAAATTCGAAAAAGGTCGCTGTAAGTGCAGTTCGATGGCCGTTGTTGGAAATCGACTGTACGGGCCTTGATAAAATTATTAAAAATAGTACTAAATTTGTGTAAAATCATAAGAAATGATTTGAGAAGAATTGGGATGAAAAACTCCATATTTGAAAAGATAAAAATAGATTTTTATCGAAATGAACTAGTTTTGAACTAGAATTATAATTCTATTTATTTTTAAATAGATAAATTGAATTTGAAATGGTTTTGAAAATAACCAAAATTTCCAATGATCGCATTGGAGTGGATTTGAATCGAAATTGTCTTCGGAATATTTCGATGTTGGAATTCGGGATTATACGGATATTGTTAGGGAAATTTGAAAGATATATATATTTATATCGTTATTTCCAATACGGCATTTGTTAGTCGTAGAATTCGATATTGAATATAAGCCGATATATTTTCTATTCAGAGCCTTGTATTGAATATCGAATGTGATTTGGGTTTGTCGTGAATGGTGTCTTCACTAACACTGTTCTTGAACCCAGTTGAGAAATGATTAAATCTTTTTATTTAGATTTAATGAAGTGTACCAATTAAATGATATTTAATTGGAATTGAATTGATATTGATTTTTGGGTTTATCGTGAACAGTGTTTTAAATAACACTCGTTCTTTAACCCGATAATTAATGAATGTGACTTTGGGTTTATCGTGAACCGTGTTTTAAATGACACGGATTTTTTAACCCAGTTAAAGATTAAAACTGAGTGGAGTTTTAATGAATCTTTAAATAGATTGAAATGATCGAAAATGGAGTATCACCAGTTTTGCTCCAAACGATAGTTAAATCTTTAATTAGATTTGAACGTGAAATGGTAATTGAATTTACCGATAACACTGTGGTGTTAGATATGAAGTATTACCAGTTTTACTTCATGGGATGAATAGGTTGGGATTGGGAAATTAAAACAAATGATTACTTCGGTAAGGTTCGTTAATCCCGACTAGTTTGAATTGATATTCAAAAATAGATAAAGAATAAATTCAAGGAATTTATCTTGGATAAAATTAATGGGAACCTTTCCCTATGAATGTGAAATTTAGAAACTAACTGTCGGTTAGCCAAGCAGAATGGTTTTCTGAATATTGATCTGATGTTGGTTTCGGCCTTCGGGGTTAATATTTGGGGGATTATTCTCTTGATTAGTTTACGGTTAGTGACTAATGAATTGGAATGAGGCGTATGTTGTGTTTGTGTAACACTTATTTAATATATACGCGAGTTATTCAGAAAGACCGGGTTTATCCCATTCTGAATAACTGATTTGACGTGGTGTCGAAGATGAAGACGGTGGTCGAAGACCGGAAGTCTTCACGTCGTTTGGGTGATTACTGATGATCTTGATTGGGCTGTACACCCAAGAAGATGGAAACAGTTAGTGATCGTCCAGACGTACTTGGAGATCGATGGATATGCGGGGTACTAGGTGCCTCCGGTTTCGTTCAGACCCAGAACGGACTTGTAAATGGACTGTGTGTCTGACATTGGATTTTAGTCTGTGTGATTGATTTCTATTAAATATATATCTGTTTGGCGGCGGAGAATTTATTCTCTTGCTTAACGCCCTTCTCTGAGACGTACGAGCTCAGGGGTTATATACTGATGGATATCAAACGCATAGAGTGAATTGCCTGTGTGGCATGCCTAAGTGGCAATTGATCGAGGCTTCTGTTGAAAAGCAAAGTCTTGTGGTGATGATCGAAGCACGGCCTTTGTGGCGTAGCTTTGTGTAACGTTTACCTCGCGTGTTTCACACCCGGTATGAACCAAAAATGGGAGACGGACCTCAGGGAGGGCATGCGTTTCTTTCTAGTTAGAAGTGGCGTCAGTGGTTTTACACGCCCTGACGAGTTTGACTTATGTGGTTGTTGCTGTTGCGAGGCGCCTCGGTTTGATCGGACGATCCGGGTCCGATGGAGTCATTCGTTGGCTCATTTACGCCCCATAGGGCGGGGGAACGCATGTTCAGGGTTTAAGTTTAATCCACATCGGTGGACCGGCCCTGACGATCCAAAGGCTTGACAGAGTACTTGCCTGAGGCTCGGGCTAGACAGTCTCGAATCGGTTGAGGACTATCTTTTGCCTCGGTTCATAGACGGAAATCCAATTTCCAAATACGTGACATTTGCGGTTTTATTTGTAGAGCCTAGTATGGCGACATAGTGGGATGGGGCACTCATGCCGCCTATGATTGGTACTTATGATTTGAAGTTGTTTTATACACTATGCACTTATAATAGTATCAAATGATTTGTTTTAAACGTATCAAGCATTCTTTGGCTGTTATAAGGTAAAAACCCTATCCCCCGGCTTGCGTTGCATTGTGTGATAGGACCTGGGTCTTATAACAGCTTCATTTTTCTTTATTTAGCATTGCGCTGTTTGTTTTATGCACTGGTATTCTTGGGAGGGAACCCGTTCCGTGTTATACGGCGTGGTCCCTTGATTTACCTAATGATTTAAAATAAAGATTAATAACTGTTTTAGTTCTCACACCAGTCACATGACTGACCTGGAGTTTATTGTTTTAACCTAAACTCTGGGTGCCCTTATTTTGACACGGGCAGCTAGTAGTTTTGGTTTTGCAGATTTATATTCACAGGATCCTGGTTTACAGCTGGAACGATATCCGGAAAGCTTTGTATCTGTATATCTACTTCTAGTTGTGTATTGTATTATTTTCCGCTGCGTTGTATTTAAATGTAATTTAAATCTCTGATATTTCTGTGTAATATTCATTTATACTCTGTATATTCTTGTAATCTGATGCATTGTTTTTAATTAACAATGAAATGTTCTTCTGTATGCGTTCTGTTTTGTCCTGTTCTCAAACGATAGGGCGTTTCGAACGGCCTGAATCGATTTAGCGACTGGTTCGGACCGAGAGAAATTCTTTGCCGTCACAGTTGGTATCAGATCTTTGGTTTACAAAGCTCAGAGAACAAGGCACATTAGAACCGTACGAAAGAATTCATCAGATGTTGGATTAGTAATGTCCAACGAGAATGACTCGTTAGAGATGGGATCGGTAGTATCCTAGAACGAGTGTGAAGAGTATATTTTTGAAAGTGAAAACAAATTTTTGTTTTGAAAATTTAAATCAATTATTCGTATTTGATTATTTATTTAATATTGATTTGGACAGTCCAGTATATAAAGAATTTGCATATACGCCTTGCAAACGTATCTTCAAAGTTTTAATATACTGGATAGATATAGAATTACACTCTAGTCGCCCGGGGGTGATTCTGATGATTGATATATCATCATCAGAGTTTATATTCGAGTGACGAACGTGTAACATCTATATATTTCCTATTGACTGGTGTGAGAACCAAAATTAGATAGGGCCTATTGTTGTGATTTGGCATCAAAAATCTGATTTTTGACTATATATCAAAAGTATGAATTTGAAACGTTAAATTCACTAATTGATTGATGTTTTGTGTTGTTTGTTTATTTGTTTACTAGTTTTGAACCATTTAGCCTAATTGAATCAAATATTGGATTATATTGAAAATTGGTCGCATTGGCTTGCATATACATATACTTATATTGAGCAGGTCATAGCAAGGAGGCTAGAGCCAGAGAATAAAATTTGTTTGCCCGACAAATAGGTACATGTTTACTACATAATTTACTGTTTTGTTTGGGTGATGATGATTTTGTGAGCCTATTGGCTAGCCGCTTGGCTTTTTCTTTTTCTTTTTGAGATCTGAAGGACCGGGGAAGCTATTTGAAATTCCCCGATGCTCCCGGTGCAGGGGAGGTTATGGCGAAATTTTTCAAAAATTTAGGGTGTTAGCCAAATTTTTGAAATTTTGAAAATTCTCAGAAACTAAAGAGTTGGAGAATGGAAGCCAGATCGAACATAGAGTTGAATAATCAAACCACTTTCGACTTTGTTCCTTTTCGGGGAAGAAAAGTTTTAAGTGGGGGAGATTGTAACAACCCGTAAAATGCGAGCCAGTTTGAAATTTTTATTTTGGCAATTTTAGCGAATTTTGATTATTTAAAAGGAATTATTTTAAATAATATCGACGAGAAATTTATTTTGAATATAAATCGAACGTATATATTATATACGTCGTCGTTAGAAAATAAATATTTATATATAATTATAAATAGAATTGAAAATGGCGCGGTAGTTCGAAAATTCGATTTCTAATTTCAAATGAATATACAGAATTCAATATAAGTCAGAATTGAACGAAACAAGAAATATTTGAATCTGTATAACTATATCTTTGTAACGAAGTTAACAAACTGAGATTTCATCTTAGAAATGATAAGATATGTCCAGTTAAAAATTAGAAATAGTCGCTGTGGAATTTATATATATTTTTATATATATAAGGCCCTTAAAAATAGCAATTTTGCAAACGACCTCGGATTTCGACGAAACCAGTTTTGTTGGGTCCGTGATGTTAAGTTATTGCTAGATTCCAAATTTCATAGTTTTTCGAATCAATATGTGAGCGTGGCGAAGGAAAACGCGTTTGACCAGTTTCAGTTGATTTTAATCGACTGGAAAATGGCCATTTTTCAAACGGTCTCAGAATTCGGCGAAACTAGTTTTGTTAGGACCGTATCGTCAATACGAAGCTAGAAAATATTTTTCTGGAATTTTTCTAGTTAGTATGTGACCCCGGAAATTTGAAATGTGCGTTTAAAATTCAATATAATGATTTAAATGAAAATTCGAAAGGAAACTGACCGAAACGATCAAACCAGCTTACGATACATGTCCCATTGTGTTCGGAATGGGGGCAAAACGTTAGGGACGACAGGCGGTGGGTTTCGTTTGGGATTCGAATTTAAAGGTTACCTTTTTGAATAAATTGTAAAATAAATAAATAAAAATTAAAAAAAATCCTCTCTCCTCCGTTATACTCTGCCCCCCCCCCAATTCTTCATTTCTACTGATCGCTTATAAAAAAAAAAAAAAGAGAAGACGAAGATGACGGAGGCGACGAAGGCAGGGAGGAGCCGCCGCCCCCCCCCCCCCCAAGGGCCACCGCGCCTCATCGGAAAACCCCCCCCCCTTTCCAATCGGAAGCCGCACCTCCGATCAGGCGAGCAAGCCCCCCCCCCCACGCAGCCACACCCCGACAACCGCATCCCCCTTCCTTCGCCGGAGCGATGACGCACTTCCCCCCCCCCCCCCCCCCCAGCCGACGACCGACGCAGCCCCCTCGATGTAAGTTTTTTTAGTTTTTTATTTATTTATTTTATTAGTTTATTTTATTTTTCTTTTATATTAACAGAAAATAAACTGTTTTTTTTTTAGATTAATAAACTGTTTTTTTAGGATTTTAAACCGATTTTTTTTAAAAGGTTTTAAAAACTGATTTTAGATTTAAACTTTAAATTAGAGAAAGATTTAAACTTTAAATTAGAGAAAGATTTAAAACTTTAAAATTAGAAAAGGTGAAAACTTTAAAAATAGAAAAGGCGGAATCTTTATTATGTGGAAGAAAGAAAAATATGATTTTTATATTTTTAAAGTATTAAAAATATGATTTTTATATTTTTAAAGTATTAAAAATATAGTCTTTACTATATAGAAGAGGTAAAAATATGATTTTTACATGATAGGAATATTAAAAATATCATCTTTATATGTGTAGAAAAATAAAAATGAGATATTTAAAAAGATGAAATCTTTAAATTTAAAAAGGTGAAATCTTTATTTTTGAAAAGGCGAAATCTTTATATAGAAAATAGCGTGATAAAAATAGAATTTTTTATATGTTGAACTTCGAATTAAAAATAGAATTTTTATATGTTGAACTTCGAATTAAAAATAGAATTTTTATATGTTGAACTTCGAGATAAAAATATGATTTTTATATATTGAATAGCGAAGTAAAAAATTCGATTTTTACATAGGTAGTGGAAGCGGACAACGAAGGTGGCAAAAAGGCGAAACGACGAAGACTTCTGCAAAAGAAGAGCCGTGGAGCTAGGATAGCAATTCTGTGAGAATTTCTCACCTTTCTATTTCTTTTCTAGTTATATATTTATACTAGGATGCAGACGGTGCTTAGTAGCACCCGACACAACCGTCCACAGACCATGGACTTGTTTGTTTGACTGTTTGGTGATTGATTGCGATATTGGTTTGAATGTGGTTTGTGGTGTGAAAAATCGAATCGATAAATTGGTTAGGATTAGACGTGCGCCGTTATAAGGCGTAGGAGTAAGGCTAGGTTAGACCCTTACTCCAAATTTTGTGGTTTGCAAAATGAAATTGATTTGATTGATGAGTGAATGGCGTGGGCCTTCACTAGACCGGGGATAAGGCTAGGCCTTGTCCCGTTTCTAGTATCGTGCCGTTATGCCGCCGAAATTTTTCTAAAATAAGTTAGAAAAATAAAAATATCATTTTAGTTAAAGAATGAACTGAATAGAAATTCAAGTGTTGAAATAAGATATTTTATCGTTAAAAATATAATTTTTAACGTGAAGTGAATAAAATAAAATATTCATTTACAAACCAGACGGTTTGTTTATGTACACTGATTTGACTGATATTGATTGGGTCGATAAATTTTACACATCGCCCAACTGCACAACTAAAATCTGTGTTTGATTGTTTGAAACCCCACACGGGTGTTGGGATGAAATATGAATTTCACTCATCCTGATTGATTAAATATGTCGATCGATTGATTGACAGGCTGTTATAAGCGTTGAATATCTATATTTGATGCTTATACAGTGTAGTGCACTTTGGGTGATGGTTGATTATTGTTCAATGCTATTATATACATGTGTTGTATGGAAATCCATATAATTAATTTTATATGGTAATTGATTGGGCCTCATTCCAATTTGAAAAATAAAGAAAATTTGAAAATAGAAATTTATGAAGCCGTGTTGATTAGATTGACGCCATTTTGACGTGAACGATATTTATATCGACTTTATTCATTTTGAAATGAATATTGAAAAGTGATTTCGAAATCGGCGATTTCGAAATGAATTGAAAACGATTTCGAAATGAATTGAATTGAAAACGATTTCGAAATGAATTGAATTGAAAACGATTTCGAAATGAATTGAATTGAAAACGAATTCAAAGTGAATTGAAAACGATTTCGAAATGAATTGAATTGAAAACGAATTCAAAGTGAATTGAAAACGATTTCGAAATGAATTGAATTGAAAACGATTTCGAAATGAATTGAATTGAAAACGATTTCGAAATGAATTGAATTGAAAACGATTTCGAAATGAAGTGAATTGAAAACGATTTCGAAATGAAGTGAATTGAAAACGATTTCGAAATGAATTGAATTGAAAACGATTTCGAAATGAATTGAATTGGAAACGATTTCGAAATGAATTGAATTGAAAACGAATTCAAATTGAATTGAAATTTGAATTGAATAGAAATGAATTTTAAAACGAATCTATAAAGAAGAATTCAATTTTGATTTGAATTGAAAAGGAAGTTGAAATTGCTTTTGAAACGAATTTAAAACTATTCATATAATTCGTTTTAAATAGAAATTGACGAAATATATATTATATATATAATATAATGGCCTGAATAGAACGTGCCGCGCCGCGGCAGTTCGCGAATTTCGACCATTTATTTCAAACGGACATTACGGGAGATCCGACCGTCGGATTCTCCTAAAACCGGAACCGTTGGGTTCGTATCGAAAAGAGCTTTCTAAGGAATATTAGAAATTAGAAATCTAACGGTTGGATTTGGAATTATGTCCAAATCAAATTCGAAAAAGGTCGCTGTAAGTGCAGTTCGATGGCCGTTGTTGGAAATCGACTGTACGGGCCTTGATAAAATTATTAAAAATAGTAATAATTTGTGTAAAATCATAAGAAATGATTTGAGAAGAATTGGGATGAAAAACTCCATATTTGAAAAGATAAAAATAGATTTTTATCGAAATGAACTAGTTTTGAACTAGAATTATAATTCTATTTATTTTTAAATAAATAAATTGAATTTGAAATGGTTTTGAAAATAACCAAAATTTCCAATGATCGCATTGGAGTGGATTTGAATCGAAATTGTCTTCGGAATATTTCGATGTTGGAATTCGGGATTATACGGATATTGTTAGGGAAATTTGAAAGATATATATATTTATATCGTTATTTCCAATACGGCATTTGTTAGTCGTAGAATTCGATATTGAATATAAGCCGATATATTTTCTATTCAGAGCCTTGTATTGAATATCGAATGTGATTTGGGTTTGTCGTGAATGGTGTCTTCACTAACACTGTTCTTGAACCCAGTTGAGAAATGATTAAATCTTTTTATTTAGATTTAATGAAGTGTACCAATTAAATGATATTTAATTGGAATTGAATTGATATTGATTTTTGGGTTTATCGTGAACAGTGTTTTAAATAACACTCGTTCTTTAACCCGATAATTAATGAATGTGACTTTGGGTTTATCGTGAACCGTGTTTTAAATGACACGGATTCTTTAACCCAGTTAAAGATTAAAACTGAGTGGAGTTTTAATGAATCTTTAAATAGATTGAAATGATCGAAAATGGAGTATCACCAGTTTTGCTCCAAACGATAGTTAAATCTTTAATTAGATTTGAACGTGAAATGGTAATTGAATTTACCGATAACACTGTGGTGTTAGATATGAAGTATTACCAGTTTTACTTCATGGGATGAATAGGTTGGGATTGGGAAATTAAAACAAATGATTACTTCGGTAAGGTTCGTTAATCCCGACTAGTTTGAATTGATATTCAAAAATAGATAAAGAATAAATTCAAGGAATTTATCTTGGATAAAATTAATGGGAACCTTTCCCTATGAATGTGAAATTTAGAAACTAACTGTCGGTTAGCCAAGCAGAATGGTTTTCTGAATATTGATCTGATGTTGGTTTCGGCCTTCGGGGTTAATATTTGGGGGATTATTCTCTTGATTAGTTTACGGTTAGTGACTAATGAATTGGAATGAGGCGTATGTTGTGTTTGTGTAACACTTATTTAATATATACGCGAGTTATTCAGAAAGACCGGGTTTATCCCATTCTGAATAACTGATTCGACGTGGTGTCGAAGATGAAGACGGTGGTCGAAGACCGGAAGTCTTCACGTCGTTTGGGTGATTACTGATGATCTTGATTGGGCTGTACACCCAAGAAGATGGAAACAGTTAGTGATCGTCCAGACGTACTTGGAGATCGATGGATATGCGGGGTACTAGGTGCCTCCGGTTTCGTTCAGACCCAGAACGGACTTGTAAATGGACTGTGTGTCTAACATTGGATTTTAGTCTGTGTGATTGATTTCTATTAAATATATATCTGTTTGGCGGCGGAGAATTTATTCTCTTGCTTAACGCCCTTCTCTGAGACGTACGAGCTCAGGGGTTATATACTGATGGATATCAAACGCATAGAGTGAATTGCCTGTGTGGCATGCCTAAGTGGCAATTGATCGAGGCTTCTGTTGAAAAGCAAAGTTTTGTGGTGATGATCGAAGCACGGCCTTTGTGGCGTAGCTTTGTGTAACGTTTACCTCGCGTGTTTCACACCCGGTATGAACCAAAAACGGGAGACGGACCTCAGGGAGGGCATGCGTTTCTTTCTAGTTAGAAGTGGCGTTAGTGGTTTTACACGCCCTGACGAGTTTGACTTATGTGGTTGTTGCTGTTGCGAGGCGCCTCGGTTTGATCGGACGATCCGGGTCCGATGGAGTCATTCGTTGGCTCATTTACGCCCCATAGGGCGGGGGAACGCATGTTCAGGGTTTAAGTTTAATCCACATCGGTGGACCGGCCCTGACGATCCAAAGGCTTGACAGAGTACTTGCCTGAGGCTCGGGCTAGACAGTCTCGAATCGGTTGAGGACTATCTTTTGCCTCGGTTCATAGACGGAAATCCAATTTCCAAATACATGACATTTGCGGTTTTATTTGTAGAGCCTAGTATGGCGACATAGTGGGATGGGGCACTCATGCCGCCTATGATTGATACTTATGATTTGAAGTTGTTTTATACACTATGCACTTATAATAGTATCAAATGATTTGTTTTAAACGTATCAAGCATTCTTTGGCTGTTATAACGTAAAAACCCTATCCCCCGGCTTGCGTTGCATTGTGTGATAGGACCTGGGTCTTATAACAGCTTCATTTTTCTTTATTTAGCATTGCGCTGTTTGTTTTATGCACTGGTATTCTTGGGAGGAAACCCGTTCCGTGTTATACGGCGTGGTCCCTTGATTTACCTAATGATTTAAAATAAAGATTAATAACTGTTTTAGTTCTCACACCAGTCACATGACTGACCTGGAGTTTATTGTTTTAACCTAAACTCTAGGTGCCCTTATTTTGACACGGGCAGCTAGTAGTTTTGGTTTTGCAGATTTATATTCACAGGATCCTGGTTTACAGCTGGAACGATATCCGGAAAGCTTTGTATCCGTATATCTACTTCTAGTTGTGTATTGTATTATTTTCCGCTGCGTTGTATTTAAATGTAATTTAAATCTCTGATATTTCTGTGTAATATTCATTTATACTCTGTATATTCTTGTAATCTGATGCATTGTTTTTAATTAACAATGAAATGTTCTTCTGTATGCGTTCTGTTTTGTCCTGTTCTCAAACGATAGGGCGTTTCGAACGGCCTGGATCGGTTTAGCGGCTGGTTCGGACCGAGAGAAATTCTTTGCCGTCACAACAACATAGAATGCAGCAGATATAAAAAGTACAGTAAGATGAACTACAACTCTCTTCCAGAAGCTCCAAAGTAAAACCTGCCATACTCAGCCTACTCGAAGGAGTACGTGATGATTTTAGGGAAAACAAAAACCAAGCGTCAGACATCAGTCTGGTATGAGAAAACTCAAGATTGCATGTAACAATATTGAGGGGACCATGCAGATTACTACTCCGGTTTTCCCCTCAAAAGAAACCAACCATTTATTAGGAGAAGTATAGTTGTATTATAAATAATGTCTAGGGTGTAGCATATAAATAAATTCACATAGAAGGAATGGTTACATTGGTTACATTCAACAACTATTAAGTGTACAAACAAAACCGATAAGACACATTCGCATATTGGATTTTCCATCGGAGATCTCTCCGGATCAAGCCGAATCCGAACTCCATGCACAAGGATCAGAAACCACCTTCCGAGCGTCGTATATCTCTAGATAAAATAAACCATAAGGTAAACATGGCTGGCCCACGCACGAAAACACCGGTGTGCACCACGTGGAACCAAATATACCCAACTCCCGCGCGTAACTTCGATGAGCTCCCGCACGATTCGATAATAAGCATACACTAGATATGGAGTCAATATATCCTGCCGCGGGTTAGCAAAACCCCAGATCACGCAGCCCACTCTGTCTTTAGCCATATCCGATGTCGAGGTTTTGTTCGGCATCTTTCACACGAGTCTTCATCACTCGAACAGAACACGAATTCTCAGTTGGAATCCCATAGTACGATCAATCTTGTAATCATACATAGATTCCTTCACAGATCTCGGAATCACACATGGATTCCAATACATCAACAGATCTTGGAATCACACATAGATTCCTTCAAAGAACTTAGAATCACTATATGTGTTCGAGCATCTCAACAGATCTCGAATCGCCACATAGCCTTCACTTCACAACCGCTTCCAAAACATAAAACCCATATACTAGTTTTGAAGTGGTTTTTGATAAGTAGAACACTTACCAATCCCGATCTCCTCAAAACCAGTCGATAGATTTAAGGTCAAGTTCTATAGTCGATTAACCTACTACAATAAACACAATAGACGATTGTGTATGGAAAACAACCTCGCTTAATTTCCATAACAAACGCTAAACATCCAAGGCAGTATCAAGGTCACGGAGCATGATAACAGCCACATAACTATCAGGTCACAAAGCATGATAACAGTTAAATCATTATCACGTCACAAAGCATGATATCAGTTAAATCACTATCAAGTCACAAAGCATGATAACAGTTAAATCACTAGCAAGTCACAAAGCATGATAACAGTCAAAGCACGATTAACTCATATAAACGTCTTTTAGTCCCTTTCCAATTTAATTAATCTTCCATTGATTAATACTCCTTTATTAGTAAACTTCTTTTAGCTAATAAAACTTCATTTGTCAAATAAGACTTCATTTATCTCATAAGACATCCCTTATGAATGAAACATCCTTTATTAATCAATAACTCATACTCGATTAATATTCCTTTATATACTAGTGTATGTATTCAACTTATTCATATAAAGGTGTATATGTATACTCTACTAATTCTCTATCTCTTTTATAGCCTTGCTACTTAAAAAGGGTTTTAAGATACTTATCCCTTCAGTATAAGTATAATCACAATTTAATTTTAAGATTTCCTTTATAACTTCAATACTTCAAATCGTATTCATATACGTATCCCTTCGGTATAAGTATATCTACAATTCAATTTCTAAGATTTCCTTTCAAATAATCAAAGAGGTTAAAACCATTGTTTAGTAAAGAACCTCTTCTCTTTTATAAGTTAAACACCTTATTCAATATCTTTATCCTGAAAAATTTCTATACTTGTTTCTATCTTTAAAATCAGTTATTAAAGAACTAAGTATATTCAAAATCATTAAACCATATATTCCAGTTTTACATATTCCAAGGGTTTAGAAACAAGTGTTACTAAAACACTATTTACAACAAACCCAAAACAAATCTTTATAATTATCTTTAAACGTTTGTTTAAAGATTCAATTATATTTACTTGGATGATATAAGCTGAGGGGTTTAAAGACTAATGTAATTAACACATTGTCACGACAAATCCAAAACCATTTTATGCTTATAGAAATCATACTTCGTGCACTTAACTCGTTTCCGACATTATCAACTTAACTGTCCCTCGGTCAAGAGTGAGGCCAGGTAAGTTAGAGCACTGGTTGCATATCACCCCTTGCCTAGACACCCCATTCTTGACACTCACAGATAGATAAGCCTACTCGTCGGCTTATTAGAATTAAGAACAGTAATCATGATATTCAATAAACAAGTAATTAGCAAGTGCACTTATATGACTATTCTACCTTCAAGCACTTTCAAACTTACTTCAATTTAACATACAAGTTAAACAACACTTTTAATATGATAAGAAATCACTAAGGATGTCATTGCAAAGGTTCATACAGAGTGTTGAAAACACAACAATTCAAACTGCATCTATAGCCACTATCGCTATGAGTGCAGTTTCAAGTTCAAGTCCATAATATATCAATCCATACTAATTCTTATGTGCTTTGTTTCAAATCCATTCCACTTGTTATACAAGTCAATTCAAATACAATTCCTAGTCCATTCAAGTCCACTCCAATCCATTAATATGGATCACATATGTCACTTACTTTTATAGTAAGAATCAAGTTAACATTTTTAACATAAGTTACCAACATTCAAGCAACTTTAAGCATAGTTAAAAACACGCAAAAGGGTTTATATTTTATGTCCTAATTAGTGAGTAAACTCACCTTAATCCTTAGCAAATATAAGATCCAAGAATAAGAACAAAGATCCAAGAATAAGAACAAAGATCCAAGCTTGCAACCTCCTTCCTTTCCTTGCCTTTCCTTGCTTCCTTCCTTATAGCTCACGGCCAAAATATAAATTGAGATGGGCTTGGATTTTTTAACTTCTAACTTGCTAGAAGGTCTTGTAATGGTGTAAGAAGGCTTCATTCAAAGTTTGGCTTGATTCGGAGTTGGTTTGAGTATACTTTTAGAAAGTTAGTAAGGAAGAGGAAGAAGATGAAGATAAGCCATTAAAAAGCATCACTTTTGCTTAGGAATTTTGTGTAAGAAAGAAGGAGGTATACCCCTCCTTATATAGGAAAAAGAAGGTGGATGGGAAAAGACCAAAATGCCCTTAAAACCTTAAACGCACTCATGAAAGAAGTGAAAGGTGTGTATGAGAAGTGAAAGGTGTGTAAGAGAAGTGAAAGGTGTGTAAGAGATGGTAAGTTTGCTTTTTCAAAGCTTAAAAAGTAAGCATTCATTTGTATACATATAGGAAGCTTATATACATATACTTAGGATATTTTCTAAACCTTGATGTGACTAATTATGCTTACATATATATATATATGTGTATATGCATGTATGTGCATACATACACATATATCAAACAATGTTGCAACGGTATGAAACAACTTCTATTCAACGATAGGATGTGAATCTGGAAGTTGGAGCTCGATCGTACTATTAGTTCTTTATCAAATGATTTATTCAAGTAAACAAAACTTGGAAATAAATTCATTAACTTATTTAAACAATTAAAACAAGCATATTCAAATTATAAAACACTTATTTGAATATTTAAATACCCAAAATACAAAAACTTTCCTTAAATGCTCATTTTTGAAAATGATGACATCATCAATATAGTTAGCCATAAATATGAAAAATACTTTTATTAGCTAATTAATTTCCTAACGATTAATTAGACATTCACTAAAATTTTCTACAACTTTTACTAAGAAAATATCCATTTATTGATAAAAAATATTTTTGGTCATTTTATCAATATTTTACCAAAAATATATTTTTGAAAGCATTTTTCCAAAACGAGTCTAGTATCATTAATTATTGATTAAAAGATGTTCAACAAGGTTATAAAATCGCATTTATAACATTTAACAATATTACAAATTGTTACGATATTAAAAGATTAAGTGTTCGATTTTTCCGGGTCTTTACATTCTCCCCCACTTAAAATATTTCGTCCCCGAAATTACAACACGAGAAACCAAAGAAACAATCAAACATCGATACTTAATAGTATCACACTACTAGCATACAAATCCCGTGTTTTCTCAAGTTCAAACCCTCTCATCATGCAAGGATGATAAACAACCAACTAAGCGTGCCTTATGCTCAACAGCCTTAGGGATTACTTAGTCGATAATTCACAATACCTCATAACAAATCAAAGAGTTGTTTCCCAAACCCTCTACTAGCTACCAAACATACTAAATCCCATACGATGTTAATAAACCATCCGTACACATTGTTTGATCATATCACTTTCCCGATCACAAGACTTCGTTTCCGAGCTAGTATACCACACTTGACATATCTAGTGCGTACTCCGATCTAGTTCCTTGACCAGAAACTTTCATCTTCCTTACATAGCCATACAATATAATAGAAAACTTCAGGATCATATCAAAAATCCATATCAAGTATTCACTATCAAAGTCTAGTGAAGAACCCTTGTTCGGACCAGTGTAAATCACCTTCAAAATCCTATACTCGAATATGTACCAAGATCAACTATGTGAATAAAACGATCTACGCACAACTCACGTATTTTATCCTCTTGGTTTCTTAACTACCAATATCCTTTAATAATTCTTCTGTATGTATAGTATGTTAATCAAATTTTGAACTTGTTCTAACTTGCTATCTTAATAATTCAAGTGTTATATAAACTCAACTTTATATTTTCACAAACACTTAACTTCAAGTTCTATAATAATTTGGAAGTTCTCAACTATCCAAAATCGTTGAAAATCCCATTTCATTTTAACAAATGAAACCTACCAAACTACAAATCATGGCATTATTCACATTTATACAATCTTAATGCATAGACTACATGGATCCGTAAAATAACTTAATCAAGATTCAATAATTTATATAAAGCACTTCTTTATCTAACTTATTTCACAAATTCTTATCATTATTCGGATTATAATAGACGAATCATGTTAAAATTCAATTTAACCTAACGTCATCATTAAACGCCTTATAGCAAATTGTGAAACTTAATTCATAAGGTGTTCATATCTAATGTTCCCACTTATTACCATCTACTCAACCCATGTTCTTAAAAGGTAAACTAGTTATAAGTCAACAAGCAATAGTACATGCTCATAAATTGATCAAGCATAACTAATATTCAATAACCGATAATAGTAGAATATTATCATTCCTAACAACCAAACACATCATAAATGACTATATAAATTTACGAAAGTTTTATATTTTTGTACAAAAATATAAGCCTAGGTAAAATTATTTCATTTACCAATTTTAAAACCAATATTGTGTCGATTTGCCTTGTTTAAGTATTTAGAAATCCCTATCGATACTATGGCGTCCCACATATCGACCAGAATTCATAAACCACTCAATAGATTAACTAACACAACATAAAATATATTTATAGCACTAACAAATACGCGCTCTCATATATATAATACACTCAACTCATGTTAGGGCATTCCATTACCCTATCTCTTGATGAGTCATACCCAACCAAAGCCAAGGTGTTCGCTCAACCTTGTGCACTGATACCAAATGTAACCACCCGACTTTTCGACCTTCGAATGTCAACACCAATACATCCACGGTATTCACGTGCCGAGCATTCAAGTGCTGGAAAGACGAAAAGTTAGGGTGAAATAAAATAAAAAGAAAATAGACTAAGGAAGAAGAGGACACAATATCAGAATCTCACAACGGAACGGTAACATATAATATATAGAATGATCTTTACAAAATAAAACTGTATGATTACAACTATCAGAGAACAATAACCTATCATTAACTTGGATAGTTATAACATCCTGTCCTCATAAATGTTGATGTACAACATAGAATGCAACAGATATAAAAAGTATGGTAAGATGAACTCCAACTCTCTTCCGGAAGCTCCAAAGTAAAACCTGCCATACTCAGCCTACTCGGAGGAGTACGTGAGGATTTTAGGGAAAACAAAAACCAAGCGTCAGACATCAGTCTGGTATGAGAAAACTCAAGATTGCATGTAACAATATTGAGGGGACCGTGCAGATTACCACTCCGGTTTTCCCCTCAAAAGAAACCAACCATTTATTAGGAGAAGTATAGTTGTATTATAAATAACGTCTAGGGTGTAGCATATAAATAAATTCACATAGAAGGAATGGTTACATTGGTTACATTCAACAACTATTAAGTGTACAAACAAAACCGATAAGGCACGTTCGCATATTGGATTTTCCATCGGAGATCTCTCCGGATCAAGCCGGATCCGAACTCCATGCACAAGGATCAGAAACCACCTTCTGAGCATCGTATATCTCTAGATAAAATATACCATAAGGTAAACATGACTGGCCCACGCACGAAAACACCGGTGTGCACCACATGGAACCAAATATACCCAACTCCCGCGCGCAACTTCGATGAGCTCCCGCACGATTCGATAATAAGCATACACTAGATATGGAGTCAATATATCCTGCCGCGGGTTAGCAAAACCCCAGATCACGCAGCCTACTCTATCTTTAGCCATATCCGATGTTGAGGTTTCGTTCGGCATCTTTCACACGAGTCTTCATCACTCGAACAGAACACGAATTCCCAGTTGGAATCCCACAGTACAATCAATCTTGGAATCATACATAGATTCCTTCACAGATCTCGGAATCACACATGGATTCCAATACATCAACAGATCTTGGAATCACACATAGATTCCTTCACAGATCTTAGAATCACTATATGTGTTCGAGCATCTCAACAGATCTCGAATCGCCACATAGCCTTCACTTCACAACTGCTTCCAAAACATAGAACCCGTATACTAGTTTTGAAGTGGTTTTTGATAAGTAGAACACTTACCAATCCCGATCTCCTCAAAACCAGTCGATAGATTTAAGGTCAAGTTCTATAGTCGATTAACCTACTACAATTAACACAATAGACGATTGTGTATGGAAAACAGCCTCGCTTAATTTCCATAACAAACGCTAAACATCCAAGGCAGTATCAAGGTCACGAAGCATGATAACAGCCACATAACTATTAGGTCGCAAAGCATGATAACAGTTAAATCATTATAACGTAACAAAGCATAATAACAGTTAAATCACTATCAAGTCACAAAGCATGATAACAGTTAAATCACTAAAAAGTCACAAAGCATGATAACAGTCAAAGCACGATTAACTCATATAATCGTCTTTTAGTCCCTTTCCCATTTAATTAATCTTTCATTGATTAATACTCCTTTATTAGTAAACTTCTTTTAGCTAATAAAACTTCATTTGTCAAATAAGACTTCATTTATCTCATAAGACATCCCTTATGAATAAAACATCCTTTATTAATCAATAACTCATACTCGATTAATATTCCTTTATATACTAGTGTATATATTCAACTTATACATATAAAGGTGTATATGTATACTCTACTAATTCTCTATCTCTTTTATAGCCTTGCTACTTAAAAAGGGTTTTAAGATACTTATCCCTTCAGTATAAGTATAATCACAATTTAATTTTAAGATTTCCTTTATAACTTCAATACTTCAAATCGTATTCATATACTTATCCCTTCGGTATAAGTATATCTACAATTCAATTTCTAAGATTTCCTTTCAAATAATCAAAGAGGTTAAAACCATTGTTTAATAAAGAACCTCTTCTCTTTTATAAGTTAAACACCTTATTCAATATCTTTATCCTGAAAGATTTCTATACTTGTTTCTATCTTTAAAATCAGTTATTAAAGACCTAAGTATGTTCAAAATCATTAAACCATATATTCCAGTTTTACATATTCCAAGGGTTTAGAAACAAGTGTTACTAAAACACTATTTACAACAAACCCAAAACAAATCTTTATAATTATCATTAAACGTTTGTTTAAAGATTCAATTATATTTACTTGGATGATATAATCTGAGGGGGTTAAAGACTAATGTAATTAACACATTGTCACGACAAACCCAAAACCACTTTATGCTTATAGAAATAATACTTCGTGCACTTAACTCATTTCCGACATTATCAACTTAACTATCCCTCGGTCAAGAGTGAGTCCAGGTAAGTTAGAGCACTGGTTGCATATCACCCCTTGCCTAGACACCCCATTCTTGACACTCACAAATAGATAAGCCTACTCGTCGGCTTATTAGAATTAAGAACTGTAATCATGATATTCAATAAACAAGTAATTAGCAAGTGCACTTATTTGACTATTCTACCTTCAAGCACTTTCAAACTTACTTCAATTTAACATACAAGTTAAACAACCATTTTAATATGATAAGAATTCACTAAGGATGTCATTGCAAAGTTTCATACAGAGTGTTGAAAACACAACAATTCAAACTGCATCTATAGCGACTATCGCTATAAGTGCAGTTTCAAGTTCAAGTCCATAATATGTCAATCCATACTAATTCTTATGTGCTTTATTTCAAATCCATTCCACTTGTTATACAAGTCAATTCAAATCCAATTCCAAGTCCATTCCAATCCATTAACATGGATCACATATGTCACTTACTTTTAAAGTAAGAATCAAGTTAACATTTTTTACATAAGTTACCAACATTCAAGTAACTTTAAGCATAGTTAAAAACATGCAAAAGGGTTTATATTTTCTGTCCTAATTAGTGAGTAAACTCACCTTAATCCTTAGCAAATATAAGATCCAAGAATAAGAACAAAGATCCAAGAATAAGAACAAATATCCAAGCTTGCAACCTCCTTCCTTTCCTTGCCTTTCCTTGCTTCCTTCCTTATAGCTCACGGCCAAAATATAAATTGAGATGGGCTTGGATTTTTCAACTTCTAACTTGCTAGAAGGTCTTGTAATGGTGTAAGAAGGCTTCTTTCAAAGTTTGGCTTGATTCGGAGTTGGTTTGAGTATACTTTTAGAAAGTTAGTAAGGAAGAGAAAGAAGATGAAGATAAGCCATTAAAAAGCATCACTTTTGCTTAGGAATTTTGTGTAAGAAAGAAGGAGGTGTACCCCTCCTTATATAGGAAAAAGAAGGTGGATGGGAAAAGACCAAAATGCCCTTAAAACCTTAAACGCACTCATGAAAGAAGTGAAAGGTGTGTATGAGAAGTGAAAGGTGTGTAAGAGAAAAGAAAGGTGTTTAAGAGATGGTAAGTTTGCTTTTTCAAAGCTTAAAAAGTAAGCATTCATTTGTATACATATAAGAAGCTTATATACATATACTTAGGATATTTTCTAAATCTTGATGTGACTAATTATGCTTACATATATATGTGTATATGCATGTATGTGCATACATACACATATATCAAACAACATTTCAATGGTATGAAACAACTTCTATTCAACGATAGGATGTGAATATGGAAGTTGGACCTCGATCATACTATTAGTTCTTTATCAAATGATTTATTCAAGTAAACAAAACTTGGAAATAAATTCATTAACTTATTTAAACAATTAAAACAAGCATATTCAAATTATAAAACACTTATTTGAATATTTAAATACCCAAAATACAAAATTTTTCCTTGAATGCTCATTTTTTAAAATGATGACATCATCAATATCGTTAGCCATAAATATGAAAAATACTTTTATTAGCTAATTAATTTCCTAACGATTAATTAGACATTCACTAAAATTTTCAACAACTTGTACTAAGAAAATAGCCATTTATTGATAAAAAGATTTTCGGTCATTTTATCAATATTTTACCAAAAATATATTTTTGAAAGCATTTTTCCAAAACGAGTCTAGTATCATTAATTATTGATTAAAAGATGTTCAACAAGGTTATAAATCGCATTTATGACATTTAACAATATTATAAATTGTTACGATATTCAAAGATTAAGTGTTCGATTTTTCCGGGTCTTTACACCATCTATCATTGCTGTTAATGGTTCAGATCTAGCTGAGAGAATAAATATCTAAGAGACTTATAATCGGTGAATAACTCAAACTTTTTCTCCTAGAAGATAATGTCTCAACATCTTTAAGGAAAAGACTACGATTGCAAATTCCAAGTCATGGACATGGTACCTTTTCTCGTGATCCTTGAGTTGTCTACTCGCGTAGGCAACTACTCTACACTCTTACATAAGTATCACTCCTAAACCTGTCCCACAAGCATCGTTAAAGATTATAAGCATCTTTGCTCCATTCATAATAGCAAGAATAGTTGCACTCACGAGAGATTCCTTTAACCTCTCAAAGGAAATACCACACTTCTCAATCCATACAAACTTATGATCTTTTTTCATTAATTGGGTTAGAGAGGTTGCAATCCTATCGAAGTCCTTTATATATTTCCGGTAGTAGCTTATTAACATAAGGAAACTCCTTACCTCCATAGCATTACGGGGTATCTTCCATTATTGAACGACCTCTACCTTGGTGGGGTTTACTACTATTTCTCGAAACAATATGCCCTAGAAACTTGTCTTCTCTCATCCAAAAGTGCCACTTTGAGAATTTGGCTTTAAGCTGGTTCACCCTCAAAATTCCTAGGACTTCTCTCAATTAGTTATCATGCTCCTTAAAGTCCTTAGAAAAAATAAGAATATCATCTACAAACATAGCCATAATTTTATTGAGTATGCCACTGAATACCCTACTCATAAGGTCTACAAAGAAAGAGGGGGCATTTGTCAATCCAAAAAGCATAACTCCCACTCGAAGAATCCATCTAGTGTCCTAAAAGTTGTCTTAGGCTTACTCTCATCCGCAATCCTCAACTGGTGAAATCCAATATCTAGATCTAACTGAGAAAATATTTGGTTACCTGCCAAATGGTCAAACAAATCATCAATCCTTGGTAAGGAGTATCTATTCTTCTTAGTAAGTTTATTTAGTTCCCTATTATCTACACATAACGTCAAAGATCCATCAGATTTTGTGGAAAACACTATAGGTGCACCCCACTTATAATGACTTCTCTGAATAAACCCATTGATGGATAAAATTATCTTCATACCCAAAGATTCTCAATTACTTAAGAGTAGCATTTCACGTACAGAAAATTAAAGTGCAGAAAGCAGGAATAACACAGATATTTATAGTGATTCGGTACGTGAGAAGCCTACGTCCATGTTAAAAACATTTGAGGATTTTATTGTTTATTGAGGGTTACAAGCATTGAACATCATCATGACATTTGTTTATAATTTTTCCAAGTATTTGAAAGTCATATTTTTATATGCTAAGTCTTGGGGAAAAGTATGTTCTCTTCTTCTTCCGCAAGAGTTATGCTGCCATTAATGCGTGTAACGCTATCAAATCAACAAAAATAAAAACCTTATGAAGAATGAGCAAGGGGGTATTTATATGTAGCGGATTAGGTGGGGTTAGGTGATATTTGGGGAAAATGCAACAGAAAATCACATCCCCAAAGAGAGACACCAAGAAAATCGCTGCTCCCCCGCGCCATGGCAGAATTTCGCATCGTAGAGTGATGCAGTTTATTGCTTGCGGGAAGGGGAATATGGTTGCATCACATCCGACGGATGCTGTAACACCCCAAACTATAATACACTATAACAATAATAAATTTTCAGAATTAACCTAAACTAGCATTACCGTTGTGTTCGTCTCAGAATTCCGGCATAGATAGACCCCACACTTCCGTAAAACGGACGATGTATAAAGAAGTTATGGGCCCTAAACGGTTGCATACATATATGAGGCTTATATATAAATATAATAAACTAGAATAATTCGAAACAATTCAAACGAACGAGCGGGAAAAACAAGCGGTAAGAAGACCCGTTGGGTGTCGACCACACCCAGCCTAGGTCGACCTAATAAGGGTCGGGTTGACCCTAGAGTCGACCCAGTGGCAGGTGGGACGACCTATACGTGATTTATCCAAATTATGAACTATGAACCTGGATTGTTTTTAGTCTCTATTCATGCTGACTCAACATGACTTGTACGGTTCAGATTTAAAACCTAGATCTAACAGTTAATGTTGGCTTTGTAACTCTATAAATAGATGACTTCCCTCATCCTGGAATTCACACAAATTCTTCACATCTTACTTTGCCTCTAAATTATTCTGAAAAATAAAAACACATAATGAGGGAATGCTGCTATAAGTTGGATCAAACAGAAGCAACATCAATCAAGACTTGCATACGTACACCTGGACTGGGCTTGGAATTTCCGTGGCCCAGTGTTATACATATTTATCTTCACCAAGACTCACTGTGAGTTACAGTTATTTACAGATCTATTTTTTAGGCCTTGAACATGACAGTTAAATAAAACTTGCTAGGATCTACAGTAAAATAAATACACCTGATTGTTTATTATCTATCACCTGTGTCATTATAAATTGTTTATACATATGCATGTAATGTGTAACGACCCGGATTTTGGCCGTCAAATATTTAATTTAATTTATTATTTTAAATATTTTATTTGGGGTATTTATGGATTTTAATATTTAATTCGTTATTTAAAACGAAGTTTTAACATTAGTTTTATTTATAATATAAAACAAGCTCGAAATCGCACGGCAGTTCATAATATGGAGTTTTGAACTTCAACTGGGAATACATGATCCGATATAAGTCGGATTTCTGTGAAACAAGAAGTGTTAGAACTATATTGATGTTAATTTTCATATGAAAGAGAAAAATTCAGATTTCGTGTTATAGTTTGCGAGTTATGGCCAAATCAAATTTTAAAATAATCGTTGTGGAAATCGTTATTAAAATATACGCGTTAAAATAGCCGTTTTGCAAACGGACTCAGATTTCGACGAAATCAGTTTCATTGGAACCGTATCGTTAAATTATTGTACGGTGTTGAATGGCGTGGCAAACTAATGTCGTATGTGACCACGGTAGCCGTAAACGCCCATTCAATTTCTATAGCGTGTAATTAATTTAATAAAGGGTTATTTGGGTATAACTTGAACGGTCGATCGAATTAGGGCGTGAAACCAATTCTGTTGAGTTCGTATTGTCGATTAGAGTCAGGATAGGTATATAGTTTGTTATTTTTGAAGACAGCTAATTTGGTGTCCAAAATGGCATTGCGGTGCGCGTAAAAATAGCCTACTGGGGAAACAGTCTCAGAATGTGACGAAACTGGTGCCGTTGGGTTCGTATTGAAAAATTATTTTAGGATATCAAGGGTTCAAGTTGATTAGATTTATCTAGTGATCGTGAAAAATTTAAATGCGTGTTTATTTCTGGTTTTATAAAGGAATTTTTTTCAAACGTTGTCGGATTTCGACGAAACTTGTCCCATTGGGTCCGAAATACTTTTTTACATTAAGATTAGCTTTTTTATCAGTAAACAGAAGTCGTTTGTAGTGGTTTTAATCAACTACTTCGCGCGTAAGTTTCGCAAAAAATATAATAATATTAAACGATCCCTTATATATATATATATATACTCAGCCTAAACCTAATATTGCGTCAACCCTCCTTCTGGTCCACTTATTTCTTGTGCCGCCATCATATATGATGAACGAACAAAAACTCATAACTTACTTCTCATTTTACCTTCAACCCAATGATCTATTCGCAAATGTTTCAACGGCAATGTTTTAGGGTTTGGTGAGATCTGTCGAACCACCGGTGGTGATCTGGTGTAGCTGGCCGAGTTGGCCGGAAATGGAGCTGAAAGTCGCGGGGGTTGAAGGCCTCGTATAGGAGATTGGGAGGACCGGGGTTCATGGCACTTGAGTCGAAGGGAAAGGGAGGTGGGATGGTCACTGCAACGACGCTAGATGAGGCTCCGATGGTCGGAATTTGTCTCGGCGGTGGATTCATCTATGGGAAATGGTAGGTTCAACGCTGGAAAACGAAAAGGGACAAAGTGTTTGAAACAAAGAAGAACGAAAGCCTGGAATGTGATGGCGAGACCATTCAACAAATGATGTAATGCGTAACAGTAAGAGCCGACATCAATTTTGCCATAATCGACATTAATTAACTAATAAATGATTTGATTAAGGGATTTTAGTTTTAATTAAGTAATTGTATTTGATCTGGTGCAAGTAACGGACGAAACACGAGATAGTGGGAATGAAGCACTTGGTTTTTAACCTGGAACAACGAGAAGAACAGAAGTTGTTCAACCGAAAACTTGTAAACGTAATTAGTTTAAAATTTAAACTACCTAGGGGTTTTAATTATAACCTAAATAGCATTAACTTTGAACGTTAATTTGGTGGCAGGTGTGGGTTTTATTTTCTAGCAAAGGAAAACTGTGCTGATTTCGGAACAAAAGAGAGTCGGCCTGTGCAACCATATTTGCAATTCAAAAGCCAGCCCTATTATAGATAAACCGAAGTAATCTAACATTAACTACTAATTATTTAACTATAAGATCTAGAAATTAGTTAGTTAATTAAAATCGTATAACTTATATTGTTAATAACTTTGTGGCACAAGGTCCAAATCAAACGAAACAAGTTGAAATCGAATCGTGATGACGAGCTCTTCTTTATGGAACTGAAATGGACACTTCTGGAATCAACTGAAACGAGTTGTTTAAACCGCAGAATCAGATCAAGGTGAGTTAAACTCACTCAGTATTTTCCCATTTATATTTTATTGGGTTTTTATTTTGTGTGCTCTATTTGTCATGGTTGACTGTTTGCTAGTTATAATTTATTTGTTGATTTAACTGAAGAAATTAATCTGTCATTTAATTTCAATGAAATACCAAATCGTTATTTTAATGATTGGTTACAATAAAGGTAACTTACCTTATTGGTCACGTTTATCAATAAACGTGTTTAATAGTTTGAATTGTTTGACCTGTTTGAATTGTTTTGAACTGTGTGGAGATAACCGTTTGTATACAGAGAATAACAGGTTGGAGGGATCCAACCGGATTCCTCAAATATATCATTTATTTTCATATTATCATATATGAACTGTCATGATTGGGTTATTGATTTAGTAGTGATCATTGACTAAAAAGTAAACCTGTGTTGTGTTTTAACCAATGGGCTATATTGGTTGAGTAATCGGCAGTAAATGGCCTAAAAGTAAATCGTTTTGTTTATATTGATTCACCATTCAGGTGAGTCGATAGAGCTGAAGTTATAAAATTTATTTTATAACTAAAGGTGGATTTTGAAATATATATTTTGGATAAAAACTTATTTAAAAGGAAATAAATATGTATGTTTATAATTAAGTGCCAATTGATTTTATAATGTAACTTTTGATGTTAATCAGATTTATGAACTCGCGAATAGAACTTAACCTAACGGTTAAAGTAAATAACTGTTTCGTTAAGAAACAGTTACATGGAATAAATTCAAATTAATTATATTACTAATTAATTTAAAGTGAGAATAATTGGGATCGATTAATGAGACAATCGTGCCTTGAGTTGACTAAGTCAACCATTGTAACTAAAATTTGATTATGAAACTGGTTTTGTTTTGAGTTAATCTAATAAGATAGTTTAATGAATATGGGTTTAAAATTTTAATAAGGTTTTTAAAAGGAAATGACTGTTTACTTTAAATAAATAAAGAAATTAACTACTGAAGTAGTTAATGATTGAAATAAATTATTATTTTAGTTAATAATAATTTAGGAATTACTTTTAATGGAAATTCATTAGAAAGTAATTGAAGGTGGAATGAAATCCAATTGAATGGCGAAAGGAGTTTATGAACAAGTTTTGTTTAAACCCTGAGTTTTGTAACAAAGTTATATAAAAAAAGATTTTTAAGCAAATATTATGGCTCAAATGAATGTTACTCAATTATTTGAATTGAGTAAAAAGGAAATTTAGATAAAAGAGTTTTATGATAAACCAGAGTATATAAAAGAGGTTTGAGATGTTATATCGATAATTCCAAGTTAACGTTACTCAAGAATGGGTAAAATTGGGAAAAAGTTAATTTGGTAGTAGATGTGAATCGTAGGATTTGATAACCAAATCTGAATTAAATGAGCTTGGTTAAAGAGGTCGAGTTAAAAGTGATGTTTATAAAGAAGTTGCTTAATTATTGAATTAAGGAAAGGTCGGCATATCCGAGAGAGAGATTTTCAAAGTGAAAGAAGGTTTTCTAAAACCGTATTTTGAATAGTTCAATAAATGAAATTTATATTGATATTAGAATGAAATATGTGTTTGGTATTACAACTTGTATTTGTCTTTACATATGAACGTTGTTGATCAAGGTCTGAGAGGTAATTAAAATACCCCAACTTGAACGACATCAGGATTATCTGAGGATGATATTAGTTGTAATGGTAAAGGAGGTTAGTAAAATTTATTATTTCATTAGAGAAATAATAACGCAATATTTTGATAAAGTTTTGGAAAATATATATAAAATGATGATTTCAAAGTAAAAGGAGAAAAAGGGAGATTGCGTAAAATTATAACGAGATCCACAGGGTTAGAAAGGAAACGTAAAGTTGAGTTTTATTCTATCAGAATAAGTATTTGTATTGTTCAAGTAATGAAATAACTGATTTTTTGTAATGTCGTTTTACGAGTAACAAGTTAAATGATTTTCCCAATATTATAATAACGTGGCTAATGTTTGAAAGTGAAAATAGAAACAAAATATGACATAAGATATTCCTAAGTATTAAAAGTGAATTTGTTTATAGAAAAATCTTATGTATAATCAGAAGAGAAAACTATATTTAAATATCGAAGTATTTAAGAGTTTTAAATTATATTTGTTTTATTAGAAAGGGCCAAGTGGTGCTGAATACCCAACCAGTGAACTCATTGGGTTGTCATGATTGAAACACTATTTATTTTGATAGTTAAACCACCGACTATCAAATCTGTCCAATACGATTGGTGGTACGGAAAGACCGGGATCGAATTTATATTCGAAAACCATTCCGACCAACAAATACGTAAAGATATTAGAGATGATCGCGATGGAGCATTGAAGACCGTGGATTTTCGCAAACGGAAGAACTGCTAATAATCTCTAGTCTGCATCCAGAGATGTACTGTGGTCCTGTCGTGGTCGGAATCTACGGGTTGCAAGGATTTCTCGCTACTGATCCATGGGGTTATTCCTATATGAGATACAGTAGGGGAGTACCTTTGGTTCATCCTGTTCCTGGATGACTTGTATGGACGAGTGTTTGACGGAGTATTTCCAAAGGATTACGTACGTTGATTTCTTCAAACGTGCTATAGTTGGTTAGGTCCCAACTAGAGTATTTTTGTGGATGTCAATTGGTGATATCTGGCGGATCTGACGATGTGGCATTCAAAGTGAATGGTGGCCAGGTGTTGTAAAGGAAATTCAAACCTCAATCCTCATTAATCGGGAAATGACAAAAATTGGGTAGGCAACATGGCTATGTGGGTCCCTCCCATTAGGGTGTATAATCACCTATCTAGAGAAAATCTATTTGCTTCTTTAATCCATTTCGATGCTGTCTCTTTTCGGGAAATGGTGGCTAGCTACCACCGTTGGTGATATACATTCGATACACTCAAGCGAAATGAGTGGTCGGTCATGTGAGGGCCGGGTTGCAAGACGTTCTTGTTGAACCCAGTGTATTCGCCTCTAGAGATACACTATCGACGGGTGGTCCCATACCTTGTCATAGTCGAAATCCAATTTCCAATAAGCGTCCGCGGTTTTGTTTGTATACTATATATGTGGAGCGTGAGATGCAAGCGTTCCACTGGATTGATATTTACTTGTATTTAGACATTATGATAATATCAGAAAAGATATTGATTTCAAAAATGTTTTGGGTTATCGTAAGGTAAAAACCGTCCGTGTTTATGTGTGGATTTGGTCTTACGATTATCCTTTTCTTTGAAAGATTTTAACTTTATAATCAGGTGGTGTGATACCCTTAATACTGTGCGAGTTTTTCTCACTCTGGTTCACCAGACTGACCCGGTGTTTTGTAAATGCTCGAGTTAGCCCGGGGTGTACAGGTTCAGGTTATCGAATGCTGTAAAGAGACGAGCTGGAAGAGTTCAGACGTATGATATTATATAACTACTATTTCGCTGTGTGTTGTATATGGGAACAAGTTATTATAACTGTCCCATTGTGTGATGTACTCTGACATTGTAAGTTTATTTAAAGCTCTCAATAAAGTTATTTCTGTATTATATTTTGTTCCGCTGTGATGTGAGACTCTGTGTTGTGTTGGTTCTTCTTCTTCTTCTATTCTAATATTTCTTTCTTATCTCGCCCTCTAAATTCTTTCTAATAACGTTCCAGAGTTTTCGGTGTTTGGAAGGTCGGCATGAGTTACAGTAAGGTATTTATGTCGATTTCCGGGGCCGAAAATTCCTGGGTCGTTACATAATGTCATTATAAACCTATTATATATATGCCTATGATGTCGTTATAAACCTGTTATACATATGCATGTGATGTTGTTAAATGAACAAGTTATACACATGCCTGTAATATTGGATAAATAAAAGTAAAATGTATATCTTCCTTTTCACATTTTTCTATGTTTATTTCCATTCTTGCTTATATACATACGTGATTTGATTCTATTCCTCACTCTGTTTTCCTTCTTATTTTACGCCATGCCTAGGCCCTTGGAAGCCTAGGCTATACCCGATTAAAATGGTTGTACTTTGGGGAAACAATAAGTAACATGAAAAAGGAATTTAGGCATGTTATTTACTTGGACTAAATTGATTATTATTTGGGAAAAAGGATAGAGATACCTGTTTAGACTTGCTGTAGACCCTTGTTGTATATGAACATTATGCATAAACCTGTAACTTGGGAATGTGGTTGACGAATAATAAGCATATGGACTAGACATGTTAACTTTGACTTAAACAGACATTAAGTGAATGGCATGTTAAGAGTAGGGTTGTATACAAAAAATGACATTACAGCCATGCTTATTAATAAACCTGAACCTGTTAGGATAAACATAAATATTAATACGCAAAGAGGTCCCCCGTTTGCTGTTGTATCGGGTTTTAGGTACTTTGAAATCTTAATTACTTAGGGGCACAAGCTTAGGGGGTTTGGTTTGTGTCAATCTATTATTTGGAACCTGTATCAGTCAGTATCCCTCTAGGTATCTTATCTGAGAGTCCCGCACTAGGTAGATGCCAAGGTACGTTTACTGAACTTGATAGTACGAGGTTCACATGAGGGTGGTTACGGGCGCGTTCCGGCGGAGTCACGAGCATGCATGAGTCTTACTAGGGAAGATAAGACGCTATAACACTAGTAAATAGGTCTATGTCATATGGTTGCTGGGTTCACTACAACAAAAACACCATATTACAACTTTAATTTTACAACTGTCAGAAAATGACAGTTGTAATAAAGGCTTTTTACAACTGTCATTTATCGAAAGTTGTAATAAACATATTTTTAAACAACTTTTTTATTTTGCCTATTGTAATAAATGTCTAATACAACATTTATTTTTTGTCAGTTGTAATAGATGACTATTTTCAAAATTAATAATTAGTAAAACTAATAATTAATTTTTAGCGATTAATAATTATTAAGAAATAATCATTAATATTGATAATTAAGAAGTAATAATCAAGAAGTAATATTTAATATTTAGTTATTTATTTTTGGTAATTAATAATTCAAATGTTTTTATTTGAAAATTGTACAAACTTAGTTTTAGTCGTTCTTTTTTATACTTTTATAACAGTGGCCTAATAGATATTAACAATAGCTAATATTTAATAACTAATAATATTAATATTTATGAATAATTAATAAATAGTAATTATGCTTTGAAAATTTAGTAATTATTTTTTAATAATTAATGTTAAGTGTTTAATAAGTAATAATCGGTAACTTATACATGATAAGCTTTAGATGGGAACTTACGTACTTTTTAAATTTAGGCTTTTATTAGTAATTGCTTTTGGTGGGATAAACAATTTGCTTAGAAACTAACATGCTTTCTAAATCAAAATTTAGGTGGGAAACGTCAAAATTTAGGCAGGCCGCCTTTCCAATTTGACGACCTTTACTATTACCCTAAATTAAAATCATTTGGACAAATCTAAACAAAATCAATATCCCCCTTTTCAATTTGACGACCGCCTTTCCTCCTCCAAATCAGATACAATAAACATCTCGAGTTCTTGCCTGTTGGATCCAATTAGGTCCTTACGCTTCCGCATGCCTTCATCAGAAAGTTCGATCCACCGTTGATGAGAGATCGAGCAGTTCTTGCCCGTTGCTTAGTATCGGATGCTTGATATTCTCATTTTCCGAATTGTTCCTACCTACTGTATAACGCGATGATGGATCCAGAACTGATGAGACTCGCGCAAGAGCAGATGGGTCGAATCTCTCCTTAAGAACTCGCCAAACTCCAGCGAAAGGTTTATTTTATTTTTTTCTAAACATTTTTTTAGTTAATTCAATTAATTAAATCGTGTTCTAAATCTTAAATCGCTTTCTAGTTCATTGCAATTTTTGATGTTGGTATCCATCAAATTTAAGTACAAAGGTTGGATCTGTTGTATCACTATATGATTGGTTACTGATTTTCCTATATCTATATCTATATGTTATATAAGGAAAATTGAGTTAATATAAATATTTTATAATAGCGAAAGTGGCTGGATTTGCAACCAGGAGTGATATTTTTTTGGGGGGGGGGGCATAATAACACTAGCTAAAGTTGTGGAGAGGTTGGTCTCTTATCAGAAATTCGGTATTTTAGGGATTTTCATCTCATTGAATGATAATTGTTGAGAATTAGCATAGTTTGAAATTTCTCGTTTAATATGACTTAGTTCCGTTTTGGCATCTGTTATCTCTTTCTTAGTAGTTGTTGCTAGCCAGTGATGTTAACATATGGCTATTTTGCTATATTTATTTCGTGAATAAAAGAATTAGTATTATGTAAACTTAATGCTGTCATGCTCAGTTTACGGATGTGTATTAAGTAGTTCAATAACAATCACTGAAACTTAGTCATCCCTTTGTTCGCAGATGACCAAAATCCATCAGATTACTTTTGTTATGCATATTCTTTGATTTACTTGATCTGATGTTAATAAAACTTGTATTTGTATACAAATAGCATGCTCTATGTTAATAATAGGAGTTGAAACTCGCACTGTTTCTTTAGCATCTTTAACATGCTCTCTGTTTACAAATAGTTGCCCGGTATTTACGTTAAAAGATCAGATGCTCAGCATCTTTAAGATGTTCTCCGCAAGATACACATTCTGGGCTTACTATATTGTCTGTGTTTAGAAGGTAGGAATTCATCGATGGATTTTTACAGGCACACGACAATCTTAGGACAGTTAATGCCTTCATAGTAAACTGTTAGTTTCAGATAGGAAAGGTGAATATTTCAGATAGATGAAAAGCAAACAGAATCTTATTTATCTTATTTTGCGAGAAACTGAAACGAAACTTATTAGTTGCATAATTACGTATCAAAATTGTAATGAACAAAAATTTGTATTTATCTAATTCCATTCGTAACATTGTTCGTTTATTTTGTTTTACGTAGGAATAAACTTCCGCTGCTTGGCTCAACGTTGAAGTTGTGTGCCAAAAAACTGGTCCATGTAGTTGCAGGAAACATCAAACATGGTTTATTGCCTAGTTTGTCCTCCATAGGGCAGTAAGTTTTTGGCATTATTATATTGCTATTTCATTTTCAAATCGGCTTGTCTTATACTTTGTGGTGGCCAGCTTGAATCTCGCAGGTTGAATTTGAAGGATTTGGATCCTTACAGGCTGCATGTTGCATTAGTGATATTTACTTCATACCACTCATGAGTGTCCTGCCTTTCGGGCCAGCAACAAATGGAAACATCTTTCTCAACCTGCAAGCGGTGCGTGTGCAAGGTACAGAACCAGGGCTACAATTCACTTAAAACACCCATTTACAAAAATTAATCAGGTATTTTCGATGGTTTCAATGAAAACACCCACTTACAATATCTATGCATATGACTTTAAGCACATATTCCGCTACAGTTTATATTCCTGTGAGTACAAATTCTGGCTTTGTATAGATTTTACATGTTGGGTATTTTGGATTATCTTAACTGTGACATTTTAAATACGTATTTCTTTTCACTACTAAAAAAAAGATGAATGGTTTCTGATTCTTTTTGCTGTCTGTTTTCTACTTTGCATTATATGAGTTTTAATCAACTGTGTTTTACTAAACTATTTGAGTTAACTAAAATTTATATGGAACAATTAATAAGTATCTAGCATAGATAGGGGGAAAATTAATTGTGTTTTATTGAACTATTTGAGTTAACTAAAAGAAATATCATAGTATAAACCTCTTTGTTAAACACATATAACCATATTATATCAGCTATTATAAGAAGAATACGTTTATGATACATAAAAGAACCAAAGATGTTGATGTGATTTAATTTGGAAGCTACCAAGAAAAGGATAGAAAGCATGGAGAACTTAATTAATTTGGGCATGGAACAATTGGTAGGGTACATGAACCTAATTAACATGTGATTGCCAGAGTATGCATGGGTTTTGAAAAATACAAGTTCTGTAGGCTTACATGCATCTACATAAGATACTAACTAGCCATGTGTATTTTATTTTACTGCCTACTCAATCAAGATATAGTAATAGTAGTATTTCCATTGTAACATTTAATTATTAGTTAAAATGATTCTCTCCATTAAATTTGTTTAAACAAATGGTACATATGCTGTTGGTTGTTAGATAAGATACGTATATCTTCAAAAAAATATCATTCTTTAAGGTACAAATTATTCCTCATAAATTAAAGACAGTGTTTATTTTGCTGACTCACAACTAGCCAAGATTTTTAATGCCGATGGTGGCTGCAATAATTTTGACCAAATTTAGTGTGTAATGTTCTTGATAAAATAAACATTTAGTTATGTAGATATGCAAAATCTATTTAGCTATCATTTAGTTAATTTTTTTTTCAATATAGGAAACTGTGGGTCGCAAGATCTACTGAATGGTTCAGAGTATGTACCAACTTATGAAGATAAAGATGGGGATTGGATGCTTGTTGGTGATGTTCCCTGGGAGTGAGTTCTTGATTTCATTTTCTACATTAGTTACTACTAGAAGTTCATATAACTTTTCTTCAGATTTGTATACATATATGTCTAATGTATTCAAATCCACAGGATGTTTGTAGAATCTTGCAAGCGTTTAAGGATCATGAATGGTTCAGAAGCAGTATATTATATGTTTTTTACTTAGCTTTTCATGCTTCATAATGTGACATCAAAACTCATGTGCAGTATCAATAATTATGTGTAGTTTCGTACCATGTATCAACAGTGCTCTCCGTTTTCTACTTTGCATTACGCAGTTCTAATCGGTTTGAACTTTGAACTGTGACATCATTTATCGTTTTTACTTCTATGCAATTAATTTATTTTATTCTTTACTCTCCAAGAAACCATACGCCATCTGCAAGACCTGCAGCAAGAAACCATACAACAGGTGTTGAGCATAAAGACTATCAAGTGTTAAGAATGAAGACCATTGCAAGACCAGCAACATTGCGAGCAAATCTCAATTTCATTACTCCTAGTGATGTATATTTATGAAAGATGACTTGAAGTCATTTGGATCTTGGAGTCTTGGATAATGGACTTTGTAGTTGTTTCTTGTACTTGAAATACTTATATAATATATAAAAGAAAATGTTGAAAGTTTGAAATTCTAATATATTGTTTGGTTTATGTTTAAGTCTGTTTGATATCTTCAGTTTTGTAGATAGTATGCAATGAAATGAATTCTTTTATTAATTATATGTATACAGTTTGTTCATATATTACAACTTTAAATAATACTTTTAATAAAATATATTACAACAGTTATAAACAGTTGTAATAAAGTTTATTACAATGGTGGAAAACAGTTGTAAAATATACATTTTACAAAGGTATCGCAACAGTGCAAAAAAGTTGTAAAAGGTTTTAGCCTATTACAACTTCTTAATAGACGACGGTGGCTCAACCGTTGTAAAAAGTCTTTTACAACTGTTTTCCACCGTTGTAATATGGTCAATTTGTTGTAGTGGTTAGGGTGTGATACACCCTACTGCCGCGGCTGACACAGGGTATTTACATAGTAGGGAGTCGATCACTTGGGTAGTAATTAGGGTACACCTGATCCTGTTGTTATGTAATTAGGTTAACACCTAATCCTGGTATGTAATTAGGGTACACCTAATCCTACTGTTTAATCCTACTGTTTTTCCCTGTTGTAATCCTGTGATATGTAATTAGCAAAGAAAGTAATCCTGTTGAAACTGTTATACTAGTATTGGTGCAAACATATATGTTCAGACATTACTTGTTTTTAGGATATAAATGTGAAGCACAACTTGGTCATGATTTATTCCTGTTACTCCTGTCCATTGTACTATCCTATTTAGTTTATCTACTCTAGTACTGTACCTTTTTATTGAGCAAATGGATGTGTAGCATGGTGCTACACAACCAGTTCATATATATAAATGATATAGATAACACCCAGTTGACATGCCTAATTGGTAGCCAAAATGAAAATGTTTTCAAGCTACCATACCAAGTCTACTACCGTACAAACAAGCATTCATCCAGATAAACATCAAAAGCTAAAGCATAACATAATTACATAAATAGCAGCATAAAATAAACTTCGTTCAGAAGAAAGCATCTTCAGGCAAGATCACGACTTGAGCTAATATAGTTGCTACCCACTGATTCAGCTGGAGAGGGTTGAGGCAGAGCAAGATTAAGTGGAGCTGCACTTGTTCATGTCCAAAGTCGATAAATATGATCAGTATGCCCACAAACACTCAAAACACAACCCAATCTTTTGTTGAAAACGAACTCTGTAGTGCCCCGAAATTCCGGTCAAATTTGAGCTGACCAAATAACACAAGTCCAACCCCAATTGCACTGAAAACCAGAAAACTAAATAGAAAGAAAACAGAGGGTGAGAACAGATAAGATAGAAACTTAGAATAGAAGAAGAAGAAGAAGAAGAAGAACATACAACATCAGAGTAACACGAATCTCACAGCGGAACGAATAACATATAATATATATCATAACTTTGAAATATAAATCTGTACTTGAATATACATATCATTTCCAAAGTACAACACTTACAACACAACGGAAATAACCATAGCTATAATTCTAAAGCCTCCTGCTCCAGCTCTTCAAGTATCTGTGATCCCAACTACTTGACTGCCCGTACAAAATTGGGCACCCAAGAGTTTAGGGAAAACAAAACAAAATAAACTCCGGCCAGTCATGGGACTGGTGTGAGTAAACTCAAATCACTTGTTTAACTTTAAAAATTCTTTTAAAAGAAAGAATAATCTTAAGACCGATCCACACACAAACACAGATGGTTTTTACCTTACGATTACCCAGATCATTGGTAAACAATATTATTCTGATATTATAATAATGTCTAACACAAGTAATATCAATTTAGTAGAACGCTTTCATCTCACGCTTTACTTATATAATATACAATCAAAACCGCGGGCTCTTATTGGGTAATGGATTCCAACAATGAAAAGATATGGAACCACCTTCCGATCAGTGTACTCTAGAAGCGATACACTGGAGTTCAACAAGAACATCTTGCAACTCGGCCACACATGATCGACCACTCATTTCGCTTGAGTGTATCGAATATATTGCCACCCCTCGGTTAGTATTCCAACATAACCGTTCCCGAGAGATACAAAATTTAAAGAAGTACAAATATGAATATTCTCTAGATGGTGACAATACACTCTAATTGGTTGCGAACCACTTAGCCATGCTGCCTGCCCGATTTCTGTCATTTCCCATTTGATGAGGCTCGAGGTCATAACGTATCTTTTAATAGATCACTCCTCCATTTACTTCGAATGTCACATCGCCATACTCGCCAAATCACAAATTGATTTCCTCAAAAATATCACGGGTATAAAGCTAAGAGAAATAAATTCCTCTGCCACCAAACGTAAATACGTTTGAAGAGATCAACTTCCGCGATCTATTAAATATACTCTGTCAGACATTCTTCCATACAGGTTGCCCTGGGACTGGACAAACCGAAGGCACTATTCAGTAAACAGGATAGCCCTTGCATAACTCCGTCTTCAATTTGTCTTCGATCTATTTGATTCGAAACGCTAATGCCCATATGGAGTGGTTCTCAGATAGTAACCCAATCGGTCTCTCCGTATTGATGACGGAAAAATGGTCAAAAACTTTGATAGTCGGTGAGTTAACTATCAAAGAAAAGCACATGTGCAAACAACGATATTATTTCCAGATGGGATTTATATCGATCAAACAACAATCCACATTTAACCATTTTACATTAATTTAACATAAATTTATTCATTTCTTTGTTTCCCACTTCCATATATTCGTAAATTCTTATTTTCTAAGTTTAGACAATATACGTTATTAATCACCGGAAAACATTTCCATATTTCTCCCATTTCTTATTTTCTATTATCAGAAAACATTTCTGATTCTTATTTGGAAAACATTTCCAAAAATCCTTTATTGGATTTAAACAGATGTTTAAATAAACATCTCTATGCCAACACAAACCATTACACTCATTTACTAAATTCACTTAACCTACCTTCACTATCAGACCTTACCATTCCTTAGTTAAGAAGGAAGTCAATCAAATTATGGTATAATTACCTCTCAAACCTTAACTGAACAACGTTTTAACTTCAAAATAGTCAAAGTTTATCTTTTAAATCTTTAACAAACTTCCTTACTTAACTCTCGGATTCTATTTATGAATCCACTTCTTTTACCGTAATCATTTGATAATAACATTAGTGTTATAATCCCATGTTTCCGAGCTATATTAACTTAAGTATAACTTTTATTCCTTAATTTAAATGAATAAATAATCGATTTATTAAATAAACAAATTTTGATTTAAAAACTGGAAAGTAAATAGTACTTTCCAACATTCGATATAATCGAATTTCAATGTATAACTCTCTCTTGAATAAACTCTATTCGATAACTCCTTTCTTCGAATAAACTATATTTGATAACCTCTTTTCGAACAAACTATATTCGATTAACTTCTAATTTATCGACTCTAGATCGCAGCGATCACAATGGTTACACCTGATTCCCTTTGGAAACATCTGACCACCGTAGGCTATCTGCAGCCCTGCGAATTATGCTAGCAGTCGTGCTAAATGGCAACAAATGCTGAATAACTATGTCTGTTTTAACTCTATCTCGAATAACTATATTTGATTTAACTTCATTTCGAATGACTATATTCGATTTAACTTATATTTGATTAACCCCATTTGATTAACTCTATTCGATTAACACTAACTCCATTAACTCTAACTCGATAAACTTAACTCGATTAACTCAATCGTTATAACTCTTATTCGAATAGCTCTATTCGATTAACTCCATTTGAATAACTATATTTGATAATCTTCCTTTCAAATAACTATATTTAATTAACACTCTTCGAATAACTAATATTCGATTAACTTACTTTGAATAACTAATATTCGATTAACTTACTTCGAATAACTTATATTCGATTAACTTACTTCGAATAACTTATATTCGATTACTCCTTTCGAATAAACTATATTCGATTATCTTTAACTCCATTAACTTTAACTCAATTAACTTTATTCAATTAACCCTAACTCGATTAACTTTAACTCTAATCAATTTACTCTAACTCTAATTGATTAACTAAAATTCGATTAACTCCTCTAACTCATTTTGATTAACACATATTGGTTAACACATTTTGATTAACACATACGTCCATATTCAATTTTAATTATCGATGTTGAAATTGATTCTTACTTCTCTATATAAGTCCTGACTTGTATATTCCATTTATCCAGTGATAAATATTTTACTTAATTTATAAAATATTATTTTTAAATTATTCCTCTAAATTCATCTGTTAAAACATATTCTTAATTAATATCAAATTTAAATAGTTCATCTCAAATTTTCTTTTATAATTTGAAATCTCCTTTTTAATAGTTATATTCATTTTCCAAATATTCCTTTTATAAAATCTTATTTATTTTATAAATAATTCTTTTATAATATCTTATTTATTTCTCAAATAAATAATCCCTTTATACTTCTATTTATTTCATAAATAAATATTCCCTTTTATAACTCTATTTGTAAATGGTTTACAAATATTTCCTTTTCAATTCTATTTGTAAATGGTTTACAAATATTTCCTTTTCTAATCCTTTTCACAAACATTTTCCTTTTATATTTGTTTCACAAATATTTTCCTTTTATATTCCTATTTATTTTCCAAATAAATATCCCTTATAATATCTTATTTATTTTCTAAATAAATATTCCTTTTATAAAATTCTATGATTTTATAAATATTCCCTTTTATAAAATCTTTTGATTTTATAAATAATTCGTTTTATAAAATCCTTTTCCTTTCATATATAAAATCCATTGATTTTATTTAAATGATTTATTTTCAAAATATACTTTGAAAATCCCTTTTTCTACATCCAGTAATTCTTACGGTATTTAAAATACCAAATAACCATGATCGATATCATTCAAACACACATAATCAACAACAGATTATATATCACATCATATATTACAATATATGAAAAATAGTAAAATAAATGTTGAGGGATCTAGTTGGATCCCTCCGACCTGTTTCCATGCACCCACAGCTGTTAATCAACACCAATAACACGAATATAAACTATTCATATAAACAGAATCAACATTCGATTAACGATTTATATATATATATCGTTATCTATACTTTCAACCAAAAAATTCAACACTTAATTCAAATAGTCAACACACAACAATCAACAGATATTTATCAGTTCTAAAAATATGTTATAAACCGAAATCCACAAAGAATTCCACCACCATTCAACACTTCACCTCCTCCTTCATCCCATACCCAAGACACTCAGTGTAGTGACCCGAAAATCCGGTCCAATTTGAGCTGACTAAATAACACAAGTCCAACCACAAATTGCACTGGAAATTCAAGAAACTAATAGAAAGAAGATAGAGGGTGAGGAAAGATAAGGTAGAACTATTAGAATAGAAGAAGAAGAAGAACATCATCATCAGAGTAAACACGAATCTCACAGCGGAACGAATAAAATATAACATAACTTTTGAAATACAAACAGTTATATATACAATAGCACTTATCAGAGTACAACACTTATAACAACAGCGGAAATAATAATAGCTATAGAATCCTGAAGCCTCCTGCTCCAAGCTCTCCAAGTGTATCTGAAAAAAATCCCGACTACTTGACTGCCCATACAAATTTAGGCACCCAAGAGTTTAGGGAAACAAACAAATAAACTCCGGGTCAGTCATGGGACTGGTGTGAATAAAACTCCTAACACTTGGTTTAATAACGGATATATCATAAGACCACGCCGTGAAAACGGAACGGGTTTTCCCTTATGAAAATCCAAACAACTTTGTAAAGCAATATCATTGTGATATTATAATAATGTCTAAGTACAAATAGATATCAATCTAGCAGAAACGCTTTCATCTCACGTTCTACTATATAGTATACAATCAAAACCGCAAGCACGTATTGGGTAATGGATTTCCAACTATGACAAGGTATGGAACCACCTTCCGATCAGTGTACTCTAGGAACGATACACTGGAGTTCAACAAGAACATCTTGCAACTCAGCCACACATGACCGACCACTCATTTCGCTTGAGTGTATCGAATGTACATCACCAACGGTTGGGATCAGCAACCGTTTCTCGTATATATATGGGACAGCATTGATAGATTAAAAGAAGCAAATGAATATTCTCTAGATAGGTGATAATACACCCTACTTCGGTGCGACCGACTTAGCAATGCTGCCTGCCCGATTTTTGTCATTTACCGGATGTGAGGCTAGTGGTTACGCTTACTTTCCATTCATTTATAACACGATCACTTTGAATGCCACATTATCAGATCCGTAAATCATTAGTTGGTTTATACAAATATCCTTGATGTTATGCTAAGGGATAAATCCGTTGCAACCATATATATATTTATACAGACCAACCCATTCGATCATTGGAAATACTTTGTCAGACATTCGTCCATTTACGTTCGTTCTGGGACTGAACGTAACCGAAGGCACTATTCAGTACATCCATCTTAGTCCATTGTTATCTAAGATTTATACAACAGCCCTTGCACTTTACTCCGTCTTCAATATATTCAGCATATATGATTCGCAATGCTTATGCCAATACGGAGTGGTTCTTTGGATAATAATCCAACCGGTCTCTCCATATTAACAACGATAAAATGGTCAAAACATTGATAGTCTGTGATTTAACTATCAAAGAAAAACTCGTGTGCAAACAACGATATTATTTCCAGATGGAAATTATATCAATCAATCATCATTCAACATTTATCTCTTTAGTTCATTACTTTACTTATCTCCTGTTTCCCTATATTCTAAATTTCTTATTTTATAATTTTTAGAAAATATACTTTATTAACAATGGAAAACATTTCCATTTCCTGTTTTCTATATTAGAAAACATTTCTGATTTCTTATTTGGAAAACATTTCCAAAGTTCCTTCATTGGATTTAAACAGATGTTTTAAATAAACATCGCTATGCCAACTCAAACTATTTACTGAATTCACTTAACCATCATTCACTATCAAACCTTACCATTCCTTAGTTAAGAAGGAAGTCAATCAATTTGGGGTATAATTACCTCTCAGATCTTAACTGAACAACGTTATAACTTCGAAATAGTAACAGTTTATCTTTTAAACCTTTAACAACTTCTTTACGTAACTCTCTGATTCAATTTACGAATCCACTACTTTATTGAAAACATTGATTATAACGATAACGTTATAATCCCTACTTTCGCAATATCAAACTTCAATTATAACCTTTATTCTTTAATTCGAATAATTAAACCTAACCCTAATTTATTAGTGTATATTCTTGATTTAAAAACCGGAAAGTAAATATTACTTTCCCGAATTTGATATAATTGAATTCGACGTATAATTCTCTTTCGAGTAATCTCTATTTGATTAACTCTTCTTCGAATAACCTATATTCGATTATCTCTCTTCGAATAACTTATATTCGAAATCTCTCTATTTCGAATAAACTATGTTCGATCTCTTTCTTTCGAATATGATATATTCGATAATCTCCTTTCGATTAAACCATAATCAATAGCTCCTTTCGATTAAACTATCATTGATAACTCCTTTCCTTTAACTCTATTCGAATAATTCGACTAACTCTATTTAAATCTGTTTAACTCTATTCAACTCCATTCGAATAACTAATATTCGATAACTCTATTTACTCCATTCGAATAACTAATATTCGATTAACTCTTTTAACTTTATTCGAATAACCAATATTCGACTAACTCCTTTAACTCTATTCGAATAACCAATATTCGACTAACTCCTTTAAATCAACTCACTTGGATTTACTCGGTTTACTTAACTCATTTTGACTAACTTAACCTAATTAACTCGACTTATTTAACTCCTATCGAATAACTAATATTCGATTAACTTATATTCGAATTACTATGCCTGTTTAACTTTATTTCGAATAACTAATATACGATTTAACTCCATTCGTTTGACTCTAGATCACAGCGATCACAATGGTTACGCCTGATTCTCTCAGGAAACATCCGACCGCCTTAGGCTATTTACAGCCCTGCGTATTACGCTAGCAGTCGTGCTGAATGACACTTATCCTGAATAACTATATTTGACTAACTCTAACTCAAATAACTACACTTGATTAACTCTAGTGGTTAACTCTAACTGATTAACTCTACTGATTAACTCTAACTGGTTAACTCTATTTGACTAACACGACTCGACTAACCCCTTTCGAATAACATATTCGATTAACTAACTTCGAATACCATATTCGATTAACTAACTTCGAATACCATATTCGATTAACTAACTTCGAATACCATATTCGATTAACTAACTTCGAATACCATATTCGATTAACTAACTTCGAATACCATATTCGATTAACTAACTTCGAATACCATATTCGATTAACTAACTTCGAATACCATATTCGATTAACTAACTTCGAATACCATATTCGATTAACTAACTTCGAATACCATATTCGATTATCTAACTTCGAATACCATATTTGATTAAATAACTTCGAATACCATATTCGATTAACTAACTTCGAATACCATATTCGATTAACTAACTTCGAATACCATATTCGATTATCTAACTTCGAATACCATATTCGATTAACTAACTTCGAATACCATATTCGATTAGCTAACTTCGAATACCATATTCGATTACCTAACTTCGAATACCCTATTCGATTAGCTAACTTCGAATACCATATTCGATTATCTAACTTCGAATACCATATTCGATTAACTAACTTCGAATACCATATTCGATTAACTAACTTCGAATACCATATTCGATTAACTAACTTCGAATACCATATTCGATTAACTAACTTCGAATACCATATTCGATTAACTAACTTCGAATACCATATTCGATTAACTAACTTCGAATACCATATTCGATTACCTAACTTCGAATACCCTATTCGATTAACTAACTTCGAATACCATATTCGATTATCTAACTTCGAATACCATATTCGATTAACTAACTTCGAATACCATATTCGATTAACTAACTTCGAATACCATATTCGATTAACTAACTTCGAATACCATATTCGATTAACTAACTTCGAATACCATATTCGATTTCTCCTTTTTATAACGTTTATCCATTTAAAAAGATCCCCTTTTAACAACGTTTATTCATTTATAAAGATTCACTTTTTAGTAATGGTTCTTCACTTTATAAATCTCCTTTTAATAACGTTTTCCTTTTTATTAACTCTATTTATTTACTAAATATTCCCTTTTCAATTCTATTTGTAAATGGTTTACAAATATTTCTTTTTTCTATTTTATTCTATTTGCAAATGGTTTGCAAATATTTCCTTTTTCTATTTTATTCTATTTGCAAATGGTTTGCAAATATTTCCTTTTTCTATTTTATTCTAAAAATATTCTAACTCCTTAAATTTCCGGGAAAATTCGCCATAACCTCCTTTGTATCGAAAGCATCGGGAAAATCCCCAAACCCGCCACATAGGCCTTTCCATTCAAAAAGGAAATGTTTTGAATTTATTTCCTTTTTAAAATATCTCCTATTTATAAATATTCCAATTTATAAATATTCCTTATTTATAAATATTCAAATTTATAAATATCTGTTATTTAAAAATATTCCATTTATAAATATTTTATTTTCACTATCACTTTGAAAATTCCCTTTTCAACATCCCGTATGTTGTGGTATTCAATCATATCAAATCACGATGTTCAATATCGTCCAAACACATATAATCGCCACAGTTTATATATCACAATATATAAATCACAGTAAAATAACTGTTGAGGAATCCAGTTGGATTCCTCCAACCTGTTTCCCTGCATCACAGATGTTAGACAATATAATTATCATCACTTTCAGTTCAATATGAATTATTCTGATCAACATAATCGACATATAAATATTTAACGGTTTATATATATATATACACATATATGTATATATAATTTCTACTAACTGACTAGCAGTTCAATCAATCAACCAACACACAACAATCAACAGATGATTAACAGTTCTAAAAATACATTATAAAAATATAACTGTTAAGAGTTGGTGAGTTTTACTCACTTTGGCAGTTCATCGTTAAAGAATGATAAACTGTTTGTTTGATTTGAATCAAACAATTTATTTCGCTATAAATTCAAACGAGCCCCAATCCACTTCCAGTCAGCTTCATTGTGAAGCTCTCGTCCATACGATCCCAATGGATCTTGTTTCGCTGAATTTCGATGTCGTATGAGTAAGTTATCGCATTCTGAAGTTTGTACACAATTTAAAATAAAAAAAAGACTTGGATTTATTTAGATGGGCCTCACCCTCTTAACCGGCCCACTACCCTTCTACCAAACCCGACCCACTCCCTTTTAATCCTTCTTCCTCTCAGTAGCCCACCGTGCTTCCAGTATTTCACCAACCACTATAGCCGTTCACGTTCTTCATTCATGTCCCTCCTCCTCTTCAGGAATCCACACACTAATACCACCATTAAACTTTACTTCAAAATCTCGTCAGTCTTCTCCACCTTAGACCAAGCTCGCACCTCAACACCAAAACCCGTCGACAGCCTTCCCTTCACGCCAACCAGTTCGGATCGATATTTTTAGATCTAGAAAAAATCCCAAAATCTGCAGACTAGTGTGTTTTCACTCCCTCAATCCAGAAACTAACTTAAATCCATCCATCATTTCTTCAATTAGAATCGAATGGGAACCCTAAGGCTATTTCATGATTCGGAGTTTCAGAAATCCGATGTCGAACCCAATAATACTCACCTACAGTTGAAGCAAATCTCAAGGGGGATCTAATCATATATGTTTTATGATTTCTAGAATTTTATTTCATTTGATTTTGAATTTTGAGGATGGAAGCTTTTACTGAAGAAAGAAAATGTTGGAGGCGCGATTTCCTTTGACCAGAGGAATGATAAAATTAGGTTAAGGCAGATGTTAGGGGTATTTATAGAAGGATAAAATATCTAGATATTTTTAGATATTTAGTTAGGATATTTTATTTTGCCAATTACTATCTGTATTTGTCTTCTAAAAATTCCTGTGATTACATATGATACCTAAAAATCACGAAAATTGACATGCAGCTAGAGTTCGACATTACGGTCCCAACGAAATTAGTTTCGTCGAATTCCGACTTCGTATGATCACACAACGTATTTTTAACCGTCGAAATACTGACTGTTCTTCACATTAAAAATCCGTACGGCCACACACTGACTCTAAAAATCACAAAACTGGAAATCTAACAACTATTTGACATTGCGGATCCAACAAAATTAGTTTCGTCGAATTCTGAGGTCGTTTGCAAAAGTGGCTATTTTTAAAGCTCTAAACAGCCCATTTAAATATATATATAAATATATTTAAATAAATTAAATTAAATATTAATAATTTAATATTATCGTATATATCCACATAGAATATACCACAGCTCCAGAATATTCCTATATGAATTTATAGCTCGATATTCCTAATCCATATCATATTGATATTCAATTTATATTGAAATTCCTTTTATAAATCGTTATAAATTATAAAGGAATTCCATAGCAACTTTTCTAAAATTTGATTTGGACGTAAATCAAAATCTACACGACGAAATCCCGATTTTTCTCTTTCATTAGAAAACTATTATCTAATCGGTCCTGACGGTTCTTGTTTCACAGAAATTCGACTTAAAACGGACCCTGTATATTCAGTTGAAGTTCAAATCGCCAAATAGCAAACTGCAGCGCCATTTCGAGCTCGATTATAATTATATTATAATTCAACGCTCAAACTGTCGTTTATATAGTATATTCGTTATACAAATTCAATTCCAAACTGAATTACACCTTATATAAAATCCAATTCACACTGTATTGTGAATTCAGCTGTATTTGACTATTTCGACATTATAATATATTATTATATTATAATTATTAATTAAATATTAAATATTATTTAATTCAGGTCATCGATATCGTCAAAACGATATTTAAATAATTAAATAAATTAATTATTCAACATCTACAAATGCGGGTCATTACAATCTTTCCCCCTTAAAATAATTTCGTCCTCGAAATTGCTAAGGTAGAGGACGACCCTATCTACTGGGTAAAAATTTATCTGTTTACCTCTTGTCTCCATTTTTAACTGAACCAATTAATATCGAATAAAACATTAATTTATTCCGACTAACTAAATTTTCAAAAATTCTGAAAATTTTCTAACACCTTAAATTTTCGAAAAATTTCGCTATAACTTTCTTTGTACAGCCCTATCGGTAAAACTCCAACTCGCCTCTCTAGGCCTTCTCCAACCCAAAAGAAAATCAAACAGCCAAACGGCTTGACAATTCGGCTCATCAAAATCTCAAACTCATATCAAATATATACTGGTACCTTTTTGTCGGGCATATCAACTCTATCACTTCCATATGCTATCAACTCAGCATATACCAGTGTTATCTCAATCAAATCCCAATCAGTTCATATCCTCAAATCCAAATCGAATTTCATTCGAACCCCAATATCAAATTCCAAATTATTGACTTATCAATTTGGTTCCATTCTAGATTATCTCTAATCCAATTCAATTCTATTTAACTCAATTCAAGTTAAATTTCAATTTATTTTTACCATCTCATTTTATTTAACTTCATTAGTTAAATTTTAATTCCAGAACTTAAATTCTTGGGTAAATTTTCAAATCAATTTGAAATCATAATGCCAATTCAAAACCTTTGAATTTCTAAACACTTGTTTTCTCAAAACAATTCAAAAACAAAACCTTTGGTAGTAATCTGTCACTTAGAACTCAAAAATGAACACTGATGATGTCGCGATTCATCATCAGAATCTATTTTCCAGCTATCGAAGTGATTTCAATACTATATCATCTTCAGTTTGAAAAACGTTTTCAAAATCTCCCAGGAACTTAAAATTTCCTTATTTTAATTCCAATCTGATTTAAATTCAGATTTACTTCATCTTATTTCATATATTTTCCTTATATGAATTCTGATTAGTTATTTATAACTATTTCACTTTTATAATCTTACTCGATTATAATAACAACCAACACACCAATTATACTATGTTAATTTCAAAACATACCATGTCGGTTCATCGTATTCAAGTGTTTAGTAACCCCTATCGATACAGTGTATCAAACTGATCGACCAGAATTCATAAGCCACTCAACCAATGAGTCTCCACAATATAAATCACTTTATATTAACTAACAAATACGCACTCGTATATATACACTCAAATTCGGTCTAGGATATTACTAATCCCATCTCTACTGAATTACGCCACAGAGCCAAGGTATTAACTAAACCAATGCTCTGATACCAACTGCAGTGACCCGAAAATCCGGTCCAATTTTAGCTGACTAAATAACATAAGTCCAACCACAAATTGCACTAGAAATTCAAGAAACTAATAGAAAGAAGATAGAGGGTGAGGAAAGATAAGGTAGAACTATTAGAATAGAAGAAGAAGAACATCATCATCAGAGTAAACACGAATCTCACAGCGGAACGAATAAAATATAACATAACTTTTGAAATACAAACAGTTATATATACAATAGCACTTATCAGAGTACAACACTTATAACAACAGTAGAAATAATAATAGCTATAGAATCCTGAAGCCTCTTGCTCCAAGCTCTCCAAGTGTATTTGAAAAAAATCCCGACTACTTGACTACCCATACAAATTTAGGCACCCAAGCGTTTAGGGAAACAAACAAATAAACTCCGGGTCAGTCATGGGACTGGTGTGAATAAAACTCCTAACACTTGGTTTAATAACGGATATATCATAAGACCACGCCGTGAAAACGGAACGGGTTTTCCCTTATGAAAATCCAAACAACTTTGTAAAGCAATATCATTGTGATATTATAATAATGTCTAAGTACAAATAGATATCAATCTAGCAGAAACGCTTTCATCTCACGTTCTACTATATAGTATACAATCAAAACCGCAAGCACGTATTGGGTAATGGATTTCCAACTATGACAAGGTATGGAACCACCTTCCGATCAGTGTACTCTAGGAACGATACACTGGAGTTCAATAAGAACATCTTACAACTCAGCCACACATGACCGACCACTCATTTCGCTTGAGTGTATCGAATGTACATCACCAACGGTTGGGATCAGCAACCGTTTCCCGTGTATATGTGGGACAGCATTGATAGATTAAAAGAAGCAAATGAATATTATCTAGATAGGTGATAATACACCCTACTTTGGTGCGACCGACTTAGCCATGCTGCCTGCCCGATTTCTGTCATTTACCGGATGTGAGGCTAGAGGTTACGCTTACTTTCCATTCATTTATAACACGATCACTTTGAATGCCACATTATCAGATCCGTAAATCATTAGTTGGTTTATACAAATATCCTGGATGTTATGCTAAGGGATAAATCCGTTGCAACCATATATATATTTATACAGACCAACCCATTCGATCATTGGAAATACTTTGTCAGACATTCGTCCATTTACGTTCGTTCTAGGACTGAACGAAACCGAAGGCACTATTCAGTACATCCATCTTAGTCCATTGTTATCTAAGATTTATACAACAGCCCTTGCACTTTACTCCGTCTTCAATATATTCAGCATATATGATTCGCAACGCTTATGCCAATACAGAGTGGTTCTTTGGATAATAATCCAACCGGTCTCTCCATATTAACAACGTTAAAATGGTCAAAACATTGATAGTCTGTGATTTAACTATCAAAGAAAAACTCGTGTGCAAACAACGATATTATTTCCAGATGGAAATTATATCAATCAATCATCATTCAACATTTATCTCTTTAGTTCATTACTTTACTTATCTCTTGTTTCCCTATATTCTAAATTTCTTATTTTCTAATTTTTAGAAAATATACTTTATTGAAAATGGAAAACATTTCCATTTCCTGTTTTCTATATTAGAAAACATTTCCAAAGTTCCTTCATTGGATTTAAACAGATGTTTTAAATAAACATCGCTATGCCAACTCAAACTATTTACTGAATTCACTTAACCATCATTCACTATCAAACCTTACCATTCCTTAGTTAAGAAGGAAGTCAATCAAGTTGGGGTATAATTACCTCTCAGACCTTAACTGAACAACGTTATAACTTCGAAATAGTAATAGTTTATCTTTTAAACCTTTAACAACTTCTTTACGTAACTCTCGGATTCAATTTACGAATCCACTTCTTTATTGAAAACATTGATTATAACGATAACGTTATAATCCCTACTTTCGCAATATCAAACTTCAATTATAACCTTTATTCTTTAATTCGAATAATTAAACCTAACCCTAATTTATTTGTGTATATTCTTTATTTAAAAACCAGAAAGTAAATATTACTTTCCCGAATTCGATATAATTGAATTCGACGTATAATTCTCTTTCGAGTAATCTCTATTTGATTAACTCTTCTTCGAATAACCTATATTCGATTATCTCTCTTCGAATAACTTATATTCGAAATCTCTCTCTTTCGAATAAACTATATTCGATCTCTTTCTTTCGAATATGATATATTCGATAATCTCCTTTCGATTAAACTAATCGATAGCTCCTTTCGATTAAACCATAATCGATAACTCCTTTCGATTAAACTATAATCGATAACTCCTTTCCTTTAACTCTATTCGAATAATTCGACTAACTCTATTTAAATCCATTTAACTCTATTCAACTCCATTCGAATAACTAATATTCGATAACTCTATTTACTCCATTCGAATAACTAATATTCGATTAACTCTTTTAACTTTATTCGAATAACCAATATTCGACTAACTCCTTTAACTCTATTCGAATAACCAATATTCGACTAACTCCTTTAAATCAACTCACTTGGATTTACTCGGTTTACTTAACTCATTTTGACTAACTTAACCTAATTAACTCGACTTATTTAACTCCTATCGAATAACTAATATTCGATTAACTTATATTCGAATTACTATGCCTGTTTAACTTTATTTCGAATAACTAATATTCGATTTAACTCCATTCACTTGACTCTAGATCGTAGAGATCACAATGGTTACGCCTGATTCTCTCAGGAAACATCCGACCGCCTTAGGCTAATTACAGCCCTGCGTATTACGCTAGTAGTCGTGCTGAATGACACTTATCCTGAATAACTATATTTGACTAACTCTAACTCAAATAACTACACTTAATTAACTCTAGTGGTTAACTCTAACTGATTAACTCTACTGATTAACTCTAACTGGTTAACTCTATTTGACTAACACGACTCGACTAACCCCTTTCGAATAACATATTCGATTAACTAACTTCGAATACCATATTCGATTAACTAACTTCGAATACCATATTCGATTAACTAACTTCGAATACCATATTCAATCAACTAACTTCGAATACCATATTCGATTAACAACTTTGAATACCATATTCGATTAACTAACTTCGAATACCATATTCGATTAACTAACTTCGAATATCATATTCGATTATCTAACTTCGAATACCATATTCGATTAACTAACTTTGAATACCATATTCGATTAACTAACATCGAATACCATATTCGATTAACTAACTTCGAATACCATATTCGATTATCTAACTTCGAATACCATATTCGATTAACTAACTTCGAATACCATATTCGATTAACTAACTTCGAATACCATATTCGATTACCTAACTTTGAATACCCTATTCGATTAACTAACTTCGAATACCATATTCGATTATCTAACTTCGAATACCATATTCGATTAACTAACTTCGAATACCATATTCGATTAACTAACTTCGAATACCATATTCGATTAACTAACTTTGAATACCATATTCGATTAACTAACTTCGAATACCATATTCGATTATCTAACTTCGAATACCATATTCGATTATCTAACTTCGAATACCATATTCGATTAACTAACTTCGAATACCATATTCGATTAACTAACTTCGAATACCATATTCGATTACCTAACTTCGAATACCCTATTCGATTAACTAACTTCGAATACCATATTCGATTATCTAACTTCGAATACCATATTCGATTAACTAACTTCGAATACCATATTCGATTAACTAACTTCGAATACCATATTCGATTAACTAACTTCGAATACCATATTCGATTACCTAACTTACCCTATTCGAGTAATTAACTTCGAATACCATATTCGATTATCTAACTTCGAATACCATATTTGATTAACTAACTTCGAATACCATATTCGATTAACTAACTTCGAATACCATATTCGATTAACTAACTTCGAATACCATATTCGATTTCTCCTTTTTATAACGTTTATCCATTTAAAAAGATCCCCTTTTAACAACGTTTATTCATTTATAAAGATTCACTTTTTAGGAACGGTTCTTCACTTTATAGATGTCCTTTTAATAACGTTTTCCTTTTTATTAACTCTATTTATTTACTAAATATTCCCTTTTCAATTCTATTTGTAAATGGTTTACAAATATTTCTTTTTTCTATTTTATTCTATTTGCAAATGGTTTGCAAATATTTCCTTTTTCTATTTTATTCTATTTGCAAATGGTTTGCAAATATTTTCTTTTTCTATTTTATTCTAAAAATATTCTAACTCCTTAAATTTCTGGGAAAATTCGCCATAACCTCCTTTGTATCGGAAGCATCGGGAAAATCCCCAAACCCGCCACACAGGCCTTTCCATTCAAAAAGGAAATGTTTTGAATTTATTTCCTTTTTAAAATATCTCCTATTTATAAATATTCCAATTTATAAATATTCCTTATTTATAAATATTCAAATTTATAAATATCTCTTATTTATAAATATTCCATTTATAAATATTTTATTTTCACTATCACTTTGAAAATTCCCTTTTCAACATCCCGTATGTTGTGGTATTCAATCATATCAAATCACGATGTTCAATATCGTCCAAACACATATAATCGCCACAGTTTATATATCACAATATATAAATCACAGTAAAATAACTGTTGAGGAATCCAGTTGGATTCCTCCAACCTGTTTCCGTGCATCACAGATGTTAGACAATATAATTATCATCACTTTCAGTTCAATATGAATTATTCTGATCAACAGAATCGACATATAAATATTTAACGGTTTATATATATATACATATATATATATATATAATTTCTACTAACTGACTAGCAGTTCAATCAATCAACCAACACACAGCAATCAACAGAAGATTAACAGTTCTAAAAATACATTATAAAAATATAACTGTTCAGAGTTGGTGAGTTTTACTCACTTTGGCAGTTCATCGTTAAAGAATGATAAACTGTTTGTTTGATTTGAATCAAACCATTTATTTCTCCATAAATTCAAACGAGCCCCAATCCACTTCCAGTCAGCTTCATTGTGAAGCTCTCGTCCATACGATCCCAATGGATCTTGTTTCGCTGAATTTCGATGTCGTATGAGTAAGTTATCGCATTCTGAAGTTTGTACACAATTTAAAATAAAAAAAAGACTTGGATTTATTTAGATGGGCCTCACCCTCTTAACCGGCCAACTGCCCTTCTACCAAACCCGACCCGCTCCCTTTTAATCCTTCTTCCTCTCAGTAGCCCACCGTGCTTCCAGTATTTCACCAACCACCATAGCCGTTCACGTTCTTCATCCATGTCCCTCCTCCTCTTCATGAATCCACACACTAATACCACCATTAAACTTTACTTCAAAATCTCGTCAGTCTTCTCCACCTTAGACCAAGCTCGCACCTCAACACCAAAACCCGTCGACAGCCTTCCCTTCACGCCAACCAGTTCGGATCGATATTTTTAGATCTAGAAAAAATCCCAAAATCTGCAGACTAGTGTGTTTTCACTCCCTCAATCCAGAAACTAACTTAAATCCATCCATCATTTCTTCAATTAGAATCGAATGGGAACCCTAAGGCTATTTCATGATTCGGAGTTTCAGAAATCCGATGTCGAACCCAATAATACTCACCTACAGTTGAAGCAAATCTCAAGGGGGATCTAATCATATATGTTTTATGATTTCTAGAATTTTATTTCATTTGATTTTGAATTTTGAGGATGGAAGCTTTTACTGAAGAAAGAAAATGTTGGAGGCACGATTTCCTTTGACCAGAGGAATGATAAAATTAGGTTAAGGCAGATGTCAGGGGTATTTATAGAAGGATAAAATATCTAGATATTTTTAGATATTTAGTTAGGATATTTTATTTTGCCAATTACTATCTGTATTTGTCTTCTAAAAATTCCTGTGATTACATATGATACCTAAAAATCACGAAAATTGACATGCAGCTAGAGTTCGACATTACGGTCCCAACGAAATTAGTTTCGTCGAATTCCGACTTCGTATGATCACACAGCGTATTTTTAACCGTCGAAATACTAACTGTTCTTCACATTAAAAATCCATACGGCCACACACTGACTCTAAAAATCACAAAACTGGAAATCTAACAACTATTTGACATTGGGGATCCAACAAAATTAGTTTCGTCGAATTCTGAGGTCGTTTGCAAAAGTGGCTATTTTTAAAGCTCTAAATAGCCCATTTAAATATATATAAATATATTTAAATAAATTAAATTAAATATTAATAATTTAATATTATCGTATATATCCACATAGAATATACCACAGCTCCAGAATATTCCTATATGAATTTATAGCTCGATATTCCTAATCCATATCATATTGATATTCAATTTATATTGAAATTCCTTTTATAAATCGTTATAAATTATAAAGGAATTCCATAGCGACTTTTCTAAAATTTGATTTGGACGTAAATCAAAATCTACACGACGAAATCCCGATTTTTCTCTTTCATTAGAAAACTATTATCTAATCGGTCCTGATGGTTCTTGTTTCACAGAAATCCGACTTAAAATGGACCCTGTATATTCAGTTGAAGTTCAAATCGCCAAATAGCGAACTGCAGCGCCATTTCGAGCTCGATTATAATTATATTATAATTCAACGCACAAACTATCGTTTATATAGTATATTCGTTATACAAATTCAATTCCAAACTGAATTACACCTTATAAAAAATCCAATTCACACTGTAATGTGAATTCAGCTATATTTGACTATTTCGACATTATAATATATTATTATATTATAATTATTAATTAAATATTATTTAATTCAGGTCATCGATATCGTCAAAACGATATTTAAATAATTAAATAAATTAATTATTCAACAGCTACAAATGCGGGTCATTACATTCAGTTCGAACTGCATACTCCTGAACTCGAACGTAGTTCGCTCCGCCATCCAACCCGTCACCGTCTGTAATATCTCGTGTTTTTGTAGTCAAATAATTTGTTTCTAAATATTTATCTGTAATATTTGTGAATTTAAATTATATATTCCGTTTATAAGACGAAGCTCAAACGTTATAATTTATTTATATATATATATATATTTGTAAGTATAATTCAGATTATATTGTGGACATTGACAAACACCGTTAAATATTCACTTAACATATAGTTGTTATGCTAATGGCTACCTTATATTTTGTTTGTACGACAACAATTTTTCTTAACACTAAAACCAAAATAGAAGCGTAAAACTCCCCTCCAACTCATTCGACTTAGAAGATAGTGGCATTTGTTATCAAAACTCATTTTTTTGCCAAACCAAACCCATTAAAAGACATTTTTATCCACACATATCTCTATGCATGTGTTCATGCATCAAACCCAAAATTTTGTAGTTTATTTTCCACCAATAACATATGTGGCATGTATTCTTTTCAGCCGTCATAATCTAAACCAAAATTTTAAAGAGACATACACATGTATATAATAAAAGATGAATACAATGAGGAACAGTTAAAGAAACAGTAAACAAAATATATTTACACCATCCAATGTATACAAGAAAATCTCATGTATTATCATTATTTTCATACATTTTAGAATGAAGAAAAGAAAAAAAAGAAAATATATACAACTCAAATCTTGAAGTGGATACAACTCTGAACCAAACCAATACACAGATTGACCAAAATCTATTTCAAACAGGCCGTGTATGGTACTTAAAATCCCATACAATCTCCACTGCCTAAAAGCGCAGCCGTCAATGCACCATTGTCCACCGAATCAACCTGGGGAAAAAAAGCTACGTGTAGCTAGTAAAAATAAATATGTTTGAAGTTTAAAGATTTGAAAAGAAAAAAATATATGAATTCAACAGCTAAGATCTATGCAAATCAGTAATAGGAACAGCTATAGAACAGTGAAGGGTATAGTATAATGGGACAGGAAAAAAATATCATACATGTGTTTCTATAATCAAGAAATCCAACAGAAACCAAATCAAATCTGCATATATATATATATATATAAATGTATTCAGGAAAAGAGAAAGATATGGATTCAACAAAATCAAAACAGCTAGAAAAATATGACTAGAGCTAGCATATACATGTTGTACAATGCAAATTAGTGGACATGACAATTCCTATTTGTTTCAAATCTCGAAATGGATTGGAATAGTAATGCACCAGCTAAATAGCTAGATGGACTAATATAGACCTAAATCTGAACACCATGTGAACAAAGGAAATTAAAACAGCTATATATCTATATATATTTAATCCCTATACAATTGTTCTGAAATACTTACCACGTCACAATCAAAATCAGAAATTGAAGTATTAAAATAAAAACGTATAGCTGTACCATATATAGGTAGGATTCGGTGTATTTTTTTAAGCAGGTTTGCACATGGAAAAAAATCAAATGCAAATATGAAATTTTAATAGCTGAATAGACAATACGAATTTACAGTATACAGTTCACCAAATCAACATAGGAGCAGTTCGATATTGGTATATTTCGGATCAGAGACAATACATAAAATCCATCCTTGTTATAAGACATCACGCAAACCATCATGAACAGATCAAAGCAGGACTGAAAAGCACCTAGGGTTTAAGTACAAATAAATCTAAGCTAGGATTTAACAATTCGTAAATCACTGAACCCTTTCTACTATAAATACATAACCGCGCACCACAAACCAATCAACACAGCAAACAAAGAAAGCGAATTCAAAGAAGAACAAAATCAAAACAGAAATTTAAAATTTGAGTAAAAATTACTTAGCTTTGGGTTTGCGGAGGAGGGATCGAAGAGTTTGGGGTTGGGGGAGCCTGCGGTTACGGGTCGAGGGGAAAAAGGGGTCTGGAGGGATGATTTGACAACAACGCCTCTGGTGAAGCCGGAGATGGAGGTCCGATGATGGCAGATGGCGCCGGCAAAAGTGAAAAAAGGGGGAGGGTTTTGTTTTCTCCATTTTTGGAGTGACGGCGGAGCATTTGAAGAATGGATGAGGGTTTGAGAATGAAGGGGCGATGGATTTAGGGTTATAAGGGGATGCGGGTTGGTTATTTGAGTATTGGGCTGGACGGGTTTAAGGGGTAAGGCCCATTGTTTTTTTTTAATTTAAAGTTTCTTAGTTTAATGGTTTATAAAATTTCAAATAGTAATCTAAAACGCTCACGAAATTAGATTCAGACGAAACAAAAAACACCGTGACCCTGAAGACGAGTACGACACGATGGATAAGGACTGAGCCGGGCAGGCATTAGCTGAATTTTTCAAATGAATTAAACGCAGTTTAATTCAACTAAAATGGGTTGATCTATCAATGAACCAATCCCGGTGAGTTAAACTCACTCAGATCTATCCACTTATATTTTATATAAGTTGGTTTTATCTTGTGTTATGTTTGTTCATGGTTGTTTGTGTTTGTTTGCTTATATATGCGTATATATATATACATATATATAAATGGATTTAGTTCCTGAAATAAAACGTTGGTTAAATTCAATAAACCAAACCGTTATTTTAATCACTGGTCCAAAGTATTGGCCAGGTTATAAAGTAAGCCCTATTGAATGGATTGTGTGAATTGCCGTGGTAGTGTGAAATAATTTGATTGACATTGAATCATCAGTCTGGGTTGTTATGAGGCCATTATCCATTTGAATTAAATTGATTTGTTTGGATGGTAGAATATTGATTTGAAATTCACTATTTGTTTGGTTGAAACAAATGGGCACCGTGGGTGGAGTAATTGACAATACAGGGCCTATATCGATCTACCGTCAGGAAAATCGACAAGTTAAAGTTATAAAAATTTGTTTTATAATTGGAAATGGATTTTTAAATCTATTATTCTGAATTAGAATTTGTAAAAATAAAAATATTTATTATTTATTAATCGAACTTATAAATTGTTTTTTATAAAGGAAAATCTGAGATTTATCAGATTTATAAGCAAGCAAGTAGAAAATTAACTTGACGATATAAATTTGAATAGTCGTTTGGGAGATAATGTAAAAGAGATTATTGAAGTTAATTATATCATAAATTAATTGGAGTTTGTTACTATGATAGTCATGATTGGGTTGACAAAAATCCGAGCAACAAATATATTATTTAAAGAAGAAAAAGGAGACGGGATATATAAATTCGTTATCAAGGGATTTAGAAATATTATTGAGAATAAGAATTCCCAAGGAAAGAAGTGTATAAAGTAAAATTTGTGGATAAATGAGGCATGTCTGAAATTAGAAAAAAAAAATGTCGAGTTTTGAATTACAAGTGATGTTTACCTAAAGGTAGGAACGTTGTTGGTCAAGGTCTGAGAGGTAATTAAATACCCCAACTCGTTGCTTGCTGTGTGATTGGTCGCATGATAGGGGGTTCTCGCTTCGAGTTAGGTGGCGGATGGGAGACTCTTACCCCTACATGTCCCGAAAATGTGGGTTGGTTGTGAAGTCGAAAGGCTGGCCGTAAAATGAGTTGGTGGGGTACCATTGTAAACCACGGGGGGACATTATCCCTCTACCTTGGGGTTGGAGGGATGGTTGAAAAGCCTACCGAAAACCGCTGGGTCGTTACAGTGGTATCAGAGCTAAAGGTTAAGTAATTACCTTGGCTCTGTGGCGTGACTCAGTAGAGATGGGGTTAGCAATACTCTAAATTGAGTTTGAGTGTATATATACAAGTGAACGTATTTGTAGATTTTATAAAAATTGTTTTATATTATGGAGATTTATTGGTTGAGTTATTTATGAATTCTGGTCGATCAGTTTGATCCACTGTATTGATAGGGGTTTCTAAACACTCAAGTACGATAAACCGACACAGTATGTTTTGAAAGAGGGGGTAAACAAAATAATTTTACCCGAAATTTATTTTTGTATAGAAAAGAAGTAAATTTATGAAATTATTGAAGTATTGATTGATTTGAATTGAACTTAACTGGGTTAAGTGGAATTGAATTTATAAGTAATAATGGTATTGAAAATAAATTAAGGAATAATGTTGAAAGTAAATAACGTTGATTTGGAATTTGGAAATTGGATTAATAATAATTAAGAAGAAATCAATTGAAAATAAATCGGTTGATATTCAAATATGTTGAATTAAATAGTAGTATTGAATGTGGATTCAGTTGAATTGATTAAGAGGTTGTGCCCTGGTTATTGATTGATTTCTGTTTGTTAGATTGGTTGAATATATTTCATCCAAGGATTAATAAAGAATTGAATAAACTGAAAGCCCAGAAAATGAATTTCAGTATAATGTAGTCGAAATGTAACTGCATATAAGTGAAACTAACGGTTCAGCTCTGCATTTGCAAAGGAATTGGTAGCACCAGTTTGATACACTAGTCGATAAATGAAGTGCTTTTTTTTATATTTTTTAAAGTTAACAGGATTTGCAGCCATTTTCTTACCTTAGCAATTTCGAGGACGAAATTATTTTAAGGGGGGAAGAATGTAATATCCCATGTTTTTGTAGTCAAATAATTTATTTCTAAATATTTATCTAGAATATTTGTGAATTTAAATTATATATTCCGTTTATAAGACGAAGCTCAAACATTATAATTTATTTATATATATATATTTGTAAATATAATTCAGATTATATTGTTGAACTTGACAAACACCGCTAAATATTCACTTACCATATAGTTGTTATGCTAATGGCTACCTTATATTTTGTTTGTACGACAACAATTTTTCTTAACACTAAAACCAAAATAGAAGTGTAAAACTCCCCTCCAACTCATTCGATTTAGAAGATAGTGGCATTTGTTATCAAAACTCATTTTTTTGCCAAACCAAACCCATTAAAAGACATTTTTATCCACACATTTCTCTATGCATGTGTTCATGCATCAAACCCAAAATTTTGTAGTTTATTTTCCACCAATAACATATGCGGCATGTATTCTTTTCAGCCGTCATAATCTAAACCAAAATTTTAAAGAGACATACACATGTATATAATAAAAGATGAATACAATGAGGAATAGTTAAAGAAACAGTAAACAAAATATATTTACACCATCCAATGTATACAGGAAAATCTCATGTATTGTCATTATTTTCATACATTTTAGAATGAAGAAAAGAAAAAAAAAGAAAATATATACAACTCAAATCTTGAAGTGGATACAACTCTGAACCAAACCAATACACAGATTGACCAAAATCTATTTCAAACAGGTCGTGTATGGTACTTAAAATCCCATACAATCTCCACTGCCTAAAAGCGCAGCCGTCAATGCACCATTGTCCACCGAATCAACCTGGGGAAAAGAAAAAAATAAATAAAGCTATGAGTAGCTAGTAAAAATAAATATATTTGAAGTTTAAAGATTTGAAAAGGAAAAAATATACGAATTCAACAGCTAAGATCTATGCAAATCAGTAATAGGAACAGCTATAGAACAGTGAAGGTTATAGTATAATGGGACAGGAAAAAAAAATCTCATACATGTGTTTCTATAATCAAGAAATCCAACAGAAACCAAATCAAATCTGCATATATATATATATATATATATATATATATGTATGTATTCAGGAAAAGAGAAAGATATGGATTCAACAAAATCAAAACAATTAGAAAAATATGACTAGAGCTAGCATATACATGTTGTACAATGCAAATTAGTGGACATGACAATTCCTATTTGTTTCAAATCTCGAAATGGATTGGAATAGTATTGCACCAGCTAAACAACTAGATGGACTAATATAGACCTAAATCTGAACACCATGTGAACAAAGGAAATTAAAACAGCTATATATCTATATATATTTAATCCCTATACAATTGTTCTGAAATACTTACCACATCACAATCAAAATCAGAAATTGAAGTATTAAAATAAAAACGTATAGCTGTACCATATATAGGTAGGATTCGGTGTGTTTTTCTAAGCAGGTTTGCACATGGAAAAAAAATCAAATGCAAATCTGAAATTTTAATAGCTGAATAGACAATACGAATTTACAGTATACAGTTCACCAAATCAACATAGGAGCAGTTCGATATTGGTATATGTCGGATCAGAGACAATACATAAAATCCATCCTTGTTATAAGACATCACGCAAACCATCACGAACAGATCAAAGCAGGACTGAAAAGCACATAGGGTTTAGGTACAACTAAATCTAAGCTAGGATTTAACAATTCGTAAATCACTGAACCCTTTCTACTATAAATACATAACCGCGCACCACAAACCAATCAACACAGCAAACAAAGAAACCGAATTCAAAGAAGAACAAAATCAAAACAGAAATTTAAAATTTGAGTAAAAATTACTTAGCTTTGGGTTTGCGGAGGAGGGATCGAAGAGTTTGGGGTTGGGTGAGCCTGCGGTTACGGGTCGAGGGGAAAAAGGGGTCTGGAGGGATGATTGGACAGCAGCGCCTCTGGTGAAGCCGGAGATGGAGCTCCGATGATGGCAGATGGCGCCGGCGAGAGTGAAAAAAGGGGGAGGGTTTTGTTTTCTCCATTTTTGGAGTGACGGCGGAGCATTTGAAGAATGGATGAGGATTTGAGAACGAAGGGGCAATGGGTTTAGGGTTATAAGGGGATGCGGGTTGGTTATTTGAGTATTGGGCTGGACGGGTTTAAGGGGTAAGGCCCATTATTATTTTTTAATTTAAAGTTTTTAGTTTAATGATTTATAAAATTTCAAATAGTAATCTAAAACGCTCACGAAATCAGATTCTGACGAAACAAAAAACACCGTGACCCTGAAGACGAGTACGACACGATGGATAAGGACTGAGCAGGGCATGCAGCAGCTGAATTTTTCAAATGAATTAAGCGCAGTTTAATTCAACTGAAATGGGTTGATCTATCAACGAACCAATCCCGGTGAGTTAAACTCACTCAGATCTATCCACTTATATTTTATATAAGTTGGTTTTATCTTGTGTTATGGTTGTTCATGGTTGTTTGTGTTTGTTTGCTTATATATGCGTATATATATACATATATATAAATGGATTTAGTTCCTGAAATAAAACATTGGTTAAATTCAATAAACCAAACCGTTATTTTAATCACTGGTCCAAAGTATTGGCTAGGTTATAAAGTAAGCCCTATTGAATGGATTGTGTGAATTGTCGTGGTAGTGTGAAATAATTTGATTGACACTGAATCATCAGTCTGGATTGTTATGAGGCCATTATCCATTTGAATTAAATTGATTTGTTTGGATGGTAGAATATTGATTTGAAATTCACTATTTGTTTGGTTGAAACAAATGGGCACAGTGGGTGGAGTAATTGACAATACAGGGCCTATATCGATCTACCGTCAGGAAAATCGACAAGTTAAAGTTATAAAAATTTGTTTTATAACTGGAAATGGATTTTTAAATCTATTATTCTGAATTAGAATTTGTAAAAATAAAAATATTTATTATTTATTAATCGAACTTATAAATTGTTTTTTATAAAGGAAAATCTGAGATTTATCAGATTTATAAGCAAGCAAGTAGAAAATTAACTTGACGATATAAATTTGAATAGTCGTTTGGGAGATAATGTAAAAGAGATTATTGAAGTTAATTATATCGTAAATTAATTGGAGTTTGTTACTATGATAGTCATGATTGGGTTGACAAAAATCCGAGCAACAAATATATTATTTAAAGAAGAAAAAGGAGACGGGATATTTAAATTCGTTATCAAGGGATTTAGAAATATTATTGAGAATAAGAATTCCCAAGGAAAGAAGTGTATAAAGTAAAATTTGTGGTTAAATGAGGCATGTTTGAAATTAGAAAAAAAAATGTCGAGTTTTGAATTACAAGTGATGTTTACCTAAAGGTAGGAACGTTGTTGGTCAAGGTCTGAGAGGTAATTAAATACCCCAACTCGTTGCTTGCTGTGTGATTGGTCGCATGATAGGGAGTTCTCGCTTCGCGTTAGGTGGCGGATGGGAGACTCTTACCCCTACATGTCCCGAAAATGTGGGTTGGTTGTGAAGTCGAAAGGCTGGCCGTAAAATGAGTTGGTGGGGTACCATTGTAAGCCACGGGGGGACATTATCCCTCTACCTTGGGGTTGGAGGGATGGTTGAAAAGCCTACCGAAAACCGCTGGGTCGTTACTGTGGTATCAGAGCTAAAGGTTAAGTAATTACCTTGGCTCTGTGGCGTGACTCAGTAGAGATGGGGTTAGCAATACTCTAAATTGAGTTTGAGTGTATATATACAAGTAAACGTATTTGTAGATTTTATAAAAATTGTTTTATATTGTGGAGATTTATTGGTTGAGTTGTTTATGAATTCTGGTCGATCAGTTTGATCCACTGTATCGATAGGGGTTTCTAAACACTCAAGTACGATAAACCGACACAGTATGTTTTGAAAGAGGGGGTAAACAAAATAATTTTACCCGAAATTTATTTTTGTATAGAAAAGAAGTAAATTTATGAAATTATTGAAGTATTGATTGATTTGAATTGAACTTAACTGGGTTAAGTGGAATTGAATTTATAAGTAATAATGGTATTGAAAATAAATTAAGGAATAATGTTGAAAGTAAATAACGTTGATTTGGAATTTGGAAATTGGATTAATAATAATTAAGAAGAAATCAATTGAAAATAAATCGGTTGATATTCAAATATGTTGAATTAAATAGTAGTATTGAATGTGGATTCAGTTGAATTGATTAAGAGGTTGTGCCCTGGTTATTGATTGATTTCTGTTTGTTAGATTGGTTGAATATATTTCATCCAAGGATTAATAAAGAATTGAATAAACTGAAAGCCCAGAAAATGAATTTCAGTATAATGTAGTCGAAATGTAACTGCATATAAGTGAAACTAACGGTTCAGCTCTGCATTTGCAAAGGAATTGGTAGCACCAGTTTGATACACTAGTCGATAAATGAAGTGTTTTTTTTTATATTTTTTAAAGTTAATAGGATTTGCAACCTTTTTCTTACCTTAGCAATTTCGAGGACGAAATTATTTTAAGGGGGGAAGAATGTAATATCCCGTGTTTTTGTAGTCAAATAATTTATTTCTAAATATTTATCTAGAATATTTGTGAATTTAAATTATATATTCCGTTTATAAGACGAAGCTCAAACATTATAATTTATTTATATATATTTGTAAATATAATTCAGATTATATTGTTGACATTGACAAACACCGCTAAATATTCACTTACCATATAGTTGTTATGCTAATGGCTACCTTATATTTTGTTTGTACGACAACAATTTTTCTTAACACTAAAACCAAAATAGAAGCGTAAAACTCCCCTCCAACTCATTCGATTTAGAAGATAGTGGCATTTGTTATCAAAACTCATTTTTTTGCCAAACCAAACCCATTAAAAGACATTTTTATCCACACATTTCTCTATGCATGTGTTCATGCATCAAACCCAAAATTTTGTAGTTTATTTTCCACCAATAACATATGCGGCATGTATTCTTTTCAGCCGTCATAATCTAAACCAAAATTTTAAAGAGACATACACATGTATATAATAAAAGATGAATACAATGAGGAATAGTTAAAGAAACAGTAAACAAAATATATTTACACCATCCAATGTATACAGGAAAATCTCATGTATTGTCATTATTTTCATACATTTTAGAATGAAGAAAAGAAAAAAAAGAAAATATATACAACTCAAATCTTGAAGTGGATACAACTCTGAACCAAACCAATACACAGATTGACCAAAATCTATTTCAAACAGGTCGTGTATGGTACTTAAAATCCCATACAATCTCCACTGCCTAAAAGCGCAGCCGTCAATGCACCATTGTCCACCGAATCAACCTGGGGAAAAGAAAAAAATAAATAAAGCTATGAGTAGCTAGTAAAAATAAATATATTTGAAGTTTAAAGATTTGAAAAGGAAAAAATATATGAATTCAACAGCTAAGATCTATGCAAATCAGTAATAGGAACAGCTATAGAACAGTGAAGGTTATAGTATAATGGGACAGGAAAAAAAATCTCATACATGTGTTTCTATAATCAAGAAATCCAACAGAAACCAAATCAAATCTGCATATATATATATATATATATGTATTCAGGAAAAGAGAAAGATATGGATTCAACAAAATCAAAACAATTAGAAAAATATGACTAGAGCTAGCATATACATGTTGTACAATGCAAATTAGTGGACATGACAATTCCTATTTGTTTCAAATCTCGAAATGGATTGGAATAGTATTGCACCAGCTAAACAGCTAGATGGACTAATATAGACCTAAATCTGAACACCGTGTGAACAAAGGAAATTAAAACAGCTATATATCTATATATATTTAATCCCTATACAATTGTTCTGAAATACTTACCACATCACAATCAAAATCAGAAATTGAAGAATTAAAATAAAAACGTATAGCTGTACCATATATAGGTAGGATTCGGTGTGTTTTTCTAAGCAGGTTTGCACATGGAAAAAAAATCAAATGCAAATCTGAAATTTTAATAGCTGAATAGACAATACGAATTTACAGTATACAGTTCACCAAATCAACATAGGAGCAGTTCGATATTGGTATATGTCGGATCAGAGACAATACATAAAATCCATCCTTGTTATAAGACATCACGCAAACCATCACGAACAGATCAAAGCAGGACTGAAAAGCACATAGGGTTTAGGTACAACTAAATCTAAGCTAGATTTAACAATTCGTAAATCACTGAACCCTTTCTACTATAAATACATAACCGCGCACCACAAACCAATCAACACAGCAAACAAAGAAACCGAATTCAAAGAAGAACAAAATCAAAACAGAAATTTAAAATTTGAGTAAAAATTACTTAGCTTTGGGTTTGCGGAGGAGGGATCGAAGAGTTTGGGGTTGGGGGAGCCTGCGGTTACGGGTCGAGGGGAAAAAGGGGTCTGGAGGGATGATTGGACAGCAGCGCCTCTGGTGAAGCCGGAGATGGAGGTCCGATGATGGCAGATGGCGCCGGCGAGAGTGAAAAAAGGGGGAGGGTTTTGTTTTCTCCATTTTTGGAGTGACGGCAGAGCATTTGAAGAATGGATGAGGATTTGAGAACGAAGGGGCGATGGATTTAGGGTTATAAGGGGATGCGGGTTGGTTATTTGAGTATTGGGCTGGACGGGTTTAAGGGGTAAGGCCCATTGTTTTTTTTAATTTAAAGTTTCTTAGTTTAATGATTTATAAAATTTCAAATAGTAATCTAAAATGCTCACGAAATCAGATTCAGACGAAACAAAAAACACCGTGACCCTGAAGACGAGTACGACACGATGGATAAGGACTGAGCAGGGCATGCAGCAGCTGAATTTTTCAAATGAATTAAACGCAGTTTAATTCAACTGAAATGGGTTGATCTATCAACGAACCAATCCCGGTGAGTTAAACTCACTCAGATCTATCCATTTATATTTTATATAAGTTGGTTTTATCTTGTGTTATGGTTGTTCATGGTTGTTTGTGTTTGTTTGCTTATATATGCGTATATATATACATATATATAAATGGATTTAGTTCCTGAAATAAAACATTTGTTAAATTCAATAAACCAAACCGTTATTTTAATCACTGGTCCAAAGTATTGGCTAGGTTATAAAGTAAGCCCTATTGAATGGATTGTGTGAATTGTCGTGGTAGTGTGAAATAATTTGATTGACACTGAATCATCCGTCTGGATTGTTATTGTAACGACCCAGATTTTTGACCGTTTAAATCAACAATAAACCACACATGTCGACCCAAACGAATCGCCAACCCAGATAATTATTTGGGGAAAAAGAAGAAAAAGAAGAAAGGAAGAAGAACAATCACAGAACCTCACAGCGGAAGGACAACATATAATAAACAAATAATATTTCAAAACATTTAAACATATACATTTGAGTTACAATATTCAAATCAGTCAGAGTTATACACTTACATACACATAATGCAGCGGAAATAGAATGTAGTGGATACATGTATATCAAACTCCGTCTTCGATCTCCAAGGCAAGACAATCTTCATTAACTGCAACATCTGCTGACCCGAGCGTATTGCATAAAAAGAAAACACAACAAACACTCGAATCAGCACTAAATCATCTTATATTAGTCAAATTAAAATACAGAATAATATCGGTGTCAAGGTGCAGTAACTCAAGAGATGTTACGGGATTTTTCCATCTCTCAAGGATCCGTTAAACTAATACATACATAGTATAATACGCTATTACAATAGTGTTTATTCAGTAAAGTATAATTATCGAAAATAGCGTAAGCGGGATTACCATGTTACCCTTACACCGTTTATAGCATTGTCGTACAGTTTGCATATAACACACCAGTACGTCGGTGGATAGGGATGCGCCGTGATACGACAACGTTAAATCAAAATCGTAGGGGCTCGATCAGGATAATATGACAAGGCACTGAGGAATACCCCGGTAGGATTCTACCGAATTTGCGGACCCAGGCCGGTGGTAACGCATAGCCGCAACAACCGCCCACCTCGAACGACATTCCCATATTCAAAGGGTGCACCCAAATCGATCACAATAGTAATAGAGATGGTTTCGAAGGAGCGCGTTCGATCAGAGAAGCGATCTCATTAACCTGGGTATGGCTCCTGTTTTAGTCATTTCAATTATGACCCGAAGGTCAAGGCTAATCCATCATCGTTCTCTTTCTTCAAATCCAGTAATCGCCTCCATACCATCCGACTTCGGTTCTGGAACTTCCACCGCGTACACAGTTGTCAAAGTGGTATCGACACTGACAGAGAGTATGCCTTATGTCGACTCCGGTCTCCTTGACAACCCATCGTTTACATTTTTCACACCGGTCAGTGTTTTTACCTTTCAAAGGAGTTCGTGTTTCATATCAAAATATCATGTTTCGAAATTCATTTTCATATTCTAAATAGAATATTATTCAACTGGGATATTCCCATTTACGCTCAACATCTTGAACTAATTCCAACTTATAAAATCTGAATATCCAATTAATTAACAATATATTTAAATAGTTTAAAGGTATAATTGAAATAATTTGAAATAATAGTTTGTAATAAAAGTAGAGTTTGACAAAATAATTAAAACATTAAAATAATTCATAAAATAAATAATTAATAATTATAAAGTATTTTATTTAAATAATTTATACAATAAATAGTTATAAGGAAATTTAATTTATTAACAAAATAGTTTTGAAAAATAAATTTTGAAATACTATAATTGGGGTTAGAAACGTTCGATCAATTTCGGTCACACTTGCAGTTATATTTCAACTTCAAGTACATCAATTCAAATTCACATTTCCGATCGACTTCATTTCAAATTTTCATTCATTTCAAATTTTTGCCAATTTCGATTCAGATGGTTATCTCTAACCCGTATTCCCATTCCAAAGATCTCAATTCATAACAAATAAACCGAATTCGATTTCGATCATTTCAATTTATTTAAATTCCCACTTCGATATTTATTAAAAATTCAATCCATTGAATCCCGAAGCAACATTCAATTTCAAATCATATTCCCATTTCGAATATTCGATTTATAACAAAATTTGAATTTTCAGTTCATTTTCATCGTTTCAAGAAATTTAAATTTTCAACAAATATCGAGTTTACAATTTACCCTTAATTCAAATCAAGGCTGATTTAAAGTAAATCTCAACCAGACACAACAGTTCAATTTCAATACATTCGAATTAAAAATCAATTACACTTTTCATTTAACTTTAATTACACCCCAAATTCATTTCCCCTTTTATTTGTAATTCAAACTTTAATTCAACGGGAAATAAATTATAAAACGTCGCTTATTGTCGTTAAACAATAAATTTCAAAATTAAAAATTTCATTTAACCAACCGGTGTCCGTATATAATTTGCTATCCTACGGCCAAGTGATTAAACTTTAATTTCTCGATAATCAGGATGGATCTATCATTTCAATCCAAATCGGGGTCACAGAGGTTTATCATTTCACTCTGTGTTCTTAATTCATTTTATCGATAAATCCCGGGTTTATTCGATGCCCGTAACATCAAGGTTCAATGGGATTATCGTCACAATCACATACAACACAACATACTGAATATGAAGCAATAACAGTGTATATCAATTCAGTAATAAAATACAACCAAACATCCATCACATAATTTATTCAACAAATCAACATTAACCAGTTTCCGAAATTTCGAAGATTCAAACTCCCAACTAGAAATTTAAATTTAAATAAATAACTAATTGTCGATCAACTTTTCATGTTAACACACTGGCGAATCAATTTCAAGCAACCAGATTTGCAGCCAATCACAACCATGCAACCAAAATTAATTCATATATTAATTCGATAAATATGGGATAAATTCAGTCTTACGTGAGCGAAGAAACACTCACCTTCGGGTTTCAATTTGAATCAAGCGTTCAGAAAGGCCCAAAATTTGATAGTCTCCAATGGCAGTGAAATTAGTGCCAAAACGTCCGCAACTCCGCCACGATCCCAACGCAACAAACCGTTCGTAAATCCGAGTTTGTATGAAAAAGATATCAATGTTTTTCTATACGGATTTTAAAATATATAAATTAATTAAACCATTCTCTCACCAATTAACACAGCGACACGTCATCCTCTTCATTCAACAACTCCCGCTCCTTTTGCTACAGTACGAACGCGAAAATGAACCCAATGGCCAGAACTTTGACCACGCCATACCCCTCCATCCGACCGCCAGAAGGGCCGAAACCAACTCCAATCGACAGGTGGTCCTCCGGCGCTTCTTCACTGACATCGACGGACCCTCCGGCGGCCTGAGGCGCCTCCGGCGATTCCAAACCCGAAATGGGTTTTCTGGCTTTAAATGCAAATTCCCGGTGATTTACTCCAAGGTAGAACCTCCAACCACCTTCGCTGAACTCGTGAGGACCTCCTCTTCAAAACCCAGAAGCCGGATTCGTCGATTGAAGCCTAGATCGAAAAACCCCAATTCAAACCCTAGGGTTACGAATTTTCTCAGCTTTGACCGCGAATACCGGTCGATCCGCTCAATGCATGTTGAAACGAACTGCAGATCTGTGATCTACTCGTCGAGATCTTCAGTTTGATATATAATTCGATGGGTTTTGGGAAGATTTTATTTTTGAGCTATATTTTGATTTTAAATTAAAAATTAAATAATTTTCAGCCATGGATGGAAAAATAGAAATGTGGAGATAGAGAATGGGCTGATGTGGTGGAGATTGGGCTTGTATATATATAAATATAAGGTCCAGACACATTAACACACACGGTTATCGCATATCCAAATTCGAACGTACATTTTTACATTACCGGGCCCACATACTGACCCCGAAAAATCCGGAAAAATTATTTTTGGTTATGTTTCGACGATACGATTCCAACGAAACTAATTTCGTTGAATTTCGAGACCGTTGGAAAAATGGCCTTTTTCGGGTCGATCCAATTTAACTGTCAACTGACAAAACGCGTTTTCTCTTACCACGCTTACATATTAATTTGAAAAATTACGAAAATTGAAACCTAGCAATAATTCGACATTCCGGATCTAATGGCGCCAGTTTCGTCGAAAACAGAGGTAGTTTGAAAAATGGCTATTTTACAGGCCTTTATATATTCTATAGCGACTATTCTGAATTTTCATTTGACCATAACTTTTGATTTCCATTACGAAATTTCGATTTTTCAGATTCGTTGGAAAGATATTATCAAACAGATTTAAATATTTCTTGTTTCGCTAAAATCCGATTTATTTTGAATCCTGTGCAGTCGATTGAACTTAAAAATCGAATTTTCAAACTGCCGCGCCATTTCAGGCTCGTTATATGATTAAAATAAATTTATTCGTTTTTTCTTCGATTAAAATAATTTTTCCGTCGTTATTATTTAAAGTAAATCACTTTAAATATTCAAAATTCTTTAAATTAGCCAAAATGACATTTTCAAATTGGTTCGGGTTTTCAGGTCGTTACATTCTCCCCCACTTAAAGTCTTTTCGTCCTCGAAAAGAGAACGAACCGATATTAAGTGCATATTTATTTCAAATTCATATTTAAAATTAATATTTCCAAAACAAGTATAGTTATAAAACTCGTAAATTTTTCTAACTCCCCAAATCATGGAAAATTTCGGCAGCATCTCCTTTGTACGGAGAGGCCCGGGGAAAAATCCCAATACATATATGACTCAATATACATCTCATCCAACGATGAGGCATCCCAAAAGTGGGGAAAACAAAATATAAAACCACAAAACCATATACCACAAGTACGTACCTCGTTTAGCATTATTTTGCATTTTTATTTACCTTTGCATTTAGTATTTGCGCAAGCGAGCTCCAAAGCGTAGCGCACACTCCTTACACCTGTTACAACTTGCATACACATGAGATTCAAGCATATATACAATATATGGCAACTTACCCAACATACATTAATCATTTAACCCCAAAACCAATATATCTATGCCAGGCCAGCAAACCAAATGAAGTTTATCCTTTGTTGCTTAAGTATACTCCCGTTCATATCACTTGTATTAAGCAAATTTTATTTTATCTATTCATATTATGCCATCGTCTATCTTACTCAAGTTCATTTCAACTTATTTATTTCAGTCGTTATTATCTCTTTACTCAGAAAATGGATTCGAATTAAATTTGTTTACTCAATTCCGATACATTTTCTATATATTTCCCATTCAAGTTACATGAAATATTATTCCATTAACATGCTTATTTACTCGGCTCACCCTCTCATGATTGGAATTAAGGAAATGTTCACCCTCGAAATTTTTCCAAATTTTAGTTCTCAAATCATTTTATTCAATTTCCTGAGTTAAACTCCATTTGACTCGATTCCTCTACTAAATTTAGGTTATACACCATTCGACAATATGATTTACATTCCATTTCATTGTTCAAATTTAGGTTCATATTCGATGTACCGTCCAATTGAGTTTTAACCCATCTAGAGTTTTATATTTTCATCTCAATTCTTCCCAAATCACTTATTATGATTTTACACAAATTTTTAATATTTTTAAATTTTTTATTATCGATATTTCAGTCGGTTTCCAATAACGGTCACCGAACTGCGGCCATAACGACCTTTTCCAAATTTGCTTTGGACATATCTCCAAATCCAACCGTTAGATTTCAAATTTCTCATATTCGTTGGAAAGCTCTTCTCGATACAAACCTAACGGTTCCGGTTTTAGGAGAATCCGACGGTCGAATCTCTCACTACGTCCATTCAAAGTCAATGGTCGAAATTCACGAATGGTCGTCGCGCTGCGCCATCTATTTAAACCATTTACTTATATAAACCCTTGGCAAACCTTGTTCTCTTATTATCCAAGCTTAGTGTTTCCGAGTGATTTATGGTTTGTTTTCAATCTAATTCACTTAGTACGACTCAAATTAAATTTCCATTTTGGTTGACTTTACTTGAACTTATATTTCATTGTAACTTTAGGTTTTCTCTAACACTCTTTCCGATCGAACCTAGAGTTTTCCTGAATTAAATTATCGTCCAAGATTAAGAGTTAGATGACGACTTTCTTGCACTTAATACTTAAGTCTATTTCATGGTTCCAAAGTCAAAATTCCGATGAATCGAGTACTAAATCTCGATCATTATTATTAGTTAAGACAACTCAAAGTGCTTAATTCTGGGTTTATAATCCAAGTTTAAATAACATACATATACACTTTATACTATAGGAATTTAAATCCAAACCCTTTTCAAACCAGTTATACAATACAGAATGGTCTCTCCCCCACTTAGACTCTTCAGAATCAACGTCGATAATGCGTGCACTCATTATCGAAGTCATTTCTGATGTCCAAGAAGGGACCACACACTTTAATCCTCAAAATCCTTTAGAAAAGTACTTATAATACGACATTTTTCAAAATTTGACAAACCATTTCAAAAGTATCCAGGATCAAGTTTCACGTTCATTTCTATTTCAATCTTAAACCTTCTTATCCCTTATACTTAAAGGTATCATATCATTTTCATATATTTTCTTCGACCATTTTAAATTCCTTATTAAATTTATTATCGAATCGACCATAATAGGTATTAATTTAATATTATTACCTACCAACGACCGATGCTTATACACTTAAGACCAAAAATAATATACATAATATATATAAAATATAATCGAAACCATATTATGTCGATTCATTCCATTCGATTACTTAGGAATCCCTATCGATTCTATGGCGTCCCATATACCGACCAGAACCCATAAATATTCAACAGAACCAATCAACACAATAAAAATCACTTTATATCAAAAATACAAGTACGCTCTCTCATATCACTCAAACTCATTCTAGGGCGTTTCTAACCCCATCTCTAATGAGTTAATTCCCTACAGAGCCAAGGTTATCGATAACCATTGCTCTGATACCAAATGTAACGACCCAGATTTTTGACCGTTTAAATCGACAATAAACCACACATGTCGACCCAAACGAATCGCCAACCCAGATAGTTATTTGGGGAAAAAGAAGAAAAAGAAGAAAGGAAGAAGAACAATCACAGAACCTCACAGCGGAAGGACAACATATAATAAACAAATAATATTTCAAAACATTTAAACATATACATTTGAGTTACAATATTCAAATCAATCAGAGTTATACACTTACATACACATAATGCAGCGGAAATAGAATGTAGTGGATACATGTATATCAAACTCCGTCTTCGATCTCCAAGGCAAGACAATCTTCATTAACTGCAACATCTGCTGACCCGAGCGTATTGCATAAAAAGAAAACACAACAAACACTCGAATCAGCACTAAATCATCTCATATTAGTCAAATTAAAATACAGAATAATATCGGTGTCAAGGTGCAGTAACTCAAGAGATGTTACGGGATTTTTCCATCTCTCAAGGATCCGTTAAACTAATACATACATAGTATAATACGCTATTACAATAGTGTTTATTCAGTAAAGTATAATTATCGAAAATAGCGTAAGCGGGATTACCATGTTACCCTTACACCGTTTATAGCATTGTCGTACAGTTTGCATATAACACACCAGTACGTCGGTGGATAGGGATGCGCCATGATACGACAACGTTAAATCAAAATCGTAGGGGCTCGATCAGGATAATATGACAAGGCACTGAGGAATACCCTGGTAGGATTCTACCGAATTTGCGGACCCAGGCCGGTGGTAACGCATAGCCGCAACTACCGCCCACCTCGAACGACATTCCCATATTCAAAGGGTGCACCCAAATCGATCACAATAGTAATAGAGATGGTTTCGAAGGAGCGCGTTCGATCAGAGAAGCGATCTCATTAACCTGGGTATGGCTCCTGTTTTAGTCATTTCAATTATGACCCGAAGGTCAAGGCTAATCCATCATCGTTCTCTTTCTTCAAATCCAGTAATCGCCTCCATACCATCCGACTTCGGTTCTGGAACTTCCACCGCGTACACAGTTGTCAAAGTGGTATCGACACTGACAGAGAGTATGCCTTATGTCGACTCCGGTCTCCTTGACAACCCATCGTTTACATTTTTCACACCGGTCAGTGTTTTTACCTTTCAAAGGAGTTCGTGTTTCATATCAAAATATCATGTTTCGAAATTCATTTTCATATTCTAAATAGAATATTATTCAACTGGGATATTCCCATTTACGCTCAACATCTTGAACTAATTCCAACTTATAAAATCTGAATATCCAATTAATTAACAATATATTTAAATAGTTTAAAGGTATAATTGAAATAATTTGAAATAATAGTTTGTAATAAAAGTAGAGTTTGACAAAATAATTAAAACATTAAAATAATTCATAAAATAAATAATTAATAATTATAAAGTATTTTATTTAAATAATTTATACAATAAATAGTTATAAGGAAATTTAATTTATTAACAAAATAGTTTTGAAAAATAAATTTTGAAATACTATAATTGGGGTTAGAAACGTTCGATCAATTTCGGTCACACTTGCAGTTATATTTCAACTTCAAGTACATCAATTCAAATTCACATTTCCGATCGACTTCATTTCAAATTTTCATTCATTTCAAATTTTTGCCAATTTCGATTCAGATGGTTATCTCTAACCCGTATTCCCATTCCAAAGATCTCAATTCATAACAAATAAACCGAATTCGATTTCGATCATTTCAATTTATTTAAATTCCCACTTCGATATTTATTAAAAATTCAATCCATTGAATCCCGAAGCAACATTCAATTTCAAATCATATTCCCATTTCGAATATTCGATTTATAACAAAATTTGAATTTTCAGTTCATTTTCATCGTTTCAAGAAATTTAAATTTTCAACAAATATCGAGTTTACAATTTACCCTTAATTCAAATCAAGGCTGATTTAAAGTAAATCTCAACCAGACACAACAGTTCAATTTCAATACATTCGAATTAAAAATCAATTACACTTTTCATTTAACTTTAATTACACCCCAAATTCATTTCCCCTTTTATTTGTAATTCAAACTTTAATTCAACGGGAAATAAATTATAAAACGTCGCTTATTGTCGTTAAACAATAAATTTCAAAATTAAAAATTTCATTTAACCAACCGGTGTCCGTATATAATTTGCTATCCTACGGCCAAGTGATTAAACTTTAATTTCTCGATAATCAGGATGGATCTATCATTTCAATCCAAATCGGGGTCACAGAGGTTTATCATTTCACTCTGTGTTCTTAATTCATTTTATCGATAAATCCCGGGTTTATTCGATGCCCGTAACATCAAGGTTCAATGGGATTATCGTCACAATCACATACAACACAACATACTGAATATGAAGCAATAACAGTGTATATCAATTCAGTAATAAAATACAACCAAACATCCATCACATAATTTATTCAACAAATCAACATTAACCAGTTTCCGAAATTTCGAAGATTCAAACTCCCAACTAGAAATTTAAATTTAAATAAATAACTAATTGTCGATCAACTTTTCATGTTAACACACTGGCGAATCAATTTCAAGCAACCAGATTTGCAGCCAATCACAACCATGCAACCAAAATTAATTCATATATTAATTCGATAAATATGGGATAAATTCAGTCTTATGTGAGCGAAGAAACACTCACCTTCGGGTTTCAATTTGAATCAAGCGTTCAGAAAGGCCCAAAATTTGACAGTCTCCAATGGCAGTGAAATTAGTGCCAAAACGTCCGCAACTCCGCCACGATCCCAACGCAACAAACCGTTCGTAAATCCGAGTTTGTATGAAAAAGATATCAGTGTTTTTCTATACGGATTTTAAAATATATAAATTAATTAAACCATTCTCTCACCAATTAACACAGCGACACGTCATCCTCTTCATTCAACAACTCCCGCTCCTTTTGCTACAGTACCGAACGCGAAAATGAACCCAATGGCCAGAACTTTGACCACGCCATACCCCTCCATCCGACCGCCAGAAGGGCCGAAACCAACTCCAATCGACAGGTGGTCCTCCGGCGCTTCTTCACTGACATCGACGGACCCTCCGGCGGCCTGAGGCGCCTCCGGCGATTCCAAACCCAAAATGGGTTTTCTGGCTTTAAATGCAAATTCCCGGTGATTTACTCCAAGGTAGAACCTCCAACCACCTTCGCTGAACTCGTGAGGACCTCCTCTTCAAAACCCAGAAGCCGGATTCATCGATTGAAGCCTAGATCGAAAAACCCCAATTCAAACCCTAGGGTTACGAATTTTCTCAGCTTTGACCGCGAATACCGGTCGATCCGCTCAATGCATGTTGAAACGAACTGCAGATCTGTGATCTACTCGTCGAGATCTTCATTTTGATATATAATTCGATGGGTTTTGGGAAGATTTTATTTTTGAGCTATATTTTGATTTTAAATTAAAAATTAAATAATTTTCAGCCATGGATGGAAAAATAGAAATGTGGAGATAGAGAATGGGCTGATGTGGTGGAGATTGGGCTTGTATATATATAAATATAAGGTCCAGACACATTAACACACACGGTTATCGCATATCCAAATTCGAACGTACATTTTTACATTACCGGGCCCACATACTGACCCTGAAAAATCCAGAAAAATTATTTTTGGTTATGTTTCGACGATACGATTCCAACGAAACTAATTTCGTTGAATTTCAAGACCGTTGGAAAAATGGCCTTTTTCGGGTCGATCCAATTTAACTGTCAACTGACAAAACGCGTTTTCTCTTACCACGCTTACATATTAATTTGAAAAATTCCGAAAATTGAAACCTAGCAATAATTCGACATTCCGGATCTAATGGCGCCAGTTTCGTCGAAAACAGAGGTAGTTTGAAAAATGGCTATTTTACAGGCCTTTATATATTCTATAGCGACTATTCTGAATTTTCATTTGACCATAACTTTTGATTTCCATTACGAAATTTCGATTTTTCAGATTCGTTGGAAAGATATTATCAAACAGATTTAAATATTTCTTGTTTCGCTAAAATCCGATTTATTTTGAATCCTGTGCAATCGATTGAACTTAAAAATCGAATTTTCAAACTGCCGCGCCATTTCAGGCTCGTTATATGATTAAAATAAATTTATTCGTTTTTTCTTCGATTAAAATAATTTTTCCGTCGTTATTATTTAAAGTAAATCACTTTAAATATTCAAAATTCTTTAAATTAGCCAAAATGACATTTTCAAATTGGTTCGGGTTTTCAGGTCGTTACAGTTATGAGGCCATTATCCATTTGAATTAAATTGATTTGTTTGGATGGTAGAATATTGATTTGAAATTCACTATTTGTTTGGTTGAAACAAATGGGCACCGTGGGTGGAGTAATTGACAATACAGGGCCTATATCGATCTACCATCAGGAAAATCGACAAGTTAAAGTTATAAAAATTTGTTTTATAACTGGAAATGGATTTTTAAATCTATTATTCTGAATTAGAATTTGTAAAAATAAAAATATTTATTATTTATTAATCGAACTTATAAATTGGTTTTTATAAAGGAAAATCTGAGATTTATCAGATTTACAAGCAAGCAAGTAGAAAATTAACTTGACGATATAAATTTGAATAGTCGTTTGGGAGATAATGTAAAAGAGATTATTGAAGTTAATTATATCGTAAATTAATTGGAGTTTGTTACTATGATAGTCATGATTGGGTTGACAAAAATCCGAGCAACAAATATATTATTTAAAGAAGAAAAAGGAGACGGGATATTTAAATTCGTTATCAAGGGATTTAGAAATATTATTGAGAATAAGAATTCCCAAGGAAAGAAGTGTATAAAGTAAAATTTATGGTTAAATGAGGCATGTCTGAAATTAGAAAAAAAAATGTCGATTTTTGAATTACAAGTGATGTTTACCTAAAGGTAGGAACGTTGTTGGTCAAGGTCTGAGAGGTAATTAAATACCCCAACTTGAACAACTTCGGGATTATATGAGGGTGGTATTAGTTCGTAATGAGAAGGTGAAGATAATCTGGTTCCGTACAAGAAAGGATAACTGAATGTAAGAAAAAGGGTTGAGAATTTATAAGTGGATGACCCAAGTAATAGAGGAGGGAAACTGGTCTAGACTTACCATATAAATGGTATTGCCTGAGTAAGGGAAATAAAAGAGATATATGAAATTCTGAAATGGTATTTTCAAGATAAAAGGAAATTTGAAATGCTAAGTTTTTCAAATGGTTAATACTAAGATAGTTGGTTATTATACCAAGGTGGAAAAAAATAAAGAAGATTTCATAACGTTGTTCACTTGAAAAGAGGAGTCATTTTCCAATATGGTAAATGAGGAATAAAATAGTAAAAGGGTTTTGATACGATAAGAAAATAAAGGATTTGATATGATATGAAAGTGAAATAACTTTGAAGGTTTGAAATCGTATATATCAAATGAGTTACATTTAAAATGATGAAATATTTAAAGAGTTTGAGATTAAATATCGTTAATCGTTTTAAAAAGGCCCTGTAGTGTTAATACTGTACTGGTAAACTCATGTTATTCACACAGTTATTTATTTGATAGTTAAAACACCGACTATCAAAGTTGACCCATATGATCGTTGGTACGGAAAGACCGGGATCGAATTTATATTCGAAAACCATTCCGACCAACATATACGTGAAAGAAGATCATTGAAGATAGAGCAGTTGAAGACTGTTGATTTTCGTAAGCGGAAGGACTACTGATTGGATCTCTCTGTTTTAGCGGCCGAAGATATTCCAACAGTGATTCTGTCGTAATTGGAATCTACGGGTTGCAAGGACTTCTCGCTACTGATCTGTAGGGTGATTCCTAGGATGCAGTAGGAGGGTGTCTTCGGTTCATCCTCTAGCCAGAGTATTTCCAAAGGAATTACATACGTTGATTTCTCCAAACGTACCATAGTTGATGGCGGAGAAATGGTTATTCTCTAGCCAGATAAACTAGAGTATTTTTATGGACGTCAATCAGTGTGATATCTGGCGGATCTGACAATGTGGCATTCAAAGTGAAATGGTGGCCAGGTGCTGTAAAGGAAATTCTGACCTCAAGCCTCATCAACCAGGAAATGACAAAAATCGGGCAGGCAGCATGGCTATGTGGGTCGGTCCCATTAGGGTGTATGATCACCTATCTAGAGGAATTCCATTTGTTTCTTAAATCTATATTCGATGATGTCCCTTTTCGGGAGGCAGTTGTTGATCCCAACCGTCGGTGATATACATTCGATACACTCAAGTGAAATGAGTGGTCGGTCATGTGAGGGCCGGGTTGCAAGACGTTCTTGTTGAACCTAGTGTATTTGTCTCTAGAGATACACGATCGGCAGGTGGTCCCATACCTTGTCAGAATTGGAATCCAATCTCCAATGAGCGCCTGCGGTTTTGATTGTATACTATATATGTGGAGCGTGAGATGCAAGCATTCCACTAGATTGTTATTTACTTATATTTAGACATTATTATAATATCAGAAAAGATATTGTTTTCAAAACTGTTTTGGGTTATCGTAAGGTAAAAACCGTCCGTGTTTATGTGTGGATTCGGTCTTACGATTATCTTTTGCTTTTGAAAAGATTTCGAACTTTAAAATCATGATTGGATGATTCACCCTTAAATATTGTGCAAGTTTATCTCACTCTGGTTCACCAGACTGACCCGGTGTTTTGTAAATGCTCGGGTTAGCCCGGAGTGTACAGGTTCAGGTTATCGAAGGCTGTGAAGAGACAGGCTGAAAGAGTTCAGACATACGATATTATTCCACTGTGTTGTATATAAGGGCAGATTATTAGAACTGTCCAATGATGATGATGTACTCTGATGATTGCAAGTTTTATTCAAAGCTCTCAATAACGATTTATTTCTATATTATATTTTGTTCCGCTGCGATGTGAGACTCTGTGTTGTGTTCTTCTTCTTCTTCTTCTTCTATTCTTATATTTCTTTCTTTCTTATCTCACCCTCTAATTTCTTTCATTAACAATCCGGTGTTCTCGGTGTTTGAAAGGTCGACATGAGATACAGTAAAGGTATTTATGTCGATTTTCGGAGCCGAAAACCGCTGGGTCGTTACACCGTCCACCGAACTGGCCATAACCACCACCAAAACCTGCGCGACCTCCGCCTCATCCTACGCCACAACCCTCGTCAAACTCGACACTCCCCATACCATCGAAAACCGGAACCCTAGTTCTTACTGCTCATAAAACGAGCATCCCAAAAATGGATCGCACACTGTAAAAATCACACCAGCATATAGAGGATCATAGTACAATTTCATATATGTATACAACATGATTTAAAATTTTTACTTTGATTTTCCTTTGATTTTATAAAGTATCGAAATGTGTTTTGCTGTATAAATGATAAAGGCGGAGAAAGTATTGACCAAGGGAGGAAAAGTTTAGGGTTTAGTGGAAGTTAAGGGTATTTATAGATAAATTAAATTATTTTTATATTTATTATTATATTAAAATATAAGCCATCGTTATGTGTACTTATACTTTTAAAAATTCATACGACCACATATAATACCCAAAAATCATGAAAATTGGCATGCAGCTACAGTTTGACATTATAGACCCAACAAAACTGGTTTCGTCGAATTCCGACTTCGTTTGCTCACACAGCCTAATTTTAAAGGTCAAATTACTGTTTGTTTTTCACATTAAAATCCCGTATGGCCACATACTGACTTCAAAAATCACAGAAATTGAAATCTAATAATAATTTGACATTACGAATCCAACAAAACTGGTTTCATCGAATTTGAAGGTCGTTTGAAAAACTGATTATTTTTAAAGCTCTAAATAATCCATTTAAATATATAAATGTATTTAAAAATAATTAAACCAAATATTTAAAAATAAATATTATCGTATATATTCATATACGATATCACACAACTTCATATAGGGATTTATAACTCGATATTCCAAATCCAGTGTTACATCGATATTCGATTTATATTTTAAAATCCATTTAAAAATAAATAAATCGATATAAATTATAAAGGAATTCCATAGCGACTTTTCTAAAATTTGATTTGGACATAACTTAGAATCTACACGACAAAATCTTGATTTTTCTCTTCCACTAGAAAAATATACTTCACTAGCTCTAAACGTTTCTTGTTTCACAGAAATCCGATTTAAAACAGCTTCTGTATATTCGTTTGAAGTTCAAATCGCCAAATTACGAACTGCCGCGCCATTTCGAGCTCGATTATATTTATAATATAATTTATACGCTCAACCATCGTTCATTAAATATATTTGTTATCGTAATTAAATTTTAAACTAAAATATATATTTTGAATTATATTTAATTAAACAGCTTATTTAAATCTCTATATCACTATTTAAATAATTAAATTAATTAATTATTACACTGTAAAAATACGGGACATTACATTCTTCCCCCCTTAAAATAATTTCGTCCTCGAAATTGCTAAGGTAGAAAATAAACCTCATTGACTGGTTAGAACTTATTTGCTCACTTCTTAAATTCAGTTTCAAGTGAACCAATTTAATTTCAATTAAATTATTAATTTATTCTGATAAACTAAAATTTTCAAAAATTCTGAAATTTTTTCTATCACCCAAAATTTCGAAAAAATTCGCCAGCACCTCCTTTGTACGGCTCAATCGGTACAACCACAACTCGCCTCTCTAGGCCTTCTCCAACCCAAAAGAAAATCAAACAGCCAAGCGGCTTGCCAGTTCGACTCATTAAAATCTCAAACCCATATATTAGATAAACATGTACCTTTTTATTGGGCATATCAATATATCTTTTCCATCTGCTACCAATTTTACACATACAAATGCCATCCCGATCAAACTCAAATCACTTTTATCTCAATACAACCATTCGCTTATATCCAAGCCAAATATCATTTCAAACTCGAGTTTCATTCTCGATTCCAAACTCTTAATTTGATTATCAAATTACACTTAAAATTCGAATCTCACAATCTAATTTGTCTTGATATAATTCTAATTCAATTGAATTCAATTACCACTAAACTGCCTTTATTTCAATTTCAAATTTGCTTTCACAAATTTCTATTTAAATTTGTTTTTATTTCAACCATCTTTAGCTGGGAGTTTCCAATAGCTTAGCCTTTCCAAAAATCAAATATCCTTTTCTGGAATTTCAATACAACTTGTTTTTCTCAAAACAATTCAAAAACAAAATTTTTGGTAGTAATCCGTCACTTAGAAACTCGAAAACGAACACCGATGATGTCCGGATCAACATCGGAATTTATTTTCCAGCGACCGAAGTGAGTTCGATACTATATCACTTTCAAAACCATATTTAAACGCTTCCATTTTGAAATTCATTTCAAAATACCATTCACACGACTTGTAAAACAATTTAAAATCTCCCAGGAATTTAAAATTCTCATATAATTAATCCAAGTCCAATTACAACACTTATCCAACTTTTCCAATGTTTTAATTTCAGATTCAATTCATTTCGTAACACTTATAAGAATTTTATTTCGTTATATATAACCATTTAATTTATAATCTTACTCGATTATAATAACAACCAATATATCCAATATATTATAATTATTCCAATATAAATCCTTACTCGTTTACCCTCTTCAAAACATACCATGTCGGTTCATCGTATTCGAGTGTTTATAAACTCCTACCGATATAGTGGATCAAACCGATTGATTAGAACACATAAACAACTCAACCAATAAATCTCCACAATATAAAACAATTATATATTGAATAACAAATACACTCTCGTATATATACACTCAAACTCAATCTAGGGTATTACTAACCCCATCTCTACTGAGGCATGCCACAGAGCCAAGGTAATTACTTAACCTTGCGCTTTGATACCAACTGTAGTGTCCCGAAATTCAGGTCCAATTTGAGCTGACCAAATAACACAAGTCCAACCCCAATTGCACTGAAAACTAGAAAAATAAATAGAAAGAAAACAGAGGGTGAGAATAGATAAGATAGAAACTTAGAATAGAAGAAGAAGAAGAACATACAACATCAGAGTAACACGAATCTCATAGTGAAACAAATAACATATAATATATATCATGACTTATAAATATAAATCTGTACTTGAATATACATATCATTTCCAAAGTACAGCACTTACAACACAGCGGAAATAACCATAGCTATAATTCTGAAGCCTCCTGCTCCAGCTCTTTAAGTATCTGTAAATCTCGACTACTTGACTGCCTGTACAAAATTGGGCACCCAAGAGTTTGGGGAAAACAAAACAAAATAAACTCCGGGTCAGTCATGTAACTGGTGTGAATAAACTCAAATCACTTGTTTAACTTTTAAAATTCTTTTAAAAGAAAGAATAATCATAAGACCGATCCACACATAAACACGGATGGTTTTTACCTTACGATTACCCAAATCATTGGTAAATGATATTATTCTGATATTATAATATTGTCTAACACAAGTAATATCAATTTAGTAGAATGCTTTCATCTCACGCTTTACTTATATAATATACAATCAAAACCGCGGGCTCTTATTGGGTAATGGGTTCCAACTATGACAAGGTATGGAACCTCCTTTCGATCAGTGTACTCTACAAGTGATACACTGGAGTTCAACAAGAACATCTTGCAACTCGGCCACACATGACCGACCACTCATTTCGCTTGAGTGTATCGAATATATTGCCACCCCTCGGTTAGTATTCCAACATAACCGTTCCTAGGAGATACAGAATTTAAAGAAGTACAAATATGAATATTCTCTAGATGGTGACAATATACGCTAATTGGTTGCGAACCACTTAGCCATGCTGCCTTCCCGATTTCTGTCATTTCCTAGTTGATGAGGCTCGGGGTCGTAACATATCTTTTAACAAATCACTCCTCCATTTACTTCGAATGTCACATCGCCATACCCGCCAAATCACAAATTGATTTCCTCAAAACTATCACGAGTATAAAGCTAAGAGAAATGAATTCCTCCGCCATGAAATGTAAATACGTTTGAAGAGATCAACTTCAGCGATCTATTAAATATACTCTGTCAGACATTCTTCCATACAGGTTGCCCTGGGACATGAAAAACCGAAGGCACTATTCTGTAAACAGGAGAGCCCTTGCATAACTCCGTCTTCAATTTGTCTTTGATCTATTTGATTCAAAAAGCTAACGCCCATACGGAGTGGTTCTCAGATAATAACCCAACCGGTCTCTCCGTATTGATGATGGAAAAATGGTCAAAAACTTTGATAGTTGGTGAGTTAACTATCAAAGAAAAACACATGTGCAAACAACGATATTATTTCCAGATGGGATTTCTATCGATAAAACAACAATCCACATTTAACCCCTTTACATTAATTTAACATAAATTTATTCATTTCCTTATTTACCACTTCCATATATTCGTAAGTTCTTATTTTCTAAGTTTAGAAAATATACGTTATTAATCATTGGAAAACATTTCCATATTTCTCCCATTTCTTATTTTCTATTATCAGAAAACATTTATGATTCTTATTTGGAAAACATTTCCAAAACTCGTTTATTGGATTTAAACAGATGTTTAAATAAACATCGCTATGCCAACACAAACCATTACACTCATTTACTAAATTCACTTAACCTACCTTCACTATCAAACCTTACCATTCCTTAGTTAAGAAGGAATTCAATCAAGTTGGGGTATAATTACCTCTCAGACCTTAAATGAACAACGTTTTAACTTCGAAATAGTCAAAGTTTATCTTATAAATCTTTAACAAACTTCCTTACGTAACTCTCGGATTCTATTTATGAATCGACTTCTTTTACAAAAATCATTTGATAATAACATTAGTGTTATATTCCCATGCTTCTGAACTATATTAACTTAAGTACAACTTTTATTCCTTAATTTAAGTGAATGAATAACCGATTTATTAAATAAACAAATCTTGATTTAAAAACCGGAAAGTAAATAGTATTTTACAACATTCGATATAATCAAATTTCAACGTATAACTCTCTCTCGAATAAACTCTATTCGATAACTCCTTTCTTCGAATAAAGTATATTTGATAACCTCTTTTCGAATAAACTATATTCGATCAACTTCTAATTTATCGACACTAGATCGCAGCTATCATAATGGTTACGCCTGATTCCCTCAGGAAACATCCGACAGCTGTAGGCTATCTGCAGCCCTACGAATTACGCTTGCAGTCGTGCTAAATGGCAACTCATCCTGAATAACTATGTCTGTTTTAACTCTATCTTGAATAACTATATTCGACTTAACTTCATTTCGAATGACTATATTCGATTTAACTTATATTTGATTAACCCCATTTGATTAACTCTACTCAATTAACACTGACTCCATTAACTCTAACTCGATTAACTTAATCGTTATAACTCTTATTCGAATAGCTCTATTCGATTAACTCCATTCGAGTAACTATATTCGATAATCTTCCTTTCGAATAACTATATTCGATTAACACTCTTCGAATAACTAATATTTGATTAACTTACTTCGAATAACTAATATTCGATTAACTTACTTCGAATAACTTATATTCGATTAACTTACTTCAAATAACTTATATTCGATTACTCCTTTCGAATAAACTATATTCAATTATCTTTAACTCCATTAACTTTAACTCGATTAACTTTATTCGATTAACTCTAACTTGATTAACTTTAACTCTAATCAATTTACTCTAACTCTAATTGATTAACTAAAATTCGATTAACCCCTCTAACTCATTTTGATTAACACATTTTGATTAACATTTTGGTTAACACATTTTGATTAACACATTTTTGTAACACCCCACCTCCGCCAATGCCACTCTTGCAAGCACACTAGCTTTGGAGGGGCGTTAAACAAGGTAAACATGCATGTAGATATCACAAGACAGAACATATAAGTAAAACAGAGTAAGTAAAGCAGCGGATAAAACTAACATTTCAAAACCATAGTCAAGTTACATCAAAGTACTTGGTCATTATTTTCCCACAAAACAAAGTCTAGAAACATAAACTGAAAACTGGAAAAACTTGAAGTAACTATCCCCAAAGTACAATAAAGCCATAGCATGCTCAAGTCCAAATCGTACATGAGCTATCCAGAAAAGCAGCTAAAGATCCAAGCTAGGTACCACTGTTCCCACCCTGTAAACCTTGGGGGGGGGAACGGAAGAAAAGAGGCAAAAGAAAACGGGTCAGTCGAAAAGACTTGTAAGTCCTACCTACTATCAGTATAAAAACTAATAAAGTTAACTGGACATGTAAAGCAGAGATGAAACATAGGGTGATAACTGGCATGGTGAAAAGTTAACAAGATAGATCAAGTGTGGCATCGCATATACAAGGTTAAGTTGCACCAAGTGTGTACTAGTATTCTAATCCATGTCAAGTATAAACAAGAAGTGATCCCTTGGCCCAAAGCTGGCCCAATATCATGAGGTGACCTAAATCAAGGTCCAACTACTCGGTCTAGTCGATCGGCTCCCTATAAGCCTAACTCGTCGTGTATCGGTGTCATACGGCTTAATCATGGAATGTAGTTAACTGTGCAAGGTCCACCCCAGGGTGTATCCAGCCCTAAGGTGTAAACCACAGACACAATTCAAGCACGCACAGTCTAAACCTACTGGTGCCCATGTTCAAATCCGGACTTAATGTGCACGACCATGGTCCGCCTGAACAACCGGTGCACCATTCAGCCGTCTTTTTTGGTCTCTTACAATCAGTCCAGTAATCGTGCCCCACCCTAGCCTAGTCCAGGGTATCCAGATACTCCCAAGTGGGTTACTGCTGAAAAGGACCTCGTGACTAGGATTTCAAGAGGGTTAAATGTGGTTAACCCTATCCTAACCATGTATTGAATTGGTCAAGTGTATCCGAGCAGTCCATGAATTAACCCTATCAATACATCGTGTTTAATTGGTTAAGTATCCAAGTAGCCCATGACTTAACCCTACCAACCCATTGTGTTTAATTGGTTAAGTATTCAAGTGGTCCATGACTTAACCCTATCATGTGGAATTAATTAATTTAATGCACCCAACCTCTCACATTAGACCTCGTTGTGGTTACTAGTTAAGCCGGGCGGGTCTGGGTAGCTTTACACCACAACTTAGTCTAACCTCGGGTTTCAAGTGCGACATGACCAAGTACTCACATTGGGTCCTATTGCTTGTAGCCGCTAGTTAAGCCGGTCGGTTCCGGGTAGATTTATGCTACAAACTCAACCCAACCTCGGGTTGGCCATTCTCATGTTTTCTAGAAGTCATGTCCAAGTCCATGTTCATGTTCCAAACATAATCACATGTCATATTTCATGTCATTTTTCAAGTCATGATTTTATGTCATTTTAGTTTACCCATAGCGTAACCCCATCGCATGTAAGTTCGCATAAACGCAAATAGATCTCAAAGGGGGAACTTTAGAAGCATGACATAATTAATAAGGTTTGGCCACAAGTTAAACATGGTGGCATATGAGGCAAATGTGTTCATAAACTTGCATATTACATTATAAGCCTCAAAACATGCATGATATCAACTTTAGCATAATAGGTGAAACATGGCCATAAATAACATAGGATGATAGCTAGTGATTCGCATATAACATCATATGCAAGATAACATAAGGGTTATGAGAGTTTCTATGTTGCTTTATGCAACATTTCAAATCAAAGCTCATAGCTTTCTATGCACAAAGTCAAGGTGATAGCTTTACAAACATGCATAGAATAAATCTATGAATAACATGATAGAGTCAAAGCTCATAGCTTTCTATGCACAAAGTCAAGGTGATAGCTTTACAAACATGCATAGAATAAATCTATGCATAACATGATAGAATCAAAGCACAAATCATACTTAGGCCCAAACTCAACTTGCAACATGTCATATTTAACTTCATAGTTAGAATCTAAGAGTAGAATAGGGCTTACAATGCTATGAAGACTTGTAAAATAAAAATAAGATTGAGACGAAGCCACTGGCAACTCTAAAACCCCTCAAATAGCAAGCTCCAATGAAAACCCTTGAGAAATTAGAAGAAGATCCTTGCTTTGATGAAGAAAGATTGAACTTTGGCCTTGAATCAAGCTTAGAAACTCTCAAACAAGCTTAGGAACTCTCATATGAATGAAGATGGAGACTATGACAAGAGGGCGGAGGCCATGATTAAACATTTTGGCATAGTTTAGTTGTAGGAATGATTTATGTTGATTTAGGCTAGGTATTAGGGTCCATTTATAGAAGTTTAGGTTAGTTTAGGCCATAGGATTAACCCTAATTCAGATCTGAGCCTTTAAAATCCGTCACAAGCCTCCAAACATGTCTTGAGAAACAAGTCAGGTGCACCCAGGCCAGACTGGCCGACCACCCAAGTCGACAGGGGTGTCGACTGGGCAGTCGACACAGCCTGGGGTGTGTCGACTCCCAAGTCGACTCCCCAGTCGACTTGGGGTGGCGGGAACTTTTCCCGCCTGTCCTGCCCAGCTGAATTTGAATTCTGAATTCAAATTTGAACTTGAAATTTTCTGAAAACTTTGACGGGCCATAACTTGGTCATACGGACTCCGATTTTCGAAAACTCGGACACTATTTCGCGTATTTTTCCGAGGCGAATGCAATGGCACATCCCGTTTCCCTTGATTCAGATTTTATCATTTAATTCTGCCTTGATTTATGTTATAACATGTTATTTAAAAATACGGGTTTTTACATTCTCCCCTCCTTAAAGGATTTCATCCCCGAAATCTCTAAGTTAGGAAGAACGTATCCTACCATCCATCATCCATCTACTCAAAACATCATCCACGAGCAGTCATTATCCTTAAAAGATTCTAAATGTTGTATGATCATATGCGAAAGGTGTGTGTATATGTACTTATCTAATGCGAAAATCAGGCGGTTACTGATTCAATACACCTCCTTAATGCAAAGTATGTTAGTGAAATGAGTCCATATGTATGCAAATTCCTAACATAATTCATAATCTCTATATTAGTGCACATAACATTCATCCATACGCAACGTCCACGTGATAGCATAACAAGTTTCAGCCATGAATAAGTATAAACACTCATGCATATGCAATATGAAAGTGTGTGAGCCGATCTTAGTGCCTAATGTGTATCATGCATCCACGAGTATCCACTTGCAAACGCTTGCAACCACTTGCAAACATCAAGCATAACATGTTTCAAATACATGTTTCATCCAAAGGGTTTCTACCTAAGGATCTCATGACAAGGTTAACGAGATAACAAGATAAACATGGATAGCAAAAGAAAGATACGCTAACTAGGAAAAGAGATTGAGAATGTACCCTCAAAGAGGAATGGATAAAGCCCACGCATCTTCTCCTCGGTTTCCCAAGTTGCATCCTCTTCGGCCTCACTCCACTGAACCTTCACCAATTTGACTTCTCGATTTCTTAGCTTCTTGATCTCCGTTCCCAAGATACGAATCGGAGCTCTCCTCAAGGTTGCCTCTTTCTCTACCTCCACGTCTTCAAGAATGCTAGGCTCAACCACCTCAGCGGACTCATGTAGGCACTTTCGGAGATGCGAGACATGAAAGACATTATGCACTCAACCACCTCAGCGGACTCATGTAGGCAATTTCGGAGATGCGAGACATGAAAGACATTATGCACTCCGGCCAGCTTCTCGGGCAATTCTACTTTATAAGACATCTTCCCAATTCTTTCTATGATAGGGAAGGGTCCTACGAACCTTGGTGCCAGCTTCCCAACTGCTCCAAAACGAACCACATTACGCAAAGGAGAAACCTTCACGAAAACCATATCTCCAACTTCGAATTCCAAATTTGTAGTTTGCTTGTCAGGATAGGATTTCTGTCTGTCTTGGGCCGTTTTCATCCGTCTTCTCACCAATTCAACTTTCTCGGAGGTGTCCCATATCATATCGGGCCCAAGGATAAGTCTATCCGTTGTCTCCCACCAACAAGATGGTGACCTACACGCCCTCCCATACAAAGCTTCAAATGGTGTCATCCCTATGCTAGCTTGATAGCTATTATTATAAGCAAACTCTACAAGAGGAAGGTGGTCTTCCGAAGTACCACCAAAGTCAAGCAAACAAAGCCTCAAAAGATCTTCTAGCACTCTATGCACCCTTTCGGTTTGGCCATCCGTCTGGGGGTGATAGGCTGTACTTAGATTCAATCGCGTACCCATCGCTTCTTGCAAGCTATTCCAGATCTGGCTAGTGAAGATTGGGTCATGATCGCTAACTATGCTAGAAGGAACTCCATGCAATCGCACTACCTCTCGAAGATAAACAGATGCTAGCCATGATGCGGTCCTCTTGCTCTTCATTGGAATGAAATGAGCACTCTTTGTAAGTCTGTCAACTATGACCCATATGCTCGTATTCCCTTTCCTTGACCTAGGCAATCCATCCACAAAATCTATAGAGATACTTTCCCACTTCCATCGCGGGACCTCCAATGGATGTAATAGCCCACCGGGTTTCTTCGACTCGGCTTTCACTTGTTGGCACACTATGCACTTTGAAACATACTCTGCCACATCCTTCTTCATTCCAGCCCAAAAGAAAATGCGCTTCATATCCTTATACATCTTATCTCCTCCATGATGTATAGTCATCTTCGAGTGATGCGCTTCTTCGAGAACTTTACGCACCAAGTCTCCTACTTGTGGAACGCATAGCCTTCCATCACGCCTTAGCCAACCCTTGTCATCAATAGTATATCTAGCAAGGTGACTAGACGTCTCACCACGAATCAACTTGTCCATGATCTCGACTATCTGCGGATCTTCCTTCTGCGAAGTCCCTACTTGATCAAGAAGTATAGGTCTAAGCTCAAGGGATGCTAACGAACCAGCCATCGACTCAACATCCGGTGTGAAATCAAAGGTTGCCAAGAACTCTAGGCTCTTCATCTCAACAAACAAGGGACTCAAAGTCAACCTACTTCTCCTTAGTGCATCTGCCACAACCTTACCCTTGCCAGGGGTATAAGCTATCTCGAAGTCATAAGATGCCAAGAATTCCATCCACCTTTGCTGCCTTAGATTCAGATCTTTCTACGAGAAGAGGTACTTGAGCGACTTGTGATCAGTATATAACTCAAACCTTTCGCCTAGAAGATAGTGGCGCCAGGATTTGAGTGCAAAGACGATCGCCGCTAACTCCAAATCATGAGTGGGATAGTTCTTCTCATGAACTTTAAGTTGCCTACCCCCATAATATATCGCTCTTCCTTCCTGCATCAGAACAGCACCTAACCCCATGCCACATGCATCGGTGTACACGGTAAACATCTTACCACCATCCGGTAATGCCAAAACTGGAGCTGTAGTAAGGGCCCTCTTGAGCCTTTGAAAAGCAAGATCACACTCTAAGTCCCATGCAAAGACTAAGTTCTTCTTCGTCAACATAGTAAGAGGGGCTAAAATCTTAGCGAAGTCCCTGATGAACTTCCTATAGTAGCCCGCCAGACCTAGAAAGCTTCTTACTTCGGTTGCATTCCTAGGAGTCTTCCAGTCTTGAACTGCAACCACTTTCGCGGGATCCACCGCTATGCCTTGCTTAGAAACTATATGTCCAAGAAACCGAACTTCCCTTCTCCAAAAATGGCATTTGGAGAACTTGGCTTTCAACTGATGAGCCCTCACACGGCCACATATAATACCCAAAAATCATGAAAATTGGCATGCAGCTACAGTTTGACATTATGGACCCAACGAAACTGGTTTCGTTGAATTTCGACCTCGTTTGCTCACGTAGCCTATTTTTAATGGTCAAATTACTGTCTGTTTTTTACATTAAAATCCCATACAGCCACATATTGACTTCAAAAATCACGGAAATTGAAATCTAACAATAATTTGACATTACAAATCCAACGAAATTGGTTTCGTCGAATTTGAAGGTCGTTTGAAAAACTGGCTATTTTTAAGCTTTAAATAATCCATTTAAATATATAAATATATTTAAAAATAATTAAATCAAATATTTAAAAATAAATATTATCTTATATATTCACATATGATATCACACAGCTCCATATAGGGATTTATAACTCGATATTCCAAATCCAGTGTTACATCGATATTCGATTTATATTTAAAATCCATTTAAAATATAAATAAATTGATATAAATTATAAAGGAATTCCATAGAGACTTTTCTAAAATTTGATTTGGACATAACTCAAAATCTACACGACGAAATCTCGATTTTTCTCTTGCACCAGAAAAATATACGTCACCAGCTTTGAACATTTCTTGTTTCACAGAAATCCGATTTAAAACGGCTTCTGTATATTCGTTTAAAGTTCGAATCACCAAATTACGAACTGCCACGCTATTTCAAGCTCGATTATATTTATAATATAATTTATACGCTCAACCATCGTTAATTAAATATATTTGTTATCGTAATTAAATTTTAAACTAAAATATATATTTTGAATTTCCCAATTCACATTGTATTGCCATTTCAGCTAATTCTGATTATTTTAGAATTAAATATATTATTCTATTATTTAATTTAATTAAATATTCAATATTATTTAATTAAACAGCTTATTTAAATCTCTATATCACTATTTAAATAATTAAATTAATTAATTATTACACCATAAAAATACAGGACATTACAAACCCATTCCGTGCTTTCCAAATGCACCAGCAATAAGTCACTATGAATACATCCAGATGTTTATCAGTATATTCACATTGCTAATAATCATAAATGAGGATATAACGGGTATAAAGCCCTACAGATGAATACTTGCTGCTACCCATATTGGATAAGTGAAGCCACAATAAAAAGACAGGAGTTGGACAGTTTCTTCAGGATCATTACAAAAGACACAGCTAGGGTTAGGAACAATGTTGCAACGAAACAATTTACCCCGAGTGTTAATTTTGTTATGGATTAAGCACCATTGAAAAAACATCATTCTTGGCGAAGTCTTACATTTCCAAAGTCTAGCAGAAGCAAAACACCTGCTTGTGTGATTCAAAAACAGATACCATGAAGTAACAAAAAAACCTTTAGGAGGAGATAATGCCCATATAAAGTGATCCGGAGAATCAACAACATGGGTGGTATTGTACCTTTCTAATCCAGTCTTATTTACCTGTCTTGGTATTCCTATTTTATGCATTTTGTAAGCTACTGGAACTCACCAGACTTTATGTCTGACCCTCTTCTTTCCCTTCTCTCTTCCTTTCCCCGCTAGGTCCTTAGAGTGAAAGCACTCAACAATGACTAGGATTTTCTTTAGCAGCTTGGACTTGTCTTGGACTTCTCGTGATGTATCGTTTTGACTTGCTCTCTATTTTGTTTTGGCTTGTGACATGGGATAAGACTTTATGTACTTTGGTATTTTATTTTCTAAGATTATTTGAAAGAAAAATTTGAGACAGTTTGCTAGTTATAACTGGTTTTGATGTATTTCTGAGACTACGCTTTATTTCTTTCATAATAAATTCTAAAAAATTTCCGATGCTTATTTTATTTGTCTTATATATTCTCTGTAATGATTGTTTGTTGCACTTCACGGAACTTAATGCATTCTTTTATGAGTGACATTAATAGACGTGGCGTGTCACATTTAGTACTAGAGTTGAAGGTTGCAGGAACAAAGGAAGAAAAAAAATCCGTCTTCAAAAGCAAAGTATTTTCAAATAAAAATCTGTTTTTGAAAACGTACCCCCACAAGTCATAGTCAAAACTCTCTTAATCTCTTATTGAATCCTTTTTCTTTTCTTTTCAGCATGTCTGGGGAACATAATCTTCCCGAGGGCGTTCAAATACCAGCATGGTTTCGTAGATATCTCGAGGCTACCACACCCGCCGAAGGTCAAGGAAATGCCCCTCCCCTAGCTGCAGCCGATGTTCCTCCACCTCCTCCAGTAGATAACTTCTCTAAGATATGTTAGGACTTCTGCGCTATGAGAGGAAAACCACTCCGTGGAACCGTAAGCTTTGTTGAAGCACAGAATTAGCTATGAGAGACGGAAAACTTGTTTGGACTTTTTGAGGTCGACGGTCGAAGGAAAATACAACTGCCTACGTGACAACTTAAGGACGAGGCTTCCTACTGGTGGGAAGTAACACAAGCTGGACAACCGGTGGTGACTCGGGAGGACTTTAAGAAAAGGTTCAAGATGAAGTACTTATCTCAGGTAGAAGAGGGACTATAATTGGAAAGGTTCTTGGCTTTAAAGCAAGGAGACATGCCGATTATGGAGTACGTGAATAAGTTTAATCAACTAGCGAGGTTTAGACTTGAGTTGGTGAATCTCCCCACAAGAAGGCACTCAGATTTGCGAGAAGATTGAATGAACCTCTCCAAGAACTTGCTTTGTCTCGCATACCAATGGGGGCAACTATTGAAAGGCTAGGATATTTGGCGCTTATGCAAGAAGATGGCAAGGAAGAAAAGAAAGAGACCAACACTGAAGAGACCCAAGCTAAGGGCGAAAAGCAGAAATGGTGGCCTAGAAAAAGAAAACAAAAGCAGCAAAAGAAAGGTAGAAAACCCGACAAAACCCAAATAAAATAGGAGGTAAAGTGTCAAGGTTGCGGTGGTATGGGTCACTTTGTAAAAGACTACAGAAAGACAAAGGGATCTTGCTTTAATTGTGGATAGATGGGACACTTTACAAAGAAAACCCCTAGTAAGCAAGGACAAGGGATGGGAACTTCTAGACAAGTGCATGCTTTGGAAGCAAGTAGACCCGACCGAGGTAGGAAAATCACGGTTGAAGGATTGATTTCCCTTTTTGACTATCCTGTTCGAACATCCTTTGATTCTGGTGCTTCAAACTCATTTATATCTAGTTCTTTAGTAGATAGTCTGCACCTAAATACTAGTATAGTCTCTGAACCTGTAATAGTCTCAAACCCTATAGGAGGATCGACTCATTTATCTAAGATATGTAGGGGTTTGAAAATTTCTATCTTGGGTGTCGAATTTGAATGCGATGCATATGTATTGGGTTTTATGGGATATGGTTTGATTATAGGCATGGATTGGCTAGCCAGGTGTGGTGCCATCCTTGATCGCAAAAAGAGAGTGGTTAGACTTCTTTCCTGTCATGGTAGGACTCTCGAAATTTCCTGCGACCCACGAGGGTCGGTGATGCTCAGTATTCTAGAACCACTTAATACTTCTGTTGACAACTTGCGATCTATGCCCATAGTTAGAGACTTCCCAGTTGAGGAGGCTAAGGGAGTACTTCCAAGACGTGAGATAGACTTCTGGATTTACTTGGTAGAGAACGCAAAGCCAGTTGCTCTACTAATACGCCACATGGCTCCCAGGGAAAGGAGGGAGTTCAGTAAAGAAGTAGGGGAGCTATTCGAGAAAGGTTTTATTAGACGAAGGATTTCAGAATAGGGAGCTCCAGTCGTCTTCACAACTACGACTCACTTCATCTATGTGTTGATTATAGGGAGCTGAATAAGCTCACTAAGAAGAATAGGCACGTGCTACCGAGAATCGATGACTTATTTGATCAGCTGGTTGGTGCATCAGTTTTGTCGTAGATGGATCTGGTCACGTGGTTTCATCTGTCGAGAGTGGCAGAGGATAGCATAAACAATACTTCGTTTAGAACTCCAAATGGCTTCTTCAAATGGTTGGTTATGCCTTTTGGGCTAACCAATACATCCACCTATTTTGTGGACTTGATGAGTAGGGTGTTTAGAGAATTTCTAAACAAGTTTGTGGTGGTCTTTGTGGATGACATCTTTATCTTCTCAAAGAACGAGGTGGAGCATGCCCAACACTTAGGAGAGGTTCTACGCACTCTCAGGTCACATCAGCTTAAAGCAAAGTTTTCTAAGTGTCACTTTTAGAGAAAGGAAGTAAGGTTCCTTGGGCATGTGGTCTTCCAAGACAGGATAGTAGTGGATCGCATAAAAGTCATTGTAGTTCGAGATTGGATGGCTCCAAAGAATGCAATGGAGGTAGGAAGTTTCCTAGAGTTGGCGGGCTACTACAGAAAATTTATCAAGGATTTTGTAAGAGTTTCGACCCCACTAACCCAACTGACAAAAAAGAACTTGACTTTTTCGTGGAGCTTGGATTATGAGGATGCCTTTCAGAGGTTGAAGTGGGCTCTAACAACAGCCCCAGCTCTGACTCTCCCAAATGGAAGCAAAAAGTTTACGGTTTACCTCGACACTTGTAGCATAGGGATTGGTGTTGTTTTCATGCAAGAGGGAAGGGTAGTGTGCTATGGAAGCAGACAGTTGAGGGTTCATGAAAAGAACTACCCAACCCAAGATCTAGAGTTGGATGGTATAGTGTTTGCATTGAAGTCTTGGTAACACTATCTACTTGGAGAAAAATTAGAGCTGTATACGGATCAAAAATCGTTCAAGTACTTGTTCTCACAAAAGGATCTCAACCTAAGGCAGCAACGACGGATGGAGTTCCTAGCGTCCTATGAATTTGTGATAGCTTATACCCCTTGCAACAGTAATGTAGTGGCAGATGCACTGAGTAGGCAAAGGATGAATTTGAGTCCTCTATTCGTATAAAGACGGAGCTTGGTGTACATCTCAACCTTCAAAATTTAAGCCTTCTATGGATTTCATAGTTTGGTTGTTAGCCTCTTTGCAAGTGCAACCTACACTATTGGAGCAAGTTGGATCTATGCAACAAGAGGACCTACAGATTTCAAACATCTTGGACAAGCTTAGCAGAGGAGAGACTTCTAGTCACCTTGCTAGATATACCATGGATGATAACAAGTGGCTAAGGTGAGATGGAAGGCTATGTATCCCTAAGATTGGGGAATTGCTTAAGGCAATATTTGAGGAAGCTCATCATTCTCGAATGACTATCCATCCGGGCGACGACAAAATATATCGAGACGTGAAGGGGATTTTCTTTTGTATAGGCATGAAGAAGGATGTGGCGGAATTTGTAGCTCGATGCATGACTTGCCAAAGAGTAAAGGCTAAACAAAAGAAACCAGGTAGATTGCTTCAGCCCTTGGATATCCCACAATGGAAATGGGAGAGCGTCTCAATGGGTTTCGTCGATGGATTGCCACGATCAAGGAAGGGCAATACGAGCATCTAGGTAATAGTGGATAAACTTACAAATATCGCTCATTTCATTCCTGTGAAGAGCAAGAAGACGTCGTCTTGGCTGGCATTAGTTTATCTTCGATAGATAGTACGTTTGCATGGAGTACCGTCCAGTATAGTGAGTGATTGTGACCCCATCTTTACTAGCTTGTTTTGGAAAAGCTTGCAAGTGGCATTAGATACACAGCTACGTTTGAGCACAACATATCATCCTCAAACAGACGGATAGACTAAGAGGGTGAATAGAGTTCGTGAGGATCTTCAGAAACCGTGTATCCTAGACTTTTGAGGGACTTGGGAAGAGCACCTTTCTTTGGTGGAGTTTTCCTACAACAACATTTACCAGTCAATCATAGGCATAACACCCTTCAAAGCATTATATGGACGACTATGTAGATCATTGCCTTGTTGGTGGGAGTTTACAGACATACTTCTACATGGGCCAGATATTAATCGAAATACTTTTGAGCAGATTGATCTTATCCGTCGAAGAATGAAAGACGCTCAAGATAGACATAAATCTTACGTTGATAAGAGGAGGACTGACTTGAAATTTAAAGTAGGAGATATGGTCTTCATTAAAGTGTCACCGCTAAGAAAGTAGTTCGCTTTGGTTCAGTAGGGAAATTGGCACCAAGGTTCATAGGGTCATTCCCTATAGTAGAGAGGATTGGGAAGATGGCTTATAGGATTAAGCTACCAGATAAATTGGCGGGCATACACGACATATTTCATCATATAGTAGAGCCTAACACCCTTGAGGTCGTAGAAGTTGAGAAGGAAGCATCAGTGAGACAAGTTCGTTCTCATATCCTTGGATCAGAAATCAAGAAGCTTCAAAACAAGGAAATCAAATTAGTTAAAGTGCAATGGGGAGAGGACCGCGAAGATGCGACGTGGGAACCCGAAGATAGGATTCGCGCTTCTTATCCTTTTCTCTTTGAGAGTACATTCTTGACTTCTTTTCCAAGCCATTACTTTTCATTTGCTTATATCATTCTAGTTTATTTATCCTATCATTCGAACCTTTCGATCCTTAGGTAGAAATCAATGGTTGGAAACATGTGTTTGAAACATGTTATGATTGATAGTTGGAAGTGGTCGCTAGTGCTTGCTCGTGGATGCATATACACACACTAGGCACTAGATTGTCTCAATCACTTACATGTTGCATATGGATGTATATGGAATTTTAAACTTGCTATGGATGGAAATGGATGTATCATCATATAGATGCTGCATTTTAATCAATGATTGTGCACACATATAGAGTTTATAAGTTATATTAGGGCAAATTGCATACACTTTGGATTCATGGCACAAACATACATTGCATTATGGAAGTCAACTGAATCAGTTGACTGTCCGATTTTCACATTAGGGTAAGGACATATACACACAACACTTTGCATAAGTTCATACAAGCATTAAAATCTCTTAAGGACAATGGACACCTGTGATGATGGATGAGTAGATGGATGTTAGGATAATAACATTCTTCCAAACATGGAGATTTCGGGGACGAAATCCTTTAAGTAGGGGAGAATGTAACACCCTAAACTATAATACACTATAACCATAATAAATCTTCAGTATTAACCGAAACCAACAGTATTGCTGCATTCATCTTGGAATTCTGGATCAGGTGGAACCTAGGTTTGTGTAAAACAGACAATGTATGATGAAGTTATGGGCTCTAAAATGTTATATACATATATGAGGCTTATGTATAGATATAATCAACCAAAACAATTCAAAACAAATTTAAATGAACGAGCAGAAAAAGCAAGTGGCAAGAAGACCCGTTGGGGGTCGACCACACCCAGCTTGGGTTGACCCATTGGTCGACCCAATAAGGGTCGGATCGACCCAGTGGTAGGTAGGTCGACCCATACGTGATTTGGCCGAATTCTGAACTGTGAACCTAGATTGTTTTATGTCTCTATTCATGCTGACTCAGCATGACTTGTACGGTTCAAATTTAAAACCTAGATCTAACGGTTGGTGTTGGCTCTGTAATTCTATAAATAGATGGCTTCCCTCATTCAGGAATTCACACAAATTCTTCACATCTTACTATGCCCCTAAATTATTCTGAAAAATATAAACACATAATGGGGGAATGCTGCTAAAGATTGGATCAAACAGAAGCAACATCAACCAAGACTTGCATACCTACACCAGGATTGGACTTGAACTTTCTGTGGCCTAGTATATTTATCTTCACCAAGACTCATTGTGAGTTACAGTTATTTACAGATCCGATTTCTTAGGCCTTGAACATGACAGTTAAATAAAACTGGCTAGGATCTATAGTAAAATAAATACACCTGATTCTTTGTTGTCACCTATGTCATTATAAACCTGTTATACATATGCATGTGATGTCATTATAAACCTGTTATGCATATGCATGTGATGTCGCTATAATCCTGTTATACATATGTCAGTGATGTTGTTAATTGAACAAGTTATACACATGCCTGTAATATTGGATAAATAACAAGTTAAATGTAGCTATCTTCCTTTTCCCATTTTCTATGTTTATTTCCAGTCTTGCCTACATACATACATGATTTGATTCTATTCCTTCCCTTCTGTTTTCTTTTTTATTTTACGCCATGCCTAGGCCCATGGGAGCATAGGCTATATCCGATTAAAATGGGCATACCTTTGGGGCAATAATAAATAACATGAAAAAGGAATTTAGGCATGTTATTTGCTTGGAATAAATTAATTATAATTTGGGAAAAAGGATAGATGTACCAAATTAGACTTGCTGTAGACACTTGTTGTATACGAGCATTATGCATAAACATGTAACTTGGGAATGTAGTTGATCAATAATAAGCATATGACTCGACATGTTGACTTTGACTTAAACATACATTAAGTAACTGCCATGTTAAGAATAAGGTTGTATACACAAAATGACATTACAACCATGCTTATTAATAAACCTGAACCTGTTAGGATAAACATTAATATTGATAAGGAAAGAGGTCCCCCATCTGCTGTTGTATCGGGTATTCGTGACTCTGAAATCCTAGTTACTTGGGGGCACAAGCTTAGGGGATTTGGCTTGTGTTAATCTGTTATTTGGAATCCATATCAGTTAGTATTCTTGTTGGTATCTTATCTAAGGGTCCCGCACTAGGTAGGGGCCAGGGTACACTTTACTGAACTTGATAGTAAGATGTTCATGTAGGTGTGGTTACGGGCGCTTTCCGGTAGAGTCATGAGGGTGCATGAGTCCGACTAGGGAAGATAAGATGCTATACCACCAGTAAATAGGTCTATGTCACATGATTACTGGTTTAGGTGCGATACACACTACTGCTGAGGCTGACACGGGGTATTTCATAGTAGGGAGCCGATCGCTTGGGTAGTAATTAGGGTACACCAGATCCTGTTGTTATGTAATAAGGTTAACACCTAATACTGTTATGTAATTAAGGTACACCTAATCTTGCTGTTTAATCATGTTGTTTATCCCTGCTGTAATCCTGTGATATGTAATTAAGCAAAGAATCAAATCCTGTTGAACTTGTTTAAACACCCCACCTCATTTAAGGTCACTCACAAAGGGAATTCCTTAACTTTGGTGGAGCGCTATAGGTAAAAGATACAGATAATTTACAAGACAGACATATAAGAAGTGGGAAAACTAAATTTATTTCATAAGCACGTGATTTTGTCAAAACATTACAACAAACTGTCTTAAAACAACTTCCAAATTATTACAACAAAATCTCTGTCTTGTTTGAAACATAAAGAAGCATAAAACGATAATAAAGTAGCATAATCCCCATTAAGAGTGTATCCAAAGCCACAACCCAAGAAAGGAGAGTCCAAGCAATACATCTACTCTCTTCAAGCTTGCAAAAGGTCTGAACTAAGCTGAGGTGTTCCCTCCCTGCAGACCTGGGGCGGGGGGGGGGGGGGGGAGGGGAGGAACAGAAGAAAAGAAGATGAAAGAAAAATGGGTCAGATATAAGTCTGGTAAGTCCAATGATTTTTCAGCATGTGAACAAGAAAAAGATCATGACAGTAATAGACTGAAAATAGGACAATACCAGAATAACAAGATAACATAAACCAAGATAAGTCAGCTTAAACTGAATATACCATCGCACCCATTCCTATTTCTCTGCACCTACTAACTATTGTTTCCACCAACCTCACATGTTCATAACAAAGTGATCCCCTTTATCAATCAGCTTCTACTCGTATATGTTTAATACTTGTGTCATTCGGCCCCCGCTTGATTGTAGATACCTGTGCTGGTCCCACCATGGGGTGTATCGAATCCTATGGTGGCAACCCGACACAATTCAAGATGCATAGTGTATGACTATTGATGCCCAGTGCTTGCTTTTTCCACCCTGGAGTACGTGCACGCCCGTACTCCGTCGGAACCTACACTGACGCACCACCCGCTGTTGTTTTGACCGCTTATAATCAGCCCAGTAATCGTGCCCCACCCTGCCCAGTTCAGGGTACCATGATACATCTATGTAAATTACTGCTGAAATGGGTCCCCGTTACTAGGGTTTCCTAATCAACATGTTAAAATGGTTAAGTGTTCTCAAATTAACCTAACCCCACCAATGAGTTTAGTTAACATGTTGTATTGGTTAAGTGTTGCCTTAATTAACTTAACCCTACCATTCCTGTCTTAGCTTTAATCCATTCATTAAAGCACCAACCACTCACATTAGACAGGTATTGTTGCGGTCGGTGGATGTGCCGGTCGGATCCTGGAAGTCTTACACCGCAACCAAGTCTAACCTTGGGTCCTTTTGGGCTTGATGCACTAACCTCTCACATTAGATCTATATTGTTACGATCGCTGGATGTGCTGGGCAGTTCCAGGCAGTCTTATGCCGTAACTCAATCTAACCTCGGGTTAGGCATATTCGTCTTTTACTAAATTTACGTATTTATCCTTCATGTTTATATGTAAATTATCAATCAATTGTTGTCATTCAAGTCATGCACCAAATATCCCCTAATTGATGTTCATAATTTTTAGGTATATAAATTATACCATTCATGCTACCAATCTATGCCAATAATATATAATTTAATATTTTTCCAACGTTACCCACGTTATACGTTCGCATAAATCACATAGAATGTTAGGCTCTCTACTTAGCCAAACTCATAAACAAAATGGGAAAAAGAGGAACATGCAACATTCCAACACCATAAAAATATGGATCTAACCACACATGTGTCATATGAATTTGGCATAGAACAATATACACTTAATTATGAACTTGCAATTTTAGATCCATTCAACCTGAATCCTAAGCATGTAAATAGGAGTTTACATAGAACTACACAAATTCAATTATTCATGTAGATGTGAACTTGCATTTGGGTTGAATCAAGTTAACATAGGTCTAACACAGAGGCATGTAGATCTAAACATTTAGGCATATATGACATGAATTAGCCTATAAACTTGCATGTAACATAACATGATCGAATCACCAAACTTACATATAACACGATAGTTTTCATTCCAAAATTCCTATACAACATAATCGGTTTATTCACCAAATTCTATACAACATGATAGATTCAATAAACCACAATAATATCACAGGCATATATGATAGAATTGTCACACGAATAGACATGAATTAGCATCACTATTATCATACAACTTGATATAATTCTAATTTTCATTTTATTACAAATCATGTCTTTAATTTATTCACATCTAAAAGATAACTAAACTTAAAAACAAAAGAAAAGTCTTGTTTTCTGGGATCAGTATTCTGAAACTGAATAACTATCCCTTGAAGTAAACTATCGATTCACTAACTTTTGATTTGATTCATAGCTTCTAACTTGCTTTCTAATTGGAGAAGAATGGCGGCTACTTTAGGTTGACCATGGAAAGCATGACGGCTCTTGGAATGAATAGTTGTGTGATTTAGGGTTGAGGGTTAGGGTTGCTTTTATAGAGGTTTAAACTAATGTAAGCCGTTAGATCAACCTAGGAGTAATCAGGACCATCCAGACAAGATAGAGTTATCCAGAAACAGCCACATATGCCCTAGCGACTTAGCAACAGGTCAAAATTCGTCACTGTTTGGATCTGGATGCAGGAGTCGACCCCTACAGGGGGGTCGACACCTATGTCGACTCACTCTGGGGGGGTCGACCCCTGAGCGGGAATTTTCCCGCTCAGCCTATTCTGCTTGAATTTCGAGTTTTGAACTTGGTTTAATTATTTAATATATTTATATTTAATTTCAGATTTAACATGAACTCTTCTGGACTCCATAACTTCTTCATATGGAGTCCGATTCATGCAAACTCGGACTCTATCTCAAGCAAAATTTTGAGACGAACACAATGGCGTAACCCGTTTCCCTTAATTCTCACTTTAACAATTAAGTATTCTTTAATTCGTTACTTTAATAAATGCAGAAATTTAAGGGTGTTACATTCTCCCCTCCTTAAATGATTTCGTCCCCAAAATCTTCAAGTCAAAAAGAATGTATATCCTACCATTTAATCGTCCATCTACTCAACCATCAAACACTGGCGTCCATTGTCCTTAAAAAGACTTCTAATGCTTTCATGATCATATGCATAGTGTCTGTACATGTCCTTATCTAATGCAAAATCAGGCGGTTTACTGATTCAGTTGACCTCCTTAATGCGAATTATGTCAGTGTCATGAGTCCATTACGTATGCAATTATTCCTAATCATTCTTGCTACATGAGTGCACAATCATTCATACAAATGCAACGTCCATATGATAACACATCAAGTTCAATCCATATAAAAATCCATATATGCAATATGAAAGTGACTGGGCCGATCTAACACCTAATGTGTGTGTATATGCATCCACTAGCAACCACTTGCAACCACTTGCAACCATCAATCATAACATGTTTCAAATACATGTTTACATCCATTGGTTTTGATGTAAGGATAAAGAATTAAATCGAGGAGATATACTTAAAAGGTAGATACAAGCATGCATAAACTTAAGGAAAAAGAGATCAAGGATGTACCCCAAAAACGAAAAGGGTAGGCTACGCGTATTTTGTCCTCAGTTTCCTAAGTTGCGTCTTCCTCAGCGTCACTCCATTGAACTTTAATTTGCTTGACTTCACGGTTGCATAGCTATTTGACCTCTGTACCCAATATACGAGTTGGAACTCTTCTCACAGTCGCTTCTCGTTCCACTTCTACTTCCTCTAGTATGCTTGGCTCCACAACTTCCACGGACTCATGCAAGCACTTTCAAAGTTGGGAAACATGAAAAACATTATGAACTCCAGCCAGTCTTTTGGGTAGCTCTACTTTGTAAGCCATTGTCCCAATCCTTTCAATGATAGGAAATGGTCCTACAAATCTTGGTGCCAACTTTCCTACGGAACCAAAGCGAATGACATTCCTCAAAGGAGATACTTTAAGGAACACCCTGTCCCCAACCTCAAACTCAAGGTTCGTCCTTCTTTTGTCTGCGTAGGACTTCTGTCTATCTTGGGCAGTCTTCATTCTTCTTCGTATCAAGTCCACTTTCTCTGAGTTTCTTTAATCATGTCTAGCCCAAGTATGAGCTTGTCTGTAGACTCCCTCCAACAAGTTGGTGATCGGCATGGTCTTCCATATAAAGCTTCGAAGGGTGCCATGCCTATGGTGGATTGGTAGCTATTGTTGTAAGCAAATTCTACCAAAGGAAGATGATCCTCCCATGTCCCCCCAAAATCAAGAATGCACAATCTCAAGAGGTCTTCTAATACTCTGTTCACCCTTTCCGTCTGACCATCGGTTTGGGGGTGATAGGCCGTGCTTAAGCATAGCTGTGTGCCCACAGCCTCTTGCAAGTTCCTCCAAAACTCACTTGTAAAGATAGGATCTCGATCACTTACTATGCTGGAGGGTATCCCATGGAGTCGAACTATCTCTTTAAGATATATGGATGCTAAAGACGAGGCAGTCCTTCTACTCTTAACAGGTATAAAGTGAGCACCTTTAGTGAGCTTGTCCACTATTACCCAAATACTGGTATTGCCCCTTCTGGACCTGGGAAACCCATCAACAAAGTCCATCGAAATGCTATCCCACTTCCATTATGGGACCTCTAGAGGATGAAGCAAACCACCAGGCTTCTTCTGTTCCGCTTTGACTTGCTGGCATATCAAGCACTTAGAGACGAATTCAGCTACGTCTCTCTTCATGCCATTCCAAAAGAAAACCCTTTTTATATCTTTATACATCTTGTCTCCACCTGGGTGTATGGTTAACTTAGAATGGTGTGCTTCTTCAAGAGCCGTCTTTACCAAATCCGTTGCTTGTGGGACGCATAGTCTTCCATCCCGTCTCAACCAACCCTTATCATCGATGGAGTATCTATTGAGGTGACTAGAAGTCTCACCCCTAATTAGCTTATCCATTACATCAACTAGCCGAGGGTCTTCACGTTGTGCGGTCCCTATTGAGTCCAAAAGAGTAGGTCGCACTTCTAGCGATGCTAATAAACCACGTACAAATTCAGAGGAGGGTCTAAAGTCAAAGTTAGCTATGTACTCCAAGCTTTTCCTTCCTACAAAGAGAGGGCTTAAGGTCCGCTTCTTTCTACTCAAGGCGTCTGCTACCACATTGCCCTTGCCAAGGGTACAAGAAATCTCAAAATCATACGACGCAAGAAACTCCATCCACCTTTGTTGTCTTAAGTTTAGATCCTTCTGTGAGAAAAGGTACTTTAATGATTCATGGTCAGTACACAATTCAAACCTTTCTCCTAGCAGGTAATGGCGCCATGATTTAAGAGCGAAAATAATGGCAGTTAGCTCCAAATCATGAGTTGGATAGTTCTTCTCATGTACCTTCAACTGCCTTCCCCCATAACAAACAACTTTACCTTCTTGCATCAAGACAGAGCCTAATCCTGTACCGCATGCATCTGTGTATACAGTAAACATTTTTCTCCCATCAGGCAATGTCAGAACTGGGGCTGTTGTTAGAGCCCTTTTCAAACGTTGGAAAGCAACATCGCAATCCAAATCCCAAGCGAAAGTTAGGTTCTTCTTCGTCAACCTTGTAAGTGGAGCTGAGATTTTCGCAAAGACTTTAAAGAAATTTCGATAAAAGCCCGCTAGCCCGAGAAAGCTTCGGACTTTGGTTGCATTCCGTGGAATCTTCCAATCTTGCACCGTAACTACTTTTGCGGGGTCCACAGCTATCCCCTCTTTGGACACCACATGTCCAAGGAATCTTACTTCTCCTCTCCAGAAATGGTATTTGGAGAATTTGGCTTTTAATTGATGTGCATGAAGAATATCCATGACTTCCCTTAAATGCAGAGCATGCTCTTCCTCACTCTTCGCGAAAATCAAAATGTCATCCACGAAGACTACCACAAACTTATTAAGACATTCCCTGAACACCCTGCTCATCAAGTCAACGAAATAAGCGGGTGCGTTAATCAACCCGAAAGGCATGATAAGCCATTCGAAGAAACCGTTCGGGGTTCTGAACGTGGTCTTATCAATGCTGTCTTCTGCCACTCTTAGCTGATGAAACCCGGTAGCCAGATCTAGTTGGGAGGAAACCGATGCACCTACAAGCTGATCGAACAAGTCATCTATTCTTGGAAGTGGGTGCCTATTCTTCTTGGTCAGCTTGTTTAGCTCTCTATAATCAACGCATAGGCGAAGTGAGCCATCTGCTTTGGTTGCGAATACCACCGGAGCACCCCATTTAGAAATACTCCGCCTTATAAACCCCTTTTCTAGTAGCTCTTTAACTTGCTTGCTGAGCTCTTTCCTCTCTTTTGGAGCCATGTGTCTAATGGGTAAAGCAACGGGTTTTGCCTTATCAACGAGGTATATGCGGAAGTCTATCTCCCGCTTCGGAGGTAAGCCCTTCACCTCTTCAAATACATCCGAGTATTCACGGACTACTTTAACAGAGTGCAAATTCTCAACAGACGCACCAAGAGATTCTAGGTAGCTAAGCATAACAGAGTTCGTGGGATTACAAGAGATTTCGAGAGTGTTACTGAGGCGAGTCATGAGTCTAACCACTCTCTTTTCACAATCAAGGATGACACCATTACTGGATAACCAATCCATGCCTAGAACCAACCCATAGCCCGTGAAGCCCAAAACATAGGCATTACATCTAAACCCAACACTTAGTATAGAAATTTTTAAATCCAAACAAATCATTGATAAATAAGCCGAACCCCCAATTGGATTTGAAACAACCAAGGGATCATTTACTATACTGGTGTCTAGGTGCAGAGGCTCAACTAAAGCAGTAGATATAAAAGAGTGCGATGCGCCATAATCAAAGAGTGTACGAATAGGATGATCAAAAAGATAAACTAAACTCTCAACAGAAATATTTCTACCTCGTTCTTGCGGAGGTGCTATGAGAGCGTGAACCTGCCCTCCAGAAGTGGATCCAGCTCTCTGCCCTTGCCCTTGCTTTCTTGGGCAGTCCTAAGCCATGTGTCATGTCTCGCCACACTGAAAACAACCACCCATCTTCCTCTTCTTCTTTCTGCAGTCCTTAATCAGATGTCCAGGAATGCCACAAAAATTACACTTCCTCTTGTCATGGGGTTTTTTGTTCTTCTCGCCCTTCTTGGAATCCGTCTTCTTGTTCTGTGATCCTTCCACTTTTTTTATCTTGAGGTACTTCCACCTTTGTCTCTTTCTTGCCATCCTTATCTTCTTCTTGTAATAATGCCATGTCCACCAGTCTCTCATAAGTTGCACCCATAGGTATATGGGACATAGCTACGCTGTGCAGTGGCTCATTCAACCCTTTAACAAAACAAAGAACCTTCTTATGTGGAGTGTTTACTAACTCTAATCCGAACCTTGCCAACTGGTTGAATTGGTTAACGTATTCCTTGACCGACATACTTCCCTATTTGAGAGATAAGAACTTCTCTAACTGTAGGCTTCGTTCAGCTTGTGAGAGGAATTTCATTTCAAACCTCATTCTGAAATCCACCCAAGTTTCAACTGGACTTTCAGCATTAGTAACTTCCCACCAATACGAGGCTTCATCTTTAAGCAACTATACGGCTAGCTATATCTTCTGCCTATCGTCCACTTCGAAGATAACAAACAAATCTATGGTTTCTTTGAGCTAGTTCCTTGCTTCCACGAATGATTCATTTCCATTGAAATTCTTTCCACCCATGGGTCAAAAGTCTCTACATATCATTGAGAAAGCATTTGCACATGGAGGAGGAGGAGGAACCGCTGCAGCTGGGGGAGGAGGAACGTTTGCTGGGCCCGCATCATTAGCTCTAGCCTCTAGGTACCTTCTGAACCAGCTAGGTATGGCAAGCCCTCCGGAAGGTTAAGATCCCCAGACATGCTGAAATGAAAAAGGAAAGATTCAAAACAAAGGATAGAAAGATAGTGCATATTGCTATGGGGATTGTGCCTTTAAAATAAAAACAATACTTTTTCTTGAAAATGCTTCTTTAAACCACTTTTTGAAAATTAGTTTTCAAAAACTTTTATCTGATCTGGTAAACCTTTGCTCTGATACCAAGTGAAACACCCTACCTCCATTAAGGTCACTCACAAAGGGAATGCCTTAACTTTGGTGTAGCGCTATAGGTAAAAGATACAGATAATTTACAAGACAGACATATAAGCAGCGGAAAAACTAAATTTATTTCATAAGCATGTGGTTCTGTCAAAACATTACAACAAACTATCTTAAAACAACTTCCAAATTATTACAATAAAATCTCTTTCTTGATTGAAACATAAAGAAGCATAAAACGATAATAAAGTAGAATAATCCCCATTAAGAGTGTATCCAAACCCATAGCCCAAGAAAGGAGAGTCCAAGCAATACATCTACTCTCTTCAAGCTTGCAAAAGGTCTAAACTAAGCTGAGGTGTTCCCTCCCTGTGGACCTAGGGGGGGGGGGGGGGACGGAAGAAAAGAGGACGAAAGAAAAATGGGTCAGACATAATTCTGGTAAGTCCAGTGATTTTTCAGCATGTGAACAAGAAAAAGATCATGACAGGAATAAACTGAAAATAGGACAATACCAGAATAACAAGATAAGGCAGCTTAAACTGAATATACCATCGCACCCATTCCTATTTCTCTGCACCTACTAACTATTGTTTCCACCAACCTCACATGTTCACAACAAAGTGATCCCCTTTACCAATCGGCTCCTACTCGTATATGTTTACTACTTGTGTCATTCGGCCCCCGCTTGATTGTAGATACTTGTGTTGGTCCCACCATAGGGTGTATCAAATCCTATGGTGGCAACCCGACACAATTCAAGATTCACAGTGTATAACTACTGATGCCCAACGCCTGCTTTTTCCACTTCGAAGTACGTGCACGCCCGTACTACGTTGGAACCTACACTGACACACCACCCGCCGTTGTTTTGACCGCTTATAATCAGCCCAGTAATCGTGCCCCACCCTTCCTAGTTCAGAGTACCATGATACATCTATGTGGGCTACTGCTGAAATGGGTCCCCGTTACTAGGGTTTCCTAATCAACATGTTAAAATGGTAAAGTGTTATCAAATTAACCTAACACCACCCATCAGTTTAGTTAACATGTTGTATTGGTTAAGTGTTTCCTTAATTATATTAACCCTACCATTCTTGTCTTAGCTTTAATCCATTCATTAAAGCACCAACCACTCACATTAGATAGGATTGTTGTGGTTGCTGGATGTGCTGGTCGGTTCCGGGCAGTCTTACACCGCAACTCAGTCTAACCTCGGGTCCTTTAGCGCTTGATGCACTAACCTCTCACATTAGATCTATACTGTTACGGTTGCTGGATGTGCCGGGCGGTTCCAGCCAGTCTTATACCATAACTCAATCTAACATCGGGTTAGAAATATTCGTCTCTTACTAAATTTACATATTTGTCCTTCATGTTTATATGTAAATTATCAATCAATTGTTGTCATTCAAGTCATGCCCCAAATACTATGCCAATAATATGTAATTTAATATTTTCCCAACGTTACCCCCATTATACGTTCGTATAAATCACATAGAATGTTAGGCTCACTACTTAGCCTAACTCATAAACAAAAGGGGAAAAAGAGGAACATGCAACATTCCAACACCATAAAAATATGGATCTAACCACATATGTGTCATATGAATTTGGCATAGAACAATATACACTTAATTATGAACTTGCAATTTTAGATCCATTCAACCTGAATCCTAAGCATGTAAATAGGAGTTTACATAGAACTACAAAAATTCTATTAGGCATGTAGATGTGAACTTGCATTTGGGTTGAATCAAGTTAACATAGATCTAACATAGAGGCATGTGGATCTAAACATTTAGGCATATATGACATGAATTAGCCTATAAACTTTCATGTAACATAACATGATCGAATCACTAAACTTACATATAACACGATAGTTTTCATTCCAAAATTCCTATACAACATAATAGGTTTATTCACGAAATTCTATACAACATGACAGATTCAATAAACCGCAATAATATCACAGGCATATATGATAGAATTGTCATACGAACAGACATGAATCAACATCACTATTATCATACAACTTGGTACAATTCTAATTTTCATTTTATTACAAATCATGTATTTAATTTGTTCACGTCTAAAAGATAACTAAACTTACAAACAAAAGAACAGTCTTGTTTTCTGGGATCTGTATTCTGAAACTGAATAGATATCCCTTGAAGTAGACTATCAATTCACTAAATTTTGATTTGATTCGTAGCTTCTAACTTGCTTTCTAATTGGAGAAGAATGGCGGCTACTCTAGGTTGACCATGGACAGCATGACGGCTCTTGAAATGAATTTTTGTGTGATTTAGGGTTGAGGGTTGGGGTTGCTTTTATAGAGGTTTAAACTAATGTAAGCCGTTAGATCAACCTAGGAGCAATCAGGACCATCCAGACAAGATAGATTTATCCAGAAACAGCCACATATGCCCTAGTGACTCAACAACAGGTCAAAATTCGTCACTATTTGGATATGGATGCAGGAGTCCACCCCTATAGGGGGGTCGACACCTATGTCGACTCCCCTATAGTGGTTCGACACCTATGTCGACTCCTCTTGGAGGGGGGGGGGGGGAGGTCGACCCCTAAGCGGGAATTTTCCCGCTCAGCCTATTCTGCTTGAATTTCGAGTTTTGAACTTGGTTTAATTATTTAATATATTTATATTTAATTTTATATTTAACATGAAATCTTCTGAACTCCATAACTTCTTCATACAGAGTCTGATTTATGCCAATTCGTACTCTATCTCAAGCACAATTTCGAGACGAACGAAATGGCGTAAGCCGTTTCCCTTAATACTAAATTTAACAATTAAGTATTCTTTAATTCGTTACTTTAATAAACGCTGAAATTTTTGGGTGTTACACCTGTTATACTAGTATTGGTGCAGACATATATGTTTAGACATTACCTGTATTTAGGATACGAATGTGAAGTACAACTTGACCATGATTTATTCTCGTTATTCTTTTCCATTGTACTATCATGTTTAGTTTATCTGTTCAGGTACTGTACCTTTCTTATCCAGTCTTATTTACCTATCTTGGCATTCCTATTTTATGCATATTTGTAAGTCATTGGAACTCGCCAGACTTTATATCTGATCCTTTTCTTTTGATTCCCTCTACCTTTCCTCCCTTGGGTCCTCAGAGTAGAAGCACTCAACAGTGACTAGGATTTTCTTTAGCAGCTTGGACTTGTCTTGGACTTCTCGTGATGTATCGTTTTGACTTGCTCTCTACTTTGGTTTGGCTTGTGACATGGGATATGACATTATGTACTTTGGTATTTTATTATTTGAGATGGTTTGAAAGACAGACTTTAGACAGTTTGCTAGTTGTAACTGGTTTTGATGTATTTCTGAGACTACACTTTATTTCTTTTATAATAAAGTTTAAAATTTACCATTGCTTATTTCATCTGCCTTGTATATTCTCTGTAATGATTGCCTGTTGAGCTTCATGGAACTTAATGCATTCTATTATGAGTGACATTAACGGACGTGGGGTGTCACAGATACGTTACATCGCATAAAAAGGGATGCGATATATTTCATCCCGAGGGATGCGATAGTATTACATCCCAAGGGGTGCGATTACATCGCTTCTTTGGGGATGCGATATATCACGTCCTGAGGGATGCGATGTATCTAATCTGAGGGATGTGATTCCTTGCTTCTGGGGTATGCGATATAGAGGGACTCAGAATTCCTGTTCGGACTGTATTTCGAGGGATGCAAAAATTTCGTTTTGAGGTGTTGTGAGGCCTACGTTCATGCAACTCCATCCGAGACTGAATTTTTAGTGTTCTGGCGACACTTCTGGCTTTGGTGCCATGCGACAGGTAGAGTCGGGTGGGCCTGGTATGCTTTTGGGAACTGGACTAAAAGGTTGGTTAACACTTGCTCCCTAAAGTACGTCTTGTCTTGACATGATTTTCTTTGAGTTTGAGACGATTATTTCTAGAAATTGGAAAGACCTCCAAGTTGTTAGACACTTGGTCGCCATCATTCTGTTGGGCATGTCGAGAATCTCGATCCGTTGGTAGCTCCTTTAAACATCTAATTCCTGTCGACTCATGAAATTAAATGTTAGTCATCGAATCTCATTTACGTCGGGACATAAACAAGCCATGGTCAGCACAATGGCGTGTATACGCCCACACATTTTCATGTGGTATTGCACGATGCAATCAGAGTTTGAAAATAAAAAATGATAAGTGAATGTGTTGTTGGTTTACGACTACGTGAGTTGGATTTCCAAATTGATATCGAGTCGTGGATTCGACCGTTTATCATATGTTCTCGAGTCGTTTAGACTTACGAGCGTATGATTGGTTAGGGAACCATATCGGTGTCAATTATTGTAATATCGGAAGCACGTACGCATGGTCATAACCGGAGTATCGAGATAGAAATTTCTCCAAATTTGGAAATTTCATTTTCGTTCATTCGTTATTTTCATATATGTATATATATATATATATATGTATGTATGTATATACACAAATATATATATATATATATATGATAGGCCATTTCACCATTTTTTTAATACTCCCCATCACGGTGAGGGTATCCCTGGAGGGATGTGAAATCTTGCATCCTCGAAGGGATGCGAGTGCTCAATCGGGCCAAGCCCACTTTTCCCTATCCTCGTATAAAAGCCGAAAATGACTTCTCCCCTCTCCTACCTTGCTCATTTTTCGCATATGGATAACCTCATATTACCTTCAATTGAATCCGAACTCGAATCGAACATTTTAGTTGGGTTTCTGAATTTTAATCCAAAATCGCCTAGTCACCTAGCCCCCCTCCCTAATTGAACTTGAATCCACGATTTTTGGTGGGGTTAGATTTCGTGCTGAGGAGGAGAATAGGTATGAAGGAGAGGGAGAAGGGGGATGAGGAGATAGGAAAAGAGGGAGAAGAAGGGAAGAGCAATTCGTGCCGCATCCTTGGGGAATCGTGCCTCTACATCAGATGGATGAGGCTTCTGCATCCGACGGATGCGAGATTTCGCATTCGAGGGATGCGGATTTCGCATTCGTGGGATGCGAGGTCTTGTTCCCTAAGGGGATGCAATGCGAGTTGAAGGTCGAGCAGGAGTTAAGTGTTCTAGGGGATGCGAACTCTCGTGGGAAAGAGGAGGGATGCGAGACTTCGAGCTAGAAGTTAGTTGCAATTTTTCTCTGTCTTAGGGATGCGATTTTTGCATCCCTGGGACTTAGAAAATTTTGGTTCTCCTTGGCTGCGATGCATTCTACTGTTCCTAATGAGGAGTTCGAATCCCGGATGACTAGCCATTAGACTTGCGCCGTTTTCACAATGTTTAATGATTGGATTGGACTTAGGCTTGTAAATATGATTTAGAGCATAAACTCGGACTATGAACACAAGACCAGACTATCGAACTTTAGATTCGTTTTCCAGTTCCATTCACGACGTGGAAGCGACTCGATGTGAAGCTGACGATATCGATTGACGATGACAATGGTTACAGCTTTAAGAATTAGTGGTCGTCGCTGTGTCATGAGTTCCTTTATTATAAATGTATCATTATTGCACTTCACTGCACGTACATGCTAGTTTACACAACCATGAGGGGGTATAGGTTATTCAATGTGATGCCTAATGCAACTATATTGAAAGTATAGCTTAACAATGGAAACAAGATCGTCTAAGAAACAACATACTTTGGAAGCCAAAGCCTCTTAGCACATGCCAACCCAATCTGGGGTCAACTAGCGGTATCGGTTCGGGGGACAACAAGCTTGAGACCTCAGAAGTGTCCACCCCTGCTTGCTCATAGGCTCAACGAAGGCGCCTGAACAGGGTTTGCAGTCAAAAGATCCACAACAAATGGCCAAGCACCCAACTGAACTGTCGGTGTTGAAAGGGACTACTGCAACCGAGGGAAATCCTAAGGAGGAAGAAGACGTAGATAATGAGTGGGGAGAGACCCTCGAGGCACTGGATACGATGGTGGATGTCATTGTAGTTAACAACCCACCAGATTTGATGCCTTCACATGTCGATGAAAGTGCGTTGAGGTGCATTTGTACAAGATTCAGAATACCTTGGGATGACATTCGCTTTAACTGAAAGCGGGAGAGGGCACACACACCTCTAAAAGGATATACTGCTTGGAATATGCATATGTGCATTTCTGGGTGCGTGCCCTATCTTACGACTTTTTTCGAGATAGTTGTGTTACTTTCATTTAGCCCCAACGCAGCTTCGTTTGAATGGGTATGTCTTCCTCCTTAGCACCAGCGTCTTATTCAGGGAGCATCTGCACTTAGAACTAATGGAGAGGACATCCGGTCCCCTTTCCAAATTAAATGGAAGATTACCAGCCCACCTTCACTGTATTACCTGGAGGCACTATATGGCACCCGATTCATCTTAGGGTCGTGGAGTAGACTTGGTATTTTCAAGTGCTAGTGGTTCTTTGTCCTCTGTCCTCCTGAATTTGCTAGGCTTTAGTTGGTCAGAATTAAGTATCTGTTATTGCTTTGGGCTTGAAGTTAGTTGAGTTACGGGCTCTGAGTAAACTTTGAGATTCTGTAATAGGAATTCCTCCAACACCCAAAGGTGTAGTGTACCTAGAGCGTCTCGAGCTATTGAGGGCCATCCCGCCCAGAGCTCGCTCTACTGAGAACATCCTGGATGAGTAGGTTCTTCGCTAAATGGGCTTACTCCCCGCTAAACATACAATGTTTTGGCCAATTACTGCTGGGGAAGGGAAGGAGAAAACCAAGGGAGAAGGGAGTTTCCTGGGTTGCAAAAGGAAGGTGCCTCTTGTCATGTATAAGCGACACAAGGCCGCGAAGATTCAAGAAGGAACCAGTGGGAGGTGCCGGTGATGTGGAGACGGTCACTGGAGAATAGGGTATGCCATCGACCCCTATCCCGTCTACGACTATTGATATGAGGGCGAGAGAGTCTCCTAGGATGGTTTCTCTGATTACTAGCTTTGGGACCACCGCGTCATTGGAAAGGGTGGACCGGTTTAAGGACTTACACAAGGTCCCATTCGATCTTACTTTGTCTTGGCCTAGTAACACAAGTTCTGGAAGTCTAACGCTGAATGTTGGAGAGATAACCCCTTCAAGCGGGCCTCAATCTGGTCTGTGGAGAGTGCACTTAGGACACACTCATAAATACGGCATAACACAACATTTGTTTGTGTGTGTAGGGTGCTCGAACCTATTCTTGAGTCTGTTTCGTGCATGTGAAATGGTTCGAGACAGCGACAATGGAAAATACCGAGGTCAGGGGAGCAGACGCCAACGATAAAAAAGGAGCGGGTCAGTTAGTGGTTTTAAGAAAATGACTGATCTGTCCCTATATTCTTTTCGCTCTCATGGTCGCGGCAGTGATCATGGACATCGAGATCATCCAAGACAGTCGGAATCCCCACCACCTATTGTTCAATCTTCGGGATCATATTCAAGGTTTGAGACTGCGGGCACGAGACCACAAATGCTGACAATTCCTTCTCATGCTCTGCCAGCGGTGCCCGCTCATAAATCCACAAGTAAAGAGACATCGCCAGCAGACCGCAAAACATCAAAGAAAGCAATGTCGAAGGAAGGGCCACGTTTGCCTGAGGGGTCAGAAGTCCAAATGCTCACTCCTGAACAAAAGAAAGAAATATTGAAAGAGCTATATCCCAAGTATTACTTTGATGAGTTAAAATGGCTTTCGGACATCGGTCCGATTCCCCATAAGGACAATGACAAGGTATGGAGGAATGTACACGATGCCTTCTACTAGTGTAAGGAGATCAACAGATATACAGGAAATCCCTCAGAGTTGATCTTCCAAAAGAATGTGGAGATTCAAAACTTGGAGGTTGCCCTCAAAGCTGAGCAGGATAGTATCCAAAACTGGAACAACTAATTGGGAAAGTCAAGTCTTCGAATTGTAACTGTTTCCATGTATATGAGTAACAAACTTAAGTGCTAACTCTTTATTGCCAAAATAGGTCAATTTGGAGAGAAGTACAAGAAGTTGGAGGAAGAGGCACGGAATGCTGAGACAACGTTCCACAACACAGTGGCCTCAGTGAAAGCTAACAACAGGACTCTCAAAGGACAGAACCAAAAGTTGGTGGAGGATATCCATCAGTTGCTTAATGAAAACAAGTAAGTGCACCAACTTTGCATGAACAATGAGGCCTTGGTCAGGGAGAACCAGAGGATAAAGACTGAAAATGAAGAAGCCCAATAACTTATAAATGAGAATGTTGAGCTGAAGAGGCTTTTGGAAAAGGCTAAGAAAGATAAAGAGTCCGCCGAAGCTACTAATACAGAGGTGTTGAGGAAATATTGATGGAGTAAGGGCAGAGCACCAGAAGGAGGTGGAGGAGCTCAAGGACGGGATCAAGGATACTGAGATTAGGGCATAGCTGTCTCTAGAGCCATACATCTGGGAAATGTACGTCAAAGCGCTTTGATTCAATGGAATATCGTTGGTCGACGATTATCCCTAAACAATCGCTAAGGTTTGGGATATGCTGTTGGAGTACGAAGATGAGTGTGGGTAGGTGGAGGAAGTTTATGAGATTGATTTCATGTTTACATACTTGGATGAGGATAAGCGCTTGGTGCTGCAAGAAGGAAGGAAGTTGCTAAGAGAGGACGCCGAGAGGGCGAAGGAGGCAGTCCTTACTGCTGCAAAGAGGAAGTCGGTGACAACCGATAGCTTAGTAGTGTCTCATGATTTGTAAAAGGTAGCTCCTAGTAACAGCAAGCTACGTCTTTCATCCCTGCATGTGGTCTGTAGGTCCTAGGCCCTGTCACTACTGAATATGATCCTGATCAGCTGGGGTTGGGACTGGGGAGCTTCCTACAACCGGCAATTGGAAGCACTGTGCCCACTGAAACTACACCGCAGGTGTTGATAGGTAAAGTCATTTTCTTATGAGTTCTTAGAAGGATGGTAATACGCAGTCGAAGTAGACTAAGTAGTCTTTTTCTTCACCATGCAGAGGCTTACGGTGCAGAAGTGACAACAAGCTTCAGACCAACACAACCCGTTCTGCCCGAGACTGGAATGGAAGGTTTAGAGGAGTAGTTGGGTAAAGGAGGTGGTCAGCTGGATACCTTTTTTGATATTGAACTGGCTCTTTACAAGGTACTGCTAGGAGGCGGAGATGGGAAAGAGGTGCAGGAGGCCGGACCGGTCGAGGAGAATGAGCATATAATTCATTACTTGGTTGAAGCACATAAAGCTCAACTTCTCGTCAAGTCTGAGGAGCAGGATGAAGAAAACGATAGCTGATGAGGTGGGCCGGCAAGTAGCACAGGTTGAGGCTAAGTAGAAGGCTAAGAAGGAAGCTACGGCTAAGGTACAGGAGGAGATAAAGAAAAATGTTGATGTCGAGGCTACCAAGAAGAAGGCCGATGACGTGTTTAAGAAGCTACAAGAGGTTGCGACTAAAAAGCTCAAGGTTGGTAAAGCGGTGCAGGAGAAAGCGGTTAGGAAGGTCAGGCAGAAGAAAGGAGAGGGCACGCGTGTGATACTCGTGCTCTCTCCAGTGAGGTCGCTACCAAACCTATGACGGTGATACCGCCTGGAGGTGAGAAAGTTATAGAGATCATGAGTGGCGATGATGAAGAGGGAGAGATTACACTGGAGGCCGTAAGGTCATCTTATCTGACCAAGGGAAAGAAAGGGAGTGGAGGAAGCGGCTCTAGGAGGAAGAAGAAGAGAGGTGATGAGCCATCCAGTAGTGACTCAGGCAAGAAGAAGAAGAAGGAGGAGTGCAGCACGCCTAAATGATAGTTATAGGAAACTTTTGGTTATGTAGGCCGATAGGATAGGCAAGTATGACCCTCGCTTTTGGAGGCTTTATGTGGTTATCATGTACATCACGCGTTAGAAAAAAATCGACAGATGTAGTTTACTTTTTTGTTGTGAAAGAAAGTGTTAGTTGACTTTTCTTATATCACATCTTGTGTTAAGTGTTCAAATGTTCATCTACGCTTTCTAGTTATTGTGCTTGTGCAAACATACTTGTCGTTACACTTAAGCAAACATAATCTCGGAGCTTCACTCTCGATGCTTGAGTCATGTGAAGCTTATGTGTTGACTCTGCTCCCGAGACCGTCCTTTCGATCGTAGGTCTTGAGTTGTGCGGAGTTTGAGGTGAACGTCGTTAATTCTTCTTGTAGACTCTCCCATCTTTTCGTTCGGGTTAGAGTTCGAGGGCAACGTTGGTTCGTTATTTGTTGCTTGGATCCAGACCCTTCGGGTTAGATAGAGCCATATGAATTTGGCTAATGGGCTACCACCAAGTCTGGGGATTTAGTAATGGATGCTCAAGTGAATGAGCATTCCAAGTTATTTATACTCGGCCTCGTTGTTGATTCGAGATTCAAGTTGAGTTATTTATACTTGACTTTGTCGTTGATTCAAGACTCGAGTGAAGGGACCCGTCCTACGCTTTGGGCTACCGATCTAGTGTTGTGCGCTCATGTATGCAAGTTGGTTGTAATATTTTCTCAAACATACTACGTAGAAAGTAAACACACCAAGAACATAGACATTTGAAATTTCATTTACCGATAACTTTGGAAATAATGGCCTTTACTTCACAATGCCTTGAATATAAAGAACGTAAATCTGTACAAATAGACTAAATGAAGTAGCATCAGAGATGTTCTATGCCCTTGGTAGCTCGGTGCCATCAACGGTCATTATCTTGAAGGTTCCATCTCCAAGCCTCAGCTGAATGGCTTACAAATCTTCCCAGCGAGGACTGAAAACGGCAGGTGTGGGAAAGATCCACTTCCGGACGAGATTGCCAATGTCAAAGTGCTTTGCACGGACTTTGGAATTGAAGTAACAGGCTACTCGTTGTCGTTGAGCGACAGCTCTGAGTTCAGCTTCGTATCATTTCTCTTCGAGTAAGTCGAGTGATTCCAAGAGAAGATCATGGTTAGCCTTTGGATCATAGTAAGTGACTCGATGAGATTGGAGTTTGAGTTCAATGGGAATGACGGCTTCGGATCCATAGGTGCGTGCGAAACAAGTATCGTTGACTTATGGGTGGTCCGGTAGGCTCAATGGTCAAAGGGAGCTCATCTACCCATAAGCCTCTGGATTTTTCCGGATGCTTCTTGATAATGAATTTTTTCACTTTGTTAACATCCTCAACTTTCCCATTGGCTTGAGGATGAGCTACTGCCGAGAATATCTTTTCAATGTTGTGTCGCCGTACGAAGGTCTTGAACTCAGCGCTCTAGAATCAGGTCTCGTTGTCTGAAATAATGGCTTGGGGGACCCCATATTAGGTGATGATGTTGCAAATGATGAAGTTGATCATATTCTTGGTAGCAATTATGTTAAGGGACTCGACTTTTGTTCATTTGGTGAAGTAATCAACTGTGATGATAATGTGCACCACCTCCGTCCGTTGGAAGAGTTCCGATGATATCTATTCCATACATGGAAAATGGCCAAGGACCGACCATTTTTATTAGCTTGGTAGGAGAGGCTCTTGGAATCTTGGAAAACCTCTCGCATTTTTTGCACTTACGGGGATAGTCCACAGCATCTTGGTCGAGTATAGGCCTGAAGTAACCATATTTGAGAATCTTCCTTACCATAGTTTGCTCACAAGTGTGTTGACCGCACTCGCCTTCGTGCACATCCATCAACACACGGTCAACGTCATTGTGGGCTACACACCGGAGTAATGATACAGAAAATCCTCTCTGGTAGAGCTCTCCATCTTGAATGATGTAGTGAGATGATTTGTGAATTAGTGCCCGCCTTTTCTTGTTGCACTCAAGGAGGATTCCGTGTAGTATGTAGCTCTTAATCTGTGTCATCCAAGACTCGGGTTCAAGCTTGATCTCTGTCGTTTCTACTGAATCAGTTTGCATATGATTGATGCTTAAGAATCTTGCACTTCGACTGGGGTTCATCCCAAGAGTTTCGCATCCCAAGAGCTTGATAGCTTGGTTAGTGGATCATCTTTCTTGTTTTGTTCTCGAGTGATGTGCCTAATGATGTAGTGGTGGAAATTTGTGAGTAGTTCGCGGACCCGAGCAAGGTACAAAGCGAGTCGTTCCCTTTTAGCTTGGTATTCTCCCTGCACCTGGCGTACGATGAGCTGTGAGTCAAAGTAAATATGGATAGTCTTGATGTTAAGTTTAATTGCAATTTTTAGTCCAGCAATCAAGGCTTCGTACTATGAATCATTGTTAGCAGCGGGGAAGTCGAGCTTCAAAGCATAACAAATCGAGCATTTCTCGGGAGTAATGAGTACGACTCTGGTGCTAGAACACTGACTACTAGATGATCCATTCATGAATAGTTTCCACTAAATGTTCAGAGGCTCACTGTCTTCCAGAGGAGGCTCTTCCAGAATTGTGAACTACACATCGAAGTCTGCAAGGGCTTGTCTGAGGATGGCTCGATTAGCGATGAAAGTAATCTCGAATTGGCTCAGTTCTATGTTCCACTTCAAAAGTCGCCCAGACGCCTAAGGTTGTTGCAGGACCTATCATAGTGGTTGTTCAGTGTAGACTTTGATTGGATGAGACTGAAAGTATGGTCGTAGCTTCCGGGAACATACTAATAGGAAGTAAGAGAGCTTCTCAAGTTTTTAATAATTCTTGTCTGCTCCGGTTAATATCTTGCTGATGTAGTAAACGGGCTGTTGACCACGATCTTCTATGTGCACAAGCGCCGAGCTAATTGCCTGCATAGAAACAAACAAATAGAAACATAAATCTTCGTGGTCCATGGGTTTTGACAAGATAGGTGGTCGCTAAGTGATTCAGTAGGTCCTAGAATGCGTTAATGCACTCCGGTGTCCATGTGAAGTTGCGCTTCGCTTTTCTGAGAAGGTCAAAAAAGGAATGCATTTGTCAGTAGCTTCGAAGATGAACTGTAACGACCCGGATTTTTAGCTGTTTTATAATTAATATTTAAATTAGTTTAAATATTTAATTAGAAATAATAAATAAATATTTATATTTAATTTATCGATCAAATAATCGATATAGATTTAATTTCGAAGATATAGAGTCATCAACAAACAATATAACTCGTAGTTAAAATTAAATCGAAACGATGATTTATATAAAACTCTATATTAGAACGATAATAGTAATTTATTATCAGTAAGTTAGATTGGTTTGAATTTAAAAATCAAAATTTAATACAGATAAAATTTCAGCCGACCTAAGACTATAACAAAGCCGACCTCTTCTTTAAAACGCTGAGCCTACTCTTAGCTTTAGCCGTCTTCTTTCTAATCGAGTACGTTCTGTCTCCCTCCTTCAAGATCAAGGAAACATTCAGTTAATGGTGCGCGTACAGTTGGTTCCCTCATTTCCATATATAAATATCACGAGTGAACCCCCCTTCTTCTTTTTATTTTTCTGCCTCTTCTATGTTTCTTTTTCTCTGATTAGAACGGAAGAAGCATCTTCCTTCATCATCCCAATAAAATCAAAACAAAAACGAGTCCATGCCTCGATCGAAAACCACGCATTCGAACTCGAGATCGCGAAGCTCGATTCAGAGCCTGGAGCGCTCGCTATTAAGGAGGAAGCTCGACATGGTACCGTAGTGGATTTAGGGTTCAACACCATTCGCGATCTGGGATTTTTGTGGAGGGGATGAAATTGTTTTGGAAGCAACGAAAGCTTTTACCATCCGAACTCAAACTGTCGACTTGGGGTTCTGGAGTTCGCGTTTCCTGATGAGGTCGCGTTCAGTCAGAGGGTCGACGCAGCGATGCAGTGTGGAAGAACTCGGTTGATTTACTGGTGGAGAGGAGGTGGTTCGATATTGGTGTAGTAATTGAAGTGCGGTCTGGTATATGGAAGGGGAGTACGGAATTGGATTATTGGCGACTGAAAGGGGAGAACAACAAGGTATACATTTTATGAAATTTAAAAATACATTGAATAGTTCATAATAGTTAATTTTTAAATCAATATCATTTAAAGTTGTTAATATGAACAATGTGTAATTAATTTATACAAGGAAGAAAAAATTAAGCAATAAGGTATATATGGGTTTCGTTTTTATTTATTTAAAATTTATAAGGGAAAATAAATTATAAGAGTAGGAATTTGATTTTTACTATCCTATTAGTTAGCCAGTATACAAATGAAATTGTAACCTTATCATTTGTGTATAAAGTTAGGTTTAAAAATTGGAATTTAGCTTGCACGGGTAATTAATAAATTTAATTCGAATAATTCGATAACTGAAATACTTTGTTCTATATTGAAAAACAGACGTATGGAGAAAATCACCGTGAAATTTATAAAATATGCTTCAATGGATATTCAGCACAGTCAAAATCCTGGTGAGTAAATCTCACTCACCTTTATTTACAATTATTTTTATTTCGTTAAAAATAATTGTTGTTGCTTGTGTGAATGTTTTATGGTTGTTTTATATATATTAGTTATTTAGGCTATATATATATATTGGGTTGATTGATTTGTTGGATTCCCGCAGTCTCATTAGCGGATGCCCGCAGTTTCATAGCGGATGATTACCCTATACGCCCCACGCTATGATTAGTGGATGATCTTCTATACCGCGATATTCTGCCACGAAGCAGAATGGGTATTATTTATGTGCTAACATCTGTGGATGCAGGAAAACAGGTTGGAGGAATCCAACTGGATTCCTCAAAAATATATTATCTGTTTGTTTATTTGTTTGCATATATATTGTTATATATGATGTGTTAGAAAAATAAAAAATTCGTTGCTTTGTGTGTTTAAATATCACTGGGCTTAAGTAATGATATTTAAGAATATCGTGGAAGGATATTTGAGATTTAAAAAGGGGAAATTCTATTTTTAAATAGAATTTGAAATTTTAAATGGAAATAAAATATAAACTTGTTTTTTTGAAAAATAAAACAAGTAGTTTCTTTATAAACGAAGTTTATAAATAGTTCTTTTATAACGAAGTTATCAATGAAGTAAAAAGAATTATCATTCGATAATTCAGAAATAGAAATACAAGTGTGAAATTGGAATTTGAAATGAAATTTCAAAATAGGATGTGAAATGAAATTTTTAAATATATAACTCAAATGAAATTTGAGTATAACATTTGAATTTTAAAAGGAGTTTAAATATTTGAATTTTAAAAGGAGATTGAATATTAGAATTTCAAATAGAAGTTCAAATAGAATTTGAATAGACGAAATTAGAATGAAAAATAGAATTTGAATTCAAAGGAATTCAAATAAAGAAAATTCAAATTGAGATTTGGATATAGAATTCGAATGAAATTCAAATATAGAAATTTGAATATGGAAGTTCAAATGGAATTTTAAATATAGAGTTTGAATAAGAGATTCAAACAGCATTTGAATAAGAGAGTTTAAAATGGAATTTGAATAAGAGAATCGAAATAGAATTTGAATAAAGAAATTCAAATAGGGATTTGAATATAGAATTTCAAAATAGAATTTGAAATAAACTTTGAAAATAGGATTTCAAAGTAGAATAGGAAATCCAAATGGTTTGAAATGGAATTTGAATTCAAAGGAATTCAAATGGGTTTGAATAAAGAAATTCCAATGGAATTTAAATATGAGATTTCAAATAGAAATTTAAATGAAGTTTAAATATTTAAATTCATATATGATTTTCAAATATAACCATTCAAAAGGGATTTGATTATAGAATTTAAAGTGGAATTTAATTCAAAGAAATAAATTAAGGTATTGGGATTCAAGAAAATTAATTGTGGAGTTTAACTAATGAATTTGAATTTAGAATTCAAATGGTATTTGTAAATGAATTCGAATTTAGAATTCAATGGTGTTTGAAAGAAAATTTGAATATTTTAATTCAAATAGAGTTGGAAATAGATTTGAACATAGAAATTCAAATGGGGTTTGAATATTTGAATTTCAAAAGGGAATTCAAAATGGAGTTGAATATCTAAATTCAAGTATGAATTTCAAATATAGAAATTCAAAAAGGAGTTGAATTAAAGTGGGAATTCGAATAGAGGATTTGAAATGGAATTCGAATAGAGGATTTGAAATGGAATTCGAATAAAGAATTTGAAATGGAATTCGAATAAAGGATTTCAAATGAGATTTGAATACAGGATTTAAAACTATGGAATTTGAAATGTAAAGATTCAAATGGAATTTGGAATATATATATCTATATATATATATTAGAAGGGAGTTGAATTCATTTAACGAAGTTTAAAAAGTTTATATATATAAATATAATTAAAACGAACTCGCTGCAGCGATGCAGTTCGTAAATTGGCGATTCGAACTTCAATCGAGTATACAGAACTCAATTGGGGTCGAAATTCTTCGAAACAAGAAACGTCAGGACCGATTTGATAATAGTTTTCTAATGGAGGAGAAAAACCTGAATTTCGTCGTATAGATTTTGAGTTATGTCAAAATCAAATTTTCAGAAAAACAGCGCCAGAACCATTTAAAAACCATAACGGTTTATTTCGTTTTATAAAAGGATTTTAAAGAAATAAAATCCGAATTTCTATTTAGAAAATTTCAGATTTGAGTTATAAAAAATATGTGAACTCAAGTGAAGTAAGGAAATTGATTTTTGAAACAGAAATCAGATTTTTGATTATTGAATAGAATTAACTAATTCGAATAGTAATTCGTAAATGAGATGTTGAATTGACATTGGGCCTTAAATAAGTGAATTCGATTTGAGAATTTATATTCGAAATAGAAAAGAGAACTAGAATTGAAATCGAAATTCAATTTGGTTACGAACGAGTTAAATATTTTGTTTGAACATGTTATGTTCAACAAAGAAGTGAAATAGGCAAAATGACTAATTAAAGAATAAATGGGCGAAACTGAATTCAAACGATTAGATGGTATTGAATTGAATTGAAAACAGGTGAACATGTGTAAGCAGGTTGGATATGAAGTATATGAAGATTTAAATTTATGTGCTCGACAATAAGGTACATGTTTAAATTCATATATGGGTTTCATGCGCCGTATCGGCAAGCCGCTTGGCTTTTCCTTTTTCTTTTTGATTGAGGAAGATACCGGGAAGCTATTTGAAATTTCCCGATGCTCCCGATACAGGGGAGGTTATGGCGAAATTTTCCGGAAATTTAAGGAGTTAGAATATTTTTAAGATATTTTGATAATTTGAAATCATTGTATCGACGTATTGAATTCGATAGTAAAGTGAATATAAAAATCGAATGTTGTAAACAAAAAGGGATAGAGATAAGTGATTGGAATTGTTTCCAATTGCAAATAGAGATATTTTCTAATATATAGAAAATAAAAGAAGTTGATATTTGGAAACGTTTTCCAAATGGCGTAAGAGGCAAGATGATTATTAAAAATATTTGGTTAACAAATATTGGTAAGGAAATGGAGAAGAGATTTAATTAATGAAATATTAATTAAAGAGCCCAGTGATTTGTTTGATATGTTGGATGAACACTTGTTTTTATTCGATAGTTAAATCACAGACTATCGAAGTTTTTGACCATCGTTGTCAATATGGAGAGACCGGTTGGATTATTATCCGAAGAACCACTCCGTATTGGCATAAGCGTTGCGAACCAAGTATGCTGAATATATTGAAGACGGAGTAAAGTGCAAGGGCTTTTCTATTTATAGAAATAGTGCCTTCGGTTTCGTTCAATCCCAGAACGAACGTATATGGACGAATGTCTGACAGAGTATTTCCAATGATCAAATGGGTTGGTCTGTATGAATATATATGGTTGCAACAGATTTATCCCTTAGCATAACATCCAGAATATTTATGCAAACTCAACTAGTGATTAACGGATCTGACGATGTGGCATTCAAAGTATTTGTGCTATCAATGAATGGTAAGGATTCGTAGCCTCAGGCCTCAACAACCGGGAAAGGACAAAAATCGGGCAGGCAGCATGGCTATGTGGGTCGCACCCATTAGGGTGTATAATCACCTATCTAGAGAAATTCCTTTTGTTTCTAAATCTATCGATTCTGCCCATTCGGGAAACGGTGGTTTGAGTCCAACCGTTGGTGATATACATTCGATACACTCAAGCGAAATGAGTGGTCGGTCATGTGTGGGCCGGGTTACAAGATGTTCTTGTTGAACCCAGTGTATTCCTCTCTAGAGATACACAGTCGGAAGGTTGTTCCATACCTTGTCATGTTGGAAATCCAATCTCCAATAAGCGCCATGCGGTTTTTGATTTTATACTATGTATGTGGAGCGTGAGATGCAAGCGTTCTGCTATTTGGTTATTTACTTGATGTAGACATTATTATAATATCATTGGATTTGATATCAAAGTGTTTTGGGTTATAGTAAGGTAAAAACCGTCCGTGTTTATGTGTGGGCTGGTCTTACTATTATCTTTTCTTTGAAAGGATTTTTAAAAGTTAAACAAGTGGTTGGAGTTTACTCACACCAGTCCCATGACTGACCCAGAGTTTATTTTGTTTGTTTTCCCTAAACTCTTGGGTGCCCAAATTTGTACGGGCAGTCAAGTAGTCGGGATTTCACAGATTCATTTGAAGGAGCTGAAAGCAAGAGGCTTCACCGGTTAGCTATAGGCCATCATATATTCCGCTGCGGACCTTGTTTGTATCTGGAAACAGGTGTTTATAACTGTTCCAGAAATGACTGTTGTACTCTGATGATGGTATGTATATCAAGTTACTGATTTGTATTTCAAAAGTTATGTTATATAATATATTTTACTCGGTCCGCTGTGAGTTTGTGATCTTCGTTTTTCTTCTATTCTAATATTTCTTTCTTTCTATTTCTCATCCTCTATCTTCTTTCTATTAATGGTTCGTATTTCTGTGTTATTTGGGTTGGACGTGTGTTGTATTTAGTCAACTCAGATAGCTCGGATTTGCGGGTCGTTACAGTTGGTATCAGAGCTTAGGTTGAGTGAACACCTAGGCTTGTGTGGTATGTACTCATTAGAGATAGGGTCAGTAGTACCCTAGAATGAGTTGAGTGTATAGATACGAGAGAACGTATTTGTTAGTTGATATAAAAGTTGTTTTATGTTGTGTTGGCTAGTCTGTTGAGTGGTTTGTGAATTCTGGTCGAATCGTGGGACGCCACGAAGTCGATAGGGATTTCTAAACGCTTGAACAGATGATTGAACACGATATAGTTTTAAAATGGGTAAATGAAATAATTTTACCCAAAATTTCTATTTTGATATAGAAAGAATAATTTTCTAGAATTATTATTATATGGATGTGTTGGATGTTGACTTTATAATCAAATGAGATTATAAATTTAGAATGGTTATTTATAACCAGAGTAGAATTTGTATAGGAGTTAAATATACAAATGAGATAAATTAGAATTTAATTCAAACCAGAATTAAGAATTCAAAATCCTGGGAAGTTGAAAAATATTTTTCAAAGTAATTAAAATAATATAGTTTTATTTTGAAAGGGTTTTTGAATGAAAATCATTTTGAATTGATTTTTAAATGATAAAGCACTGAACTCACTTCAGTCGCTAGGAAATAATTCTGATGATGACTGCAGCTTCATCAGTATTCATTTTCGAGTTCTAAGTGACGAATGGCTACCTTAGAAATTTTTTGATGGAATTTGTTTGAAAGGAAAACAAGTGGTTTGAAAATTCAAATGTTTTGAGTTTTAGATGGAAATAAATATATGTACAGGTTCATGAGATTTCAGAAGAATTTGAAGTGAAAACCCTGGGATTTGGATTCTGGAATTAAAATTTAACTTAAGCAAGTTAAATGGTTCAGGGTGGATCAATTGACTAGAAGTTTAATAGAACATAGATTGGATATAAATGGATTGATCGTAGATCATTCAAATTAAATGAAGGAAGACCAAAAGCTTGGTGGAATTAAATCTGTTGAAATATGAGGAGTTGAGTTTCAATGTAAGTGGATTGTTGAAAGGTAATGGATTTGTATCATTTTTTTCTACCTTAGCAATTTCGAGGACGAAATTCTTTTAAGGGGGAAGGAATGTAACGACCCGGATTTTTAGCTGTTTTATAATTAATATTTAAATTAGTTTAAATATTTAATTAGAAATAATAAATAAATATTTATATTTAATTTATCGATCAAATAATCGATATAGATTTAATTTCGAAGATATAGAGTCATCAACAAACAATATAACTCGTAGTTAAAATTAAATCGAAACGATGATTTATATAAAACTCTATATTAGAACGATAATAGTAATTTATTATCAGTAAGTTAGATTGGTTTGAATTTAAAAATCAAAATTTAATACAGATAAAATTTCAGCCGACCTAAGACTATAACAAAGCCGACCTCTTCTTTAAAACGCTGAGCCTACTCTTAGCTTTAGCCGTCTTCTTTCTAATCGAGTACGTTCTGTCTCCCTCCTTCAAGATCAAGGAAACATTCAGTTAACGGTGTGCGTACAGTTGGTTCCCTCATTTCCATATATAAATATCACGAGTGAACCCCCCATCTTCTTTTTATTTTTCTGCCTCTTCTATGTTTCTTTTTCTTTGATTAGAACGGAAGAAGCATCTTCCTTCATCATCCCAATAAAATCAAAACAAAAACGAGTCCATGCCTCGATCGAAAACCACGCATTCGAACTCGAGATCGTGAAGCTCGATTCAGAGCCTGGAGCGCTCGCTATTAAGGAGGAAGCTCGACATGGTACCGTAGTGGATTTAGGGTTCAACACCATTCGTGATCTGGGATTTTTGTGGAGGGCATGAAATTGTTTTGGGAGCAACGAAAGCTTTTACCATCCGAACTCAAACTGTCGACTTGGGGTTTTGGAGTTCGCGTTTCCTGATGAGGTCGCGTTCAGTCAGAGGGTCGACGCAGCGATGCAGTGTGGAAGAACTCGGTTGATTTACTGGTGGAGAGGAGGTGGTTCGATATTGGTGTAGTAATTGAAGTGCGGTCTGGTATATGGAAGGGGAGTACGGAATTGGATTATTGGCGACTGAAAGGGGAGAACAACAAGGTATACATTTTATGAAATTTAAAAATACATTGAATAGTTCATAATAGTTAATTTTTAAATCAATATCATTTAAAGTTGTTAATATGAACAATGTGTAATTAATTTATACAAGGAAGAAAAAATTAAGCAATAAGGTATATATGGGTTTCGTTTTTATTTATTTAAATTTTATAAGGGAAAATAAATTATAAGAGTAGGAATTTGATTTTTACTATCCTATTAGTTAGCCAGTATACAAATGAAATTGTAACCTTATCATTTGTGTATAAAGTTAGGTTTAAAAATTGGAATTTAGCTTGCACGGGTAATTAATAAATTTAATTCGAATAATTCGATAACTGAAATACTTTTTTCTATATTGAAAAACAGACGTATGGAGAAAATCACCGTGAAATTTATAAAATATGCTTCAATGGATATTCAGCACAGTCAAAATCCTGGTGAGTAAATCTCACTCACCTTTATTTACAATTATTTTTATTTCATTAAAAATAATTGTTGTTGCTTGTGTGAATGTTTTATGGTTGTTTTATATATATTAGTTATTTAGGCTTTATATATATATATATATTGGGTTGATTGATTGGTTGGATTCCCGCAGTCTCATTAGCGGATGCCCGCAGTTTCATAGCGGATGATTACCCTATACGCCCCACGCTATGATTAGTGGATGACCTTCTATACCGCGATATTCTGCCACGAAGCAGAATGGGTATTATTTATGTGCTAACATCTGTGGATGCAGGAAAACAGGTTGGAGGAATCCAACTGGATTCCTCAAAAATATATTATCTGTTTGTTTATTTGTTTGCATATATATTGTTATATATGATGTGTTAGAAAAATAAATAATTCGTTGCTTTGTGTGTTTAAATATCACTGGGCTTAAGTAATGATATTTAAGAATATCGTGGAAGGATATTTGAGATTTAAAAAGGGGAAATTCTATTTTTAAATAGAATTTGAAATTTTAAATGGAAATAAAATATAAACTTGTTTTTTGAAAAATAAAACAAGTAGTTTCTTTATAAACGAAGTTTATAAATAGTTCTTTTATAACGAAGTTATAAATGAAGTAAAAAGAATTATCATTCGATAATTCAGAAATAGAAATACAAGTGTGAAATTGGAATTTGAAATGAAATTTCAAAATAGGATGTGAAATGAAATTTTTAAATATATAACTCAAATGAAATTTGAGTATAACATTTGAATTTTAAAAGGAGTTTAAATATTTGAATTTTAAAAGGAGATTGAATATTAGAATTTCAAATAGAAGTTCAAATAGAATTTTAATAGACGAAATTAGAATGAAAAATAGAATTTGAATTCAAAGGAATTCAAATAAAGAAAATTCAAATAGAGATTTGGATATAGAATTCGAATGAAATTCAAATATAGAAATTTGAATATGGAAGTTCAAATGGAATTTTAAATATAGAGTTTGAATAAGAGATTCAAACAGCATTTGAATAAGAGAGTTTAAAATGGAATTTGAATAAGAGAATCGAAATAGAATTTGAATAAAGAAATTCAAATAGGGATTTGAATATAGAATTTCAAAATAGAATTTGAAATAAACTTTGAAAATAGGATTTCAAAGTAGAATAGGAAATCCAAATGGTTTGAAATGGAATTTGAATTCAAAGGAATTCAAATGGGTTTGAATAAAGAAATTCCAATGGAATTTAAATATGAGATTTCAAATAGAAATTTAAATATTTAAATTCAAATATGATTTTCAAATATAACCATTCAAAGGGGATTTGATTATAGAATTTAAAGTGGAATTTAATTCAAAGAAATAAATTAAGGTATTGGGATTCAAGAAAATTAATTGTGGAGTTTAACTAATGAATTTGAATTTAGAATTCAAATGGTATTTGTAAATGAATTCGAATTTAGAATTCAATGGTGTTTGAAAGAAAATTTGAATATTTTAATTCAAATAGAGTTGGAAATAGATTTGAACATAGAAATTCAAATGGGGTTTGAATACTTGAATTTCAAAAGGGAATTCAAAATGGAGTTGAATATCTAAATTCAAGTATGAATTTCAAATATAGAAATTCAAAAAGGAGTTGAATTAAAGTGGGAATTCGAATAGAGGATTTGAAATGGAATTCGAATAGAGGATTTGAAATGGAATTCGAATAAAGAATTTGAAATGGAATTCGAATAAAGGATTTCAAATGAGATTTGAATACAGGATTTAAAACTATGGAATATGAAATGTAAAGATTCAAATGGAATTTGGAATATATATATATATCTATATATACATATTAGAAGGGAGTTGAATTCATTTAACGAAGTTTAAAAAGTTTATATATATAAATATAATTAAAACGAACTCGCCGCAGCGATGCAGTTCGTAAATTGGCGATTCGAACTTCAATCGAGTATACAGAACTCAATTGGGGTCGAAATTCTTCGAAACAAGAAACGTCAGGACCGATTTGATAATAGTTTTCTAATGGAGGAGAAAAACCTGAATTTCGTCGTATAGATTTTGAGTTATGTCAAAATCAAATTTTCAGAAAAACAGCGCCAGAACCATTTAAAAACCATAACGGTTTATTTCGTTTTATAAAAGGATTTTAAAGAAATAAAATCCGAATTTCTATTTAGAAAATTTCAGATTTGAGTTATAAAAAATATGTGAACTCAAGTGAAGTAAGGAAATTGATTTTTGAAACAGAAATCAGATTTTTGATTATTGAATAGAATTAACTAATTCGAATAGTAATTCGTAAATGAGATGTTGAATTGACATTGGGCCTTAAATAAGTGAATTCGATTTGAGAATTTATATTCGAAATAGACAAGAGAACTAGAATTGAAATCGAAATTCAATTTGGTTACGAACGAGTTAAATATTTTGTTTGAACATGTTATGTTCAACAAAGAAGTGAAATAGGCAAAATGACTAATTAAAGAATAAATGGGCGAAACTGAATTCAAACGATTAGATGGTATTGAATTGAATTGAAAACAGGTGAACATGTGTAAGCAGGTTGAATATGAAGTATATGAAGATTTAAATTTATGTGCTCGACAATAAGGTACATGTTTAAATTCATATATGGGTTTCATGCGCCGTATCGGCAAGCCGCTTGGCTTTTCCTTTTTCTTTTTGATTGAGGAAGATACCGGGAAGCTATTTGAAATTTCCCGATGCTCCCGATACAGGGGAGGTTATAGCGAAATTTTCCGGAAATTTAAGGAGTTAGAATATTTTTAAGATATTTTGATAATTTGAAATCATTGTATCGACGTATTGAATTCGATAGTAAAGTGAATATAAAAATCGAATGTTGTAAACAAGGGATAGAGATAAGTGATTGGAATTATTTCCAATTGCAAATAGAGATATTTTCTAATATATAGAAAATAAAAGAAGTTGTATTTGGAAACGTTTTCCAAATGGCGTAAGAGGCAAGATGATTATTAAAAATATTTGGTTAACAAATATTGATAAGGAAATGGAGAAGAGATTTAATTAATGAAATATTAATTAAAGAGCCCAGTGATTTGTTTGATATGTTGGATGAACACTTGTTTTTATTCGATAGTTAAATCACAGACTATCGAAGTTTTTGACCATCATTGTCAATATGGAGAGACCGGTTGGATTATTATCCGAAGAACCACTCCGTATTGGCATAAGCGTTGCGAACCAAGTATGCTGAATATATTGAAGACGGAGTAAAGTGCAAGGGCTTTTCTATTTATAGAAATAGTGCCTTCGGTTTCGTTCAATCCCAAAACGAACGTATATGGACGAATGTCTGACAGAGTATTTCCAATGATCAAATGGGTTGGTCTGTATGAATATATATGGTTGCAACGGATTTATCCCTTAGCATAACATCCAGAATATTTGTGCAAACTCAACTAGTGATTAACGGATCTGACGATGTGGCATTCAAAGTGTTTGTGCTATCAATGAATGGTAAGGATTCGTAGCCTCAGGCCTCAACAACCGGGAAAGGACAAAAATCGGGCAGGCAGCATGGCTATGTGGGTCGCACCCATTAGGGTGTATAATCACCTATCTAGAGAAATTCCTTTTGTTTCTAAATCTGTCGATTCTGCCCATTCGGGAAACGGTGGTTTGAGTCCAACCCTTGGTGATATACATTCGATACACTCAAGCGAAATGAGTGGTCGGTCATGTGTGGGCCGGGTTACAAGATGTTCTTGTTGAACCCAGTGTATTCCTCTCTAGATATACACAGTCGGAAGGTGGTTCCATACCTTGTCATGTTGGAAATCCAATCTCCAATAAGCGCCATGCGGTTTTTGATTTTATACTATGTATGTGGAGCGTGAGATGCAAGCGTTCTGCTATTTGGTTATTTACTTGATGTAGACATTATTATAATATCATTGGATTTGATATCAAAGTGTTTTGGGTTATAGTAAGGTAAAAACCGTCCGTGTTTATGTGTGGGCTGGTCTTACTATTATCTTTTCTTTGAAAGGATTTTTAAAAGTTAAACAAGTGGTTGGAGTTTACTCACACCAGTCCCATGACTGACCCAGAGTTTATTTTGTTTATTTTCCCTAAACTCTTGGGTGCCCAAATTTGTACGGGCAGTCAAGTAGTCGGGATTTCACCGATTCATTTGAAGGAGCTGAAAGCAGGAGGCTTCACCGGTTAGCTATTGGCTATCATATATTCCGCTGTGGACCTTGTTTGTATCTGGAAACAGGTGTTTATAACTGTTCCAGAAATGACTGTTGTACTCTGATGATGGTATGTATATCAAGTTACTGATTTGTATTTCAAAAGTTATGTTATATAATATATTTTATTCGGTCCGCTGTGAGTTTGTGATCTTCGTTTTTCTTCTATTCTAATATTTCTTTCTTTCTATTTCTCATCCTCTATCTTCTTTCTATTAATGGTTCGTATTTCTGTGTTATTTGGGTTGGACGTGTGTTGTATTTAGTCAACTCAGATAGCTCGGATTTGTGGGTCGTTACATGAACTGACTTAAGGCGCCCATTTTTCCATTTAAGAATTGAACATCCTTGATGCTCTGAGGGGCTTGGATATTCTGGATAGCTTGGATTTTTTTTGGATTGGCTTCAATGCCTCGTGAATTGATAATGAAACCAAGGAATTTTCCGGACGCAATGCCAAAAGAGAATTTAAAGGGATTGAGTTTCATGCCATATTTATGAAGGACACCGAACATTTCGGTAAGGTCATTAACGTGGTCGTTTGATACCCTTGTTTTTACGAGCATATAGTCCACATAGACCTCCACGGATCTCTTTATCTAGTCCTTGAACATGCGGTTGACTAGATGTTGGTAGGTAGCTCCAGCATTCTTGAGACCAAAAGGCATGACGACATAATAGCAGAGCCCAAGGTCGATTATGAATGAAGTGTGCTTCTAGTCTGGAAGGCACATGGGAATCTGTTTGTAGCCTAAGTACGCATCCATGAAGGAGAGAAGCTGGTAGCCGGCAGTTGAGTCAACAAGTTGGTCAATCTTCAGAAGTGGGAAGGTTTCCTTTAGGCAGGCTTTGTCCAAGTCAGAGTAGTCGACACATGTTCACCACTTGCTATTTGCTTTCTTGACCAAGACTAGGTTTTAGACCCATTTGGGGTAGAGGGCGCCACAGATGAAGCCATTATCGAGTAGCCTATCCACTTCCTCTTTAAGTGCAATCAATCTTTCAATTCCTAAGATTCGACGCTTTTGTTTGACTGGAAGAAACTTCAGATCGATACTGAGCATTTGGCAAGAGATTCCTGGGTCGATTCCACACATTTCTAAGTGGTCTAAACAAATATGTCGAGGTTGGCCCTTAAAAAATCCACGAGCTCTTCTTTTATTGTGGGGTGGAGTTGCGATCCAATCTTCAAAACCCTTGTTGAATCGATGAAGTTTATTGAAATATCGACAGTCGGTTCTACCGGGGTAGCCCTCTCAAAATTAGGCTCTTTGTCTTCACTTAGATCGAGATCATAAGAAAGATGGTAGTGTTGTCTAAGCCAGGACTCAGACACCTTTCATTGTTATGAGGAGGCAGACTTGGTGTAAGAGGGTGGAGGCACTATCTTGCCTTTCACCTTGTTGACAACATCCTTCTACTCGGCAAGATAGCAGGCTATTGCAGTTGTTTGGTTGTCCTTGACTATACCGATCCTATTCACTGTCGGAAATTTCATTAAAAGGAACCATGGTGACATGCAGGCTCAGAGTCCTACAAGGAAAGGGCGTCTATAGAAGACATTGTAGGGATAGAAGACGTCGATCACCACGAAGGTAAGGATTCATACCCGGCTTCGATCCCCATCTCCAATTTCGACTGACAAGTTGACCATGCCAATGTGTTGGTTGGAAGAACCGTGGAACTCGTGGATCGTAGTATGGCAAGGCTTCAATTCCTTGACCACAAGTTGCATGTGATCGTAGGCCGACTTGAGGATTATGTTCGTTGAGCTTCTCGAATCGATGAGGATTCTTTGTACATAGGCCGAACCTATGTGTGTAGAGATGACGAGAGGCTCTATAGTTGGGATTTCAATACCCATAGAATCTCTATCGCGGAAGATGATATCGTCCCGCAATGTCTTTTGGAGCTTGGCGGGGACATATTCGACCAAAATAAAGCATGCCTACAAGTTTGCATGCTTAACAGAATTGGCATACTCTTCCATCTTCCAAAAGCTATCATTTGAGGGGTGAGGCCCATTGCAAATAGTGTTGATCAAAATGCCATGTGGTCTTTGATTGGGTGGCCCTAGGGCCGCATTAGCCGGAGGGAGTGAGGGCATTGAAAAGCCTATGGCTGCTTCGGGAGGAGTAGGATTATGAATGTACTATTCCAGATGTTTCTCGCTGATGATCAATTCTATAGCATCCTTGAGGTGGCGATAATCATTCGTGTTGTGCCTAAACATATCATAGAATCTTCAATAATTGCCGGAGTTCTTCTCATGATCAGTAGATTCCCTTGTGCTGGACTTCTTATACTGGATAGTGTTACAGGTTTATAGGTAGATTACCTCCGGCTCTCAATTGAGTATAATGTAGTTCCTGTAAGTGGGATAGCGGTCGTGCTTCTTGGAATCTCCACGAGCCTGGTTGTTATTGTGACCACCAGGTTTTCGTTGTCTGGTTTGTGCTTGTATGGGACCACCCCTTTAACCTTGTCGGATGATTGTCCAACTTGTTTTCCTTTCACACTATCTACGTCAGTGTCTGAGTGTGGGTTATTGGGTTGGTTGCCTTGAGCAGAGCGTTGTGCTTCCTCTTGACGTAGGAACTGACCGACCTTCTCGTAGAAAGCATCCAAAGTCTTAGGCTACTTTCTGTCAATCCACGCTCCAAACTCAAAGCTAGGGAGGATTCCCTTGGCAAGCTGGAAAAGGATTGTACGAGGTTCCGGGTCGTCAACCTTAGCAACGGCGATGTCGAAATGCTCAAGGTAGCTTTTAAGGGTTTCTGTCTGTCCCTAGTAGAAGTTGGAGAGAGGGAGAGTATCCTTCGGCCTAGGTACATGCATTCTTAACTGTTTTACCATTTCAAAAGCTAGTTGGTCTAAGGTAGCTATGGGGCGGCCAGAGAGACGAATAAACCATAGCAGAGTTGTGCCTTCCAAGAAGATTGGGAAGCATTTGCACTTGACGACATCATTGTCCCGACTAGAGTCCACGCGACATTAGCAGTGGATTCAAAAGCCACAGGGGTCAGTCTTCCCCTCCCCCATAAGATGCTAGCTGTGGCATGTTAAAGCGTTAGGGCCAATCGGCTTCGTGCACGACCCTGGTGAAGGGGTTACTTCTCATGTTGGTATCTGACATGTTGTTGACGTTCCCCCGCATCTCTCTCATTATCACTCGGATCATGTCAAGGAGACACGCAGGTTGAACCCCCATTGGAATCCAGCGGCCGTGGTTCACCTCATGGGTCCTATGCCGTGGACATCTTCGGGGGTGGACATCGAGACCATCCTTATCCATGTCATCAGCATTTTTCGCCTGATTCTAGTATGGTTGATGAGGCTGAGCCGGTTGATTTGGATTAAGCGGAACTTGGGCCTGTTGATTTGCTGGAAGCATAGGCCCTAAGTTTAGAGCAGTGACAGTTGGGTTCTATCGAGGAGAGGGTCAGTTATTGGGACCTGGTTCATCATTAATAACCAACCAGGAACAGTCGCGTTGATGCGTTCCCTCACTGAAAGTTATGGTACTTCCATTACCGTTTCCGTTGCCATTGACGTTGGCATTAGTGTAGGCGAGGGCGCTGGCATTAGAAATCATCCTCCTTTATTGTCTTCCGCCCCGAGAATTAGAAGAAGAACTTTCCAAGGCATTGAGCTGCGGTCGAGCGATGTTCTGATTAAGCTGGAGACGAGTAACATGACGTTGAATTTCGTGAAGTTGATGCATTAGCTCGATGTTTGACTTCAACGTGTCGTTGAGCTCTTGAGTTCTTTCCTCCACTTTCTTGTTAAGCACGAAAAACTGTGCTAGAGTTGCAGGAGCATCGAAGTCCATAGGAGGAACGATATCCATGTTGGTCGGATTTTCTATGGGTTGGGAATGATGTGAGGTAGCAGTGTTAGTCACGGCTGTGGTTCCGAACATCGGATTCCTTTCTCGTTTAACAACATAAGCGGGATCGAGTGGTAGGTTGAGAAGAAACCTAAGTCGCGCGTCGAAGTCGAGATGGAAATGTATGGAAAGAAGTGAGTTTAAGTGTAACACCCCACCTCCGCTAGGGTCACTCATAAAGGGAACGTACTAGTTTTGGAGGAGCGTTATCGAGGTAGACAAACACAGAAATATTACAAGACAGAACATAACTAAAACAGCGGAAGAATCAAAAGCTAAATTTCATTACTTTCAAAAAGAGTCAAAACCTTTTATATCCAAAGTACCAACTATCATTTTCCATTACAACAAGTTCTGCCTTGAATAAATAAAGAAGCATAAAACTTAAAACAACAAAAGTAGCTTAATACCCCAAAGGTAGCAAAAATGTAGCCATAGCATAGCTCAAGATCAACCCGTACATGAGCTGAACCGAAAGCAAGCGAAATCCAAGATAAGCGTTAGAGTTTCCTCCCCAAGAACCTGGGGGGGGGGGGGGGGACGAAAGAAAAAGAGGCAAAAGAAAACGGGTCAGTCATAAAGACTGGTAAGTCCTAGTGACTTTCAGTATAAAAACAGGTAACGGCAACATGACATGTATAAACTGAAAGTAAACATAAGGATGCTGTCAAGATAGGCAAGATAGACTAAGATAGCAGGAAAATTCAAATATAAATCAAGTATAGCATCGCATGTTCAAGATTCGCTGCACCAACTGTACTAGAATCCTAAACCCATGTCGTATATTAACCATGAAATGATTCCTTGGCCCAATATCATGAAATGACCCATTACTAGGTCCAACGGAACGATCCACTAATCGATCAGCTCCCTACTAGGTCCACCATAGGGTGTATCAAGCCCTAGGGTGCCAGCCACTGACACGAATCAAGCATGCACAGGTAAACCTACTGATGCCCAATGCATTCTTTTTCAACTACGGACTACGTGCACAACCATAGCCCGCCTGAACCTACACTGGCGCACCAACTCATTCGTCGTTCTGGTCGCTTATAATCAGCCCAGTAATCGTGCCCCACCCTGCCTAGTTCCAGGGTACCATGATACATCTAGTGGGTTACTGCTGAAATGGACCGCATAACTAGGGTTTCCAACCAGCAGGTTAAGTGTTGTCATTTAAATTCGTGACTTAACCCTTATCAGTCTAGCATGTCAAGTAGGTTAAGTGTTGTCGTTCAAATTCATGACTTAACCCTACAAACCATGTGCCAAGTGTTGTCTTTCATGTTCATGACTTAACCCTATCATGTGGCATTAATTCATTAATGCACCCCAACCTCTAACATCAGACCTGTTGTTGTGGTCACTGGATATGCCGGGCAGTTCCGAGCAGATTTACACCACAACTCAGTCTGACCTCGGGTTTCAAGCGCGATATGACCAACTACCCACATTGGATCATATTGTTTGCAATCACTGAATTTGCCGGGCGGTTCCGTGCAGAATTACACTGCAAACACAATCCAACCTCGAGTTGGCCATTTTCAAGTTCATTCTAGTGTCATGTCCATGTTCAAATTTCATGTCACGTTCGTGTCAAGTTTCATGGCGAGTTTCATGTCAAGTTCCATGTCAAGTTTCATGTCAAGTTTCAACTTATGCCTATTATCAAGTTCGTGATTCATGTTCATAACCAATTCATGTTTTCCCTAATCTACCCAATCGTATTTCCATCGCATGTAAACGTGAATCGATCTAAATTACAAGTAAATCCAAATCCAGAAATAAAGGGAATAACATCAAAACTATGATAGGCAAAAAGGACGAGCATAAAGTGATAAAAGGGATTACAAGTCTAGCATGGTATAACTTGAGATAATTGGTTACAACATCACTATCATATAGAAAATAATAGGATTTCAAATCTAGCATAATAAGGTGATAGTCATGGCATAAGGTGATAGTCCCAAACTTGTAAATAATAGACTGATTCAACATCACAGGCATGATAATGTTATGGACATGAAAGAGTTTGATTTACAACACGAATAGGTCCAGATTGATTTCATAGCAATATTTCCAAAAGTCAAGATCCAAGATGAACGAAGATAGATATGAATCAATTATCATACTCAAACCCAATTCCAATTTATAACATGAATAGGTCCAAACTGATTTCATAGAAATATTCCCAAATGTTAAGATCCAAAATGGAAACTAGAATAGATGTAAATCGATTATCATACTTAAGTCCAATTTCACATTATCTCATGTCCAAATTACAATCAACAAGTTTGAATCTCAAAGTAACTAGAACTTACAGATCATGAACTAAGAAATTGTGATCTAGAAACTAGTCGTCGAATTGTTGAATCGTTGAATCTCGAATTGATTGTTGAAATTCTATTTGATCGTCATACTTGAAAATCTCCAAATTTGCAATTCCTAGCCGTAGTCTTCAAGAAATAGTCCTCTTGTTTTATTTTAATTTTATTATTAATTTAATTTTGAAGAAGAAGGAGAAGAAGCTATGTCCATCAAGAATTTGTGCAGCATAAGGTTAGAGAAGAATGGTATAAAGAGAATGGGGCTAGGGGGCTGTTTATATAGGTTTAGAGTCATGAATCTGGTCATGAAATGAGTCTAAATACATCAGAATGCATCAGGTTCAAAAACTGGGTTTCGGGAGGCAGGTCGACCCACAGGTCGACACTATGGTCGACCTGGACGCTAGGAGGTCGACACTATGGTCGACCCCCAGGTCGACACTATGGTCGACCCCCAGGTCGACCTAGTCTGGGGCGGGAAAATTCCCGCCCTGCTTGCTGCGAGGTTTGAATTTGAAATTTGAAATTCAAATTTGAGTTATTTTTATGTTTTGAAAATCCTTGAAACTTCAGAGGGTCATATCTCCCTCATACGGACTCCGTTTCTCGTAAACTCGGACACGCTTCCAAGCAGAATTTCGAGAGGAACGCAATGGCGTAACCCATTTCCCTTGATTCTTATTTTAAAAATTAATTATGCATTGATTTATTATTTTAACTTGTTATTAAAATACGGGTTGTTACATTCTCCCCTCCTTAAAAGGATTTCATCCCTGAAATCTCTAAGTTAGGAAGAATGTATCCTACCATCCAATCATCCATCTACTCAACCATCATCCACGAGCAACCATTGTCCTTAAAAGATTTCTAATGCTGTATGAACTTATGCAAGAGTGTGTGTATATGTACTTATCTAATGCAAAAGATCAGGCGATTCTTGATTCAGTAAACCTCCTTAATGCAAAATACGTTAGTGTAATGAGTCCAACATGTATGCAAATTCCTAGCATACTTTATAATCTCTACATGAGTGCACAAACATTCATTCATATGCAACATCCAAATGATAACATATCTAATTTCCATCCATATACAAGTATAAGCACCCATGCATATGCAATATGAAATATGTGACTGAGCCGATCTAGTGCCTAATGTGTGTTATGCAACCACTTGCAACCCCTTGCAACCGCTTGCAAACATCAACCATAACATGTTTCAAATACATGTTCACATCCATAGGGTTCTACCTAAGGTTCTCAAGATAGGATTGAGAAGATAAGCAAGATAAAATAGAGCATCTAGGAAAAGAAGTTAAAGATGTACCCCTAGAAGGTCCTACTTGCTGGCCTTGCCCTTGCTTCTTAGGGCAGTTCTTGTTGATATGTCCAGTATCACCACACTGAAAGCATGCTCCCATCTTCATCTTCTTTTTTCTACAATCCTGGCCTATATGCCCATCAATACCACAGAAGTTGCATTTTCTTTTCTCACGTGACTTGTTGTCATTATTGTTGTTGTTGTTCTTGCCTCCTTTCTCGGAGTCTACCTTCTTGTCTTGAGACTCATTCGCCTTGACCTCCTTCTTGCCATTCTTGTCTTCTTCATTTAAGAGTGCCATGTCCACTAACTTTTCGTAAGTAGCCCCCATAGGTATGTGGGTCCTAGCCAAGCTGTGAAGTGGCTCATTCAATCCCTTTACAAAACAGAGAGCCTTCTTATGAGGGGTATTCACTAAGTCCAGTCCAATTCGGGCCAGCTGATTGAATTGATTGACGTACTCCTTGACCATCATACTCCCTTGCTTAAGAGATAAGAACTTTTCCAGCTGTAGACTTTGTTCAACTTGTGAGAGGAATTTCATCTCAAACCTTATCCTGAAATCCATCCATGTGTCAACAGGTCTTTCAGCGTTAGTGACTTCCCACCAATAGGAAGCTTCGTCTTTGAGCAACCATATTGCCAACTGTACCTTCTGCCTATCGTCCACCTCGAAGATAACGAACAGATCCTTAGTTTCTTTGAGCCAGTTCTTCGCTTCTACGAATGATTCAGCTCCCTTGAAATCCTTTCCACCAATGGCCCTAAAATCTCTACAGATATTTGAGAAAGCATTTGCATGAGGAGTAGGAGGAGGAACCACTGCAGCTGAAGGAGGGATATCTGCTGGGCCTATATCATTGGCCCTAGCCTCTAAGTACCTCCTAAACCAGCTAAGTATTTGAAACACCCCACCTCCATTAGGGTCACTCTCAAAGGGAATGCCCTAATTTTGGTGGAGGTTTATAAGTATAAGTCACAGATATACAAGACAGATATAAGAACACATATTTTTGAACAGCGGAAAAAAACAACTTTTATTTCAACAAAATACGTGTTACACAAACCATGTCATAATTTGTTTTACAATACTTCCAAAAAACATAACATCTTCATAACTGTCTTGATTACATTATTTAAAGAAGCACAAAGAAAACATAAATAAACTGCATAAGTCCCATAATTGCTGTACAAAGCCATAGTCCAAAACGAAAAAGATCCAAGCAATACATTCTTTCTCTTTAAGATGGATGTGAAAGCTGGTCAAGCTGCGGTATTCCCTCCCTGTGGACCGGGGGAGGGGGGGGAACGAAAGAAAAGAAGGCGAAAGAAAAGTAGAGTCAGACATAAAGCCTGAGTAAGTCTAGGACTATTCAGTCTATGAATAAAGAACTGGGTATGATAAGTATAAACTGGAAATGAGAAAGCACCATAAACTAAGTTAAGTTGTCTAGGGTCGAATACACTATCGTACCCCATACAAATCTCTGTACCCATATAAACTAGTTCCCAACAGGCACCCCATGATCAGGGTGAAGTGATCCATTTCTGATGATCGGCTCCTACTCGCATAGTTACATGTGTCTTACTGTCCCCGATGTTGTAGTTACCTATGCTGGTCCCACCATGGGGTGTATCAAGTCCCATGGTGGCGGCCCGACACAATCCTAGAATGCACAGGTATGCTACCGGTGCCCAGTGGCTTATTTTTCTGCGCCGGAGTGTGTGCACGCCTGCACCCCGTTAGAACCTACACTGCTGCACCACCGCCGTCGATTTGACCTCTTACAGTCAGCCCAGTAATCGTGCCCCACCCTGCCTAGTTCAAGGTATCCTGATACACCTTGTAGGGTTACTGCTGAAAAGGGTCCCCCGCTACTAGGTTTTCTATTTCTAGCCAACATGCTAAGTTGGTTAAGTGTTTTGTAAACCTAACCCCCAATCAGTCTGTATAGTTTAGCATGTTCCATTTTGATTAAGTATTAATATAATTTACTTAATCCTATCAATCCTAACTCAGCCTTAATTGTCTTATTAAAGCCTTGACCTCTCACATTAGACAGGTATTGTTGTGGCTGCCTATTGCCGGTTGGGTCCGGGCAGTCTTACGCCACAACTCAGTCTAACCTCGGGTCCTTATTGGGCTCCGTGTTTAACCACCCACATTGGATAGGTGTTGTGACTACTGGACAGCCGGGCGGTTCCGGGCAGGTTTACATCACAACTCAATCCAACCTCGGGTTAAACACATCGTATTTTCTACATTTACATATTTTGTCTCTTTCCTTTTTATATGTAAATATTTGCGGCCCATTATTCAAATTCATCTTTATTGTTTAAAATTTATTTATGCCACTTAATTATTTTTCAAGGTTGTTGGCATGCGTTAAACATGCCACACATATGTTCTATATTTTAACCCAAACGTTATTACCCCCGTTTTACACATTCGCTACAATATAAGATATGTTGGGTTTGACATTTAAACCCAACTTAGCCATATGAAAAGGGGAGGCTTTTAACATGGTGTTTATAAGGTAACATAAAAAGGGGAGTGTGAACGCATGAACTTGCAACATAATGATTCAATTAACATGAACTAGGCACATGTTAACTTGCATTGTAATAGCATATAATCATGGCATAAACAATACTTAAACATGAATCATTCTATTCATATAATCATGGCATAAAACAATACTTAAACATGAACCATTCTATTTATATAATCATGGCATAAACATACCTAAACATGAAGTCATGTTTTTTAGTCTATTCATGTAAACTTGCAATTAGAATGTAAATCTAACTTAATTTATGTGATACCTATATCACCATATGATTTTTATAACAACATAGGCCTAAACATGGTTTCAACTAGGCATAACACCAAACATAGTTTGATCATGTTCATAAAAATGCTTACTTTTGTTTCTAATACGAAAGTATGATTTTCCAATTCCAACATAGATTCATATAAACCATAGTACTTAGTCGAGTCAAATTACACACTAAAAAGTGATCATAAAAGTATGTACATCATATTGGCATAATAGTGAATCACATACTTGCATGAATCCCAAATAAAATACCATAACATATGGTTGTTAACATGAATCATATACTTGTATGAATCCTAAATAAAATACCACAACATATGGTTGTTAACATGAATCATATACTTGTATGAACCCCAAATAAAATACCACAACATATGGTTGTCAACATAAACCACATACTTGCAAATATCCAATCGTATACCATAACATTTCCAAATCGTTTAGAATCAAAGCAACATACAAATATAGATTATTATCGCTACAGTTCCATTTCTCACTTTACATAAATCAAAACACAATTATTTATTCACATCGGAATAGCACTCTACTTACAACGTATGACGAATCTTCAATTCAGGAATCTGAATTCTGAATTTGGAGATGCTATCCTTTGTTGTAGGCGTTGTTTTAATTGACGTTGCTTTAAGCTTTCGAATTATCTCCTAATTGCCTCTCAATTCCTGACGGCTATTTCTAGTCTTTCCTCAGCAGCATGACGGTCTCATCTCCATTTTTGTTTGTGTGAATTAGGGTGAGTCTTAGGTCCTTTTTATAGAGTTTGTGAGTTGATTAAGACCGTCGATGGAGCTTGGTTTAATAATAGCCGTTCGTTTGAAGGAGAGACCAATCAGGAGCTGACACCTAGCCCTAGTTACAAGGCAAGGCTCGGAAAATCGACCAAACACAGACCAGGCCAGCCAGGGGGGCTGGGTTCGACCTGGCTCAGGGGCCAGGTCGACGCGCCAGTCGACACCGTGTCGACTTGGCAATCGACACGGGTGACCCAGGTCGACTGCCCAGTCGACCTGGGTAGCCCCAGGTCGACTACCAAGTCGACCTGGGTGCCTTGGATGGGAAAATTCCCGCCCTGGCCAATCCGGCCCGATTTTGAATTTTGAATTGGTTTTTCTGAGCTGTTTTGGTCTGTTTGAATTTTAAACTGAATTCTGAAACTTTCGGAGGCCATATCTTCTTCATACAGAGTCCGTTTTACGCAAACTCGGACTCTATCTCAAGCAGAATTCCGAGACGAACGCAATGGCGTATCCCGTTTCCCTTAATTCTTTGATTTGAAATTAGTTATACTTTAATTTGTGAATTTCACTGTTGTAGAATACACGGGGTGTTACAGTATTGGCACACCCTCTGGAAGGTTAAGATTCCCAGACATGCTGAAATGAAAAAGAAGAGATTCAAAACGAGGAAACAAAGGATAGTGCTAATGGCTTTTGGGGAATAGCCTTTAAATAAAACAAGACTTTTCTTGAAAAATGCTTCTTTGTAAATGGTTTTGAAAATAGTTTTAGAAGGTTTTAAAAACTTTTGCCCAGTCTGGTAACCTTCTGCTCTGATACCAAATGTAACACCCCACCTCCGCAAGGGTCAGTCACAAAGGGAATGCACTAGTTTTGGAGGAGTGTTATCGAGGTAAACAAACATTACAAGACAGAACATAAATAAAACAGCGGAAGAATCAAAAGCTAAATTTCATTACTTTTAAAAAGAGTCAAAACCTTTTACATCCAAAGTACTAACTATCAGTTTCCATTACAACAAGTTCTTCCTTGAATAAATAAAGAAGCATAAAACTTAAAACAACAAAAGTAGCTTAATTCCCCAAAGGTAGTAGAAATGCAGCCATAGCATAGCTCAACATCAACCCGTACATCAGCTGAACCGAAAGCAAGCGAAATCCAAGCTAAGTGCTAGAATTTACTCCCTGAGAACCTGGGGGGAACGAAAGAAAAAGAGGCGAAAGAAAACGGGGCAGTCATAAAGACTGGTAAGTCGTAGTGACTTTCAGCATAAAAACAGGTAACGTTAACATGACATGTATAAACTGAAAGTAAACATAAGGATGCTGTCAAGATAGGCAAGATAGACTAAGATAGCAGGAAAATTCAAATATAAATCAAGTATAGCATCACATGTTCAAGATTTGCTGCACCAACTGTACTAGTATCCTAAACCCATGTCGTATATTAACCATGAAATGATTCCTTGGCCCAATATCATGAAATGACCCATTATTAGGTCCAATGGAACGATCCACTAATCGATCGGCTCCCCACAAGTTTTAGCTCGTCATGTGCCTATGTCATACGGCCCTATCACGAATGTAGTCACCTGTGCTAGGTCCACCATAGGGTGTATCAAGACCTAGGGTGCCAACCACCGACACGAATCAAGCATGCACAGGTAAACCTACTGATGCCCAATGCCTTTCTTTTTCAACTACGGACTACGTGCACGACCATAGTCCGCCTGAACCTACACTGGCGCACCAACTCAGCCGTCGTTCTGGTCGCTTACAATCAGCCCAGTAATCGTGCCCCACCCTGCCTAGTTCTAGGGTACCATGATACATCTAGTGGGTTACTGCTGAAATGGACCGCGTAACTAGGGTTTCCGTCCAGCAGGTTAAGTGTTGTCATTTAAATTCGTGACTTACAACTTATCAGTCTGGCATGTCAAGTTGGTTAAGTGTTGTCGTTCAAATTCATGACTTAACCCTACAAACCATGTGTCAAGTGTTGTCTTTCATGTTCATGACTTAACCTTATCATGTGGCATTAATTCATTAATGCACCCCAACCTCTCACATCAGACCTGTTGTTGTGGTCACTAGATATACCGGGCAGATTTACACCATAACTCAGTCTGACCTCATGTTTCAAGCACATATGACCAACTACCCACATTGGATCCTATTGTTTGCAGTCACTGGATTTGCCGGGCAGTTCTAGGCAGAATTACACTGCAAACTCAACCCAACCTCGAGTTGGCCATTTTCAAATTCATTCTAGTGTCATGTCCATGTTCAAATTTCTTGTCAAGTTCGTGTCAAGTTTCATGGCAAGTTTCATGTCAAGTTTCATGTCAAGTTTCAACTTATGCCTTTTATCAAGTTCGTGATTCATGCTCATAACAAATTCATGTTTTGCCTAATCTACCCAATCGTATTCCCATCGCATGTAAACGTGAATCGATCTAAATTACAAGTAAATCCAAATCCATAAATAAAGGGAATAACATCAAAACTATGTTAGGAAAAAAGGACGAGCATAAAGTGATAAAAGGGATTACAAGTCTAGCATGGTATAACTTGAGATAATTGGTTACAGCATCACTATCATATAGAAAATAATAGGATTTCAAATCTAGCATAATAAGGTGATAGTCATGGCATAAGGTGATAGTCCCCAACTTGTAAATAATAGACTGATTCAACATCACAGGCATGATAATGTTATGGACATGAAAGAGTTTGATTTACAACACGAATAGGTCCAGACTGATTTCATAGCAATATTTCCAAAAATCAAGATCCAAGAAGAACGAAGATAGATATGAATCAATTATCATACTCAAGCCCAATTCCAATTTATAACATGAATAGGTCCAAACCGATTTCACAGCAATATTCCCAAATGTCAAGATCCAAAATGGAAACTAGAATAGATGTAAATCGATTATCATACTTAAGTCCAATTTCACTTTATCTCATGTCCAAATTACAATCAACAAGTTTAAATCTCAAAGTAACTAGAACTTACAGATCATGGACTAAGAAATTGAGATCTAGAAACTAGTCGTCGAATTGTTGAATCGTTGAATCTCGATTTGATTGTTGAATCTCTATTTGATTATCCTACTTAAAAATCTCCAAATATGCAATTCCTAGTCGTAGTCTTCAAGAAATAGTCCTCTTATTTTATTTTAATTTTATTATTAATTTAATTTTGAAGAAGAAGAAGGAGAAGAAGCCATGTCCATCAAGAATTTGTGCATTATAAGGTTAGAGAAGAATGGTGTAAAGAGAATGGGGCTAGGGGGCCGTTTATATAGGTTTAGAGTCATGAATCTGGTCACGAAACGAGTCTAAATACATCAGAATTCATCAGGTTCAAAAACTGGGTTTCGGGAGGCAGGTCGACCCCCAGGTCGACACTATGGTCGACCTGGCTCCTGGGAGGTCGACACTATGATCGACTCCCACGTCGACCTGGTCTGGTGCGGGAAAAATTCCCGCCCTGCCTGCTGCGGGGTTTGAATTTCAATTTTGAGCCGTTTTTCTGTTCTGAAAATCCTTGAAACTTTGGAGGGTCATATCTCCCTCATACGGACTCCGTTTCTCGAAAACTCGGACTCGTTTCCAAGCAGAATTTCGAGACGAACGCAAAGGCGCAACCCATTTCCCTTGATTCTTATTTTAAAAATTAATTCTTCCTTGATTTATGGTTTTTACATGTTATTAAAATACGGGTTGTTACATTAAGTTCTTAGTGAAGGTACCAAAGTATTAACGGATAAAATTGTCGACACACCCAAAGATTCTCAATTACTTGAGAATAGCATTTGTCGTACAGAATATTAAAGTGTAGAAAGAAAAAATTACATAGAGATTTATAGTTGTTCGGCCCGTGAGCCACCTACGTCTACTTTGAAGATGTTTTAGGATTTTATTGATTATTGGGGGTTACAAGCATTGAACACCATCATGACATTTATCTACAAATTGTTATAAGTATTCGAGAGTTATATTATTCATATGCCAAGTCTTAGGGAAAAGTATGTAGTCTTCTTCTTCTTCCTCAAGAGCTATGATGCCATTAATGGTGTCCTAGGAGCTTGTAGAGCTGTCAAATTAACAAAAATACAACCCTTGTTGTGATGACCCCAAACTTCCACGGGATGAAAGTAAGGAATAATCATTTGGAATACAACATTAATACAACAATACAGATCACAGATACAACATAGCAAAGGAAAACTGTAGAATAACAACATCATAGCAGCGGAATATGAATGTCATCAAACACAGAATCCCACAGTCACAGAGTTCTACATTATTACATCAAGTTTCAGCAAAAAGAAAATAAGTTTCAACTTCAAAATAGAACAACTGGAAATAAAATAAGTTTTGATGTCTCAAGTTCTAAAGATAAAATGCAAATAAAAGATAAATGATAGATAATCTTCGTGGTCCAACATAAGCACCTCCAAATAAGCAACTCCAAGATAGATAAGCAGCTCCAAGATAGCAACTCCAAAGAAAGGTAGACCTGTTACTTGGCTGCCCGTGTGGAAAAGAGGGCACCCGAGTTTGCAAAGGTGAAAACAAACTACGAGTCAGTCATGGGACTGGTGTGAGAATCTTAACTAATTTAACTACTAGTAATAAGGAAAATCCAAAGACCACGCCGCTAACGCGGAACGGGTTTATTCCAATGGATTGCCGTGCATAATTTAAGGTGATTGAACAAATAATAAGTAAAACGTTAAACATCGCAATGCTTTTGGAAAAATGGAATCACCATAAGACTCAAGTCCCATCACACAATGCAACGCAAACCAGAGGATAGATTTTTACCTTATGGTGATTAAACATGCTAAATACGATAAATACGAATCTAATATTATCATTAGTGTATATAAAAACATTTCAAAATAAATGTATCAATCCTAGAAAACATAGTACCCCATTTATGCCTCCATACTAGTAATACAATCAAATTCGTAGGGTCGTATTTGGAATTTGGTTTCCATCATGAGTCAAGGCTAGGGAGGAGCTCCTTACCGATTTGAGACACTCTAGCTAATGTCTCAGGATCCCCAGCAGTGAACCCTTGGATCCTGCAGGGCCGGTCCACACATACAGCTTTGTGGATTAGTTATTCCTGAACACATGTTTCCCGATGCTATAGGACCTATCATCCGAGGCGCCTCATTCCATCATCCACATAAGTAAAATATCAGCCAGTTTAAGCACTGACGCTACTTCCAGCTAGAAAGAAACGTGCTGCTCTCCCTGCGTTCCCTTCTCCCGTTTTAGACTCCACAGGGTTGTGAGGCTCGTGAAGCTACGTAATACACAAAGCTATGCTTATTCAAGCTGTGCTTTGATCGTCACCACAAGGTTATGCTTTTCAACAAGAAACCTTGATCATTGCATCTTAGTATGGCACACTGTCACTCCATATCACACTACCAATCCTTTGCCGAAATATACAAAAGGGTGTTAAGCAAGAGAATAAATTCTCCGCCACCAAACATTCATACATTCGACAGAAAATCGATAAATACAATATAAAGGAGTACGATGTCGGACACACATTCCATTTATAAGCCCGTTCTGGGTCTGAACGAAACTGGAGATACCCTCATCCCGTATGTCCAGTACGGAAAGGAGATACCCGCATAGCCATGAAATCAACACGTACGTTTGGGAAATTACCCCGACCCTTGAATTGGGAGCAAGTCAATTCAGGACCTTGATCGTTGTCCATTCGAGGGAAGATTTACGGTCTTTGTTCGCCGTCTTCAAACTTCAATTCTTAACGTCGTCTGATTACTTGGAATGAGATTAAACTCGGACTTCCCAAATAATCCTCATATATATAATGAAAATCCTTCCTTATCATTAATATTATTTTTAACGATTAATTCCTATTTTAATTATTTATAATAATTCAATCTTTATTTAACGACGCTTCTGGTCGATGGGCGACCATGGCGCTGTTTTCCATTAATTTTGATTTACACATTTCTCAAAATCTAACCGTTGGATATATAATGTAGTTTATATCGTTGGAAAGATCTTTCCTAGACGGTCCTAATGTTTTCGTTTTGGGAAAATCTGACGGTCGGATCTTTTGGTATAGACGTTTAAAGGTATGATTTCAAAACACGAACTACCGCGCTTGATTCGTTTAATTTTAATTATATTTATGTATAAATATATATAAATATAAATCGTTTAACTTTTTATTTACATAAAATGTCAATTCTATTTCAGCGTTGAATTCTTCCTTTTATTCTTTTATTTACATTACAATGTAAATTCTAATTCAATGAAGAATTTTTCCTTTCATTTCTTTAATTTACATTAAGATATAAATATAATTTAGCGTTGCATTTCATTCCATTATCCTTTTAATTACATAAAAAATGGGATTAACCAAACAGTGAAAAATTCTATCTTTTTAGATTACATAAAAGAAATGTAATTTTGATTACAACGTCAAATTCTTCTTCTTAATTACATTGAAATTTTTTCCTTTTTAATTAAATTAAAAATGCAATTAACATTATAATGTAAAATTCTTCTCTTTTGATTTACAGTGTAAAATCCTACTTTTTAATTTCATTAAAAATGTAATTAACATTACAGTGAAAAATTTCCATCTTTTAAAATTACATTAAAAAAGTAATTTTAATTACATCGTCACATTCTGCCTTTTTAATTACATTAAAATGTAATAAACATTACATGTCAGATCTTGCTTTTTAATTCACCATGTAAAATCCTATTCGTTAATTACATATAGAAAATGTAATTTATAATTACAATGTAAATTCTCATTCTTCTATTACATATAAAAATGTAATTTTCTTTACAATGTAAACTCTACTCTTTTATTACATATAAAAATGTAATTTTATATTACATTGCAAATTCTCATTCATCTATTACATATAAAAATGTAATTTTCTTTATAATGCAAACTCTACTCTTTTATTATATATGAAAATGTAATTTTATATTACATTGCAAATTCTCATTCTTCTATTACATATAAAAATGTAATTTTCTTTACAATGCAAACTCTACTCTTTTATTACATATGAAAATGTAATTTTATATTACATTGCAAATTCTCATTCTTCTATTACATATAAAAATGTAATTTTCTTTACAATGCAAACTCTACTCTTTTATTACATATGAAAATGTAATTTTATATTAAATTGCAAATTCTCATTCTTCTATTACATATAAAAATGTAGTTTTCTTTACAATACAAACACTACTCTTTTATTACATATGAAAATGTAATTTTATATTACATTGCAAATTATCATTCTTCTATTACATATAAAAATGTAATTTTCTTTACAATGCAAACTCTACTCTTTTATTACATATGAAAATGTAATTTTATATTACATTGCAAATTCTCATTCTTCTATTACATATAAAAAATGTAATTTTCTTTACAATGTAAATCTTATTCTTAATTACATATAAAAAATGTAATTTATAATTACAATGTAAATTCTCTTTCTTTATTTACATAACAAAAATGTGTTTTTAATTTGCAATGTAAATCTCATCCTTAAGTTACATAATAAAAATTGGATCTTTTCACATCGTCATATTTCACTTTTTGTTTTCAATAAAAATATTGAATCTTTTCACATCGTCATATTTCACTTTTTATTTTCAAAAAAAAATTGAATCTTTTCACATCGTCATATTTCTCTTTTTATTTTCAATAAAAATATTGAAACTTTTCACATCGTCATATTTCACTTTTTATTTTATTCTACGTTATATTTGTGTTTGAGAACACAAATAAAAGACATGTTTATTTTTCTATGTAATGTTTGTGCTTGAGAACACAAATAAGAATCATTCATTTTTCTATTCCAATTCAATCATGTATACAAAGTTGACAATATTTAATTGACAATCCAATAAGGTGACAAAATGATATTATACATTGGATTGACAAAATAATGCCTTTCATTTAAATTGACAATTTAAATCAATTCAACACAAATGATTCATGTTTTTATATTGAATTGATAAGCTAAATCAATTCAAATAAAGTGACAAAATATGAATTGATTAACTAGATCAATCCCATAAAAGTGACAAACTACAAATTTTGATATTGAATCGATGATCTAAATCAACTCAATAAAATAAAAGGATGAATAATAATGTTTGTCGAAGGCATATAGATCTATAATTATCCATTATATATTGATCTTGAATTGATAATCTAAATCAATTCAATAAAATAAAGGGATGAATAATCATATTTGTTTAACACACATGAATCTTATAATTATCCATCACCACCAACAGAACAATCATCATACAATATCAGCACAAACAGATCTGAAATATATAACTAAAAATAAAAAAATATAAATGAATTGATTAATTATTTTAAAACGAAAGAAAACTCACTGTTGTGTTGCAATTTGGTCTAAAAATTCAACCAGCTCGAAATTGTCCCTTTTTAGTTTGGGAATGTAGATCTTGTCTCTACGATTGCACCGCTTCTGAAATTGGTCAGTTTCGATATCGTATGAATTGGTTACAATTTATTTAAGGTAATTAACAATTTAAATTAAATAAATGAAATAAAAAAAATTCCACCTTCTTCTACACTACAGAACTAGGTCGTTCTTATTCCCTTTAGGTTCGAAACTTTGGATCGAAATCGCCGGAGTTTGGATGGCCGAACGGAGGCGCATGTTGTTGGAGGTGGTGCGGCTAGGAGGGCCGCACGCGCGCCTGGAGCAGGGGGAGGTGCGACGCCTTGTGGTGGGCCCGGAGGAGCTTCGAACAGGCGAAGTTCCGGCGTGCAAATCTCGAGGTAGGAGGCACGACAGGGGTTGATTCGGGTGTAGAAGTGAAGAGGAGAAGAAGCTCTACGATAACCTGAACTAGAGGGGAGGATTTTATTATGAGGAGTGATGGGAATTCGAGGAGGAAAGTTCGAGCATGTTGAGGGAGGCGGCGGCTGTAGCACGATGATGAACAGTGTGTTTTATTTTAGGGTTTCTCCTCTTTTTTATATTATTATTTTGTGAATTTTGCAATTAAATCCCTATCACAAAAACTAATCCGATTCAGCCCAACCAAAGGTGACTATAGCCAATAGCCCCTGTTCCGGACCCAACGGGCTAGGTCTCGTCAGCCCAAACGACTATCTGTGGCCTAAAATATTTAATTTATTAAATCATTTAAATAATTAATTTGTTCGTCTATTTAAATTCACCGGTGTCACATACGAACTCAGAAAAATCCAGAAAAAAATATTTCTAGCTTTGTTTTGACGATACGGTTCTATCAAAATTAATTTCGTCGAATTCTGAGACTATTTGAAAAATGGCTATTTTCCAGTCGATTAGTTTTAACTGTAATTGACCAAACACACATTCGTTTGCCACGCTCACATATTAACTCCAAAAATTTCAGAAAAATAACCTTAGCAATAATTTGATGCTCCGGTTCCAACAAAAGTTGTTTCGTCGAAAACGGAGGTCGTTTGCAAAATAGCCTTTTATACGGGGTATAGACTATACTATAGCGGTCGTCTCGAAATTCAACTGACCATATCTTTTGATTTCCTCTATGATAATTCGATTTTTCGGATTCGTTAGAAAGGTATTTCCAAACAGATTTAGATATTTTTGGTTTCGCTAAAATTCGCTAAATTTTGAACCCGGTGCATTAGGTCAAAGTACAGTTTTTACTTTTCAAACTACCGTACTATTCGTAATTCCCTTTTGAAGTCAAAATACATATATTTACCCTAACTTCGATTAAAATAAATATTTAATCGTTATTATTTAAAATAATTTATTTCAAATATTTAAAAACCCTTAAAATCTCTAAAATGAAAATTTTAAATTGGCCCCAAATTCCGGGTTGTTACAATCTTCCCCGCTTAAGAACTTTTCGTCCTTAAAAAGTAAAAGGGAAAATAGAAGAGTAGGAACCAACGCAGAGAATGTAAAACATTTTAAGTGTACCTCAAAACAAAATCTAATCGGGGATATCCACTCTGCAATTGGGATAGGCTTGTTTGATACTCTCCTCGGTTTCCCAAGTGCAGTCTCTAGGATCACTACTCCCTTGCACCTTGACTAGGTGGATTCTTTTATTTCTCAGCTCTCTAGTCTCTTTGCCAATAATTTTCAGTGGTTCCCTTCTCACTGCAAGGCTTGGGGTAATCTCCAAATCTTGTTGTGCAGCTTCTTCCACAACCAGATCTGGATCATGAATATGCTTCCGAAGTTGAGATACATGGAATACGTCGTGCACCCCAGGCAACCAGTCGGGCATCTGAATTCTGTAGGCTAGGGTACCAATCTTTTCAAGAATAGGGAAGGGGCCGATGAATTTAGGTGCTAATTTTCCTGTCTTTCCAAAACGGATTACAACTCACATTGGAGCAACTTTCAAATGGACATAGTCACCCACTTCAAAAGCCAGTTCTCTTCTTCTTAAATCTGCATAGCTCTTTTGTCTAATTTGAGCAGCCAATAATCGCTTCTTAATATAATCGACTTTGTCTGAAGCTTCTCGGACCATGTCTGGACCCAATACTAGACGATTTCCTTTTTCAACCCAACATGCTAGCGACCTACATGGCCTACCATATAAGGCTTCAAATGGAGACATTTTCAAACTTGCTTGATAGCTATTGTTATAAGAGAATTCAACTAAATGCAAGTGATCCTCCCAAGAACCTCCAAAATCGAGTATGCAAGCTCGCAATAGATCCTCAAGAATGCGATTCACCCTCTCAGTTTGGCCATCTGTCTGGGGCTGACATGCGGTACTAAGATTTAACTTCGTTCCCAACTCATTTTGGAATGCTTCCCAAAATTTGCTAGCAAAGATAGGATCACGGTCGCTAACAATGCTACTAGGAACTCTGTTTAAAACAAAAGATAATTCTTTTATTATTTAATTAGAAAATGAAAATTTTCATTCAGATAATGAAAAGGAAAAATTTAGATTTATTACCCATGTAGCCTGACGATTTCTTTGCAATATATTTTCGCCAGACTTTGAGCTGTTTTAGTGGACTTGACAGGTATGAAATCAGCGGTCTTGGTGAAGCGGTCCATGATCACCCATATGTTGTCATTTCCTTTCCAAGTACGAGGAAAACCATCTATAAAATCCATGGAGATTTGGTCCCACTTCCAATCTGGAACCTCCAATGGTTGCAACAATCCCGCAAGCTTTTGTTGATCGCTCTTTACTTGTTGGCATGTAGGACACCTACTCACATAAATGGATATATCTCTCTTCATAGATTTCCACCAAAACGTGCGCTTAAGATCTTGGTACATCTTACTCACGCCTGGATGGATGCTAAGCTTTGATTTGTGACCTTCATCTAAAACTTCCCTTATGAGCTCTGGGATACTTGGGACACAAATCCGCCCTTGCAATCTAAGAACTCCCTTGCCATCTATTTGAAAGTTCATGTTTTCACCTTCTTGAATTCTTACAATCATTTTTCGAATAAAAATATCATTTTTCTGAAGAGAAGAAAATTTATCAATCAAAGAAGAGGTAACGATGAGGCTTGTGACAATGACATTCTTTCTACTAAGTGCGTCCGACATTGGCTTTTCCCAGCGTATATAAGATGTCAAGATCGTATGCCGCCAGAAATTCTAGCCACCGTTGCTGCCTTAAATTCAAATCCTTTTGATCGAAGAGATATTTCAAAGATTGATGGTCTGTGAATAATTCAAATTTTTCGCCCAAAAGATAATGTCTCCAAATTTTTAAAATAAAGACTACGATCAACAAATCCAAGTCATGGACACGATAATTTTTCTCATGCGGCTTTAATTGACGACTTGCATAAGCAACAACTTTGCCTCTTTGCATCAGTACTGCGCCAAGACCCCCACTTTGAGAAGCATTGGTGTAGACTTTTAAATCTTGGTTGCCATCGATGATGGTTAGTACGGGTGCAGTGGTCAAACTCACTTTTAGCTTTTGGAAGGCCTCCTCACAATCCGATGTCCAATTGAACTTGGTATGCTTCTTGGTGAGCTTTGTTAATGGGCAAGACAGCTTGGAGAAGTCTTTGACAAATTTCCTGTAATATCCAGCCAATCCTAGGAAGCTTCTTACTTCAGTGGGTGTATTGGGCTGCTTCCAATCCCGAATGGCGGCAATTTTACTTAGGTCAACAACAATTCCTTCTTTTGACACAACATGGCCTAAGAATTTTACCTCCTCTTGCCAAAATGTGCATTTGGAAATTTTTGCTTTTAAAACATTTCTTCGCAGGATCTCCAACACTTCCCTTAGATGCCCTTCATGCTCCTCCTTAGTTTTAGAATAGATTAGAATATTGTAACACCCCACCTCCGCTAGGGTCACTCGCAAAGGAATGCACTAGCTTTAGAGGGGTATTATTGGTAAGCATGTACAGAAATATTACAAGACAGAACATATAAAATAGCGGAAGTAAAACCAACTTTCATATCATTAATAAATTAGGTCTAAAGCCTATTACATCAGAGAATTTCTTACATGGAAACCTGTCTTGCAATAGTAAAGAAGCATAATAACCTTTTCATAAATTATTCCCCAAGTAAAACGGTAAAGTAGCCATAGCCAAGAAAAGTCCGAGCCATACATCATGACCTTCAAACAGGAGAAGTCCGAACTAACAATAGCATTTCCTCCCTGTAACCTGGGGGGAAATGGAAGACAAGAGGCGAAACAAAACGGGGTCAGTCATAAAGACTTGTAAGCCCTATCTACTATCAGTATATAAACTAGTAAAGTTAATTGGCATGAGGAACTGAGATGAACATAAGTATGATGACAAGGTAGATAAGCTAAACCAAAATAACAGGATGAACTACTGTACCAAGATAAACGAGTGTGTCAAGATAAATCAAGGTATCACATTGTCAGGATTCTATCAAGTATACTATCCCAAGGTATCTATCATGTATAACATCCTAAGGTATTTATCATGTATATTTGCTCTGCACCTCTCGTACTAGTATCCCAACCCACGTTATGTGTTAACTATGAATGTCCCTTGCCCAATGTCATGTAATGGTCCATGTCAACCTAATACATAGCATATGTAGGTTTTTCCCAACTCGTATGTTTCTTTCCATGTATGAGTTCAGTCCTTTGCCGTAGGCCGTACGGGCTTCCCTATGTAAATCTATACCGCCTCAACGTAGTACCATTTTATCCTTGAAGTTGTTTTGGACTGCTACCCTTGATCTAGTTATGTTTTCTTACCATGAACTATCGATTTATGCCACCTAGGACCATTAGGGATTATGCTACCTAATGAACGTTTCCGTGTCTCGGTTTGGGTTTTAGCCACCTAGGGCTACTAGGGATTATGCTACCCATCAACCGCGCCCTTTTATCCCACGTATATATCGTGAATCGTTTTCCATGTCTAGACGCACATGTATCTCAATGTGCCATCCGAGTTCCGTGCCAGGGAAAATCAAGAAATACGGAACTCGGTCAAGAGTTTTAAGTCATCCACCGGTGCAGATATCAAGGTCTGTTTTTGTATTCGTGGCTATGGTCCCACGTGACCCCTCCCTCAACTACTGAAAGGCAAAACAAGAAAAGTCATGTATGAGAACTACGCTACAGCCATCGCTCCCCTCATTCCGGACGGCTAACCTCACCCATACCTAGATAGCCAGTATGGTTTGTTGGGTGTTCTCTGCCTTTCCGTACGTACACGATTGACTAAAGATGGTAGGTGGCCGACGAATGTGCTATCCAGGGCTACCGTGAAAATATCGCCGACCCCACGCTAATCCACCCCAGTCTTTAGGTTGCTCGCACAGCAACCAAGGCATACCCTTGGCTCTTCTACCGCAGACCTTAACCTCTGTGAGGCCTGGTTTCATGGACCATCCGCAACCTCACAGAGGGATACCAAGAGTATCCTCACGTTTCCCCGAAGCTACCGCTTCGTCACCCAGTTCGTTGGAGCCTTTATCTAAATCAGATATTGCTCCTCCTCCTGTGTTTAAGCGATGACCTACCGTATCGGATTACTCATCTATCTGTGAACTGGTCCAATTCTCTTGACTAAGAATTATTACTTAGTTCCCTAAACTAAGGTTTACCACTTAGTCTCCTTTCCCGTTATCCTTGTTAATCCCGGTTTTCCACCTAGTCCCCTGAACTAGGGTTTTGTCTAATGGGTTAAGTATTGTCATTTAAGTTCATGACTTAACTTGCCTACGAATCATGTCAAGATTTGGCTAAGTATTCAAGTCCAAGACCTAGCTCTACAAGTTGGTTAAGTATACCAAGAAGCTCATGACTTAACCCTATTCAATCCTCAAGTCAAATTGGTTAAGTATTTGTTTATCTTAACCCTATTAGATTATCGTGTTAGATTGGTTAAGCATAGATTATCTTGACCTCATCGGATTATTGAGTCGGATTGGTTAAGTATAAGTTAACTCAACCCCATCCACTAATCGTATTAGAATGGTTAAGTATATTTAAATGGTCTTGTGACTTAACCCTATCAAGTTCTCATATTAGATTGGTTAATTATGGTTGCTTAACCTTATAAAATCATCATGTATAATTGATTAAGTATAAGTTACTTAAGCCCATTAAATTATCATGTTAAGTTGGTTAAGTATTGGTTACTTAACCTTATTGAATTACCATGTTTAGATTGGTTAAGTGTTTAACTTAACCCCATCGAATTACCGTGTTTAGATTAGTTAAGTGTAGGTTACTTAACCCCATCTAATTACCGTGTTTAGATTGGTTAAGTGTAAATTACTTAACCCCATCCCCTAATTGTCTTATATGGTTAAGTGTCATTAAGAAATCAAGCCCGGTCCCACTTAACCTACCCATTTGTGTCATATCAGTTAAGTGTCATTAGTCAAACTTACTTAACCTTGTCATGTGGCATTAATTTAATTAATGCACTCTCAACCTCTCACATTAGACTTTGTTGTGGTTACTAGTTAAGCCGGGCGGGTCCGGGTAGTTTTACACCACAACCTAGTCTAACCTCGGGTCTTAAGCGCGACATGACCAACTTCTCACATTGGATCCTATTGTTTGTAGCCACTAGTTAAGCCGGGCGGGTCCGGGTAGATTTATGCTACAAACTCAACCCAACCTCGAGTTGGCCATTTTCATGTTTGGTCTAGTGTCTTATTACACTTACAACCCATACGTGTCATGTTTTCAAGTCCCATGCTCATAGCCAAAGTTACATGTTGTCATGTTTATACCCATTTACCCTAATCATGTTTCACGTCATTAAAGTTTACCCATAACGTAACCCCAACGCTTTTAGACTCGCATATACATTCGCAACACCGCATAATGGATTAAAAGAAGAAACTTAGCAAAGGTATGCAAAAAGGGGTATAAAGCCGCAAGTCAAGCATGGTGGCATATGAGACATAATGTGTTCACAAACTTGCATGTTACATTATTAAGCCCCAAAAACATGCATAACCCCAAAACTTAGCATATAGGCGAATCATGGTGATAGATGACATAGAAAAATGGCTAGTAGTTCGCATATAGCATTCTATGCAAGTTAACTTAAGGGATAAGAGAGTTCTTATGTTGCATAATGCAACATTTCAACATAAAGCTTATAGCTTTTAGCCCACAAAATCAAGGTGATGACTTTTACGAATATGCATAGTACAAATCTACACATAACCTGATAGTTTCTAAGCATGCAACCTACTCAAGTTCAAACCCAAAGCTTGCAACATGAACATTTAACTTCATAGTTAATATCTAAGAGTAGGAGGGGGCTTACAATGTTATGAAGGCACAAATCAACATATAAAAAGATTGAGACGAAGCCATACTAGCAAAAACCCCAAATCAATAAGCTCTAATAAAACCCTTGAGAAAATAATAAGAAAGATCCTTGCTTTGATGAAGATTTGCCTTGAAATCAAGTTTAGAGGCTCTCATATAAACATAGAAACTCTCATACACTCATATGATCATGAAATTCCTCATATGAATGAAGATAGAATTTATGACAAGAGGATGGAGGCTAGGGTTTTGAGTGGAGGCCATGATCATTAGAAATTTTGGCATAGTTTAGTTGTAGGAATAATTAATGAGGGTTTAGGCTAGGTTAGCGGTCTTTTTATAGAGATTAGGAGTAGTTTAGGCCGTAGGATAAACCCTAGTATAGATCTGAACCCTCAAAAATCGTCACAAGCCTCCAAAACAAGACCCAGGAGCCAAAACGGGTGCACCAGAAAAACTGGTCCGACAGGGGGGGTCGACCCCTGGGTCGACATGGGTGTCGACCCCTGGGTCGACATGGGTGTCGACCCATTGGGGGGGGGGTCGACACAGGTGTCGACCCCTGTGTCGACCCTGCCTAGGCGGGATTTTTCCCGCCTGCTCTGATTTCAGTGTTTTTGAAATCTGTTTTGAATTCTGTTTTTTCGTGAAACTTCCGAAGGCCATATCTCGGCCATACGGACTCCGATTTACGAAATTTCGGACTCTATTTCGCGTATTTTTCCGAGACGAACGCAATGGCGTAACCCGTTTATCCTGATTCAGATTTTATAATTTAATTCTGCCTTGATTCTTATCTTAACACGTTTGTTAAAATTCGGGTTGTTACAAATATCATCAATGAAGACTAGGACGAATTTATTTAAGACATCTCGGAAGACCCTATTCATCAAGTCAACAAAGTAGGCGGGAGCATTGCATAGACCGAACGACATTACTAACCATTCGTAGAATATGTCAGGACCTCTAAAGGCGGTCAAAGGTATGCATTCTTCAGCTATGCGTAGTTGATGGAAACCGGTGGCTAGGTCCATCTTAGAAAACACCTTGGCCCCATTTAATTGGTCCATTAAATCATCTATGTGAGGCAAGAGGTATTTGTTCTTCAATGTTTGTTTATTAAGGTCACGGTAATCCACACAGAGTCTTAGAGTACCGTCAGACTTGGGGACAAACACCACAACTGCACCCCAATTGGAAAAACTAGGCCGAATTAGTCCCTTCCATAAGAGCTGCTTTGTTTGGGCTTGCAACTCCTCTTTTCCTTTAGGGGTCATCCTTCGAATAGCATGAACTACAGGCCTTGCATTTGGGACAAGATCAATTTTGAAATCAATTTCCCTTCGCGGGGGTAAGTTGTCTACTTCTTCAAATACGTCCGCGTAATTTTTGACTATGGGGATCTTTTCTAAAGAAATGGGAGTGACTTCAAGGGAAGACCAAAATGACTTCCTATCTGTCTTTTAACCATGGCAAGGTATAGAAATAACATCCCCAAATTTTGTTTTGATTTCAACTATTTTATCCGCACATCTTACTTCGGCCTCAAATTTTGTTAGCCAATCAAGACCAAGGATGATATCAAACTCGGAAAAATTCATAATGATCAAGTTAAATGAAAATTGGAAATAGGAGTAGGAAATAGGCACCCTACAGTATAAATCAAGGACAATAGCACCTCCTACAGGATTATGAACATTAATTGGCTCTTTAAGATTTCTTTGTTTCAATTTCAATTTCTTGTCTGCGTTGCTAGAAATAAAGCTCCTTGATGCACCCGTATCAAATAAAGAAGTAACAAGAATGTTTTTAACAGAAATAGTACCACCTAAAACATCAGGCTTACCTTCTCCTTCAGAAGAAGTAGGTGCGGAGGAAGGTGGTGCACTTGCCCCCTCGTACACATGTGCAATCTGAGCTCCTTTCAACAGTGGACAATTAGGCTTGATATGACCCTTTTTGTGGCAGTTATAGCATTCTTTAGTGTCATCACTTCTAGCCTTCTTTGGATTTCTGCAATCATTGCTGTAGTGTCCAAACTTCTGGCAGTTGTAGCATTGCACCTTTGCCTTATCATGGGTTTTAGCAGCTCCAGAAATGCTTCCTTCAGTCTTCTTCTCGGTTTGCTTCCTTTTATTATTATTGTTGGCCAAGCTCCTTTCTCTATCTTGTTGTGAAACTCTTTTGTCGTTCTCCTCATAGCGACAAGCAAACTCAATCAGCTTATTGAAAGAAAGGTCAATGTGAGCAGTAACCCTGTCTATGTACTTCCTTGCCAGTCCATTAATAAACCTTTTGTTCTTTTAAAAATCATCCTGAATCAATTCTGGGGAATAGCGAGAGAGGTCTTCAAATCTTCTTACATACTCCGAGATAGTTTTGTCGCCTTGCTTCAAGTTGGCGAACTCGTCATGCAGCTTTTCCACTTCTTGCTTTGGGATGTACTTTTCATTGAACAGCTCCTTAAACTTGGTCCAAGACATATTTTCTTCATCACCTCCTATATTGACCAATTCCCACCAATTCTTTGCTCCACCTTGGAGCAGCCATGAAGCCGTAAATCTCTTCCTTTGATCATCTAGCCCTGGCCCCCCAAATATCTTCTCATAATTCTTAAGCCATGTCTGAGCCTGTGTCACGGTCTCCGTACCAGTGAATGGAACTCCACCTAAGTTTCTGAACTTCTTCGCTACCTTATCCAAATCAAAGGGCTGCGGTGGTGGTGGTGGCTATCGAGCTGTGGGCTCCTTAGTTTCCGCAACATTCTGCCTCCTTGCACTAGCTCTAGCAGTAGCAGTACTCATTTTTAGTTAGTTCTATACGATCAAGGAAAGAGTCAGAACAACTGTAATGGTGATCTTAAGAAATGATAAAGATAAAAGGATGGATAAAAGGAAAGATAGCGATAAAATGACTAACTATTATGTAACTCTAATGAACTGTTCGCCATAGAATATTAGTGATTCTATGTTAATGAATTGTCATAAATATGTTATATTCCAAAGCTAAGGTTAACCAAAGCTCTGATACCAACTGTGATGACCCCAAACTTCCACGGGATGAAAGTAAGGAATAATCATTTGGAATACAACATAAATACAACAATACATATCACAGATACAACATAGCAAAGGAAAACTATAGAATAACAACATCATAGCAGCGGAATATGAATGTCATCAAACACAGAATCCCATAGTCATAGAGTTCTACATTATTACATCAAGTTTCAGCAAAAAGGAAATAAGTTTCAACTTCAAAATAGAACAACTGGAAATAAAATAAGTTTGGATGTCTCAAGATCTAAAGATAAAATGCAAATAAAAGATGAATGAAAGATAATCTTCGTGGTCCAACATAAGCATCTCCAAATAAGCAACTCCAAGATAGATAAGCAGCTCCAAAAAAATCTAGACCTGTTACTTGGCTGCCCGTGTGGAAAAGAGGGCACCCAAGTTTGCAAAGGTGAAAACAAACTACGAGTCAGTCATGGGACTGGTGTGAGAATTCTTAACTAATTTAACTACCAGTAATAAGGCAAACCCAAAGACCACGCCGCTAACGCGGAACGGTTTTATTCCAATGGATTGTCGTGCATAATTTAAGGTGATTGAACAAATAAATAAGTAAAATGTAAAACAACGCAATGCTTTTGGAAAAATGGAATCACCATAAGACTCAAGTCCCATCACACAATGCAACGCAAACCAGAGGATAGAGTTTTACCTTATGGTGATTAAACATGCTAAATACGATAAATACGAATCTAATATTATCATTAGTGTATATAAAAACATTTCAAAATAAATGTATCAATCCTAGAAAACATAGTACCCCATACTACTATGCCTCCATTCTAGTAATACAATCAAATTCGTAGGGTCGTATTTGGAATTTGGTTTCCATCATGAGTCAAGGCTAGGGAGGTGTAACGGCCGAGAAAATTTCGATACTTGAATTTTCAACAGTAATACGAAATCCTGTATTACTCGTCAAACAAAACCAAGTATTGAACTCTAGACTGTTAATAGAAAGAAATTAGAGGATGAGATAGAAAAGATAGAACTAATAGAATAGAAGAGTAAGAAGAATATCACATCAGAATCTCACAGCGGAATTTTAACAAAACATAATATCACATTACATATCAGATTCTGTTACATCATATTACAATATTAGAATACAACATCATATGTGATACTGGCCCAATACACAAACTGGATACTTAGGGATAAATGCAACTACTAGACATGTCCTTGAACTCGTACTCCACAATACTTCAAGGGATTTCCATTAGCACCTGGATCACTTATCTACCCATAACAAGTGTTATGAGTACCCAAGAGTTTAGGAAAACATAGAAAATAAACTCTGGGTCAGTCAAGGGACTGGTGTGAGTAAACACAGTTAAATAGATTAGAAAACAGGGAATAAGGTTTTCCATTTTGGACAGATTTACTTTAGAAATCTTTAGATCATTCCATGTCTAATATCTGTAAAATGACCTAAGTAATTTATATCAAAACGTTTGATATTACTATAGTTTGTATCAAATAAATAACCATCTAGTGAAACTCTCGCATCTCACGTTCACATATATAGTATAAAATAAATCAAAACCACGGGCTCTTATTGGAGATTGGATTCCAACTGACAAGGTATGGGAGCACCTGCCGATCAGTGTACTCCAGAGGGGATACACTGGGGTTCAACAAAAACGTCTTGCAACCTGGCCTCACATGACCGCCCACTCATTTAGCTTGAGTGTTGCGAATATATTATCACCCCACGGTGGTAGCTAGCCAACCGTTCAGAATGCTGCAGCAGCGAAATATAGATTAAGAAACAAATAGGAATTTCTCTAGATGGTGATAATACACCCTGCTTGGGAATGACCCAACTAGCCATGCTGCCTAGCCCAACTTTTGTCTTTTCCTGGTTGTGAGGCTTTGAGGCTACGTTATCTTCTAGAACACTTGTCCACCATTCACTTTGAATGTCACATCGTCAAATCCGCTAGAAATCACTAATTGATTTCCACAAAAATAATTGGGTTGAAGAGAAGGTGTCTTCTCGCCACCACAGAATACGTTTGAGGAAATCAACGTACATGACCCCTTTGGAAATACTTTGTCAGACATCCGTCCATACAAGTTGTCCTGGGACTGGACAAACCGAAGGCACAATTCTATAAAACAAAATAGCCCTTGTATATCTCCGTCTTCAATTATCTTCAATATTCTCTGACACGCGACGTATAAATCATATCGAAGTGGAATATTATTTCCGGACTCTTCGAAATAATTAGCGTAATGTCTTTTATGGGTAGTCAATACTTAAAGAACCAATTTCAATACTTTATCTCAACATTGTTCTTGTTTTAGAAGAAATAGTTGTCAACTTAGATGATTGAATTAAATACACTTCACGGTTCAACAGAAATGAATTACTCTGATAATTGATAATAAATGTCAACTATCGTTTAATTTATCCATTTCATATGATTTCTTAATTTCATATTCAAAATCCAGCTATTTGACCGTCTGATATAATTTAACAATTCTAGCACGTGCTTCGCACACAGTATTTTACACTCTAATGTTCGTTCATTTACTTCGATAATCATTTGCAATTTACACCTTTGTAAATTATCGTTTATTTCTAAATAACATTAATGATCTAAATTATTTTATTTTCTTTATTTTTATAATATATATTCCCTTGTTGATCTGATTTTAACTTGTCGAATCTCTTTAAAATCTAACTAGTATGACTTCATCTTCCTTCTTCCTTCAAAAGCCCAAGAAAATATCTCTTTATTTATTTGTTTTTATTTACATCTTTTATTTTTATTTTTCACTTTTATTTAAACTTTTTTTTTAAATAAAAGCCCGGCCCAATACTTCTTTTCACCGGTTAATATATCGGCCTACTTCATTCTTTAATTTTATTTTAAAATCTTCCTCTTTATTTTACTTCTCTTCTTATTTTAGATTTTCACTTTCGAATTTAATTATCTTACTTGTCAAAGTCAAGGTCTAAATTTCCTTTCCTCAAATTTCCCTTTTATTTAATTGTTTATAATGGGCCAAGCCCAATTATATCAGCCCGTCTTAATTCTTCATATATATATAATCTATATCTAAATTACCTTCCCCCTTCTTCTATTAAATTCACTATCCTACCTTATCCATTTTTTTTCTTTTTATTTCTCCTTCCCTCCAAGCCCACTCAGCCCATCTGCTTCCTCACTGGGCTACCCATAGTCCATGAGAAATCGTTTCCCATGCATCAAAATATTCCAGCCCCTTCCCTTTGCTTTCCTCCCATTCATTACTTTTTTCTTCCTGTATCTTCTTTTTCTACTTACCCGTACTTCTCTGATTTCTTCTCCTTCTTCTTTGGTCACAGCTGATGCCATCACCATTGATTCTTCACCCGTCATCATAGCTACGCATCCAAACACCCCTTGATGCAACCGCTGCTACGCTCTCTCCCCCTATCGATTTAAAAATGCTACTGTTACTATTCTTATTCCATTCTTTGCTCCTGTTTTCATCAACGTGCACATCCTGACGTGCACATGCACACCTCATCTACCCAACTACCGCCAGTTACTAATATTTCCACAAATGTGCATCCATCACCTGAGTCCATTCCAGCTCCTTGATCATACTCCGATCAGCGAAATCGAAATTTCACTATTTCACCGTAGTACCAAACGAAAACACACCAGACTCTCGGTCCAAAACTTTACTAACTGTAATCACCCTAGACCACCGATCAACTTAGGATTTTTTCCATTATGAATTCAACACATAGGACGACCTCCTCCCCAAATATCAGCATACTCGACCCAACAGAGGTGGTGCAGTTCTGCCCGGACTTTACGGTTACTAAAAGTACCTAGAAACCCTAAATTCAATTCGTTCACTCAAACCTCGCAATAGAAAAATTGTTTTATGTTTTTCCTGTACTCTTCGATCTCACACGCTCCTCCAGGCTTCACTTCGTCGAACCCGATTGTTTGGATCGCCTGGGTTTGCCTCTTTTTGGTTTTCCGACCATCCTTCAATAACTCGCCCACCACTTAATTAAAAATCACAAAACTTATGCTAAAATTCATGATTTAGTCACACAAATCCATCTATAAGCCTGGATTATCTAATTTCGAAGTTTGGATTTTCGAGATTAAAAACCCCTTACAGTATTTTTACTGATATATGTAAATATACCATTTAAGGTATGTTGCAAATATTTTAATATACACTATAGATGAGAATATACCCATTCATGAAGAAATTAACATCTACAATTTACGTGAATTCGAGATATTGGTTTTATATGCTCAAGGTGATATTCATACTGATATACAGGGCAGTATATTGTTGGCTACAGGTGGTTTGAGCACTGTAAATTATCAGTTCGATGTTGATGTGAATGGAATGATATTGTACTAACATACAAATCAATTCCTGCTCAAACAACTTCAATACATCTTAAGAAAGACTTTGAAATGAACAACGAAATGAGTTTACTCACTGTACTACTTTCCTCTGCTAACTGATTTCCCCTGCTACTTTGTTGCTCTCTCAAGTTTGAATTGTTCTGTGTGAGGAGATATGAATACTTGTGATGGTATTTATAGCAAGGGTTCACTATTAAACAAATGGCCTATATTATTAGGATTGTAGGCGCTACAGTACACTGGTTTTAGACTTCCTCTCACCTTAACTCTATTTGATATTACAACACATTAGCTTTAGGCTCCTAATTTGATATTACAACACATGCTTTGAGATTTTTCCCAGAATTTTATGTAGGAAAATGGATATTATACACTAGATATTTACTTTGTTCCTGTCTTCTTTCATGCTTCTAGAAGTCCTACTCTATACTGAAACCATGCCTCATAAATGTGGCCGAATCTTCTACAGATTTTGTAGACATAAACAAACAGATTTTGTGTTGATATTTTTACATATAATGGTCTTATATTTTCAAGTTGCATTACTGGTTTTCAGGGAGTGGCTTCCTCCTATATTTAGCTATACTATTCATATAATGAATCACCTTAAATGTTTTGACTTTATGGCAATACCCTTCTTTGTTTTCTTTTGTGTGTGGCATTTTATCGAACGTGTTGTGTTCATTGTAATACATTATCTATTTTACCATAATTATGTTTGCTGAATGTTTCTTGTATTAATCCCCTTTGCTGTCCCTATTTGTTTTGGCATTATTACTATATTCTTAAGCAAATGAATATCCTCTTTTATATGTACATCTTGTTATCATTTATATGTGAAGGTTTTTAGTTGCCACTATTTCAATATTTACTCAGTTTATGATCTTTGTTTTTAAATGGTGCACACTTATGTTATGATTTCAAATTTGAAACTTAACTAAAGATACATACACTTATATAATTATAATTGCTTTTCTTTGTTAAGTAAATCTTATTTTATGATTTAATTATCCTATTAAATCAATATTTATTACTAACAAATACTATCTAGAAACCGGGACATTACAGTCCACCCCCCTTAAAAGAATTTCGTCCTCGAAATTAAAGAGTCACGTGTTGATTTCAGTTTTAACTAAAGTCAAACATATTCATAACTATCTACCACTTATTGACTCCTTATTTACCTAGAATTTAGTTCTTTTAATTTCTGAAATCCAAAATTCTGATTTTATTTTAAAATCAGTCTACTTATCTTATATGTGTTTATATCTAATTAATAACTCTAGCCTTGTCTTTATTACTAGGAAATACCCATTTTATTTACTGGATATTTTTCTAAATTTTGTTCAACTTATTCTAGGGCTGACCCTATTCATTTTAACTACTCTTACTAAAAAAATAAGATTCCTTTTCAATATAATTTTACTCCATCAACTTAACCTACGGCCGATTCTAATTCATTTGACCTTTTCCAGTTATAACTTGGATTTATATATTATCCAATCTTTTACGTGATCGGGAGACAAAGTAACTTAAGTTAATCTATACCAAGTATATAATTTATTCTGTTTATTTTTTTTTTCAAAATACGCTCTCTTAATACTTACCCAAACTCGATCTAGCGTGTTTCTAACCCTAACTCTACTGAGTTATGCCACAGAGCCAAGGTTATTACTCAACCAATTGCTCTGATACCAACTGTAACGACGGGAAAGAGCAGTGGGCTAACCTCCCGCCGTGGCTTACAGAGGTACCCCAGCACCTTGTTTTACGGCCAGCCTCTCGACTCGACCAACCCACATTTTCGGGACATGTAGGGGTAAGAGTCTCCCGTTCGCCACCAAACCGCAAAGCGAGAACCCCCTATCATGCGTACCAAGCGCACAAGCAACAAGGACTGGTGTGAGTAAACACAGTTAAATAGATTAGAAATCAAGGAATAAGGTTTTCCATTTTGGACAGATTTACTTTAGAAATATTTAGATCATTCCATGTCTAATATCTGGAAAATGACCTAAGTAATTTATATCAAAACGTTTGATATTACTATAGTTTGTATCAAATAAATAACCATCTAGTGAAACGCTTGCATCTCACGTTCACATATATAGTATAAAATAAATCAAAACCGCGGGCTCTTATTGGAGATTGGATTCCAACTGACAAGGAATGGGAGCACCTGCCGATTAGTGTGCTCTAGAGGGGATACACTGGGGTTCAACAAGAATGTCTTGCAACCCGGCCTCACATGACCGCCCACTCATTTAGCTTGAGTGTTACAAATATATTATCACCCCACGGTGGTAGCTAGCCAACCGTTCCGAATGCTGCAGCAGCAAAATATAGATTAAGAAACAAATAGGAATTTCTCTAGATGGTGATAATACACCCTGCTTGTGAATGACCCAACTAGCCATGCTGCCTAGCCCAACTTTTGTCTTTTCCTGGTTGTGAGTCTTTGAGGCTACGTTATCTTCTAGAACACTTGTCCACCATTCACTTTGAATGTCACATCGTCAAATCCGCCAGAAATCACTAATTGATTTCCACAAAAATAATCGGGCTGTTAAGTTAAGTTAAGAGGAGGTGTCTTCTCACCACCACAGAATACGTTTGAGGAAATCAACGTACATGACCCCTTTGGAAATACTTTGTCAGACATCCATCCATACAAGTTGTCCTGAGACTGGACAAACCGAAGGTACTATTCTATAAAACAAAATAGCCCTTGTATATCTCCGTCTTCAATTATCTTCAATATTCTCTGACACGCGATGTATAAATCATATCGAAGTGGAATATTATTTCCGGACTCTTCGAAATAATTAGCATAATGTCTTTTATGGGTAGTCGATACTTAAAGAACTAATTTCAATACTTTATCTCAACATTGTTCTTGTTTTAGAAGAAATAGTTGTCAACTTAGATGATTGAATCAAATACACTTCACGGTTCAACAGAAATGAATTACTTTGATAATTGATAATAAATGTCAACTATCGTTTAATTTATCCATTTCATATAATTTCTTAATTTCATATTCAAAATCCAGCTATTTGACCGTCTGATATAATTTAACAATTCTAGCACGTGCTTCGCACACAGTATTTTACACTCTAATGTTCGTTCATTTACTTCGATAATCATTTGCAATTTACACCTTTGTAAATTATCGTTTATTTCTAAATAACATTAATGATCTAAATTATTTTATTTTCTTTATTTTTATAATATATATTCCCTTGTTGACCTGATTTTAACTTGTCGAATCTCTTTAAAATCTAACTAGTATGACTTCATCTTCCTTCTTCTTCCTTCAAAAGCCCAAGAAAATATCTCTTTATTTATTTGTTTTTATTTACGTCTTTTATTTTTATTTTTCACTTTTATTTAAACTTTTTTTTAAATAAAAGCCCGGCCCAATACTTCTTTTCACCGGTCAATATATCGGCCTACTTCTTTCTTTAATTTTATTTTAAAATCTTCCTCTTTATTTTACTTCTCTTCTTATTTTAGATTTTCACTTTCGAATTTAATTATCTTACTTGTCAAAGTCAAGGTCTAAATTTCCTTTCCTCAAATTTCCCTTTTATTTAATTGTTTATAATGGGCCAAGCCCAATTATATCAGCCCGTCTTAATTCATTCGTATATATATAATCTATATCTAAATTACCTTCCCCCTTCTTCTATTAAATTCACTATCCTACCTTATCCATTTTTTTTCTTTTTATTTCTCCTTCCCTCCAGGCCCATTCAGCCCGTCTGCTTCCTCACTGGGCTGCCCATAGTCCATGAGAAATCGTTTCCCATGCATCAAAATATTCCAGCCCTTTCCCTTTGCTTTCCTCCCATTCATTACTTTTTCTTCCTGTATCTTCTTTTTCTACTTACCCGTACTTCTCTGATTTCTTCTCCTTCTTCTTTGGTCACAGCTGATGCCATCACCATTGATTCTTCACCGGTCATCATTGCTACCCATCCAAACACCCCTTGATGCAACCGCTGCCACGCTCTCTCCCCTATCGATTTAAAACTGCTACTTTTACTATTCTTATTCCATTCTTTGCTCCTGTTTTCATCAACGTGCACATCCTGACGTGCACATGCACACCTCATCTACCCAACTACCGCCAGTTACTAATATTTCCACAAATGTGCATCCATCACCTGAGTCCATTCCAGCTCCTTGATTATACTCCGATCAGCTAAATCGAAATTTCACTATTTCACCGTAGCACCAAACGAAAACACACCAGACTCTCGGTCCAAAACTTTACTAACTGTAATCACCCTAGACCACCGATCAACTTAGGATTTTTTCCATTATGAATTCAACACATAGGACGACCTCCTCCCCAAATATCAGCATACTCGACCCAACAGAGGTGGTGCAGTTCTGCCCGGACTTTACGGTTAATAAAAGTACCTAGAAACCCTAAATTCAATTCGTTCACTCAAACCTCGCAATAGAAAAATTGTTTTATGTTTTTCCTGTACTCTTCGATCTCACACGCACCTCCAGGCTTCACTTCGTCGAACCTGATTGTTTGGATCGCCTGGGTTTGCCTCTTTTTGGTTTTCCGACCATCCTTTAATATGTCGCCCACCACTTAATTAAAAATCACAAAACTTATGCTAAAATTCAAGATTTAGTCACACAAATCCATCTATAAGCCTGGATTATCTAATTTCGAAGTTTGGATTTTCGAGATTAAAAACCCCTTACAGTATTTTTACTGATATATGTAAATATACCATTTAAGGTATGTTGCAAATATTTTAATATACACTATAGATGAGAATATACCCATTCATGAAGAAATTAACATCTACAATTTACGTGAATTCGAGATATTGGTTTTATATGCTCAAGGTGATATTCATACTGATATACAGGGACAGTATATTGTTGGCTACAGGTGGTTTGAGCACTGTAAATTATCAGTTCGATGTTGATGTGAATGGAATGATATTGTACTAACATACAAATCAATTCCTGCTCAAACAACTTCAATACATCTTAAGAAAGACTTTGAAATGAACAACGAAATGAGTTTTCTCATTGTACTGCTTTCCTCTGCTAACTGATTTCCCCTGCTACTTTGTTGCTCTCTCAAGTTTGAATTGTTTTGTGTGAGGAGATATGAATGCTTGTGGTGGTATTTATAGCAAGGGTTCACTATTAAACAAATGGCCTATATTATTAGGATTGTAGGCGCTACAGTACACTGGTTTTAGACTTCCTCTCACCTTAACTCTACTTGATATTACAACACATTAGCTTTAGGCTCCTAATTTGATATTACAACACATGCTTTGAGATTTTCCCCAGAATTTTATGTAGGAAAATGGATATTATACACTAGATATTTACTTTGTTCCTGTCTTCTTTCATGCTTCTAGAAGTCCTACTCTATACTGAAACCATGCCTCATAAATGTGGCCGAATCTTCTATGGATTTTGTAGACATAAACAAACAGATTTTGTGTTGATATTTTTACTTATAATGGTTTTATATTTTCAAGTTGCATTGCTGGTTTTCAGGGAGTGGCTTCCTCCTATATTTAGCTATACTATTCATATGATGAATCACCTTAAATGTTTTGACTTTATGGCAATAACCTTCTTTGTTTTCTTTTGTGTGTGGCATTCTATCGAACATGTTGTGTTCATTGTAATACATTATCTATTTTACCATAATATGTTTGCTGAATGTTTCTTGTATTAATCCCCTTTGCTGTCCCTATTTGTTTAGGCATTATTACTATATTCTTAAGCAAATGAATATCCTCTTTTATATGTACATCTTGTTATCATTTATATGTGAAGGTTTTTAGTTGCCATTATTTCAATATTTATTCAGTTTATGATCTTTGTTTTTAAATGGTGCACACTTATGTTATGATTTCAAATTTAAAACTTAACTAAAGAAACATACACTTATATAATTATAATTGCTTTTCTTTGTTAAGTAAATCTTATTTTATGATTTAATTATCCTATTAAATCAATATTTATTACTAACAATGACTATCTAGAAACCGGGACATTACAGGAGGAGCTCCTTACCAATTCAAGACACTCTAGCTAATGTCTCAGGATCCCCCGTAGTGAACCCTTGGATCCTGCAAGGCCGGTCCACACATACAGCTTTGTGGATTAGTTATTCCTGAACACACGTTTCCCGATCCTATAGGACCTATCATCCGAGGCGCCTCATTCCATCATCCATATAAGTAAAATATCAGCCAGTTTAAGCACTGATGCTACTTCTAGCTAGAAAGAAACGTGCTGCTCTCCCTGCGTTCCCTTCTCCCATTTTAGACTTCACCGGGTTGTGAGGCTCGTGAAGCTACGTAATACACAAAGCTATGCTTATTCAAGTTGTGCTTTGATCGTCACCACAAGGTTCTGCTTTTCAACAAGAAACCTTGATCATTGCATCTTAGTATGGCACACTGTCACTCCATATCACACTACCAATCCTCTGCCGAAATATACAAAAGGGTGTTAAGCAAGAGAATAAATTCTCCGCCACCAAACATTCATACATTCGACAGAAAATCGATAAATACAATATAAAGGAGTACGATGTCGGACACACATTCCATTTATAAGCTCGTTCTGGGTCTGAACGAAACTGGAGATACCCTCGTCCCGTATGTCCAGTACGGAAAGGAGATACCCGCATATCCGTGAAATCAACACGTATGTTTGGGCAATTACCCCGACCCTTGAATTGGGAGCAAGTCAATTCAGGACCTTGATCGTTGTCCATTCGAGGGAAGATTTACGGTCTTTATTCGCCGTCTTCAAACTTTAATTCTTAACGTCATCTGATTATGTGGAATGAGATTAAACTCGGACTTTCCAAATAATCCTCGTGTAACGACCCGGATTTTCAATGACTTTGGTTATCGACATAAGCTCGATGTCGATAACCAAAACATCGAAAAATCCTGGTAATTAGTGAAAGAAATTAGAGGGTGAGGAAAGATAAGATAGAAAATTAGAATAGAAGAAGAAGAAGAACACAACATCAGAGTAACACGAATCTCACAGCGGAACGAATAAATATATTTCATAACATAACTTTGAAATACAAATTTGTACTTGAACATACATGTCATTATCAAAGTACAGCACTTACAAAACAGCGGAAATAACTATAGCTATATGATCCCGAAGCCTCCTGCTCCAGCTCTTCCAGTATATCAGTAAATCCTGACTACTTGACTGCCCATACAAATTTAGGCACCCAAGAGTTTAGGGAAAACAACAAAGTAAACTCCGGGTCAGTCATGGGACTGGTATGAGTAAAACAGTTTAAAACAGTTCGAACAAGTCAACGATATCTCATAAGACCACGCCGCATAACGGAACGGGTTTTTCCCTTATGAGAATCCAAAATATCTTTATATCAAAACCTTTTGATATTATATTAATGTCTATCAACCACAGTATATATATAATCATCTAGCAGAAACGCTTTCATCTCACGTTCTACATATATAGTATACAATCAAAACCGCAAGCACGTATTGGGTAATGGATTTCCAACTATGACAAGGTATGGAACCACCTTTCGCTAATGTACCTCTAGAGAGGAATACACTGGGTTCAACAAGAACATCTTGCAACCCGGCCACACAAGACCGACCACTCATTTCGCTTGAGTGTATCGAATGTATATCACCAACAGTTGGGATCAGCAACCGTTTCCCGAATGGGACAGCATCAACAATAGATTTTTAGAAGTAAATGAAACTCTAGATCAGGTGATTATACACCCTACTTCGGTGCGATCGACTTAGCCATGCTGCCTGCCCGATTTCTGTCATTTACCGGATGATGAGGCTAGAAGCTACGCTTTATCATCATACCAGATTCACTTTGAATGCCACATCGTCAAATCCATCAAATCACCGATTGACGTCTACAACAATACATTATGTGTTAGCTAAAGAAGTCTCCGCTTCCACTCTTGGTACGGTTGGAGAAATCAATATACGTGATCGTCTGGAAATACTCTGTCAGACATTCATCCATACAAGTCACCCAGGAACAGGATGAACTGAAGGCACTATTTCTATTAATAGAAAAAGTCCTTGCACTCTACTCCGTCTTCGATTTTCTTTATATAATCTGATTCGCACGCTACTGCCGATATGGAGTGGTTCTTCGGATAATAATCCAACCGGTCTCTCCATATTGACAACGATGGTTAAAACTTCGATAGTCTGTGATTTAACTATCGAATAAAAACAAGTGTTTTGATAGTCGATGATTTAACTATCGAATAAAACAAGTGTTCATCCAAACATCCAACAATCACTGAGCCTTTAATTAATATTCCATTAATTAAATCTCTTCTCTATTTCTTATCAATATTTGTTAACCAAATATTTTCAATAACCATATTGGCCTTTATACGTTATTTGGAAAACATTTCCATATATCGCCTTCTTTTATTTTCTAAACTTTAGAAAATATATGTTATTCTATTTCCAAGCTTACATTTATTTGGGTTAAAACGGATGTTGTGTAAAACATCGTTATGACAACCCAAATACAGTATTTAACTAATTCTTATTCCACATTGATCTTCGAGCCTGAATCTTGCTACTTATCGGTATATCATGAAATCAACCAAGTTGGGGTATAATTACCTCTCAGACCTTGACTGAATAACATTTAACGTCAAAACAGACAAGACTACTTACTCGAATAATCAATACCATACAACTGATTATTCACCTTTAAAAACATATACATTTTCTCTTTCTATTCCTTCAAGATTTTATTCTTATACTTCCCTTTTTAATTATACTATTCTATTTCTAAGTTCGTTTCCTTATCGACTTCTATGTATATCGATACGTTGATTTCTAACTATCAAATTATCTTAAAAATATTCTATCTCCTTAAATTCCCGGAAAAATTCGCCATAACCTCCTTTGTACCGGGAGCATCGGGAAATTTCAAATAGCTTTCCCGGTCCTTCTTATCTCAAAAAGAAAAGAAAAAGCCAAGCGGCTTGCCGATACGGCGCATAAAATCTCATATATGAATTAAATACGTACCTTTTTGTCGGGCATTCTATTTATTTCACTTCTATACTTTATTCCATACCTGTCTCCTGTATGTCTATACCTGTCCAATCTATTTTAACTATACCAATCGTTTTAACTAAATTTGTTAAATAAACTTGTTACTTAACTCTTCAGTCTATTTCACCTTCATATTTGAACATGACATGTTCAAATATATTTTAACTGCATATTAACAAATTCTAATTATACTCATACTCTCGTTTCCTTATCGACTTCTTATTCAAATTCCAATTCAATTCTATTTGAATTCTTTTTATTTAAACTTCATTTGAATTCTATTTTCAAATTCTATAGTTTAAAGTCCATTTGAATTCTATATTCAAATTCTATAGTTAAACTCCATTTGAATTCTATATTCAAATTCTATAGTTAAACTCCATTTGAATTCTATATTCAAATTCTATAGTTAAACTCCATTTGAATTCTATTATTCAAATTCTATAGTTTAAAGTCCATTTGAATTCTATATTCAAAGTCTATTTGAATTCTCCGCATTATTTATAAACAACGTTTATAACTTCAATTCAAATCTCACCTTTCCATTTATAAACAACGTTTATAAATTCAATTCAAATCCCATATTTTCATTTATAAACAACGTTTATAAATTCGATTCAAATCCCATATTTTTATTTATAAACAGAGTTTATAAAATCAATACTCGTTTTATATATCTTCAAAACAAGTAAATATTTCCTATAGTTCATTAAAAATTCAAATTCTATTTATAAAAATAGAATTCACTTTTTAAATCTCAAATACCCTTTCGGGGTATTTTATAAATCAATATCCCAAGCCCCAGTGATATTTAAACAATCAAATCAACCAATTTTCAAAAACTTGATTTTTAACACATCATATGTGAATATATATGAAATCAAACAAACAACAAACAGATAATATATTTTTGAGGAATCCAGTTGGATTCCTCCAACCTGTTTTCCTGCATCCACAGACGTTAGTCAACATAGTAATACCCATCCTGCTTTGAGGCAGGATATCGCGGTATAGAAGGTCATCCACTAATCATAGCGTGGGGCGTATAGGGTAATCATCCGCTATGGTACCGCGGGCATCCGCTAATGAGACTGCGGGAATCCAACGAATCAATCAACCCAATATATATATAATAGTCCTAAATAACTAATATATTAAAACAATCAGAAAGCATTCAAACAAGCACAGACAATTATTTTTAACTATATAAAAATAAATTTCTAAATAAATGGTGAGTGAGGTTTACTCACATTAATTCATTTACTGGATATCCAATAAATCTCCATTTCATTTCGGCTATGTATCGTCTCGAATAAATTCATACCTGCGATAAAGTTTATTTAAATTTTTCCGATTAACCATTTATTTATTTAAAACAATTATTTAAATAAACAACTTTCTTCTATTTTTCTCTTCTATTAGTGGTTACTAAATTAGTTTTAACTTAACCAATAAAATTAAACCAACCTATGTATTTTTAAACCATAAATTTAATTAAGGTATTAAATTGAAATTACCTTAATCTCATTTTCATGTTTATAGACAAAGAACCAATGCTTCATGTTGCTCAAACTCCATCACGTTGACCAACCTTCAATAGCAGTACAACACCACCACTTTCAAAACTGTCGAACCTCTCTATCAACACCGAACTCTCCTCCAACTCTCACAACTTCGAAGCACCCACCATCCAACATTGATTCTCCCTGCAGCGATCTTCACCGTGACCTAACTATCAAAAAGCCCTAAACCCTATGGCCATCATCGAAGGTTCCAGACCCTTTCTGGATCATCGCAGCCCACCCCTAGCTGTTGAAATTGTACATCGCACCCCCCCCCCCAAATCCTATTGAATTAGCCGACATCGAGATTCCTCAAAAACCCTACAACTCCTGCGCCTCAAATCCAGAGAACACCTCGCCATTATTCGAGCTCTGAACCACCCAGAACCCATCGCGATATCAGAAATTGCGTCCACCGTTCACTACCCTACCCTTCAAACTTGCGATGATCCACCACTTCTGCTGAATCGCGATTTGATGATTTTAAACCCAGCGAGATACCTTCCAATCACGACGAAGCTGACCCCTCCCAGAATCGAAATCGAATGGATGTAAGTAGTAGCGGCCCCCTTGAAGCTTTCAATTTCAATTCGAGTAGCCATTTTTATTTGATTTGGAGCTTTTGAATTCCTCTGAGCTGAAGGAAATGAATCGGGGAGATATAAGAAATTGGGTTGGGTAGTCGTGGTTTTAAATTGAACAGCAAGGCCTATTTACTTTGCCTTGTTGCTTTGGTAATGTCCACTAAACAAAGATATTTTATTTCAATTTAATTCGGTTTCCTCTAAATAAAAATAACCATTGATTATGAATTCCTCACTGAACCCAACAACTTTCATTTCTATCGTAATACCACTGCTCTGAACACACTGAGATAGGTCACGACGTCCAATTCGATCATATGGAGAAGGTATTAACTTAAATCCTATATAAATTAAATTCCAGAACAATTAATTCCCTCGACAATAAATTGATGTTATCGTTATTATTCAGTTTTGAATATCTATTGATTATCTGAATCAATTTCAGTATAGTCTAAACTCTTGAATTCAATTAACTTCGTATTTCGAAAATTATATAAATTCAAAGTAAATCATATTTCGGCTTTTAAAACGATAATCAAAAAAAAAAATCTTTTATATTTTTATTTCAATATTTAAACCTCATTAAATATTCTAAATTTACCCACGAAATATCCGGGTCATTACATTCTTCCCCACTTAAAATAATTTCGTCCTCGAAATTGCTAAGGTAGAAAAAGTGCTACAAACCCATTAACCTTTCAAAACTTATTTATGTTGATACTCAACATTTCAAACTTCCTTACGTAACTCTCTTTCGAATAAATCCCTATTCGATAACTCCTCCCTTCGAATAACTATATTCGATAATCTCTCTTTCGAATAACTAGATTCGAAAAACTTTCTTCGAATAAACTATATTCGATTTACTCTATTAAATTTACTTTTATCAATTAACTCTATTGGATTTAACTCTTTTCGATTAACTCCATCGAATAACTAAATTCGATAACTCCTTCGAATAACCAATATTCTATAACTCTCTTCGATTAAACTAATCGATAACTCTTTTCGATTAAACTATAATCGATAACTCATTTCGATTAACAAATAATCAATAACTCATTTCGATTAACAAATAATCGATAACTCCTTCGATTTACTAATAATCGATAACTCCTTCGATTTACTAATAATCGATAACTCCTTCGATTTACTAATAATCGATAACTCCTTCGATTTACTAATAATCGATAACTCCTTCGATTTACTAATAATCGATAACTCCTTTAATTCTATTCGAATAAACTAATATTTGATTTAACTTCATTCGCTTGACTCTAGATCGTAGCGATCACAATGGTTACGCCTAGTTCCCCCAGGAAACATCCGACCGCCCTAGGCTATCTGCAGCCCTGCGAATTACGCTAGCAGTCGTACGAAATGGCAGCTTATCCTGAGTAACTATGTTTGGCTAACTCTATCTCAATAACTATATTCGATCAACTTTAATTGAATAACTAACATTCAATTAAATCCTAATTCGATTAACTATGTTCATTTAACTCTATATGGTTAACTCTTAATTTGAATAACAAATATTCGATAAATTCTAATTGAATAACAAATATTCAATTAACTCTATGGATTGGCCCTAACCGATCAACTCTAACTGGTTAATTCTTACTCTAATCGATTATTTCTAACTCTAATCGACTTCCCCTATTCGAATAACTCCTATTGGATAACGTTTATTTATTTATAAAGATTTACTTTTAGTAACAGTTCTTTACTTTATAAATGTTCTCTTTAATAACGTTACTTCACTTATACAAGTGTTGTATACCCCTTCTATTTAAAATTATCGGTGTTAAAAACCAATATCTCTTCTCTATATAAGTTCAGATTTATATATTCCATTTATCGAATGATAAATATTCAATTTAATTTATAAACTGTTATTTATAAATTAATCCTTTCTATCTATCTGTTAAAATAGATTTCCAATTTCTATTCATCTTTTAAATATTCCTTTGATTAAATTCTATTTATTTAAAAAATAAATATCTCATTTATAACATTCTATTTATTTTCTATAAATAAATATTTCCATTGAATCTATTTGTAAATGTTTTACAAATATTCCCCTTTTAAATTTTATTTGTAAATGTTTTTACAAATATTTCTCCTTCTATTTGTTTGCACATAACTTCCTTTGTATTTGTGTTACAAATATAATTCCTTTATATTTGTCTTACAAATATATTTTCTTTTTAACTCTTTTGGTTTTTCCTTCATTCACACCCAATTCATATTTCATTCTCATTGATTTTACTCAATTTATTCATTTCGATCTATTTAACTTACTTAAGTTAAATTTTCAATCATTCAAATTCTCATTAACTAGTTGCTAATTAACCGTTTTGCCTATTTCACCCTTTTTATTTGAATATAACTTGTTCAAATATATGTCAACTTAATTATAAACTAATCTAATTATATTTTCAACTCGAGTTATATATTCGATTTCGAATATATATTCTCAATCTCTTTCACTTATCCAAAAACCCAATTTCGATTCAAATTTCCTTTAACTAATTATTCTCCAATTTAGTTAATTCTATTTAACCATTTAAAATATGATTTTTGTCTTAAAAATCATTTCACTTACTTCACTGGAGTTCATATTTATTTTATATCTCCAGCCTGAATTTTTCTAATGTCAACTCGGATTTTATTTCCTAAAAATCCTTTTATTTATTTAATTAAACCGTTATGGTTTTATAATGGTTCTGGCGCTGCTTTTCTAAAAATTTGATTTTGACATAACTCAAAATCTATACGACGAAATCCAGATTTTTCTCTTTCATTAGAAAACTATTGTTCAACCGGTCCTGACGATTCTTGTTTCAAAGAATTCCAACGTCAATTGAGTTCTGTATACTAAATTGAAGTTCGAATCGCCAATTTACGAACTGCCGCGCTACGGCGAGCTCGTTTTAATTATATTTATAAATATAAACGTTTTAACTTTGTTTATAATAATTTTAACTCCATTCTGATATATTTTTAATATATATCAAATCCATTTTTCCATTTCAACATAATATCCCCGATCTATTTCACTTCTAATATTCAAATCCTATATATTTACAATATTCAAATTTCATTTGAATTTCTTTATTCAAACTCTATATTTGAATTTCCTTCTATTCAATTTCTATTTGAATTTCTTCTATTCAATTTCTATTTAAATTCCTTTGTTCAATTTCTATTTTAACTCCTTTGAATTTAAATTCTATTTTAACTCCTTTGAATTCAAATTCTATTTAATTTCACTTTGAATTCAAATTCTATTTCAACTCCTTTTATTTTCTTTGAATTCTAATATTCAACCTCCACTTTATATTCTCTTTGAAATACTATTTAACCAAATTCCATTTGAATTCTAATATTCAAATCTCTATTTGACTTTTCTTTATTCAAATCCATTTGAATTCCTTTGAATTCAAATTCCATTTCAATTTTTCTTATACAATTTCTATTTGAATTTTCTTTATTCAAACTCATTTGAATTCCTTTGAATTCAAATTCTACCTTTTCATTTATTTGAATTATATATATATTCAAATTCCTTTACTTTACTTCTATTTGAAATCTATATTTCAATTCACATTTCACTTCTATTTGAAATCTATATTTCAATTCCCCTTTCAAAATTCCTCTGAAGTAATATAAATATATATATATAATATTTATATCTATACCAAATTCAAAACATTTGAATTTTCAAACAACTTGTTTCTTTTCAAACAAATTTCCATCAAAACTTTTCTAAGGCAACAATTCATCACTTAGAAACTCGAAAATGAACACTGATGATGTTGCGACCATCATCAGAATTATTTCCCAGCTACTGAACGAGTTCAGTGCTATATTTCTTTCAAAATCCATTCAAATGATTTTTATTCAAAAATCCTTCCAAAATAAAGCTATATTATTTTAATATACTTTTTTTCCAACTTCCCAGGATTTTATATTCTGAATTCTGGTTGGAATTCAATTTCAGTTTATCACATTTGTATATTTGATTTCATATACAAATTCCATTGGTTATATATATAACTATTTCTGTTTTATAATCTAATTCGATTATAATCCTAACAATCAACTTAACTATTTAAAAACAATATCGTGTCCAATCTCCTGTTCAAGTGTTTATAAACTCCTATCGACATCGTGGCGTCCCACGATTCGACCAAAATTCATAATCCACTCAACAGACTAGTCAACACAATATAAAACAGTTTTTATATCAAATAACAAGTACGCTCTCTCGTATATATACACACTCAAACTCAATCTAGGGTATTACTAACCCTATCTCTACCGAGTCACGCCACAGAGCCAAGTAATTCTTAACTTAAGCTCTGATACCATCTGTAACGACCCGGATTTTCAACGACTTTGGTTATCGACATAAGCTCGATGTCGATAACCAAAACATCGAAAAATCCTGGTAATTAGTGAAAGAAATTAGAGGGTGAGGAAAGATAAGATAGAAAATTAGAATAGAAGAAGAAGAAGAACACAACATCAGAGTAACACGAATCTCACAGCGGAACGAATAAATATATTTCATAACATAACTTTGAAATACAAATTTGTACTTGAACATACATGTCATTATCAAAGTACAGCACTTACAACACAGCGGAAATAACTATAGCTATATGATCCTGAAGCCTCCTGCTCCAGCTCTTCCAGTATATCTATAAATCCTGACTACTTGACTGCCCATACAAATTTAGGCACCCAAGAGTTTAGGGAAAACAACAAAGTAAACTCCGGGTCAGTCATGGGACTGGTATGAGTAAAACAGTTTAAAACAGTTCGAACAAGTCAACGATATCTCATAAGACCACGCCGCATAACGGAACGGGTTTTTCCCTTATGAGAATCCAAAATATCTTTATATCAAAACCTTTTGATATTATATTAATGTCTATCAACCACAGTATATATATAATCATCTAGCAGAAACGCTTTCATCTCACGTTCTACATATATAGTATACAATCAAAACCGCAAGCACGTATTGGGTAATGGATTTCCAACTATGACAAGGTATGAAACCACCTTTCGCTAATATACCTCCAGAGAGGAATACACGGGGTTCAACAAGAACATCTTGCAACCCGGCCACTCATGACCGACCACTCATTTCGCTTGAGTGTATCGAATGTATATCACCAACAGTTGGGATCAGCAACCGTTTCCCGAATGGGACAGCATCAACAATAGATTTTTAGAAGTAAATGAAACTCTAGATCAGGTGATTATACACCCTACTTCGGTGCGACCGACTTAGCCATGCTGCCTGCCCGATTTCTGTCATTTACCGGATGATGAGGCTAGAAGCTACGCTTTATCATCATACCAGATTCACTTTGAATGCCACATCGTCAAATCCATCAAATCACCGATTGACGTCTACAACAATACATTATGTGTTAGCTAAAGAAGTTTCCTTCTCCGCTTCCACTCTTGGTACGGTTGGAGAAATCAATATACGTGATCGTCTGGAAATACTCTGTCAGACATTCATCCATACAAGTCACCCAGGAACAGGATGAACTGAAGGCACTATTTCTATTAATAGAAAAAGTCCTTGCACTCTACTTCGTCTTCGATTTTCTTTATATAATCTGATTCACACGCTACTGCCGATATGGAGTGGTTCTTCGGATAATAATCCAACCGGTCTCTCCATATTGACAACGATGGTTAAAACTTCGATAGTCTGTGATTTAACTATCGAATAAAAACAAGTGTTTCGATAGTCGATGATTTAACTATCGAATAAAACAAGTGTTCATCCAAACATCCAACAATCACTGAGCCTTTAATTAATATTCCATTAATTAAACCTCTTCTCTATTTCTTATCAATATTTGTTAACCAAATATTTTCAATAACCATATTGGCCTTTATACGTTATTTGGAAAACATTTCCATATATCGCCTTCTTTTATTTTCTAAACTTTAGAAAATATATGTTATTCTATTTCCAAGCTTACATTTATTTGGGTTAAAACGGATGTTGTGTAAAACATCATTACGACAACCCAAATACAGTATTTAACTAATTCTTATTCCACATTGATCTTCGAGCCTGAATCTTGCTACTTATCGGTATATCATGAAATCAACCAAGTTGGGGTATAATTACCTCTCAGACCTTGACTGAATAACATTTAACGTCAAAACAGACAAGACTACTTACTCGAATAATCAATACCATACAACTGATTATTCACCTTTAAACACATATACATTTTCTCTTTCTATTCCTTCGAGATTTTATTCTTATACTTCCCTTTTTAATTATACTATTCTATTTCTAAGTTCGTTTCCTTATCGACTTCTATGTATATCGATACGTTGATTTCTAACTATCAAATTATCTTAAAAATATTCTATCTCCTTAAATTCCCGGAAAAATTCGCCATAACCTCCTTTGTACCGGGAGCATCGGGAAATTTCAAATAGCTTTCCCGGTCCTTCTTATCTCAAAAAGAAAAGAAAAAGCCAAGCGGCTTGCCGATACGGCGCATCAAATCTCATATATGAATTAAATACGTACCTTTTTGTCGGGCATTCTATTTATTTCACTTCTATACTTTATTCCATACCTGTCTCCTGTATGTCTATACCTGTCCAATCTATTTTAACTATACCAATTGTTTTAACTAAATTTGTTAAATAAACTTGTTACTTAACTCTTCAGTCTATTTCACCTTCATATTTGAACATGACATGTTCAAATATATTTTAACTGCGTATTAACAAATTCTAATTATACTCATACTCTCGTTTCCTTATCGACTTCTTATTCAAATTCCAATTCAATTCTATTTGAATTCTTTTTATTTAAACTTCATTTGAATTCTATTTTCAAATTCTATAGTTTAAAGTCCATTTGAATTCGATATTCAAATTCTATAGTTAAACTCCATTTGAATTCTATATTCAAATTCTATAGTTAAACTCCATTTGAATTCTATATTCAAATTCTATAGTTAAACTCCATTTGAATTCTATTATTCAAATTCTATAGTTTAAAGTCCATTTGAATTCTATATTCAAAGTCTATTTGAATTCTCTGCATTATTTATAAACAACGTTTATAACTTCAATTCAAATCTCACCTTTCCATTTATAAACAACGTTTATAAATTCAATTCAAATCCCATATTTTCATTTATAAACAACATTTATAAATTTGATTCAAATCCCATATTTTTATTTCTAAACAGAGTTTATAAAATCAATACTCGTTTTATATATCTTCAAAACAAGTAAATATTTCCTATAGTTCATTAAAAATTCAAATTCTATTTATAAAAATAGAATTCACTTTTTAAATCTCAAATACCCTTTCAGGGTATTTTATAAATCGATATCCCAAGCCCCAGTGATATTTAAACAATCAAATCAACCAATTTTCAATCACTTGATTTTTAACACATCATATATGAATATATATGAAATCAAACAAACAACAAACAGATAATATATTTTTGAGGAATCCAGTTGGATTCCTCCAACCTGTTTTCCTGCATCCACAGACGTTAGTCAACATAGTAATACCCATCCTGCTTCGAGGCAGGATATCGCGGTATAGAAGGTCATCCACTAATCATAGCGTGGGGCGTATAGGGTAATCATCCGCTATGGTACCGCGGGCATCCGCTAATGAGACTGCGGGAATCCAACCAATCAATCAACCCAATATATATATATAATAGTCCTAAATAACTAATATATTTAGAACAATCAGACAACATTCAAACAAGCACAGACAATTATTTTTAACTATATAAAAATAAATTTCTAAATAAATGGTGAGTGAGGTTTACTCACATTAATTCATTTACTGGATATCCAATAAATCTCCATTTCATTTCGGCTATGTATCGTCTCGAATATATTCATACCTGCGATAAAGTTTATTTAGATTTTTCCGATTAACCATTTATTTATTTAAAACAACTATTTAAATAAACAACTTTCTTCTATTTTTCTCTTCTATTAGTGGTTACTAAATTAGTTTTAACTTAACCAATAAAATTAAACCAACCTATGTATTTTTAAACCATAAATTTAATTAAGGTATTAAATTGAAATTACCTTAATCTCATTTTCATGTTTATAGACAAAGAACCAATGCTTCATGTTGCTCAAACTCCATCACGCTGACCAACCTTCAATAGCAGTACAGCACCACCACTTTCAAAACTGTCGAACCTCTCTATCAACACCGAACTCTCCTCCAGCTCTCACAACTTCGAAGCACCCACCATCCAACATTGATTCTCCCTGCAGCGATCTTCACCGTGACCCAACTATCAAAAAGCCCTAAACTCTATGGCCATCGTCGAAGGTTCCAGACCCTTTCTGGATCATCGCAGCCCACCCCTAGCTGTTGAAATTGTACATCACACCCCCCCCCCCCAAATCCTATTGAATTAGCCGACATCGAGATTCCTCAAAAACCCTACAACTCCTGCGCCTCAAATCCTGAGAACACCTCGCCATTATTAGAGCTCTGAACCACCCAGAACCCATCGCGATATCAGAAATTGCATCCACCGTTCACTACCCTACCCTTCAAACTTGCGATGATCCACCACTTCTGCTGAATCGCGATTTGATGATTTTAAAACCAGCGAGATGCCTTCCACTCACGACGAAGCTGACCCCTCCCAGAATCGAAATCGAATGGATGTAAGTAGTAGCGGCCCCCTTGAAGCTTTCAATTTCAATTCGAGTAGCCTTTTTTATTTGATTTGGAGCTTTTGAATTCCTCTGAGCTGAAGGAAATGAATCGGGGAGATATAAGAAATTGGGTTCGGTAGTCGTGGTTTTAAATTGAACAGCAAGGCCTATTTACTTTGCCTTGTTGCTTTGGTAATGTCCACTCAACAAAGATATTTTATTTCAATTTAATTCGGTATCCTCTAAATAAAAATAACCATTGATTCTGAATTCCTCACTGAACCCAACAACTTTCATTTCTATCGTAATACCACTGCTCTGAACACACTGAGATAGGTCACGACGTCCAATTCGATCATATGGAGAAGGTATTAACTTAAATCCTATATAAATTAAATTCCAGAACAATTAATTCCCTCGACAATAAATTGATGTTATCGTTATTATTCAGTTTTGAATATCTATTGATTATCTGAATCAATTTCAGTATAGTCTGAACTCTTGAATTCAATTAACTTCGTATTTCGAAAATTATATAAATTCAAAGTAAATCATATTTCGGCTTTTAAATCGATAATCAAATAAAAAATTTCTTTTATATTTTTATTTCAATATTTAAACCTCATTAAATATTCTAAATTTACCCACGAAATATCCGGGTCATTACACCTCGTATATATAATGAAAATCCTTCCTTATCGTTAATATTATTTTTAACGATTAATTCCTATTTTAATTATTTATAATAATCCAATCTTTATTTAACGACGCTTCGGGTCGATGGGCGACCATGGCGCTGTTTTCCATCAATTTTGATTTACACATTTCTCAAAATCTAACTGTTGGATATTAACGTAGTTTATATCGTTGGAAAGATCTTTCCCAAACGGTCCTAATGTTTTAAGTTTTGGGAAAATTTGACAGTTGGATCTTTTGGTATAGACTTTTAAAGGTACGATTTCAAAACACGAACTACCGCGCTTGATTCGTTTAATTTTAATTATATTTATATACAAATATAAATTGTTTAACTTTTTATTTACATAAAATGTAAATTCTATTTCAGCGTTGAATTCTTCCTTTTATTCTTATATTTACATTACAATGTAAATTCTAATTCAATAAAGAATTCTTCCTTTCATTTCTTTGATTTACATTAAGATGTAAATATAATTTAGCATTGCATTTCATTCCATTATCCTTTTAATTACATAAAAAATGGGATTAACCATATGGTGAAAAAATCTATCTTTTTAGATTACATAAAAGAAATGCAATTTTGATTACAACGTCAAATTCTTCTTCTTAATTACATTGAAATTTTTTCCTTTTTAATTACATTAAAAATGCAATTAACATTATAATGTAAAATTCTTCTCTTTTAATTTACAATGTAAAATCCTACTTTTTAATTTCATTAAAAATGTAATTAACATTATAGTGAAAAATTTCCATCTTTTTAAATTACATTATAAATGTAATTTTAGTTACATTATCACATTCTGCCTTTTTAATTACATTTAAAATGTAATAAACATTACATGTCAGATCTTGCTTTTTAATTCACCATGTAAAATCCTATTCTTTAATTACATATAAAAAATGTAATTTATAATTACAATGTAAATTCTCATTCTCTTATTACATATAAAATGTAATTTTAATTTTCAATGTAAACTCTACTCTTTTATTACATATGAAAATATAATTTTATATTACAATGTAAATTCTCATTCTTCTATTACATAAAAAAATGTAATTTTCTTTACAATGTAAACTCTACTCTTTTATTACATATAAAAATGTAATTTTATATTACATTGCAAATTATCATTCTTCTATTACATATAAAAATGTAATTTTCTTTACAATGCAAACTCTACTCTTTTATTACATATGAAAATGTAATTTTATATTACATTGCAAATTCTCATTCTTCTATTACATATAAAAATGTAATTTTCTTTACAATGCAAACTCTACTCTTTTATTACATATGAAAATGTAATTTTATATTACATTGCAAATTCTCATTCTTCTATTACATATAAAAATGTAATTTTCTTTACAATGCAAACTCTACTCTTTTATTACATATGAAAATGTAATTTTATATTACATTGCAAATTCTCATTCTTCTATTACATATAAAAAATGTAATTTTCTTCACAATGTAAATCCTATTGTTAATTACATATAAAAAATGTAATTTATAATTACAATGTAAATTCTCTTTCTTTATTTACATAACAAAAATGTGTTTTCTTTATAATGTAAATCCTATTCTTAATTACATATAAAAAATGTAATTTATAATTACAATATAAATTCTCTTTCTTTATTTACATAACAAAAATGTGTTTTTAATTTGCAATGTAAATCTCATTCTTAAGTTGCATAATATAAATTGGATCTTTTCACATCGTCATATTTCACCTTTTGTTTTCAATAAAAATATTGAATCTTTTCACATCGTCATAATTCACTTTTTATTTTCAATAAAAATATTGAATCTTTTCACATCGTCATATTTCGCTTTTTATTTTCAATAAAAATATTGAATCTTTTCACATCGTCATGTTTCATTTTTTATTTTATTCTACGTTATATTTGTGTTTGAGAACACAAATAAAAGACATGTTTATTTTTCTATGTAATGTTTGTGCTTGAGAACACAAATAAGAATTATTCATTTTTCTATTCCAATTCAATCATGTATACAAAGTTGACAATATTTAATTGACAATCCAACAAGGTGACAAAATGATATTATACATTGGATTGACAAAATAATGCCTTTCATTTAAATTGACAATTTAAATCAATTCAACACAAATGATTCATGTTTTTATATTGAATTGATAAGCTAAATCAATTCAAATAAAGTGACAAAATATGAATTGATTAACTAGATCAATCCCATAAAAGTGACAAACTACAAATTTTGATATTGAATCGATGATCTAAATCAACTCAATAAAATAAAAGGATGAATAATAATGTTTGTCTAAGGCATATAGATCTATAATTATCCATTATATATTGATCTTGAATTGATAATCTAAATCAATTCAATAAAATAAAGGGATGAATAATCATATTTGTTTAACACACATGAATCTTATAATTATCCATCACAACCAACAGAACAATCATCATACAATATCAGCACAAACAGATCTGAAATATATAACTAAAAATAAAAAAATATAAATGAATTGATTAATTATTTCAAAACGAAAGAAATCTCACTGTTGTGTTGCAATTTGGTCTAAAAATTCAACCAGCTCGAAATTGTCCCTTTTCAGTTTAGGAATGTAGATCTTGTCTCTACGATTGCACCGCTTCTGAAATTGCTCAGTTTCGATATCGTATGAATTAGTTACAATTTATTTAAGGTAATTAACAATTTAAATTAAATAAATGAAATAAAAAAAATTCCACCTTCTTCTACACTACAGAACTAGGCCGCTCTTATCTCCTTTAGGTTCGAAACTTTGGATCAAAATTGCCGGAGTTTGGATGGCCGAAAGGAGGCGCAGGTTGTTGGAGGTGGTGCGGCTAGGAGGGGCGCACGTGCGCTTGGAGCAGGGGGAGGTGCGACGCCTTATGGTGGGCCCGACAGAGCTTCGAACGGGCGACGTTCGGGCGTGCGAACCTCGAGGTAGGAGGCACGACAAGGGTTGATTCGGGGGTAGAAGTGAAGAGGAGAAGAAGTTCTACGATAACCTGAACCAGAGGGGAGGATTTTATTGTGAGGAGCGACGGGAATTCGAGGAGGAAAGTTTGAGCCTGTTGAGGGAGGCGGCGGCTGTAGCACGATGATGAACAGTGTGTTTGATTTTAGGGTTTCTCCTCTTTTTTATATTATTATTTTGTGAATTTGCAATTAAATCCCTATCCCAAAAACTAATCCGATTCAGCCCAACCAAAGGTGACCCTAGCCAATAGACCCTGTTTCGGACCCAACGGGCTAGGTCTCGTCAGCCCAAACGGCTATCTATGGCCTGAAATATTTAATTTATTATTTAAATCATTTAAATAATTAATTTGTTCGTCTATTTAAATTCACCGGTGTCACATACGAACTCAAAAAAATCCAAAAATATATATTTCTGGCTTTGTTTTGATGATACGGTTCTAACAAAATTAATTTCGTCAAATTCTGAGATTGTTTGAAAAATGGCTATTTTCCAGTCGATTAGTTTTAACTGTAATTGACAAAACACACTTTCGTTTGCCACGCTCACATATTAACTCCAAAAATTTCAGAAAAATAACCTTAGCAAATAATTTGATGCTCCAGTTCCAACAAAAGTTGTTTCGTCGAAAATGGAGGTCGTTTGCAAAATGGCCTTTTATACGAGGTATAAATTATACTATAGCGGTCGTCCCGAAATTCAACTGACCATTTCTTTTGATTTCCGCTATGAAAATTTGATTTTTTGGATTTGTTGGAAAGGTATTTCCAAACAGATTTAGATATTTTGGTTTCGCTAAAATTCGTTAAATTTTGAACCCGGTGCATTCGGTCAAAGTACAGGTTTTACTTTTCAAACTACCGTACTATTCCTAATTCCCTTTTGAAGTTAAAATAAATATATTTACCCTAACTTCGATTAAAATAAATATTTAATCGTTATTATTTAAAATAATTTATTTTAAATATTTAAAAACCCTTAAAATCTCTAAAATGAAAATTTTAAATTGGCCCCAAATTCCGGGTTGTTACACTTGTGAAGAATGAGAAATGGGGTATTTATAGGTAGTGGATTAGGTGGGAGTATGTGATATTTGGGGACCACACAACAGAAAATCGCATCCCCTCACGCTGTGGAATTTTTTTGCATCCATCTGATGGGATGCGGAAAATCACATCCCAGAGGGATGCTGTTTATTTCCTGCATGAGGGGGGAATATGGTTGCATCACATCCGATGGATGTGATACATCACATCAGAAAGGATGCGATATATCGCATCCTGAGGAATGCGATATATCACATCCTGGGGGATGCGATAATATCACATCCTGAGGGATGCGATTACACCACATACGGAGAGATGTAATAAATCCCATCCTGAGGGATGCGATTACATCGCATCCAGAGGGATCCGATAAATTGCATCCTGAGGGATACGATATATCATATCCAAGGGATGTAATGCCTTGCTTCTAAGGGATGTGATGTTGAGGAACTCGGAATTCCTTCGTGGAGCAACTTAGAGGGATGCGAAGATTGCGTTTTGAGGTATTGTGAAGCTTACGTTCGTGCAACTCCATCCGACCCTGAATCCTTAGTGTTCTGGCGACACTTCGGGCTTTGGTACTATGCGACAGGAAGAGTCTAGTGGGCCTGGTATGATTTTGAGAATCGGACCAAAAGACTGGTTAATACTTTCCCCCCGAAGTAAGTCTTTTCTTGTCAAGATGTGATTTGAGTTTGAGACAGCCATTTCTAGAAACTGGAAAGATCTCCAAGTTGTTGGACACTTGTTCGCGATCATTACGTTGAGAATGTCGAGAATCTTGGTCCATTTGTAGCTCCTTTGAACATATAATTCCTATCGACTCACGAATTTAAACGTTAGTCATCAACTCTCATTTACGTCGGGATGTAAATGAGTCATGGTCGGCGCAGTGTCGCATATACGCTCACACGTTTTCACGTGGTTTTGTGTGTTGCGATCGGAGTTTGAAAATATAAAACGAGCAATGAATTTGTTGTTGGTTTACGACTATGCGAGTTTGATTTGTCAGGCGGTTCCTGGAAGGATTCTACTACAAGCTGGACCTAACCTCGCATCATATTGTAATAATTATATTGGCCCATGACACCTAGACCTCTTATATTAACGAATCTTACTTGCAAATGCTGGATGTCGGTCGATTCCAGGTAGGCTTCTACTACAAGTAATGGTTAACCTCAAGTCTATGCGCCATTAATTATAATTAAAGCCAATAACTAACACACGTGCATACAAATTCTTTAGGGATATTAAAATTTAAATTCCTAATTTAAACGTATTTAGTACGCACTTAATACACATTAATACTATGTTTATTACGTTATAAATATATATAAATGTAGGCAAGAATTATGCGAATGAGATTAACATCCTTACCACGTATGAAATGTAAATCCTTACAATCACAAATAAGGTGTACAAGTCAATTTCTCTACTAATTTAACATGGTCAACATGCATATCCACAATTAACTAATAAAAAGGGAAATAACAATATCAACATATAACTTGTAACTAAGGCTTGAATGATTATTTCAATAACAGAACAGAGACAAGGTGCAATACTCTTAAATACATAAATAAAATCCTTAATTTGATACTAATCCACTTTTATGTCATTTTCGTGTACAAAACCTTAATACTCCAATAATTTGCAAATTATACATTCAGACAATCGATTTTGGAAATAGACATTTGGACCTATTCGAATTGCAATATTCAAGTCTTTAAGCTTTTGCAACCAAAATATACATATATATGAATTTACATTTACAATAAGTGAGCTAGACCATATTCAAGAATCATAGCAACACCTAAAACCCTTTTCTTCCATTACATCAATAATCCAAACCCAACTATAATTGAATGACCATTTCTACATAAAAACATAAATAATGGAAGGTTTAAGGGATTTGATATTGTTTTCTTTTCGTGTAAACCCAAATCTTCCTAGGAACAATAATCCAAATTTAAACTATCAGATCAAAGAAAATAACAAATTTAAATGATTTACACTTTCTTTGATTTGAGATAGAAAACATAGAACTTGCTGTAGAATTGAAACTAGATTCAGATTACGAAACGTGCTCCAATCCTTCTATAATATATATATATATATATATATATACAAGAATTAGAATCTTGTGTGTGTATATAAACCATAACCTGTCTTTGGAAATTGGCAATGGTAGAATGGAGGCGTAAGAATGAAATGAAGAATGGAGTTTAGGAGAGGCTAGGAGGGTGGTATAAAAAGTTGTAAGTGTTAATGAAGACCGTATGATCTACCAAATTAAATCCAAGCAGTCCGTGAATGAAGTTTATACAAAAACCCTAATAAAAACAAACCTTCCATACCCGAAAACACCCCGGTCGACCCCAATGCTAGGAGGGTGGTTGACCAGCGGTCGAACCGTAGGGTTCGACGCCTTGAGTCATAATTTTCCTAAGAGATTTATTCTCCTGGGTGGTTGCACTATCTATTAATTAATATTAATTAGTTTGATTTATTTCCTTTCTTTGCTTATCTTTGTCCCCTTCTATATATAAATATATACATAGAAATTCTAATTCAACTGAAATATTCTTTTCATGATAATCCGCAATTAATATATTCTATTTAAATTTCAAACTTATGAAAACAGATTAGAACCTCACTACAAACGCACTAGACATACTTTCGTGGCTCAATTCCCATTATTCAAAATTCCATTTTTACCTATTAATTTATTATTGATATTATTAATTATTTTAAATTAAATTAACTTATGCTTATTCTGGTTTATTTTTGCAAGGTTTTGCATCAGCATTGTCGGTAGACTCAATTTAAAGTTTGAGAGAATGTTCAAAAACTTTGTTAGCTTCCGAAAGGAGTTTATTGGCCTTTTCATACTTTGCCTCCTATTTCTTGAAAAAATATTTCTCGCCCTAAAGTTTTTCAGTTTGGGAAACATAAATACCAAAAGTGCGATGAATATCTACCCTCTTCTTCTCTTCAAAATAATCTTTTAGTTCAGGCTTCATAGAATCAACCCAGTCTCTTATAACCCTCTCGTCCAAATCTTTTGGAGGATCTACTAAAAATTGAAACTTTGTCGAAGGATCATGGGTTCGGTGGAGGTTGATCCAGTGGATCAAGGAGTTAGGTTTGAAATTCCTCCTCTTAGAATAAACTATAAATATTTGTATAAAGATAGGTTATCTTCTAACCGAAGTCCTAATTGACAAATTCTATGTTGAAGTTTCAACATTTCATTTTCAAAATCTACCTCCGGGTTCGCCCTGACTTGGCTCCTGGTCTCTTCTAAGAATTTACCCAGTTGAACAAGTTTCTGTTTTGAATCTCTCAATTGAAGTTTTTCGCCATAAACTAAAGTCTTTTGCATTTGATGCTTCTTATACAAATCGAAGGCAAGGGGATTACCTTTGAACTTTGAGGAAATAACCTCACCTAATGCTTTTATTTGTCCAATTCCGCTAATTTGACCGGAGGGCTCTATGCGTATATACTCTATCAGAACTAATGGTAGCGACAAAAGGGTCCTAACTGGTATATGAAAATACACTATTTCATATAGAAAATCCTTTATTATCGCATAAAAGCTATCACATTGGTTTCGAAAAACATTCGTATTTATAGAAAAATGTAAACCTATTTATATTCCTCAAAAGATGGAGCTAGCACACTTTGTGATCATTTTTAAATGTTGTAATTGGCTTTCTCTAAGGAGGTTCTCTTTACCACTCCCTGAAATTTCAAAATGAGACCTAGGATGCTCCATGTGGAATTTCCATAATTCTTTTAGAAAATCCTCTCAAATGGGTCCTGATAATTTAATTAAGGAGAACCTCTCCCGAAACTCTCTTCTAAACTTAACGAATTTTGACAAGAAGTCTCAGGTGATGGGGATACTAGAAGTTCTCGTTCCCTGTCATTATATAGTAACATAGATTCGATCATACTAAACCAAAATTTATGTGATTGTTTATTAACAAGAAATGTGTTATTACAAGAGATCAAACATAAGTTACAATAGGTACAAGTTAATTATATATCCAAAAAAAACCTTTAGTAATCCATAAAGTTTTCAAATATCATTTGGAAGGAGGAATGCTTCCGTCGAAGTCTTGGTTTCACCAGGAAAAACAATCTATAAGCTTTATTTATCATGATTCCTCATGATCCGGACAGTTCGGTGGAGGCCCTCCTGTGCAAGGCTTTATCCTCGTTGCCAAAAGGAAGATAGCATGATCTTGATAGATTGATCCTAGAAATAGTCATTGAAGAAAATTTATTATACTATTTCACTCGTTTAAATTTAACTAATGTAAGAATATTTCTAACAAATTTGTTGCAAGTTTGTTAGAAAATAGATTAAATGCACAAATTCCACTGAGAAGGCAACCAAAAGAAGGTAGTTTATCTTAAAGGAAAGCATTGATACCTGAGCTAGAGGAGGAGAATAAATAGTCATGGCCTCTTTCCTCTTTGAGATCCTAGGGGTATTGACCCGTCTTTCCGAATGGGAACTACCACTAACATTTCCCGAAATTTGCATAGCAAAGAGCCCTCCCGAGGTTCCATCTGCAGCTGAAGCCTTCAGTCCCTCTTCCTCAATTTCTTCCTCTTCAATGTCTTCTTAGATTGGTAGAATTTCGAAAGAAAGGAGAAATCTTGCATCCATCTCCTTCAAATCAGCAGTGAGTCAAAACTTAGGCCTGGACATTTTCCATAATTTTCAAAATAGGCAATAAGTAATGGGGTCGTAATGAGCCCTCAATCACTTCATCATAAGAATGGTCAAGAAAATAATTCACCTTCTTCCTAGCCTCCGAGAGGGCGTCCATGCTTCTTCGAATTCCTCTCCTTCTTTGTCATGGTTCTCACAAAAGAAGAGCGTTCCTTCTTCAATTGCTTTTTCAAGGACAAGCACCCCTCTGCAAAGTTTTCTTCCTTTCTGTTTTCCAGGAGTTCTCATTTTTCAGCTCCTTAAGTTTCTCCTTTATGGCAATATTCTCATCAAGAAGAGATTGAGTTGAAGATTTGGCTGCTGAAGCCTTTTTGTCAGCCTCTTTGGTAGTGACAGTCAAGGATGTATTTTAGTCTTTAATTCATCAATCTCCTTCCAAAGGCAGGAAAGCTTCATCTTCAGATATGAAAGAACTATGGCAAAAGGTGAACCAGATTTCCTATTCAGATTGTGAACACTCTACTATATCCGACTCATCAGACCACTTCTCAACTTCATACGTACTTTTTGTCCTTTTTCTTCTTAAAGAATAACCAGAATCACTTCCTTTAGTAATTTTCGTGGTTTTACACATTGCACCACATGAATATTCAGAATATACTTCTTCCATCGAAGAAATCACAAGTTGTAGATATTTTTTAGCTTCTATTTTGGAGTAAATCATAGGAAAATAAAATTCAACAAGCTTCATTTTATATCTTGGGTCTAAAACTACAGCTATAGACATTAATAAGTTACAATCACCCCAATACTTATCAAACTTATTCCTCATTTTTTCTATCATTCCTATCATGAAATAATATCCTTCAAATTCTAATGACTTGTCACTAAAATTTTTCTTAATTTTCCAAAGCTCTAGAAGTAGTAAGTTAGAGGTTGGATAACTAGTACTACAAAAAACAGTTGAGACTTCATTAAATATCTCTAGAATATTTCAAATAGGCTCATCCCTCTTCCAATCCATTGTAGATGGAAACCAAACATACGACACTTCACTTTCTTGATACATGGGAAAAACCTTTTTAAACTTTAAAGAACACTCTCAAGCATTGCACAATGAGTAGGAACATCAAGTACTTGATGCTTAGAAACAAGGAGTTGCAACTGTTTAACTATTTCCGCAAATTTATGTAGACGTTGAGCTGACATTTTGAGGTACTTTACACTCTAACGAATATTTTGAATTACCTCTTTTATCTCACTTAGGATATCTTGAACCATTAAATTTAGCACATGAGCACAACATCGATCATGAAAAATCTTTCCCTTGAAATAAAGACTACCTTTCAATGCAAAATTATCTTTCAGGTTTCTTACTACAACATCATTTAATGATGCATTATCAAGTGTAATTGATGATATCTTATTATCAATACCTCATTCTAAAAGGATAGAAAAAAATTGCATTAGAAACTTCTATCCCAGTATGGGGTGGTGATAAACTATCAAAACTCAAAATCCGCTTTTGTAATTTCCATTCGACATCAAGAAAATGACAGGTCAAACAGATATAGCCTATTGTTTGGTTCAATATCCATATATTAGAGGTTAAGCTCACCCTATTTACACCTTTTAGAACATCCTTCAGATTCTTTTTCTCAGTTGTGTGCAATCGCGAATAATCATTTTTTATTGCCAATCGTGACACTTTTTCATACTCAGGATTCAACATTTGGTTATATAACACAAAGAACTCATGTTCAACTATCTTAAACGGGTATTCATGCACTATTATCATTGTAGCCATCAAGTCTCACACCTTATTTTTATCATACTTGTGTAGTGATAATTTTCCAATTAATTCAATGTTAGATGTTTTTTCATTAAAAAAACTTTACCAAGCAATTTTGATGTTTTTATTTAGCAATACGGAGTCGACATTTATCTAAGTGTCTCTTAAATGTTGTGGTACATCCATCCTTCATTCTAGTAAACTTATTACCACAATAAATACGCTTAGCAAAATATTTTATATTACCATCTTTATCTTCTTTAAATTTCTCGAATTCTAACCAAACCTAGGATCTCTTTTTTCTTGATCCCTTATCTTCTACAGCAACAACCCCACTTGCAGCACCACTGGCAGTTTTGTCATCTGTTTCATCCATTATGGTCTCATTGTTAGATATTTTGTTGTCTTGTTGCTTGTAATTTTCTTCACTTATGATTACTCCAACTTGGTTTTTATTCCCTTGATCTTGTTGGCTATATTATCGAACTCTCCATGCCTTGAAAACCAAAAAAAAGTTAGCAACGGAGTAACAAACAAAAAGTACAAAATAAAACTGCTTTATAATACTAGGACTAGAAAAGGAAACTAGAAATACAAAATTGATAAGTTTTAGGTAAGAAAATGATTCCATTTTTACAAATACGTCAATGCTTAATCTAATTATGGATAATAATAAAATAAAGCAATTTGGGAATTTTGTGTAATGCAGTGCAAGTACCGCTTTCATATAGGCATTTTAGGTTATAAGGTGTAACCTTTGTTTACATATATGAATCAAAAAAGAGAATGAAATAGAGAGAATGAATCAAAGCTATAAATCAATTTGCAAAAAAAATGATAACTATTACTGTACATAAGGTCAAACCAAAAAACTTATACTCAGTAAATCCTAGATATATTTACAAGACCTTTAGATAAAAATTTAGGAAAGTTTAAGTAAATATTAAGAGAAAATTTCCTACTACAATGAAATTTTATAGTACATATATCTAATGTGTGTTTGATTTCATGCCTTTATTGTTACAAGTTTATTCATCATTTCTTAAAATTAAAAAAACTCGAATAAATCATGTCAAATTTAATGTTTTTACTAGAAATTATCAAATTTTATAGTAGTTTGGAATAACAAACACTTGAATTCAACACGATTTTTTTAAAGAAACAGAAAAGTTGAGTGCTGATTAGTAACAAACAAGTATAATGAGAGTAATATTAGTGAAACTGATCTTTATCAAATAAAAAAGAATCTTACGTGAAGAATTTGAAGAAGCTGCCATGGCTGAAGCTTGGAGAAGGACGCTTCGAAAAGGAAAATTTACATACGAAGTATTTAGAATAAGGCGTCTGCACAAAACGTTGAATAAGAATAGGCACTAATATAGGATATAATTTATTAGTTTATTAGGTAGGTCCCTTAAGTTATGATGGTTTGATAGAATCAATATATAAAGGCCGGATATGGAAGGATTTGTTGCTCCTTTTCAATGCAATGTGATTAATTATAACCAACAGCGTTTTTAAAATTTGAAACGCTGCCTAATTCTACAATGTTAATGGAAAAATTCGGTCAAACAGGTGCACATCAGAATCCGAGTCCGAAATATTGACCGTACAAATTTTATTGTTCAAACTCAGTCCGTTATTTGTTCGGACTAGACATCAGTCGGGCTAGTTTTTGGGTCGGACATAAACGAACCGCGGACTGTTTGATCTGATTAGCAGGCCTACGGCTTAATTCGCCCTTTCTTAGATATCAATGTCCCGAGTTTAAAGATTAGTTACTCTTTCTTCAAGAGGTGAGTATCATGCTTAAAATACTTAGGGTAAAAGTTGTCTTGGGATAAGGACTTTATAAGTTCGTTCCTAATTAGATCTAGAATGTTTATTGAAGTCGATTTAGTAATTACTTCAAATTTAAGGTTTTGAATCCAGTTAGTAGTTGAACGACAAGTACAATCAAGTATAGATGCTAAGTATTTCCTTTATTGATCAATTGATGGAATACATGGAAGACTACAAGAGAGATTCCCAATTTAATTTCCAAATTAGGATTTAGTATCTTGAAATCTAGTACATGATTTTGGAATGAGAAAATGTCCCCTAGAATGTGACCCCTAGGCTCTTGTTTATAGAGGATCTGAACACCCTTCTATAGCAATCATGCGGGAAACCCCCCTTTCGCATCAACCTTTTAGTATCGGCCCATGTCAGCACCTTCTGTCTTTGGTACCAACCTTGATTCTTTGCCACTTGCACTTCTTGGCATCAACTCTATGCTTTCACCCAATAGCTGTGTATTGCTCCATTGTCCTTACCGCTTTCACTTTTGAACGCCAAATCCATGCTTCCGCCTATCGGGGCTTCAGTTTCGTGTCTCTGTCTTCATGATTTCGGTATCGGCTTGTACATCGCTGCTTTCTTTGCCTTAGCTTCGGCTTTGTTCACCTTTCTTCATTTTTCGATGTCGACACCAAGCTAACTGCTCACTTCATGTTTGTGTCGACAACATGTCTTTACTGCCATCTTTTCTTGGTACCGACACCAAGCTGTTTGTTCCTCTATGTTGGTACTGATTGCATATTTACAAAATCATTGTTCCAGTGTCGTCTTTGCCAATACCCTCTTTATCCTTGGTATCGATTCCATCTTCCCGATCTTGCTATTTTGGCATTGGTTTCATTGTTATTATTCCAAGCTTTCAGTGTCGGCTCCACTTGTTATGAATCCACTTCTTGGGGCCAGCTCCACTACTATCCTTTTCATTCCGATGTCAACTTTATTCCTCTTAGACCTTTTTCTATCAGTACTGGCTCCACCTCTACATCCTCCAGTTTTGGCATCGATCGAACACGTCTCAAGCTTCTACTTTGGTGTTGACTCTATTACAACACCACTTCTTCTTGTTTTGGTTTCGGTATCGCTAGTATGAATTTTATCGTAACAATTAGCCCCCTAGTGAAGGGGTATTTCTGACTTTCCAAGTTAGCGAAATATCTACCTTTTCCAGCCTATAAATAATCGTTCTCACTTTCTTTCGCTGTTCTTTTCAATATAAACTTTTTCTTTGTTCTTCTTCACTAATCTTCCGCATTCCAAATTTTCCTAGTGCAAGCATCAATAACTTCAATACACCTACAGTTCTTGGGATATACTATCAAAGAAAGTTTGTTCCGTTTTCTTTCAAAATGGTTCGAAGCTTTTTACTAGTTTCATTCTGTGATCATCATCAAATCCTTCATATTCGTCAAAACAATTCAAATTCGTGTATGATTATGTTAACCGGCCTTTTGGTCTGGTTCCCAAAAGTACGCAAGACGTGCTCAACTCAACATATCGCGTGATATTACAGCTCAGAGGCGTCGCCAATATCATCCGGGGTCCAGTACTAGAAGACTCGAGTTTGGGCACTAGCAGGATGTAGCATCCCTCGAATGCGACCACCATCAGTATCCGTTCGCATCCAAGCCGAAGGCGAGCCGTGCTCCGAGCCGAAGGCGAGCCGTCAAGCGGGTCCGGGCGCAGCGCTGGTGGGGGTCCGGGGCCCCAAAGTCTCAGCGGGAATCGACTCATATGATTTCCACCTTCAAGTGTGTTGCCCAGAATCACCAGATCGGCTCAAAGTCAGGATTCAGCCAACAACTTCCGCGATCCTTGCCGCTCCTCCAAACAAAGGCCTCACAGTCCGAACCGTTCCCGAGCCGAGGCCTCAAATCCTAAAGGAATCACGAGTCTCGAAGCGCCCGAACCTGCGGTCCACATACACCTCGAAAAGCAAACTTCGTACCCAGCAGGTACGAAATTTCGCACCCAGTTCCGGGTTCGAAATTTCGAACCCAACGCTTACAAAATTTTGAACCCAACGGGTGCGAAATTTTGAACCCAGCCCCGGGTCCAAAATTTCTGCTAGTGCGAGTGGCGGGTTCGAATTTTCTGCATGTGGTCCCTATTTCTACCTAACCCCCACCTAACCACTTCCTATAAATACCTCATAGCCTCACACTTCAAAGGGGTTAGATTTTCTTCAATTGAGACCTTCCTAGACCTCATTAATGACATCTCCTATTTGAGGAAGAAGGAGAGTTAAATATTCTTTTTCCCAAATACCTAGAATATGGCAATTATGAAAGCAAATGTAATGAGCATGGCTCTACCTTGTAATTCTTGAGTGTTTAATAAAATTCCAACATCCTTCCAAAGTGTACGTAGGCCTAATCCGCGGCCGAACCACTATAAATTCTCGTGTCATTTACCGCTTTCTCTTACTTAGTCTTGCGACCAAATTAACTATTCCTAGTAATAGGAATCTTTGGTGTTTACGACATTTTTTGCCGTCAACAGATTATTTGGTTTTGATTGGATGATCTTGGAAAGTAGCTAGTATGCATCCATTTAATTATCCAATTGAATTACTTGTTTAGGGATTTTAATTATCAAGCAATTCTAATGAAATTAGTTGATCCAATTACCGAATTGATTAGTTCAAATCAGTTTCGACCATATTGCCGAATCAATCACCGCTAATCAATTTTGGTTTGGTTGACAAATAATACAAATATTTTCTTTGGCTCTCGCTCTATCGAAAGCCTATATTACATGATCCATGGCAAATGTCGTTACTTTGGAATGCCTTTGAAAGATTAGAAATAACTTTCTTTCTCTGTATAAAATTATGTTGATCTTTATTGGAATTTCTCTTTCCACAGCCCTTATGCATCTGATTTGTTTAATGAAATGGGCAGATAATACCTGACATCATGGGGAAGAAACATACTAAATCCAAGCCTACCAAAAGTTCAGTCTTCCATTTGAACCTTCATCCTCGAAGAAGATTGAGGCTATTGAAAAACACTCCTTGATCACTTTTCAGGAGGAGGTTGACGCAATTCCTCAGGATTTCAACATTTTTGGAGTGGAATACGTATCGGAGGGTCATAGAATATTTATTTTATTTTCATGCAAAGTCATACGGTTGTGTAACTTTGGGAAATGACTATTGTTGTCATTTCCAGCATTCACGATTTTTGCCGAATATTAAATGACCATTTTACCCCTAGAGAATCTTGTTTCGCCTATAACTTTTGATTGGTAAGGAATTTTGACCTGAAACCACTTCCATTGGATTCGGATGATGGTTTCCCATTCCGTAGAGTGGTTACAATAATCAAACGGACTTACTTTTTGGTAGATATGGATGAAATAAGATTTGAAGATGGAAAAATAGCTTAATCGGGATTATTAGGGTGAATAGCAGTTAGACCCATAACCCATTTCAGGATTAGGGTTATGAGAGGGCTGAAAGGGTTTGGTAAAACATTCCCTTTCATTTTTCCAGCCACCACAAACATTCCTTGAACCCAAGTAATGGCCTCCATCTTCTAAATCTATCCATAATCACCTTTTTAATACTAATTAAGCAAATCAACATCAAATCAAGTCGGATTAGCAACAAATTCGAGGTAGATCTGCTGCACTACATAAGAATCCGAGCCAAATCAGTTAAAATTTCAGATCTATCATTTATTTGTGGCTAAGTTGAGTGATTAGCATGTTTATTCACTCATTATGGCTAATTATGGGTGATTAGTGATAATTAGCGAATTAATGACTCAGAAAAATATGAAAAAATATGTAAAAAATCTAAAATATTATTTTATGTCACTGGTATAAATTTGGATTAAGTTTGCTAATCGTATTGTTAGATATGGTTAAATATGGTTAAGGGAAAAATCATGGATTTTAGGTATATTTGATCCAAAATAACCTATATGCCTGATGTTTTGATCTTTTTGATTGAACCTATATGTTGTTACTATTTCTTGGGATGTTTTATGATTGCATAAGAAAATTAGAATTTTTGAAAACGCCGTCCTTTAGCAAAAATAACTTGCTGAAAAAAAAATTGTAGATTTTCAGGTCCGGTTAGAAGGAAGACCCAATCCGAACCGGTTATGAGGAAGACCCGATTTGAACCGGTTAGGAGGAAGACCCGATCCAAATTAGTTAGGTGGAAGACCCGATCCAAACCAGTTAGGAGGGAGACCTGATCTGAACCGGTGAGGGGGGTGACCCGAACCGAACCGGATAGGAGGAAGACCCGAACCGAACCGGATAGGAGGAAGAGACCCGAACCAAACCGGATAGGAGAAGGAGACCCTAACCAGATAGGAGGAGGAGACCCGAATCGAACCGAATAGGAGGAGGAGACCTGAACCAAACCGGATAGGAGGAAGACCCGAACCGAACCGGACAGGAGGAGGAGACCCGAACCGAACCAGATAGGGGGAAGAGACCTGAACCGAACCAAACACCAATTCAACCAAAACACGAGATGCAAAGGGAGTCCAAATGGGAATTATTTCTCAGGATCCAGATGGGAACCAACGAATTAACTTCTAGAGTTGGGCTTTACTGCGGGACATATGCAAAGGAGTTATCGATATCTATAACTTTGGTTCACCATTGGGAGAGGGGGCATGTAGACGAACCAGAGTCAGAGCTGTGTGGACTGGTTAAGTCATTAGGGTTACTGACTATGGACCATTGCAGTGGAGTCAGAGGTTGTATGGAGTGGGACTTCGTCAGGGCCCCAAAGGGAAAAGTGGTCGTAGCAATAGTTGTACGGAGTGGGACTCCGTCATGGCCCGAATGGATCTGGTGATCAAAGTTGTGGACATCGCACGCTTTACACACTGAGTGAGAGATGTAAGGAGGATTGCTATGTTTGATGTTTGCTATCACCATGAAAAGCACACTCCCATTTTTTACACTATATGTTGGTGTTACCTTGGGGTATTGTACATCTTGTTGTGCTAACTCTTTAGTTGCAAGTCTAGGTTCAGGTATGATTATTTATACCTGTTATTGCTTTATTCAGTTATATAGAGTTGCAATCGCTCACACCAGACTTTCATCTGACCTAGAGTTTTACGTCTCTTCTTAATACTCTAGGTGCTCCTAAACGAGCAGACTAGAGATAGGTTAGGTCGTTATGCACGAGTAGCTGTCCAGAGACGAGCAGGAGGCTTCCACGTAATATTTACATATATTCTCCTTGTGTTGTTGCTGGTCATTGCTTTGTGCATTATAGTGTACCTCTTTCATTTCCTTTTAAAGATAGTATTTTGAAGTTGTAATAATGGTTTGGATCATAAGTTGTATTTTGGATTCCGCTACTCTAATGGATATGGTTTATTTTTCAGCTTGTGCATTGTCTCGCTTTTTTTATATCAAGTTATGTTATTATTATATTTTATTCCATGTGCTATGAGATATACTACAGGTTCTTGATGATTCATAGTTTCAAACCCCTTTCTTTTGACGACCGTCCCATGCTAGCCGGGCATTGGCGCAACGCATCTTTGGGGAAATGCCAACTGGTACAGGGCGGGCCGTCACACTTGGTATCAGAGCCAAGTTGTGTGGTTTAATGTAAGGGAAGACACCAGGGAGAGATAGTATACGTATATGAGAGCGTGTATTTGTGATATTTTGGTTTTCAATATATATATATATACTATTAGTATATCTAAGGATGGAGTCACACTGCACGGGCACCAATAAGCAGATGGTTAATCATTTTCTCTTTACACATCGAACAATGAGCTGAAATACGAGAAGCCTGATGAGGAACCCCGCATCGGGATTTGAAGAGGGAGCGGGTTCAGGGGCCAATAATGGGAATGTTCCTGATATGAGGACGATGTTTACTGCCTTCATGCGAGAGATGCTCAAGGATGCTCAAGGAGCAGTTCCAAATGCTGCTAACGGTGGTGGTGCAGTAGTGCAGGCGCCTAGAGCCGATTTCGCCAAGCTTTACAAGTATTATACTAGTCTTGGTGGGAAGTTATTCCATGGAACAGAATCGGCCACGGAGGTGCAGGATTGGCTTGATAGTTGTGAACGCATCTTCGAAGATTTAGGGATCAATGATGCAATGAAGAGAAAGCTAGCATCGCGTCAACTTCAAGGACGGGCAATGAATTGGTGGAATGCTATTAAAGTAGCTAATCCCGAGGATCGAGTTACTTGGAATTAGTTTAAGACTTGCTTCAGTGATAAGTTTATTCCAGCTGCTCAGAAATCAGAATTGTTCAGGAAGTTTTTAGAGCATAAGAAGAATGGTAGGGCAGTCTCGGAATATATTGCTGAATTTGATACCTTATCGAAATATGGATTATCTCTTATCGATACTGCCGAGAAGAAGAACGAGAAGTTCATAACTGGCCTAGATGGGTAATTGGGGGAAAACTTATAAACCATATCGATGATACATTCGAATATATTGTGGGAAAGGCATTGAGATCGGAGAGCCTTTACCCTAAAAAAAAGACCGAGGTTATTATTGCATTTGCAGGAGAGACAAAACCATAAGCAAGCGGTGAAGGCAAGAAGAATTCTCGAAATAAGAGGAAACAAAACCAGACCAAGGATAGTCAGAAAAAGAAGAATAAGTAAGATGTCGAGTTGTTTAGTTGCGGCAAGAAGGGCCACTATGCCAGAAACTTTCGAGCGAAGCCAGGGGACATGAAGTGCTTCAATTATGACCAAGTGGGACATCACAAGGATATATATCCACAACCTCCTAAGGAGAAGTAGATCATGAAAGCATATGCTATCAACGTTGTTCCTTCTTCGTCGAATGCCCCTAATGCAGTGGAGAAGGGAAAGGGTGTTGTTATTCAAGGTATGATTTCTATTTATGATGTTCATGTTCGAGTACTGTTTGATACCAGGGCTTCCCATTCCTTCATATCTAGTGACCTAGTAGATAGGTTCGGATTGGAACCCGAGATTGTCGATAGACCTTTAGTTGTGACTAACCCGATCGGTGGTTCGACTAGCCTTTGTATGATTTGTCGTAATTTGGTCTTATCGAGTCATGGATGTGTGTTTGCATGTGATGGCTTTGTTTTGTGCTTTACTGGGTTTGGCATTATTTTGGGAGTCGATTGGCGCCAAAGGTATGGGGTCGTGGTAGACTGTGAGTGGTCTTCGGTGACCATTAGAGCGGAGGGTGGTATTGGGTTGACTTTCGAATGATGGGGTGATGGATAGTTTTTTAAATTCCCTCGACATCCGGCATGATGAGTTATCAGATATGCCTATTGCCGGCGAGTATCCGGACATCTTCGGGGAAGTGACCGGACTTCCTCCACACCGAGAGATCGAGTTTCAGATTGATTTAGTGAAAGATGCCAGACCTATAGTGATGCCACTTAGTCGTATGGCAACAAGGGAGCAGCGAGAGCTCGAAGTGCAAGTAGGCGATCTATTGAAGAAGGGATTCGAAGAAGTGCCTCCGAGTGGGGAGCAACAGTTGTATTTGCTACTAAGGCCGATGGTTCCCTTCACTTACGTGTGGACTACTGCAAGTTTAACAAGGTAACTAGGAAGAATAAGTATCTTCTTCCATGGATAGATGATTTGTTCGATTAGCTAAATGGAGCAAGAGTGGTTTCCCAGTTGGATCTTGCGATAGGATTTCATCAGCTCCGAGTAGCAACTGAGAGTATACCTAAAACGACATTTCGGACGCTGTCTGGATTCTATGAGTGGTTGGTCATGCCATTTGGGTTGACTAATGCACCTACATATTTTGTTGATATTATGAATAGGGTTTCCATGGATCAATTAAATAAGTTTGTTCTTGTGTTCGTGGATGATATCTTGATTTACTCGAGGACAGAGGAAGAACACAAGGAACATTTGAGGACAGTGATGGAGGTTTTGAGGAAACACCAATTGAAAGCGAAATTTTCTAAGTGTCACTTATGGAGGAGGGGAGTGAGGTTCTTGGGCCATGTTGTTTCAGAGAATGGTTTTGCCGTGGATCCTACGAAGGTGGCTACGGTGTAAGATTGTCTATGCCCAAGAATGCAACGGACGTGAGAAGTTTATTGGGACTAGCTGGATACTATCATAAGTTTATTCAAGACTTCTCCAAGATAGCGGCACCGTTAACTCAGTTGACCAAAAAGAATCAAGCTTTTGTTTGGGACAAAAGGTGTAAGAATGCATTTAAGAGTCTAAAGGAGAAGTTGACATGTGCACCAGTGTTAATTATTCCTAAGGGGAACGAAGAGATGACGGTATACATGGATGCTTGTGGTATCGGACTAGGTGCTGTATTGATGTAAGGAGGTAGGGTTGTAGCTTATGCTAGTTGGCAACTGAAACCGCATGAGAAAAGGTATTTTACCCATGATTTGGAATTAGCAGTGATCGTGTTCGCGTTGAAGTTGTGGAGACACTATCTCTTGGGAGAAAGATTCGAGTTGTTTACCGATCATAAGTCATTAAAGTATCTTTTCTCTCAAAAGGATTTAAATTTTAGTCAACAAAGATGGTTAGAGTTCTTGGCTTCATATGATTTCAATATCGCACACACACCCGGGAAGGGCAATGCGGTAGCTGATGCATTGAGTAGGAATGGAAGCAACTGGAGTATATTACAGGATATGATTTTAGACCTAAGTGCGAATTGGATCCAGAGATGTTAGCAAGTTTGACGATCATACCCACTTTGATTGAGTAGACCGATTCCAGTCAAAGGGACGATCCTAACCTATTGGAAATTATCTCCAAAGTAGAGATGGGTGTAGATGGTGAGGAGTTGAACAAGTATGGGTTTGATCGAGAGGGATGGCTTCGAAAGAATGGGAGACTAGTTGTACCCAACGTTAGTGGATTGAGAGATGAAGTGCTTAGAGAATGTCATCACTTAAAACTGACTATACATCCCGATGGTAACAAAATATATCGAGACATGAAGTAAACCTACCACTGGGAAGGGATGAAGAGAGATGTTTGGGAAGTTTATATCCAAGTGCATGAACTGCTAGCTAGTTAAAGCCGAGCAAAAGAAGCCTAGTGGTTTGTTACAACCGCTGGAAATTCCCGAATGGAAATAGGAACAAGTCTCAATGGATTTCATCAATGTTTTACCAAGGACTAGATCGGGTCATGATAGCATTTGGGTGATTGTGGATCGATTGACCAAGAGTGCAAGGTTTATACCAGCCAAGTCGAATAGAATGACAGCTAAGTTAGCGGAACTATATATAAAGTGGGAAGTGAGATTTCATGGAGTACCTAAAGGTATTGTGAGTGACCGAGATCCATTATTTACTAGTGGATTTTGGAAGAGCTTACAAGAGGCTTTAGGGTCAGAATTACATCTTAGTACCGCGTACCATCCCCAAACCGACGAGCAAACAGAGAGGCTGAATCGTGTATTAGAGGATCTCTTGAGAGCTTGTATATTGGATTTTGGAGGGTTATGGGATGACCATTTGCATCTGGTTGAGTTCGCATATAATAATAGTTATCGGTCCAGTATTGGTATGGCTCCATTTGAAGCTTTTTTAAGGAAGACCGTGCAACACACCATCGTGTTGGTTAGAAATCGGAGAGAAATTTGTGCTTGGGCTAGATGTAATAAGAGAAACTTTAGATAAGATCAAGGTTATTCAACGACGAATGAAGGCTGCCCAAGATGGGAAGAAGAGTTATGCTGATTAAAGAGAGATTTGAAATTCTCCGTTGGCGACTTGGTATTCGTCAAGATTTCTCCGTTGAAGAGCGTGATTCGGTTTGGTAGGAGAGGTAAATTAGCACCAAGGTTTGTTGGTCCATTTTGCATTTTTCGAACAAGTTGGGAATTTGGCGTATACAGTTGGATTACCTAACAAGATGTCGGAGTGCACAAAGTATTTCATGTTTCTCAGTTAAGGAAGTTCGTGCATGATCCTGATATGATTATTTCACTAGATCAGTTGGACGATATCGAGATAAAACCCGAAGCAGTTGGAAACCGCAGACCGGTTCGTATTGTCGAACAAGATACGAAGCAACTTCAGAGGGAGACGGCGAAACTAGTTAAGGTCCAGTGGGGTGATAACGAGAATGACTGTACTTGGGAAACCGAGGATAGCATAAGGAAGTCATATCCAGAGCTATTTGACTGGTAAGATTTTAATCGTGATAGAGTTATTCCCTTGTTCGTAAACCGCATGCTAGGATAGGCTTGTTGTGTTTATTATATATGTTTGATTGTTTGTAAATGGTTGATAGGCATGTGGGACACTGTTGTATGCTTCTTGGGTAAGGAATTTTAGGGGCGAAATTTCTTAAGGTGGGAGAGAGTGTAACGACCCTCATGCTACGTATCAGAGGATCGTAGAATACTTATTTTATTTTCATGCGAAGTCCTATGGTCGTGTAACTTTGGGAAACAACTATCGGGGTCATTTCCCACATTCACGATTTTTGTCGAATTTTAAATGACCATTTTGCCCTTAGCGAATCTTGTTTCGCCTATAACTTTTGATTGGTAAGGAATTTTGACCTGAAACCACTTCCATTGGATTTGGATGATGGTTTCACTTTCCGTATAGTGGTCACATTAATCAAGCGGACTTACCATTTGGGTGATATGTCTGAAATAAGATTTGAAGATGGAAAAACTGCTTAATCGGGCTTAGTAGGGTGATTAGCAGCTAGGCCCATAACCCATTTCGGGATTAGGGTTATGGGAGGGCTGAAAGGGTTTGGTAAAACATTCTCTTTCATTTTTTCAACCGCCACAAACATTCCTTGAACCCTACTAATGACCTCCATCTTTTATCCTTAATCAACTTTTTAATCACTAATTAAGCAAATCAACATCGAATCAAGTCGGATTAGCACCAAATTCGAGGTAGAGCTGCTGCACTATATAGAAATCCGATCCAAATTAGTTAAAGTTTCGGATCTGTCATTTATTTGTGGTTAAGGTGAGTGATTAGCATGTTTATTCACTAATTATGGCTAATTAGGGGTGATTAGTGATAATTAGCGAATTAATGACTAAGAAAATATAGAAAAATATGTAAGAATTCTAAAATATTATTCTATGTCACTGGTATAAATTTGGATTAATTTGGATTAAGTTTGCTAATCTTATTGTTAGATATGGTTAAACATGGTTAAGGGGGAAGTCATGGATTTTGGGTATGTTTGATCTTAAATAACATATATGCTTGATGTTTTGATCTTTTTGATTGAACCTATATGTTGTTAATGTTTTTTGGGATGTTTTACGATTTCATAGAAAAGTTAGAATGGTTGAAAATGCCGTCGTTTGGCGAAAATAATTTGCTGGAAAAAAATTGCAGAGTTTCATGTCCGGTTAGGAGGAAGGCCCGATCCGAACAAGTTAGGAGGAAGACCCGATCTGGTTAGGAGGAAGACCAGATCCGAACCGGTTAGGAGGGAGACCCGATCCGAACCAGTTAGGGGGAGACCCGAACCGAATTGGATAGGAGGAAGGCCCGAACTGAACCGGATAGGAGGAAGAGACCCGAACCGGATAGGAGGAGGAGACCCGAACCGAACCAGACAGGAAGAGGAAACCCGAACCGAACCGGATAGGAGGAGGAGACCCGAACCAAACCGGATAGGAGGAAGTCCCGAACCAGATATGAGGAGGAGACCCGAATGAATCGGATAGGAGGAAGAGACCCAAACCGAACCAAACACCAATTCGACCAAAACCCGAGATGCAAAGGGAGTCCAAATGGGAAGTATTACTCAGGATCTAGATGGGAACCAACGAATTAAATTCTAGAGTTGGGCTTTGCTGTGGAACATGTGGTTATTGATATCTATAACTTTGGTTCACCATTGAGAGAGGGGGCATGTAGACGAACCAGAGCCAGGGTTGTGTGGACTGGTTAACTTGTTAAGGTTACTGACTATGTACCAGTGCAGTGGGGTCAGAGGTTGTATGGAGTGGGACTCCATCAGGTCCCCAAAAGGCAAAGTGGTCGTAGCAATAGTTGTACGAAGCCCTAATGGATCTAGTGATCAAAGTTGTGGACATCGTACCTTTACGCACTGAGTGAGATATGTTAGGATGATTGTTATGTTTGATGTTTGCTATCACCATGACACACACACTCCCATTTTTAACACTATATGTTGGTGTTACCTTAAAGTATTGTACATCTTGTTGTGCTAACTCTTTGGTTATAGGTCCTGGTTCAGGTATGACTTTTCATACCTGTTATTGCTTTATTCAGTTACTTAGAGTTGTTATCGCTCACACCAGATTTTCGTCTGACCCAGAGTTTTATGTCTCTTCTTATTACTCTGGGTGCTCCTAAACGAGCTGACTAGAAACATGTTAGGTCATTATGCACGAGTAGCTGTCCGAAGACGAGCAAAAAGCTTCCACGTACTATTTACATATAGTCTCCCTATGTTGTTGTTGGTCACTGCTTTGGGCATTAGTAGTGTACCTCTTTCATTTCCTTTTAGAGACAGTATTTTGAAGTTGTAATCATGGTTTGGATCATAAGCTGTATTTTGGATTCCGCTGCTCTGATGGATATGGTTTAGTTTTCAGCTTATGCATTGTCTTGCCTGTTTTATATCAAGTTATGTTATTATTATATTTATTCCATGCGCTATGATATATACTACGGGTTCTTGATGATTCATTGTTTCAAACCCCTTTCTTTTGACGACCGTCCCGTGCTGGTCGGGTATTGGCGCAGCGCATCTTCGGGGAAATGTCGGCTGGTACGAGGCGAGCCGTCACAAAGTCATTCCCCCACGTATAACTGACATGATCATGTTCCCACCTGATGGGTATTTTGCATATACTGCCATCCGTATCTGGCATGGAATCTTTGTCCTTTTTCCAAATTTCATTGCCAGGTTCCTGCAGTATTTGAACATCGCTGCCGTCCAGTTTTCTCCTAATACCTATACCTACCTTTTAGGTCTAAAGCTTTTGTCATTGGAATTTGGTAACCCTTCCTTAGATCCCCCACTTCTCGATTACTTGTTTCTCCCCTCCAAATTTAGCGACGTGAATTACCAAATTTTTCGTGCTATTACGTAAAAAAAACTGTTATTTGAAGGGGTAGTTAGATTTAAAGATTGGGAAACTCAATTTTTCTTCATACGTTGCCCTCTTGGTATTTCTAGAAATTTCAATGCTCCAAGTTCAGATTTTGACTGCATCTTTTACTTACTCTTCTTTAATCAATGTACACTTATTGTCTACATGTGTGTTCACACACTTTTTATTTCGTATGTAGCTCCTAAGCTTCCTAGTTTAGAGGGTAAGAGACTTGTAGACCTTAACGTTGCTTCATAAAAGTTGGGTAACAGGCCTTCATTACTGACACCAAGTATCCTTCAGAAACACTCTCTCCTCCCGACAGGTCAGAATATTATTGGTCAACCTCCCTTAATTTCTTTTAATAAGGGAATACTTTCTCTATTTATGGGGAGGAATGCTCCTTTCTCCTTAAATTCTCCAATATTTAATGACATCCTTGGTAAGTGATTCATGGGACAACTCAAGAACTTAGTAAAAAAATTATTTTCTTGTCCATTTGTATGATGTACTTTGTTTATTATTCAATAGATGATCCAAATAAGATCAATTCAACATCCCTGGTTTAAAAAACATAAACTTTTTCCTTGAGGGACGCCCTGCTTAAGTCTCGAGAAGCTGGTTATAGGAAATTTGTAGATGTAATCACCGAGAGTTCTCCATCCAAGAGATCCAAAGATGTTGAAGACCAAACTTCTTGTCCTGATGCGGGTATTGATTTGCTCATAACTGCTTCTCCCGAAGGTTGCTTCCCCGAACGATATCTGTTTATCTTAATCTCCTAAAGTTTTTACGGCGACCACCATACAATGGGACTTTCTTCTTCTTATGAGGACCTCAATTCCTAAGAACCTTCTATACCTTCAGTTGTTGATAGGTTTGACGAGATGGTTAAACTGATTATGTCTTTATCTTCATTTTATGGTATCAGTCTTCCATCTTCCATTCCTGATTTATTTAGTTAAACTCAATCTCTAGTCGAGCAACAACTCTCAGTATTTTTCTTACTTTTTACTTCATTTGGTCTTATAATTATGCCATCCATTTCTGTTATATCTTTTTTAAGGTCACCGAATGATGGTTCTTATTGCAAGGGGGTGTCATCGGGACTTATTCCGATTTGTCGAAGCTTAAGGAAAAAAATCTTTTCCTGAAAGAAGAAATTGCTACCCTTGTCAATGCTAGAGAGTGTGCGGTAAAGAAACTGGAGTCGTTAGAAGTTGCTCTCACTGAAGCAGAATCTTCGTTTGAAATTTCTCTCTGCAAGAAGAAAATTTTCTTCTTAGAAGCAGAATGCCTCTCTTAGGAAGAAGCTTGAGAAGAATGGTGCTACCCTAACAAAGTCTGTTAGTGTGATTAACGATGCTAAAGGCTTTCTTGTTTCAAACCACATTGGATGAGATCATGGTCAAATCGTTTGAGGATGCGTTTCTGCATGTTTATGCAGACAACATAAGAAAATAACCTGACTTAAGCTTTTCCTCTCTCGATCCACTTTTTGGTAGAAAGGTTTATGAAAAAGATAAACTAGGAAAAGATGTAATTGTCATACCTGAGAGAGAGGAGACTGATGCAGCAAAGATGTTGTTCATTGATGACTATTGGAGGATGGAGTTTTGATGACAACAACCTTATTTCAATTATCATTGGCTATAAAATATGTACTAACACCTTTATCCAGAATATATACACACACATGTGAAAACCCGTAACTTCCCCGTAAAGGAAAGCGTCGGATAGTTCGAGAACAAGCCACAACAGAACACATATAAAAGAACATTTCATTGTATATTACAACAATGCACCAGATTACAAGAATATACAGATTATAAAAGAATACTACACAGAAATATCAGAAATTTAAATTACATTTAAATACATAGCAGCGGAAAATAATACAATACACAACTAGAAAAGATATACGGATACAAAGCTTTCCGGATATCGTTCCAGCTGTAAACCAGGATCCTGTGAATATAAATCTGCAAAACCCAAAACTACTAGCTGCCCGTGTCAAAATAGGGGCACCCAGAGTTTAGGTTAAAACAATAAACTCCAGGTCAGTCATGGGACTGGTGTGAGAACTAAAACAGTTATTAATTCTTTATTTTAAAGTTAGTTAAATCAAGGGACCACGCCGTATAACACGGAACGGGTTTCCTCCCAAGAATACCAGTGCATAAAACAAACAGCGCAATGCTAAATGAAGAAAAATGAAGCTGTTATAAGACCCAGGTCCTATCACACAATGCAACGCAAGCCGGGGGATAGGGTTTTCCCTTATAACAGCCAAAGAATGCTTGATACGTTTAAAACAAATCATTTGATACTGTAATAAGTGCATAGTGTATAAAACAACTTCAAATCATAAGTATCAATCATAGGCGGCATGAATGGCCCATAACACTATGTCGCCATATATAAGTTTACAATTAAAACCGCAAGACGACGTATTGGAAGTTGGGTTATCATTTATGGTATGAACCGAGGCTAGGGGCAAGATCCTCAACCGATTCGAGACAATCTAGCCCATGTCTCCGGAACAGCCGCAACTGCCCCTTGGATCGTCAGGGCCGGTCCACCGATGTGGATTATTATGCCTAAACACTACGTTTCTCCGCCCTTTGGGGCGTAAATCTGGCCCGTCAGCCGACCAGAAGCATCGGCCGAAACCGATATCACGAGGCGCCTCGCTTTTCAGCAAGTTATAATAAGTAACATCCACATGAGTCAAACTCGTCAGCCAGTTCAAGCACTGACGCCACTCATAACTAGAAAGAAACGCATGCCCTCCCTGAGGTCCGTCTCCCGTTTTTGATTCATACCGGGTGTGATACTCGCGAATCAACGTTACACAAAGCTACGCCACAAAGGCCGTGCTTCGATCATCAACCACAAGACTTTGCTTTTCAATAGAAGCCTTGATCATTTGCCACTTAGGCATGCCACACAGGCAATTCACTCCATGCAATTGATATCCATCAATATATAACCCATGAGCTCGTACGTCTCAGAGAAGGGCGTTAAGCAAGAGAATAAATTCTCCGCCGCCAAACAGATATATATTTAATAGAGATCAATCACACGGACTAAAATCCAATGTCAGACACACAGTCCATTTACAAGTCCGTTCTGGGTCTGAACGAAACCGGAGGCACCTAGTACCCCGCACATCCATCGATCTCCAAGTACGTCTGGACGATCACCAACTGTTTCCATCTTCTTGGGTGTACAGCCCAATCAAGATCATCAGTTATCACCCAAACGACGTGAAGACCTCCGGTCTTCGACCACCGTCTTCATCTTCGACTTATCGTCGTATCAGTTATTCAGAATGGGATAAACCCGGTCTTTCCGAATAACTCGCGTATATTTTATAAAAGTGCTACACAAACACAACATACGCCTCATTCCAATTCATCAGTCACTAACCGCAAATTAATCAAGAGAATAGTTCCCCAAATATTAACCCCGAAGGCCGAAACCAACATCAGATCAATATCCAGAAAACCATTCTGCTTGGCTAACCGATAGTTAGTTTCTAAATTTCACATTCATAGGGAAAGATTCCCATTAATTTTATCAAAGATAAATTCCTTGAATTTATTCTTTAATCTACTTTTGAATTTCGATTCAACTAGTCGGGATTAACGAAACTTACCGAAGTAATCATTTGTTTTAATTTCCCAATCCCAACCTATTCATCCCATGAAGTAAAACTGGTAATACTTCATATCTAACACCACGGTGTTATTGGTAAATTCAATTACTATTTCACGTTCAAATCTAATTAAAGATTTAACTATCGCCTGGAGCAAAACTGGTGATACTCCATTTTCGATCATTTCAATCTAATTAAAGATTCATTAAAACTCCACTTAGTTTTAATCTTCGACTGGGTTAAAGAATCAGTGTCATTTAAAACACGATTCACGATAAACCCAAAATCACATTCCATTAATTATCGGGTTAAAGAACAAGTGTTATTTAAAACACTGTTCAGGATAAACCCAAAAATCAATACCAATTCAATTCCAATTAAATATTGTTTAATTGGTACACTTCATTAAATCTAATTAAAAAGATTTAATCTTTTCTCAACTGGGTTCAAGAACAGTGTTAGTGAAGACACCATTCACGACAAACCCAAATCACATTCGATATTCAATACAAGGCTCTGAATAGAAAATATATCGGCTTATATTCAATATCAAATTCTACGACTAACAAATGTCGTATTGGAAATAACGATATAAATATATATCTTTCAAATTTCCATAACAACACCTGTATAATCATGAATTCCAACATCGAAATATTCCGAAGACAATTTCGATTCAAATCCACTCCAATGCAATCATGGGATATTCTGGTTATTTTTAAAACCCTTTTTAAATTCAATTTATTTATTTAAAAATAAATAGAATTATAATTCTAGTTCAAAACTATTTCATTTCGATAAAAATCTATTTTTATCTTTTCAAATATGGAGTTTTTCATCCCAATTCTTTCTAAATCATTTCTTATGATTTTACACAAATTATTACTATTTTTAATAATTTTATCAAGGCCTGTACAGTCGATTTCCATCAATGGCCATCGAACTGCACTTACAGCGACCTTTTTCGAATTTGATTTGGACGTATCTCCAAATCCAACCGTTAGATTTCAAATTTCTAATATTCGTTAGAAAGCTCTTTTCGATATGAACCCAACGGTTCCGGTTTTAGGAGAATCCGACGGTCGGATCTCCCGTAATGTCCGTTTGAAATAAATGGTCGAAATTCACGAACTGCCGCGGCGCGGCGCGTTCTATTCAGGCCATTATATTATATATATAATATATATAATATATATTTCATCGATTTCTATTTAAAATGAATTATATAAATAGTTTTAAAATTCGTTTCAAAAGCAATTTCAACTTCCATTTCAATTCAAATCAAAATTGAATCCTTCTTTATAAATTCGTTTTAAAATTCATTTCTATTCAATTCAAATTTCAATTCAATTTGAATTCATTTCAATTTGCTTTCAATTCAATTTGAATTCGTTTTCAATTCAATTCTTTTTGAAATCGTTTTCAATTCATTTCATTTCGAAATCGTTTTCAATTCAATTCCTTTCGAAATCGTTTTCAATTCATTTTCAATTCAATTTGAATTCGTTTTCAATTCAATTCTTTTCGAAATCGTTTTCAATTCATTTCATTTCGAAATCGTTTTCAATTCAATTCCTTTCGAAATCGTTTTCAATTCATTTTCAATTCAATTTGAATTCGTTTTCAATTCAATTCTTTTCGAAATCGTTTTCAATTCATTTCATTTCGAAATCGTTTTCAATTCAATTCCTTTCGAAATCGTTTTCAATTCATTTTCAATTCAATTTGAATTCGTTTTCAATTCAATTCTTTTCGAAATCATTTTCAATTCATTTCATTTCGAAATCGTTTTCAATTCAATTCCTTTCGAAATCGTTTTCAATTCATTTTCAATTCAATTTGAATTCGTTTTCAATTCAATTCATTTCGAAATCGTTATCAATTCATTTCATTTCGAAATCGTTTTCAATTCAATTCAATTCAATTTGAATTCGTTTTCAATTCAATTCCTTTCAAAATCGTTTTCAATTCATTTCGTTTCGAAATCGTTTTCAATTCATTTCATTTCGAAATCGTTTTCAATTCAATTCCTTTCGAAATCGTTTTCAATTCAATTCATTTCGAAATCGTTTTCAATTCAATTCCTTTCGAAATCGTTTTCAATTCATTTTCAATTCAATTTGAATTCGTTTTCAATTCAATTCTTTTCGAAATCGTTTTCAATTCATTTTCAATTCAATTTGAATTCGTTTTCAATTCAATTCTTTTCGAAATCGTTTTCAATTCATTTCATTTCGAAATCGTTTTCAATTCAATTCCTTTCGAAATCGTTTTCAATTCATTTTCAATTCATTTCGAAATCGTTTTATTTTCAATTCATTTCGAAATCGTTTTATTTTCAATTTACTTTGAAATCGTTTTATTTTCAATTTACTTCGAAATCGATAAAATCGATATAAATATCGTTCACGTCAAAATGGCGTCAAACTAATCAACACGGCTTCATAAATTTCTATTTTCAAATATTTTATTTCGAATATTTCTATTTCAAATATTTCTATTTCTAAACTGGAATGAGGCCCAATCAATTACCATATAAAATTAATTATATGGATTTTCATACAACACATGTATATAATAGCATTGAAAAATGATCAACCATCAACCAAAGTGCACTACACTGTATAAGCATCAAATAAAGATATCTAACGCTTATAACAGCCTGTCAATCAATTGATCGACATATTTAATCAATCAGGATGAGTGAACTTCAAATTTCATCCCAACACCCGTGTGGGGTTTCAAACAATCAAACACAGATTTTTATTCGTGCAGTTGGGCGTTGTGTAAAATTTATCGACCCAATCAATGTCCTTCAAATAGGTGTACATAAACAAACCGTCTGGTTTGTAAATGAATATTTATTTATTCACATTCACGTTAAAAATTATATTTTTAATGACAAAACATTTTATTTCAACATATGAATTTCTATTCAGTTCATTTATTCAATAAAATGATATTTTTATTTTTCTAACATATTTTAGAAAATTTCGGCGGCATAACGGCACGATACTAGAAACGGGACGAGGCCTAGCCTTATCCCCGGTCTAGTGAAGGCCCACGCCATTCGCACATCAATCAAAATCACCAAACAACCAAATTCAAATCAAATCATATAACTAATCTATGCAACCAAACAAACAAGTCCATGGTCTGTGGACGATTGTGTCGGGTGCTACTAAGCACCGTCTGCATCCTAGTATATATATATAACTAGAAAATGAAATTGAAAGGTGAGAAATTCTCACTTATAGCTATCCTAGCTCCACGGCACTTCATTGATAGAAATCTTCATCGCTATCGCATCTTCGTCGTCTTTGTTGCCCGTAGCCACTACATATAAAAATCATATTTTTATTTCGAAGTTCAATATATAAAAACCATATTTTTATTTCGAAGTTCAATATATAAAAATCGAATTTTTATTTCGAAGTTCAATATATAAAAACCATATTTTTATTTCGAAGTTCAATATATAAAAACCATATTTTTATTTCGAAGTTCAATATATAAAAACCATATTTTTATTTCGAAGTTCAATATATAAAAATCGAATTTTGACTTCGCTATTCACTATATAAAGATTATATTTCTAATATAAAGATTATATTTTTAATATTCCTATGATGTAAAAATTATATTTTTATTGCTTTTAAAAATATAAAAATCATATCTTACATCTTTTACTTAATAAAAATTCCGTCTTTTCTATTTTAAAAATAGGATCTTTTCCATTCTAAAAATCTGCTCTTTTCTATTTTAAAAATATGATCTTTATTTTTTTTCTAAAGTTCTAATCTTTTTCTATTTAAAGTTTAAATTTTTTTTTCTTTTAAAATTCAAACCTTTTTCTATTTAAATCTTAAAATAAATTAGTTTATAAATCATTTTTAAAATCAGTTTTTAATACTTTTTAAATTCAGTTTTAATACTTTTTATTAAAAATCAGTTTTAACTTCCTATTAAAAATCAGTTTTTAATTGCTTTTAAAATCAGTTTTTAAAATTCTTTTTAAATCAGTTTTTAAAATTCTTTTTAAATCAGTTTTTAAAATTCTTTTAAAAATTCAGTTTTTAAATCTAAAAAAAAAACCAGTTTTTAAATCTTTAACAAATCCCGAAATTAGTTTTTTTTTAAATCATTTTATAAATCAGTTTTTATATCATAAAAAAAACAGTTTTTAAAATCTTTAAATCAGAAATTAGTTTACTGCAAAACAAAAATAAAAACAAAAATAAAATAATAAAACAATAACAACAAAAACTTACAGCGTCTTCGGGGGGGGGGGGGGGGGGGGTCTCTCTCTGAGTTCGCCGGAGGTGGCTAAAGGGGGGGAAAGGTCGATGTCGGCGGCAGGAGGAGGAGCAGGGTGGGGGTCTCGATTTCACGGCGGCGCAGGGGAAAAGGGGCGCGGGGCTCGGTGTCACAGGCGAGGGGGGGTGGCGTCGTCTTCGTCGCAGGCGAGGGGGAAGAGAGGGGGGGTCTCTGATGAGGCGCGGTGGTCCTCCGATGGTGGCGGCGGTTTTTGCAGTCGCCTCTTATTTTTTTCCTTATTTTCTGTTCTGAAATGAAAATTAGGGGGGGGGGCAGAGATAAAGGAAAGGGGTTTTTTTATTATTATTTAATTCAACCTAAAGTTGACTTTTACATACGACCTCGAAACGAGGCCCACCGCCTGTCGTCTATAGCGTTTTACCCCCATTCCGAACACAATGGGATGTGTACCGCAAGCTGATTCAATCGTTTCAATCAGTTTCCGTTTAATTTACATTTAAATCACTATATTGAATTTTAAACGTACATTTCAAATTACCGGGGTCACATACTAACTAGAAAAATTCCTGAAAAATATTTTCTAGCTTCGTATTGACGATACGGTCCTAACAAAACTAGTTTCGTCAAATTCTGAGACCGTTTGCAAAATGGCCAATTTCCAGTCGATTAAAATCAACTGAAAATGGTCAAACGCATTTTCCTTTGCCACGCTCACATATTGATTCGAAAAATTATGAAATTTGGAATCTAGCAATAACTTGACATCATGGACCCAACAGAACTAGTTTCGTCGAAATCCGAGGTCGTTTGCAAAATGTCCATTTTTAAGGGCCTGAATTCCATAGCGACTATTCAGAATTTTCAACTGGACATATCTTTTGATTCCCGCTATGCAATTTCAATTATTCGGATTCGTTGGAAAGATATTCACAATTAGATCCTATTATTTTTGGTTTCACTAAAATCCGGATTGTTTTGCACCCGGTACATTCAATTGAAGTTTGAAATCGAATTATCGAACTACCGCGCCATTTTCAATTCTATTTATAATTATATATAAATATTTATATTCTAAAGACGACGCGTATAATATATATGCTCGAATTATATTTAAAATAAATTTCTCGTCGATATTATTTAAAATAATCTATTTTAAATAATCAAAATTCGCTAAAATTGCCAAAATAAAAATTTTAAACTGGCCCAGATTTTCCGGGTTATTACAATCTCCCCCACTTAAAACTTTTCGTCCCCGAAAAGGAACAAAGTCGAAAGTGGTTTGATTAATCAGCTCTACGTTCGATCTGGCTTCCATTCTCCAACTTTTCAGTTTCTGAGAATTTTCAAAATTTCAAAAAAATTGGCTAACACCCTAAATTTTCGAAAAATTTCGCCATAACCTCCCCTGCACCGGGAGCATCGGGGAATTTCAAATAGCTTCCCCGGTCCTTCAGATCTCAAAAAGAAAAAGAAAAAGCCAAGCGGCTAGCCAATAGGCTCATAAAATCATCATCACCCAAAAAAAACAGTAAATTATGTAGTAAACATGTACCTATTTGTCGGGCAAACAAATTTTATTCTCTGGCTCTAGCCTCCTTGCTATGACCTGTTCAATGATATACATGCATACGCAAGCAGATGCGACCAATTTTCAATACAGTTCAACATGTGATGCAATTAGACATAATGGTTCAAAATTATCAAACAATTAAACAAACAACACAATCATCAATCAATTAGTGAATTAGAGTTTCAAATTCATAACTTTGATATATAGTCAAAAATCAGATTTTTGATGCCAAATCACAACAATAGGCCCTATCTAATTTTGGTTCTCACACCAGTCAATAGGAAATATATAGAAATCTCACTTTCGTCACTCGAATATAAATACTGATAATGTGATCACAATTATCAGCATCATCCCCGGGCGACTAGAGTGTGATTCTATATCTATCCAGTATATTAAAATTTCGAATACACGCGGATCAGACGTATACGCAAAATCTATATATACTGGATTGTCCATTTCTATATAAATAAATAATCAAATACGAATAATTGATTTAAATTTCCAAAACAAAATTTGTTTTCACTTTTATTTACCAAAAACACTACTCTTCACACTCGTTCTAGGATACTACTGATCCCATCTCTAACGAGTCATTCTCATTGGATATTACTAATCCAATACCTGATGAATTCTTTCGTATGGTTCTAATGTGCCTTGTTCTCTGCTTTGTAAACCAAAGCTCTGATACCAACTGTGAAAACCCGTAACTTCCCCGTAAAGGAAAGCGTCGGATAGTTCGAGAACAAGCCACAACAGAACACATATAAAAGAACATTTCATTGTATATTACAACAATGCACCAGATTACAAGAATATACAGAGTATAAAAGAATACTACACAGAAATATCAGAAATTTAAATTACATTTAAATACATAGCAGCGGAAAATAATACAATACACAACTAGAAAAGATATACGGGTACAAAGCTTTCCGGATATCGTCCCAGCTGTAAACCAGGATCCTGTGAATATAAATCTGCAAAACCCAAAACTACTAGCTGCCCGTGTCAAAATAGGGGCACCCAGAGTTTAGGTTAAAACAATAAACTCCAGGTCAGTCATGGGACTGGTGTGAGAACTAAAACAGTTATTAATTCTTTATTTTAAAGTTAGGTAAATCAAGGGACCACGCCGTGTAACACGGAACGGGTTTCCTCCCAAGAATACCAGTGCATAAAACAAACAGCGCAATGCTAAATGAAGAAAAATGAAGCTGTTATAAGACCCAGGTCCTATCACACAATGCAACGCAAGCCGGGGGATAGGGTTTTCCCTTATAACAGCCAAAGAATGCTTGATACGTTTAAAACAAATCATTTGATACTGTAATAAGTGCATAGTGTATAAAACAACTTCAAATCATAAGTATCAATCATAGGCGGCATGAATGGCCCATAACACTATGTCGCCATATATAAGTTTACAATCAAAACCGCAAGACGACGTATTGGAAGTTGGGTTATCATTTATGGTATGAACCGAGGCTAGGGGCAAGATCCTCAACCGATTCGAGACAATCTAGCCCATGTCTCCGGAACAACCGCAACTGCCCCTTGGATCGTCAGGGCCGGTCCACCGATGTGGATTATTATGCCTGAACACTACGTTTCTCCGCCCTTTGGGGCGTAAATCTGGCCCGTCAGCCGACCAGAAGCATCGGCCGAAACCGATATCACGAGGCGCCTCGCTTTTCAGCAAGTAATAATAAGTAACATCCACATGAGTCAAACTCGTCAGCCAGTTCAAGCACTGACGCCACTCATAACTAGAAAGAAACGCATGCCCTCCCTGAGGTCTGTCTCCCGTTTTTGATTCATACCGGGTGTGATACTCGCGAATCAACGTTACACAAAGCTACGCCACAAAGGCCGTGCTTTGATCATCAACCACAAGACTTTGCTTTTCAACAGAAGCCTTGATCATTTGCCACTTAGGCATGCCACACAGGAAATTCACTCCATGCGATTGATATCCATCAATATATAACCCCTGAGCTCGTACGTCTCAGAGAAGGGCGTTAAGCAAGAGAATAAATTCTCCGCCGCCAAACAGATATATATTTAATAGAGATCAATCACACGGACTAAAATCCAATGTCAGACACACAGTCCATTTACAAGTCCGTTCTGGGTCTGAACGAAACCGGAGGCACCTAGTACCCCGCACATCCATTGATCTCCAAGTACGTCTGGACGATCACCAACTGTTTCCATCTTCTTGGGTGTACAGCCCAATCAAGATCATCAGTTATCACCCAAACGACGTGAAGACCTCCGGTCTTCGACCACCGTCTTCATCTTCGACTTATCGTCGTATCAGTTATTCAGAATGGTATAAACCCGGTCTTTCCGAATAACTCGCGTATATTTTATAAAAGTGCTACACAAACACAACATACGCCTCATTCCAATTCATTAGTCACTAACCGCAAATTAATCAAGAGAATAGTTCCCCAAATATTAACCCCGAAGGCCGAAACCAACATCAGATCAATATCCAGAAAACCATTCTGCTTGGCTAACCGACAGTTAGTTTCTAAATTTCACATTCATAGGGAAAGATTCCCATTAATTTTATCAAAGATAAATTCCTTGAATTTATTCTTTAATCTACTTTTGAATTTCGATTCAACTAGTCGGGATTAACGAAACTTACCGAAGTAATCATTTGTTTTAATTTCCCAATCCCAACCTATTCATCCCATGAAGTAAAACTGGTAATACTTCATATCTAACACCACGGTGTTATTGGTAAATTCAATTACTATTTCACGTTCAAATCTAATTAAAGATTTAACTATCGCCTGGAGCAAAACTGGTGATACTCCATTTTCGATCATTTCAATCTAATTAAAGATTCATTAAAACTCCACTTAGTTTTAATCTTCGACTGGGTTAAAGAATCAGTGTCATTTAAAACACGATTCACGATAAACCCAAAATCACATTCCATTAATTATCGGGTTAAAGAACAAGTGTTATTTAAAACACTGTTCAGGATAAACCCAAAAATCAATACCAATTCAATTCCAATTAAATATTGTTTAATTGGTACACTTCACTAAATCTAATTAAAAAGATTTAATCTTTTCTCAACTGGGTTCAAGAACAGTGTTAGTGAAGACACCATTCACGACAAACCCAAATCACATTCGATATTCAATACAAGGCTCTGAATAGAAAATATATCGGCTTATATTCAATATCAAATTCTACGACTAACAAATGTCGTATTGGAAATAACGATATAAATATATATCTTTCAAATTTCCATAACAACACCTGTATAATCACGAATTCCAACATCGAAATATTCCGAAGACAATTTCGATTCAAATCCACTCCAATGCAATCATGGGATATTCTGGTTATTTTTAAAACCCTTTTTAAATTCAATTTATTTATTTAAAAATAAATAGAATTATAATTCTAGTTCAAAACTAGTTCATTTCGATAAAAATCTATTTTTATCTTTTCAAATATGGAGTTTTTCATCCCAATTCTTTCTAAATCATTTCTTATGATTTTACACAAATTATTACTATTTTTAATAATTTTATCAAGGCCTGTACAGTCGATTTCCATCAATGGCCATCGAACTGCACTTACAGCGACCTTTTTCGAATTTGATTTGGACGTATCTCCAAATCCAACCGTTAGATTTCAAATTTCTAATATTCGTTAGAAAGCTCTTTTCGATACGAACCCAACGGTTCCGGTTTTAGGAGAATCCGACGGTCGTATCTCCCGTAATGTCCGTTTGAAATAAATGGTCGAAATTCACGAACTGCCGCGGCGCGGCGCGTTCTATTCAGGCCATTATATTATATATATAATATATATAATATATACTTCATCGATTTCTATTTAAAACGAATTATATAAATAGTTTTAAAATTCGTTTCAAAAGCAATTTCAACTTCCATTTCAATTCAAATCAAAATTGAATCCTTCTTTATAAATTCGTTTTAAAATTCATTTCTATTCAATTCAAATTTCAATTCAATTTGAATTCATTTCAATTTGCTTTCAATTCAATTTGAATTCGTTTTCAATTCAATTCTTTTCGAAATCGTTTTCAATTCATTTCATTTCGAAATCGTTTTCAATTCAATTCCTTTCGAAATCGTTTTCAATTCATTTTCAATTCAATTTGAATTCGTTTTCAATTCAATTCTTTTCGAAATCGTTTTCAATTCATTTCATTTCGAAATCGTTTTCAATTCAATTCCTTTCAAAATCGTTTTCAATTCATTTTCAATTCAATTTGAATTCGTTTTCAATTCAATTCTTTTCGAAATCGTTTTCAATTCATTTCATTTCGAAATCGTTTTCAATTCAATTCCTTTCGAAATCGTTTTCAATTCATTTTCAATTCAATTTGAATTCGTTTTCAATTCAATTCTTTTCGAAATCGTTTTCAATTCATTTCATTTCGAAATCGTTTTCAATTCAATTCCTTTCGAAATCGTTTTCAATTCATTTTCAATTCAATTTGAATTCGTTTTCAATTCTATTCATTTCGAAATCGTTTTCAATTCATTTCATTTCGAAATCGTTTTCAATTCAATTCAATTTGAATTCGTTTTCAATTCAATTCCTTTCGAAATCGTTTTCAATTCATTTCATTTCGAAATCGTTTTCAATTCATTTCATTTCGAAATCGTTTTCAATTCAATTCCTTTCGAAATCGTTTTCAATTCAATTCATTTCGAAATCGTTTTCAATTCAATTCCTTTCGAAATCGTTTTCAATTCATTTTCAATTCATTTTCAATTCAATTTGAATTCGTTTTCAATTCAATTCTTTTCGAAATCGTTTTCAATTCATTTTCAATTCAATTTGAATTCGTTTTCAATTCAATTCTTTTCGAAATCGTTTTCAATTCATTTCATTTCGAAATCGTTTTCAATTCAATTCCTTTCGAAATCGTTTTCAATTCATTTTCAATTCATTTCGAAATCGTTTTATTTTCAATTCATTTCGAAATCGTTTTATTTTCAATTTACTTCGAAATCGATAAAATCGATATAAATATCGTTCACGTCAAAATGGCGTCAAACTAATCAACACGGCTTCATGAATTTCTATTTTCAAATATTCTATTTCGAATATTTCTATTTCAAATATTTCTATTTCTAAACTGGAATGAGGCCCAATCAATTACCATATAAAATTAATTATATGGATTTTCATACAACACATGTATATAATAGCATTGAAAAATGATCAACCATCAACCAAAGTGCACTACACTGTATAAGCATCAAATAAAGATATCTAACGCTTATAACAGCCTGTCAATCAATCGATCGACATATTTAATCAATCAGGATGAGTGAACTTCAAATTTCATCCCAACACCCGTGTGGGGTTTCAAACAATCAAACACAGATTTTTATTCGTGCAGTTGGGCGATGTGTAAAATTTATCGACCCAATCAATGTCCTTCAAATAGGTGTACATAAACAAACCGTCTGGTTTGTAAATGAATATTTATTTATTCACATTCACGTTAAAAATTATATTTTTAACGACAAAACATTTTATTTCAACATATGAATTTCTATTCAGTTCATTTATTCAATAAAATGATATTTTTATTTTTCTAACATATTTTAGAAAATTTCGGCGGCATAACGGCACGATACTAGAAACGGGACGAGGCCTAGCCTTATCCCCGGTCTAGTGAAGGCCCACGCCATTCACACATCAATCAAAATCACCAAACAACCAAATTCAAATCAAATCATATAACTAATCTATGCAACCAAACAAACAAGTCCATGGTCTGTGGACGATTGTGTCGGGTGCTACTAAGCACCGTCTGCATCCTAGTATATATATATAACTAGAGAATGAAATTGAAAGGTGAGAAATTCTCACTTATAGCTATCCTAGCTCCACGGCACTTCATTGATAGAAATCTTCATCGCTATCGCATCTTCGTCATCTTTGTTGCCCGTAGCCACTACATATAAAAATCATATTTTTATTTCGAAGTTCAATATATAAAAACCATATTTTTATTTCGAAGTTCAACATATAAAAATCGAATTTTTATTTCGAAGTTCAATATATAAAAACCATATTTTTATTTCGAAGTTCAATATATAAAAACCATATTTTTATTTCGAAGTTCAATATATAAAAATCGAATTTTGACTTCGCTATTCACTATATAAAGATTATATTTCTAATATAAAGATTATATTTTTATTATTCCTATGATGTAAAAATTATATTTTTATTGCTTTTAAAAATATAAAAATCATATCTTACATCTTTTACTTAATAAAAATTCCGTCTTTTCTATTTTAAAAATAGGATCTTTTCCATTCTAAAAATCTGCTCTTTTCTATTTTAAAAATATGATCTTTATTTTTTTTCTAAAGTTCTAATCTTTTTCTATTTAAAGTTTAAATTTTTTTTCTTTTAAAATTCAAACCTTTTTCTATTTAAATCTTAAAATAAATTAGTTTATAAATCATTTTAAAAATCAGTTTTTAATACTTTTTAAAATTAGTTTTAATACTTTTTATTAAAAATCAGTTTTAGCTTCCTATTAAAAATCAGTTTTTAATTGCTTTTAAAATTCTTTTTAAATCAGTTTTTAAAATTCTTTTTAAATCAGTTTTTAAAATTCTTTTAAAAATTCAGTTTTTAAATCTAAAAAAAAAACCAGTTTTTAAATCTTTAACAAATCCCGAAATTAGTTTTTTTTTTAAATCATTTTATAAATCAGTTTTTATATCATAAAAAAACAGTTTTTAAAATCTTTAAATCAGAAATTAGTTTACTGCAAAACAAAAATAAAAACAAAAATAAAATAATAAAACAATAACAACAAAAACTTACAGCGTCTTCGGGGGGGGGGGGGGGGTCTCTCTCTGAGTTCGCCGGAGGTGGCTAAAGGGGGGGGGGAAAGGTCGATGTCGGCGGCAGGAGGAGGAGCAGGGTGGGGGTCTCGATTTCACGGCGGCGCAGGGGAAAAGGGGCGCGGGGCTCGGTGTCACAGGCGAGGGGGGGGGGCGTCGTCTTCGTCGCAGGCGAGGGGGAAGAGAGGGGGGGGTCTCTGATGAGGCGCGGTGGTCCTCCGATGGTGGCGGCGGTTTTCGCAGTCGCCTCTTTTTTTTTTCCTTATTTTCTGTTCTGAAATGAAAATTAGGGGGGGGCAGAGATAAAGGAAAGGGGTTTTTTTTATTATTATTATTTAATTCAACCTAAAGTTGACTTTTACATACGACCTCGAAACGAGGCCCACCGCCTGTCGTCCATAGCGTTTTACCCCCATTCCGAACACAATGGGATGTGTACCGCAAGCTGATTCAATCGTTTCAATCAGTTTCCGTTTAATTTACATTTAAATCACTATATTGAATTTTAAACGTACATTTCAAATTACCGGGGTCACATACTAACTAGAAAAATTCCTGAAAAATATTTTCTAGCTTCGTATTGACGATACGGTCCTAACAAAACTAGTTTCGTCAAATTCTGAGACCGTTTGCAAAATGGCCAATTTCCAGTCGATTAAAATCAACTGAAAATGGTCAAACGCATTTTCCTTTGCCACGCTCACATATTGATTCGAAAAATTATGAAATTTGGAATCTAGCAATAACTTGACATCACGGACCCAACAGAACTGGTTTCGTCGAAATCCGAGGTCGTTTGCAAAATGTCCATTTTTAAGGGCCTGAATTCCATAGCGACTATTCAGAATTTTCAACTGGACATATCTTTTGATTCCCGCTATGCAATTTCAATTATTCGGATTCGTTGGAAAGATATTCACAATTAGATCCTATTATTTTTGGTTTCACTAAAATCCGGATTGTTTTGCACCCGGTACATTCAATTGAAGTTTGAAATCGAATTATCGAACTACCGCGCCATTTTCAATTCTATTTATAATTATATATAAATATTTATATTCTAACGACGACGCGTATAATATATACGCTCGAATTATATTTAAAATAAATTTCTCGTCGATATTATTCAAAATAATCTATTTTAAATAATCAAAATTCGCTAAAATTGCCAAAATAAAAATTTTAAACTGGCCTAGATTTTCCGGGTTATTACAACATATATGCAGGATTTGTATATATGGATCAATACTGAAGACTATACAGTTTTAGAAATTTAAAGTTTCAAGAGATTCATAATTCAGAGAAGATTCAAGACTCATTAGTAATCAAGATTTCAAGAGTTCAAGAGTTCAAGATAATATAGTAATAGAGTCTAGTTTATGTAAGACTCTTAATAGCACTCCACATTCAAATTCAAATTCTATTTTTCAATGTCTGATTTTAAAATTTCAAATTCTATTTTTAGATTCTATTCTAATTAAGTTTTTCTATTTTACTTTTGATTCTAAACTCAAGTTTTAAAGATTATAAGTTTATATACATTTATATAGTTATATACTTTATATTTAGTTTTAAACCTTGTAAATTTATAAAAAAAGTATTTATATATTATATATTTATGATTTCATATGATTTTCTACTTTATAATACATATTTATATCACCATGTTTTAATCCAAGAATTTCCAAAATTGTATATACATTAAAGCACTTGAAAAAAATTTCAATTTTCAATTTTTAAAGAGGATATGTCGACATACATAATAGACCATGTCGACATATAACCATCACATTTTCAAAATTGAAAGGAAGTGACCTTTCACCATTTGTAAAGTTCCAGAGGCATTGCAACCTTTCAAATCTTATAAATACGGGTTGATTTAGAATTTTTTAACCATTCTTCTTCTACATTTTCATCCCCTTTCATTACACCATTATTATATCTTCTTTTTATGATTTCTACACTTATATTCTACCGACTTCAATTCTAAATACATAAAACTTCTTCTCTTCTCGCTCTCTACTCATTACTCTCTGAATTAGTGTGCTATTGAAAAGTTACAGGGCTGTTGTAATCATTTGTGATAGTTTTGAAAATGGTGCGTTCTTGTAGCCATAAAATCAAGGAAGGAATCAGTGTTAACCTTGTAGCCGGGGAAATCAATGGAATATACTTGATCAAGGGAATCGGTGGCAATCTTATAGCCATGAAATCAAGAGTGTTGGAATCGGTGTTAACCTTGTGGCAAAGAAATCAAGGGTGTTGTGCTTGGATATTGATATAGTAATTAAACTCTGCGCAATCTAGCGTTGTATGGGACTAGATGTAGGAGTAATTCGAACCAGTATAAAATCCAGTGTGTTCTTTCCTTTTCTGTATTTTATTTCTGTTTATTTTTTTGTTTGTTTTTAATTATATGCCTGTGATTATATCTGTGGTGTGTGATACATATAGTAGATCATACAAGTTTCCAGATTTTCTTAAATTCCTTGAAAACACTATTCACCCCCTAGTGTTAGTCTTGCCTCAATTCCGCATTCCCTAACAATTGGTATTAGAGCCTGGTCTTTCAAAAAGTTCATAATATGATTTTTGAAAATTTATAGTAATGGCAACCAATACTGGTAATAATAATAGGTTTTTTGTGTAGGGTAAGTCCACTGTTAGACCACCACTGTTTAGTGGTAGTAATTATTCATATTGGGCATGTAGAATGAAAATTTATTTATAATCAGTAGGATTAGACACATGGAATATCACACAAACTGAATATGTAGAACCCACAACTAATTTTGCACAATGGAAAAATGAACAAAAGGTTGCTACATAAAGCAATTCTAAAGCCATAAATATGTTGTTTTGTTCATTAGATAGGAATGAGTTTAATAGAGTATCAGTATGTAAAATTGCTCATGAGATTTGGAGAACTTTACAATTTAATCATGAAGGAACTAGTAAAGTTAAACAAACTAAGATATCAATGTCAGTTAATAAGTTTGAGTTATTCAAAATGAACGAGAATGAATCTATCTCCAATATGTATTGAAGATTTTAAGAGATAGTGCATTCTTTAATAGCACTTGGAAAAACTTATTCTGAAGAAGATCAAGTCATAAAAATATTGAATTCATTGACTTTAGAATGAAATCAGAAAACTTTGGCGATTGAAGAAGCCCATAATGTCAGTGAAATGAGGATTGAGGAATCATCAAAAATCTGATATCTTTTGGAGTTCAATTACAGAAAATAAAGGAAAACAAGCCAACTGAAAAGAAATCCATATCATTTAAAGAGACAACAAACGATTCTAACTCGAGCAGTGAAGATGATGAAGAAACAGCCTTAATGACAAGACATTTCAGAAAATTGTTGAGATACAGAAGGAAAAATAATTTCCATAACAATAACCAAGGAAGATCAGGAAGAAACGATAGTCGATGTTATAATTGCAATAAATCAGGCCATATGGAGAATATGTGTCCGTATCCAAACGATTCAACAAATGGAAAACAACAACCCGTCAAAGAAAGAGAAAGAGAGCATACGCAGCAACTTTAGACGATTCAAACTCGTCGCCAAGTGATGAAGAGCCAGAAACTGGGAACTCAAATATGCGCTTCGCGGCAATTCAAAATTCAGAAAATTTTAAATTTTCATTGGTTGAATGGTGTTTTTGATTGCTTGTTTTTTTTTTTTTGAAATTTAAACTTTAAAATTCAAAACTTGGAATTTAAAATTCAAATAATAATAATAATAAAATAATAATTGATAAAATAAATTTTAGATGTTTGCTAGGATTAGAATTATTTCAGGAAATAGTTAGACCTGAAATATAAATCGATAATTTAAATAAAAAATCACAAAAACCAAATGTCATTTGAAATTGAACACATATGTCGATATATCAGCCTATAATTTGAAATTCAAAATTTGAATTTCAAAGGTTTAAACCTTCAAACTTCCCTCGAACTTTTCACCAACTTCCAAGGTTTGAAAATGTGTCATTTATTTCAGAAAAGTTGTGCCTATTCAATTCATATCTATTCAATTTCTATTTATACATCTAATCTCTACCTTTCATTCACAATTCAAACTATATTCTTCATATCTATACTCTTTAAAACAAACACTTCAATGGCTTCCTCTAGTTCATCTCAGAAATTGAAGTTAACCAAAACCATCAAAGGTTATCTTCACAATGATAGAGAAGCTATCAAAACCTATGTTGACTATTTAGCGAATGCTAAAGTTAATACGGGTGCTTTCGCCATCTTTGGAGACTTTCCTTCCTATGATCTTATCTCTCTCTTCAGCCACAATGAAGTCTTGATTCTAATTGACTCTCGGGATAACGACGAAGTGTGTTATCCTAAGCTTGTCGAGATGTTTTGTGCAAATCTTAATCGCGGATTTTATGAAGGCAATGAATACCAAATTTGGAGTAGCATCAAAGGCATGCAAATTGTTGTAGATTGAGAAACATTGGGCAATATCTTAAATTATAGAAGAACGGGCTAGGTTTTTCGGATTTCAAAATTGATGAATCCGATTTAGAGACTTACCATTACACATTTGAAAGCGATGCTCAATTGGAATACAAGAATCACTTTTTCTGCCCAAAAACAAGAATCGTAAACCTTCTCTTTCAACATACCATCACTCCTTGTTCCGGAAACTTTAACAACCCAACTCTCGAGGTCCAAAAAGCACTCTTTGCTATTATTGGTGGCTATGACATCAAATGGGCCGACATGATCTTAAGAGAGTCCAAGCCCATAGAAACTTCATCAAGAGAGAACACTCTTTAATATGGAGTTTATCTCACTCTTATTTTCAAATACTTTGGAGTTGATCTTCATTGAGAAGAATTTGTGCCAAGAAAGGTGTTTAATTCCACAAACATACACCTTATGCAAATTCCACTCACTTTCAAACCATATGATACATTAAAAAACAAACAAGCTCGAATGCAACAAGAACAAGCACCTATGGAAGTCGAAGAAGAAGAAGAAACTTCTTTAGAAAGTGTTGAGTGTCCAATTAACACTAGAACCATTTCCAAAGAGATGATTGTTCAAAATCAAGTGAATATAATCAATAATCAAAAGAAGCTGAAAAAGAATTTTTCCAAAATGACTAAATTCGTGGTCAAGATAGGAAGAAAGCTTGGAATTTCATCTTCCTCCTCATCATCCGCTAAAAACTAGTCTAAATAGTTTAATTATCTTTATTAGTTGCTTGTATTAGCTTTCGAATCTCGCACATAGTGTAACGGCCCAGATTTTTTTGACCATTTAGTCATTATTTAAAAATGTTTTTTTTATTGTTTTGGAAGTTTAAATGGTTTAATTTCAATAATTTTGAATATTTTATGTTATTCCGAAATGGTAGAAATTTAGTGGATCTGCAATATAATGTGAACTGGCAGTATAAAAGGATAAATTTTTAATTAAAAATAGTACATTTACAAAGGAAGTAGTAGCTAACGAACTCGGATTTCGATGAAATCAGTTTCATTAAATCCGAAATGATGAAATTAGGTAACCAACCAAGTTACGTCAAAAATGGCATCCGTATGTGGAAAAGGAAAAATAAAAGGCCAAAATTTGAACTAAATTTTGACGGTAATTGGAATTTGCTAATGCTAACGGCAAAACTGGAACCTGAGACCTATCCAGGAAAATTCTAAACATAGGATATTAGCTATATATGAAATCTGGGAAAATCCTATAACGGATATAGAAAGTTATTAAGGAAACAAAATTTAAATAAATTATTTGAAAATCTAAACGAACTCCGATTTTTGATTTGAATACATAGGATTGAAGTACGTTAAAAACCGGACCAGATGGTGGAAGAATTTCTGAAAACCGTTATCGTTTGATACTCCAACATGAGACCGGAAGGTGTTGAAACTAACACAAAACACTATTTTGAATTTGAATTTAAATTATTTGAAAGTTCAAAAAAATTCAAAATTGATATATTTTTATATAGTATTGAAGAGCAAGAAAAATCGAACAATATGGTTGAAAATGATTTCGGATAAGTTATCAATAAGTAAGTCAAATTAACATCCGAATAGGGTTGAGAAAACACACTTTACTATTCATAAATTATTAAATTTATTTATAATTTAATTAATTTAAGGATTAATCCTAGCCATCCATTTTCGACCGTTGGATTCGCGCCACCTCAGCAATCCATGTGACTCCTTCGGCTATAAATAGCCCCCCCCCCCTTCTCTTCATTTTAAACTCACTCCTCCTCCTCTTTCAAGCTTTGGCAATGATAGAAATAATAATAAAATATTAGGAAATAGGGAAAAGGGAAGGAAGGGAGAAAGGAGGGCAAGACGGGGAGCTAGGGACTCTTAGGAAGAGGCTTGGGCTTCGCGGGGTAAGTTTTTAAATAATATTTATTTGTGTAATATATATATATATATATATATATATATATATATATATTATAATTAAAATAAAATTTGTAAAAATAAATATCAGAACATTCTAAGGGTGACAGAGAGGATAGTGTCTAAGGCTTGAGTTTGGAAAATATAGTTTCCTGCTCTCCCTGGCTATCCCTAACTGATCCGACGGATGGGATGATTAATTTAAATTTAAATTTTGAATTTAATTTGAATTTAAAACAGACCAGGGGCATTTTCGTAATTTTTAACCATAAACTTTAAAAGCTTATAACTTTTTCAAAACAAGTCGGATTTCCACGAAACAAGGACCGTTGGATTCTTATCGGAAAATACTTTAAAATGAGTGGAAGCAGATTTTTGATCCGGGTTAAAAATTTTAAGTTATAATTAAATGAATATTTTTAAATATTTTATTTGAAAATTTAATTTAATTAATATTAAAATGGTTTTTCAATTTTAAAGAAAAATTGGATATGGCTAGAGATGGGAAAGTAGGATTTTTTTAGAAGGGCAGGGAAGGTAATTTGGCTAATAACGCAATTAGAAATTAATTAAGATAAAAATAATTTAATTAATTTAATTAAATATATATTCATTTAAATTAGGTAAATATTGTAAATAGCATAACTTTTGCATACATTAACGAAATTTAACGAAACAGGATCCGTTGGGATCGTATGGACGAGCACTACGCAATGGAACTGACCGCAAGTGGATTGGAGCTCATTTGGATTTATGGTGAAATTTAACGTCTGAACCAAATCAATGACCGATTATCGTTATTCAACGATAAACCGTCCAAGGTGAGTAAATCTCACTAACTCTGAACACTTTATATTTTTATAAAGTATTTTTAGAACTGATAAATATTGGTTGAATTGCTGAGTGTTGATTGTTTGGTTGGACTGCTAGTCAATTGATTGAAAATACCGATATAGTTATATATATCGTTAACCGATGTTGATTTTGTTTATCAGAATACCTCATATTTAAATGAAATTGATGTGAATTATATTGTGTAACATCTGTGGATGTAGGGAAACAGGTCGGAGGAATCCAACTGGATTCCTCAACATTTATTTACCGTTTTTCATATATTCTGATATATGATGTGTTATATCATCTGTTGTTGAACCTGTGTGTTTGGATGATAATTGAACCTTTTGATTTGGTATTTTTATACCATAAGTGATACTAGAAAGTGAAAAGGGATTTTCAAAGTTTATTTTGAAAATAAATTATTTATATAAAATCAATAGATTTTATATATAAAAGGAAGAGAATTTCATGAGAAAAAATGATTATAGAATCAAAGCATTTGTTAAAAAACAAATATTGGTGAAATCAAATAGAAGGGAAAATATTGGTGAAATCAAATAGAAGGGAAAATATTGGTGGAATCAAATGGAAGGGAAATATTTGTGAAACGATTACAAATAGAAATAAAAAGGGAAACATTAGTAAAAGTATTTACAAATGGAATTGAAAAGGGAATATTCATGTAGGGAATAAAGAAAAGTTGAAAGAAGTACTTATTTGTTAAATAAATAGAAAAGTTAAAAGAAATATTTATTTGTTGAATAAATAGAAAAGTTAAAGGGAATATTTATTTGTTAAATAAATAGAAGCGAAAAGAGAATAGTTATTTGTTGAGTAAACGAATAGAAAAAGAATCTATTCAAGGGAGGTAATTCAAAGGAATTATTCCAAAGGAATTATTCAAAAGAGAAAAGTCAAAGGGATTAATTCAAAAGAGTTAATCAACTAGAGTTAAACCGTTGGAGTTAAACTGTTAGAGTTAAACAGTTGGAGTTAAACAACTAGAGTTAAACCGTTGGAGTTAAACTGTTAGAGTTAAACCGTTGGAGTTAAACTGTTAGAGTTAAACAGTTGGAGTTAAACTGTTAGAGTTAAACCGTTGAAGTTAAACTGTCAGAGTTAAACCGTAAAGTTAAACAGTTAGAGTTAGTTAGTTAGAGTTAACCAGTTAGAGTTATTCAGTTAGAGTTATCCAGTTAGAGTTATTCAGTTAGAATTAACCAGTTAGAGTTAATCAGTTAGAGTTAATCGTTTTGAGTCAAATCGAACTAGAGTTATTCAAATATAGTAATCGAATAAGGGTTAATTGAATATTAGTTATTCAATTAGAATTGATCGAATCTAATTATTCGAGATAGAGTTAAAAATAGACAAAGTTATTTAAGGATGAATTTCCATTTAGCACGACTGCTAGCGTAATTCGCAGGGCTGCAGATAGCCTACGGCGGTCGGATGTTTCCTGGGGGAATCAGGCGTAACCATTGTGATCGCTGCGATCTAGAGTCAAGCAAATGGTGTTAAATCAAATAGTAATTAATCAATAGAAGTTAATTAAGTCGAGTTAGTCGAGTATAAGTAAATTAAGTAGGGTTAGTCAAAAAGGGAATTAATCGAATATCACCTATTCGAAGTAGAGTTATCGAATATAGTTTATTCGAGAAGAGTAATCGAATATAGTTCGTTCGAAATGTGTTAAATCGAATATAGTTATTCGAAGGAGAGAATTATCGAATATGGTTTATTCGAAGTGAGATTTTTCGAATATTAGTTATTCGAAGAAAAGGATTATCGAATATTAGTTATTCGAACAGGGGAATCGAATATAGTTTATTCGAAAGAGAATTATCGGATAGTGATTATTCGAGAGTGAATCATACATGGAAATTCGATTATATCGAATCAAGGGAAGTAATGTTACTTTCCATTTCAAATCAAGTTTTAATTATCTGTTAATAAAGTAGTTGGTTGTTTATTTATCCAAATTAAGATATGGAAATATATTTAAGTTAACACATTTTGAAAGCATGGAATTATAACATTTATAGTTATAATCAAATGATTCAGTAAAGGAAGTGGATTTATAAATAGAATCCGAGAGTTCGCAAGGAAGTTTCTTAAAGAGTAAAGTTTGAACTTTGTCTATTTCGAAGTTAGAAATGTTGTTCAGTTAAGGTCTGAGAGGTAATTATACCCCAACTTGATTGACTTCGTTTTTAACTAAGAAGTGGATAAGGTTCGAGAGTGAGAGGGGTTAGGTGAATTTAGTTAATGAGCGAAATGGTTGGTGTTGGCATAGCGATGTTTATTCAAACATCAGTTTAAACCCAATGAAGGAGATTTGGAAATGTCTTCCAAATGAAAATCAGAAATGTTTTCTGAATATAGAAAATGAGAAATGGAATTGTTTTCCATTGTTAATAACGTATATTTTCTAAATATAGTAAATAAGAAATATAGGAAAACAAGAATAAGGAAAAGGGTAAATTTATGATAATTTGATGATGAATGATGATTGATCGATAAAATTTCCATCTGGAAATAATATCGTTGTTTGCACACCGACATGTTTTTATTTGATAGTTAAATCACCGACTATCAAAGTTTTGACCATTTTAACGTTGTTAATATGGAGAGACCGGTCGGATTATTATCCAGAGAACCACTCCGTATTGGCATAAGCGTTGCGAATCAAGTATGCTGAATATATTGAAGACGGAGTTATGCAAGGGCTATCCTATTTACAGAATAGTGCCTTCGGTTTGTTCAGTCCCAGGACAAACGTGAATGGACGAATGTCTGACAGAGTATATTCAAAGGATCGCGTCAGTTGATCTCTTCAAACGTACTTACGTTTGGTGGCGGAGGAATTCGTTTCTCTTAGCTGTATACCCGTGGTGTTTTTGGTAAAATCAATTTGTGATTTGGCGGGTATGACGATGTGGCATTCAAAGTAATGGAGGTGGGATCTGTCAAAAGATACGTTATGACCTCAAGCCTCATCCACCGGGAAATGACAAAAATCGGGCAGGCAGCATGGCTATGTGGGTCGCACCCATTAGGATGTATGATCACCTATCTAGAGAAATTCCTTTTGTTCTTAAATCTATCGATGTTGTCCCTTATCGGGAGACGGTTGCTGATCCCAACCGTTGATGATATACATTCGATACACTCAAGCGAAATGAGTGGTTGGTCATGTGTGGGCCAGGTTGCAAGATGTTCTTGTTGAACCCAGTGTATTTGCCTCTAGAGATACACGTTCGGAAGGTGGTCCCATACCTTGTCAAGTTGGAATCCAATCTCCAATAAGTGCCTGCGAGTTTGATTGTATATTATATATGTAGAGCGTGAGATGCAAGCGTTATACTAGATTTTAATTACTTGTGATTAGACATTATTATAATATCAGATAATATATGATTTCCAAAGTGTTTTGGGTTATCGTAAGGTAAAAGCCATCCGTATTTATGAGTGGATTGGTCTTACGATTATCTTTTCTTTTGAAAAGTTAAACCAAATGATTTGAGTTTACTCACGCCAGTCCCATGACTGACCCAGAGTTTATTTTGTTTTGTTTTCCCTAAACTCTTGGGTGCCCAAATTTGTACGGGCAGTCAAGTAGTCAGGATTTTACAGATATACTTGGAGAGCTTGGAGCAGGAGGCTTCAGGACTTATGTAGCTATTGTTTATTCCGCTGTATTGTAAGTGTTGTACTCTGATAATGGTATTATAAACATATACTGCTTTTGATTTCAAGTTATGTTGTATATTATATTTTATTCGTTCCGCTGTGAGATTCGTGTTACTCTGATGTTGTTGTGTTCTTCTTCTTCTTCTTCTGTTCTAATTTTCTATCTTATCTATCGTCACCCTCTAATTTCTTTCTTGGACTATCCGGTAATTTCGACTTTTGATTGTTCGATAGGTGTTATATATCGGATAACCAAGGTCGCTTTTTCCCGGGTCGTTACAGTGGTATCAGAGCTGAGGGTTAAGTATTACCTTGGCTCTGTGGCGTGATTCAGTAGAGATGGGGTTAGTAATACCCTAGACTGAGTTTGAGTGTATATATACGAGTGAACGTATTTGTTATTTGATATAAAATGGTTTTATATTGTGGAGATTTATTGGTTGAGTTGTTTATGAGTTCTAGTCGATCAGTTTGATCCACTGTATCGATAGGAGTTTATAAACACTTGAATACGATGGGTCGACACGATATATTTTGAAAAAAAAGGGTAAATGAAATAATTTTACCCAAATTATATTTTGATATAAGCAAAGTATAGATCTTTGAAATTATTATAGTATATTGAATGTGTTGGTTGTGATTATAATCGAATAAGATTATAAAATGTGAAATGGTTATGTAAATAACAAATCAAAATTCATATAAGTGAAATTTATGAAATCAGATGAATTAAATCTGAATTTAAGTTCAGAATTGGAATTAAAATTGCTAAAATTTGAATAAGCGTTGTAAATGGAATTAAATTGAATATATGTGAATTTTAAAATCCTGGGAGATTTTAAATTTGTTACAAGCATTGAAAAGGGATATTTTGAAATGAATTTCAAAATGAAAATGTTTAAAAATGGGTTTTGAAAGTTCTATAGTATTGAACTCATTTCGATAGCTGGAAAATAAATTCCGATGTTGATCCGGACATCATCGGTGTTCATTTTCGAGTTTGTAAGTGACAGATTACTACCAAAGATTTTGTTTTTGAATTGTTTTGAAAAACCGAGTTGTTTTGATATTCCAAAGGGATATTTGATTTTTGGAAAAGGCAAAACTATTTGAAACTCCCAGGTACAGATTATTGAAATAAACACAAATTAAATAGAAATTTGTGAAAGAAAATTTGAAATTGAATTGAAGGCAGTTCAGTGGAAATTGAGTTGAATTGAAATAGAATGGTATCAAGTAGAATTGGACTAGATTAGAGATCATCTGGGATAGAAATGGATGGTCGAGCAAGAAATTTGAATTGAGATTGGAATTGCAGTTTGATTGAAATTTGGCTCGGTTATAAGCGGATGGTAATGTTGAAGATAAAAGTGATTAGGAGTTGGATTGGGATGATAGTGGTATATGCTAAATTGATAGCAGAATTGAATGCCGACAAAAAGGTACACGTACATATTCATATGAGTTGGATGAGATTTATGAGCCTGTTTGGCAAGCCACTTGGCTGTTTGATTTTCTTTTGGGTTGAAGAAGGCCTAGATAGGGGAGTTGGAGTTTGAGCTATTGACCAGTACAAAGGAGATGCTGGCGAAATTTTTCAGAAATTTCGAATGTTAGAAAAATTTCAGAATTTTTGAAATTTTCGTTTATAGAAATAAATTAATAAATTAATTAGAATTAATTGGTTTAGTGAAACCGGAGTAAATAAATAATTTTAACCTAGTTATAAAGTTCATTTTTCTAACTTAGCAATTTCGAGGACGAAATTATTTTAAGGGGGAAAGAATGTAACGGCCCAGATTTTTTTGACCATTTAGTCATTATTTAAAAATGTTTTTTTTTATTGTTTTGGAAGTTTAAATGGTTTAATTTCAATAATTTTGAATATTTTATGTTATTCCGAAATGGTAGAAATTTAGTGGATCTGCAATATAATGTGAACTGGCAGTATAAAAGGATAAATTTTTAATTAAAAATAGTACATTTACAAAGGAAGTAGTAGCTAACGAACTCGGATTTCGATGAAATCAGTTTCATTAAATCCGAAATGATGAAATTAGGTAACCAACCAAGTTACGTCAAAAATGGCATCCGTATGTGGAAAAGGAAAAATAAAAGGCCAAAATTTGAACTAAATTTTGACGGTAATTGGAATTTGCTAATGCTAACGGCAAAACTGGAACCTGAGACCTATCCAGGAAAATTCTAAACATAGGATATTAGCTATATATGAAATCTGGGAAAATCCTATAACGGATATAGAAAGTTATTAAGGAAACAAAATTTAAATAAATTATTTGAAAATCTAAACGAACTCCGATTTTTGATTTGAATACATAGGATTGAAGTACGTTAAAAACCGGACCAGATGGTGGAAGAATTTCTGAAAACCGTTATCGTTTGATACTCCAACATGAGACCGGAAGGTGTTGAAACTAACACAAAACACTATTTTGAATTTGAATTTAAATTATTTGAAAGTTCAAACAAATTCAAAATTGATATATTTTTATATAGTATTGAAGAGCAAGAAAAATCGAACAATATGGTTGAAAATGATTTCGGATAAGTTATCAATAAGTAAGTCAAATTAACATCCGAATAGGGTTGAGAAAACACACTTTACTATTCATAAATTATTAAATTTATTTATAATTTAATTAATTTAAGGATTAATCCTAGCCATCCATTTTCGACCGTTGGATTCGCGCCACCTCAGCAATCCATGTGACTCCTTCGGCTATAAATAGCCCCCCCCCCCCCCCCTCTCTTCATTTTAAACTCACTCCTCCTCCTCTTTCAAGCTTTGGCAATGACAGAAATAATAATAAAATATTAGGAAATAGGGAAAAGGGAAGGAAGGGAGAAAGGAGGGCAAGACGGGGAGCTAGGGACTCTTAGGAAGAGGCTTGGGCTTCGCGGGGTAAGTTTTTAAATAATATTTATTTGTGTAATATATATATATATATATATATATATATTATAATTAAAATAAAATTTGTAAAAATAAATATCAGAACATTCTAAGGGTGACAGAGAGGATAGTGTCTAAGGCTTGAGTTTGGAAAATATAGTTTCCTGCTCTCCCTGGCTATCCCTAACTGATCCGACGGATGAGATGATTAATTTAAATTTAAATTTTGAATTTAATTTGAATTTAAAACAGACCAGGGGCATTTTCGTAATTTTTAACCATAAACTTTAAAAGCTTATAACTTTTTCAAAACAAGTCGGATTTCCACGAAACAAGGACCGTTGGATTCTTATCGGAAAATACTTTAAAATGAGTGGAAGCAGATTTTTGATCCGGGTTAAAAATTTTAAGTTATAATTAAATGAATATTTTTAAATATTTTATTTGAAAATTTAATTTAATTAATATTAAAATGGTTTTTCAATTTTAAAGAAAAATTGGATATGGCTAGAGATGGGAAAGTAGGATTTTTTTTAGAAGGGCAGGGAAGGTAATTTGGCTAATAACGCAATTAGAAATTAATTAAGATAAAAATAATTTAATTAATTTAATTAAATATATATTCATTTAAATTAGGTAAATATTGTAAATAGCATAACTTTTGCATACATTAACGAAATTTAACGAAACAGGATCCGTTGGGATCGTATGGACGAGCACTACGCAATGGAACTGACCGCAAGTGGATTGGAGCTCATTTGGATTTATGGTGAAATTTAACGTCTGAACCAAATCAATGACCGATTATCGTTATTCAACGATAAACCGTCCAAGGTGAGTAAATCTCACTAACTCTGAACACTTTATATTTTTATAAAGTATTTTTAGAACTGATAAATATTGGTTGAATTGCTGAGTGTTGATTGTTTGGTTGGACTGCTAGTCAATTGATTGAAAATACCGATATAGTTATATATATCGTTAACCGATGTTGATTTTGTTTATCAGAATACCTCATATTTAAATGAAATTGATGTGAATTATATTGTGTAACATCTGTGGATGTAGGGAAACAGGTCGGAGGAATCCAACTGGATTCCTCAACATTTATTTACCGTTTTTCATATATTCTGATATATGATGTGTTATATCATCTGTTGTTGAACCTGTGTGTTTGGATGATAATTGAACCTTTTGATTTGGTATTTTTATACCATAAGTGATACTAGAAAGTGAAAAGGGATTTTCAAAGTTTATTTTGAAAATAAATTATTTATATAAAATCAATAGATTTTATATATAAAAGGAAGAGAATTTCATGAGAAAAAATGATTATAGAATCAAAGCATTTGTTAAAAAACAAATATTGGTGAAATCAAATAGAAGGGAAAATATTGGTGAAATCAAATAGAAGGGAAAATATTGGTGGAATCAAATGGAAGGGAAATATTTGTGAAACGATTACAAATAGAAATAAAAAGGGAAACATTAGTAAAAGTATTTACAAATGGAATTGAAAAGGGAATATTCATGTAGGGAATAAAGAAAAGTTGAAAGAAGTACTTATTTGTTAAATAAATAGAAAAGTTAAAAGAAATATTTATTTGTTGAATAAATAGAAAAGTTAAAGGGAATATTTATTTGTTAAATAAATAGAAGCGAAAAGAGAATAGTTATTTGTTGAGTAAACGAATAGAAAAAGAATCTATTCAAGGGAGGTAATTCAAAGGAATTATTCCAAAGGAATTATTCAAAAGAGAAAAGTCAAAGGGATTAATTCAAAAGAGTTAATCAACTAGAGTTAAACCGTTGGAGTTAAACTGTTAGAGTTAAACAGTTGGAGTTAAACAACTAGAGTTAAACCGTTGGAGTTAAACTGTTAGAGTTAAACAGTTGGAGTTAAACTGTTAGAGTTAAACCGTTGAAGTTAAACTGTCAGAGTTAAACCGTAAAGTTAAACAGTTAGAGTTAGTTAGTTAGAGTTAACCAGTTAGAGTTATTCAGTTAGAGTTATCCAGTTAGAGTTATTCAGTTAGAATTAACCAGTTAGAGTTAATCAGTTAGAGTTAATCGTTTTGAGTCAAATCGAACTAGAGTTATTCAAATATAGTAATCGAATAAGGGTTAATTGAATATTAGTTATTCAATTAGAATTGATCGAATCTAATTATTCGAGATAGAGTTAAAAATAGACAAAGTTATTTAAGGATGAATTTCCATTTAGCACGACTGCTAGCGTAATTCGCAGGGCTGCAGATAGCCTACGGCGGTCGGATGTTTCCTGGGGGAATCAGGCGTAACCATTGTGATCGCTGCGATCTAGAGTCAAGCAAATGGTGTTAAATCAAATAGTAATTAATCAATAGAAGTTAATTAAGTCGAGTTAGTCGAGTATTAGTAAATTAAGTAGGGTTAGTCAAAAAGGGAATTAATCGAATATCACCTATTCGAAGTAGAGTTATCGAATATAGTTTATTCGAGAAGAGTAATCGAATATAGTTCGTTCGAAGTGTGTTAAATCGAATATAGTTATTCGAAGGAGAGAATTATCGAATATGGTTTATTCGAAGTGAGATTTTTCGAATATTAGTTATTCGAAGAAAAGGATTATCGAATATTAGTTATTCGAACAGGGGAATCGAATATAGTTTATTCGAAAGAGAATTATCGGATAGTGATTATTCGAGAGTGAATCATACATGGAAATTCGATTATATCGAATCAAGGGAAGTAATGTTACTTTCCATTTCAAATCAAGTTTTAATTATCTGTTAATAAAGTAGTTGGTTGTTTATTTATCCAAATTAAGATATGGAAATATATTTAAGTTAACACATTTTGAAAGCATGGAATTATAACATTTATAGTTATAATCAAATGATTCAGTAAAGGAAGTGGATTCATAAATAGAATCCGAGAGTTCGCAAGGAAGTTTCTTAAAGAGTAAAGTTTGAACTTTGTCTATTTCGAAGTTAGAAATGTTGTTCAGTTAAGGTCTGAGAGGTAATTATACCCCAACTTGATTGACTTCGTTTTTAACTAAGAAGTGGATAAGGTTCGAGAGTGAGAGGGGTTAGGTGAATTTAGTTAATGAGCGAAATGGTTGGTGTTGGCATAGCGATGTTTATTCAAACATCAGTTTAAACCCAATGAAGGAGATTTGGAAATGTCTTCCAAATGAAAATCAGAAATGTTTTCTGAATATAGAAAATGAGAAATGGAATTGTTTTCCATTGTTAATAACGTATATTTTCTAAATATAGTAAATAAGAAATATAGGAAAACAAGAATAAGGAAAAGGGTAAATTTATGATAATTTGATGATGAATGATGATTGATCGATAAAATTTCCATCTGGAAATAATATCGTTGTTTGCACACCGACATGTTTTTATTTGATAGTTAAATCACCGACTATCAAAGTTTTGACCATTTTAACGTTGTTAATATGGAGAGACCGGTCGGATTATTATCCAGAGAACCACTCCGTATTGGCATAAGCGTTGCGAATCAAGTATGCTGAATATATTGAAGACGGAGTTATGCAAGGGCTATCCTATTTACAGAATAGTGCCTTCGGTTTGTTCAGTCCCAGGACAAACGTGAATGGACGAATGTCTGACAGAGTATATTCAAAGGATCGCGTCAGTTGATCTCTTCAAACGTACTTACGTTTGGTGGCGGAGGAATTCGTTTCTCTTAGCTGTATACCCGTGGTATTTTTGGTAAAATCAATTTGTGATTTGGCGGGTATGACGATGTGGCATTCAAAGTAATGGAGGTGGGATCTGTCAAAAGATACGTTATGACCTCAAGCCTCATCCACCGGGAAATGACAAAAATCGGGCAGGCAGCATGGCTATGTGGGTCGCACCCATTAGGATGTATGATCACCTATCTAGAGAAATTCCTTTTGTTCTTAAATCTATCGATGTTGTCCCTTATCGGGAGACGGTTGCTGATCCCAACCGTTGATGATATACATTCGATACACTCAAGCGAAATGAGTGGTCGGTCATGTGTGGGCCAGGTTGCAAGATGTTCTTGTTGAACCCAGTGTATTTGCCTCTAGAGATACACGTTCGAAAGGTGGTCCCATACCTTGTCAAGTTGGAATCCAATCTCCAATAAGTGCCTGCGAGTTTGATTGTATATTATATATGTAGAGCGTGAGATGCAAGCGTTATACTAGATTTTAATTACTTGTGATTAGGCATTATTATAATATCAGATAATATATGATTTCCAAAGTGTTTTGGGTTATCGTAAGGTAAAAGCCATCCGTATTTATGAGTGGATTGGTCTTACGATTATCTTTTCTTTTGAAAAGTTAAACCAAATGATTTGAGTTTACTCACGCCAGTCCCATGACTGACCCAGAGTTTATTTTGTTTTGTTTTCCCTAAACTCTTGGGTGCCCAAATTTGTACGGGCAGTCAAGTAGTCAGGATTTTACAGATATACTTGGAGAGCTTGGAGCAGGAGGCTTCAGGACTTATGTAGCTATTGTTTATTCCGCTGTATTGTAAGTGTTGTACTCTGATAATGGTATTATAAACATATACTGCTTTTGATTTCAAGTTATGTTGTATATTATATTTTATTCGTTCCGCTGTGAGATTCGTGTTACTCTGATGTTGTTGTGTTCTTCTTCTTCTTCTTCTTCTTCTTCTGTTCTAATTTTCTATCTTATCTATCCTCACCCTCTAATTTCTTTCTTGGACTATCCGGTAATTTCGACTTTTGATTGTTCGATAGGTGTTATATATCGGATAACCAAGGTCGCTTTTTCCCTGGTCGTTACACATAGTGTGTCTTAATTAGTTGGATGTACTTTCTTTTCATGGAGTAATGAATGAAGTTTTATTTAGTTCAAAATCATCTTTAAGTTACTGTAAGAAATTTAGAATTAAAATATAATATAAGAACAAAAGATTCAAACTTTGAAATTTTCAAAATCTTCAAACAAGTATGTCGACATACATACTTTGCTATGTCGACATATAACTCCTAGATTTTCAAAAGTTTTCAAAATTTAAATTTAAATAACTAACTCATGTCCATTCAAATCCAACAAATTCCAGACCCTATTCAAGCCTATTTCTTTCAGAAAACTTCATTATATCATTTCTCCTTCTTCTCTATTCATTTCTTATCAAATCTATGGCAAATCCAATTCATAATCTAAGTGAAAATCTTGAAGAATTGTTGAATTCCTTCAAGATCATAATCTCTATAATACTACGAAACCAACATCATCTTGAATTAAACTAAATAAAGATGTTTGAAAAAAAAAAGCACTTTGATGCCATGCCTTGGCTAATTTTTTACCTTTTCAGAGATGAAGATAATAATCTCACTATGGTAGCACCAACAAAAGAAGATGAAGATTGGGAGGTCATCAAGAAGGATCCCATCTTTGGAGAAGACGATTTGGTATAAGTCCCCAAAAATGTTTGATTGTTTGGTATGATTTGATTGATATGATTCGATTAGTTTGATTAGTTTGAATTTGTTTGAAATTATGATTGATTTGAATCAATTGACTTAAAACATGTATATTAAGACATATGTAAATATTACTTGGTGTGGTGTGCTTGAATTGATGTGCATATATGACATAAAACATATGTAATTGTGATATTTTGATACTTAGTCTTGATTGTTGTATAATCGTAAATTTAGGAAGTACTTTATACTATTATGATTATAGGATATATATATATATATATATATATATAGATTTAGGATTCAGAAGGAGTATTTTCCTTTAGTATAAGGATTATATAGATAAATTATAGGATTTAGGAGGAGTTTTAGACATCAAGATTACGAGTTATACACATATAACTTAGTACAGAATAGTATAGTCTAGATTGATATTGAATCTAAGGGGAGTAGTTTTAGAATTTCTATTTGATAATGCCAAAGGGGGAGAAATTATAAAATATAGACTTAGTTTAAGTAGAGTATATAGGATTCATATTTACAGGGAGAGTATTAGAAGGATCAGCATCAACAGGTACGAATATTTTACAAACCAAGGTTGTCATCATCAAAAAGGGGGAGATTGTAGGAGAATTGAGTTTTGATGACAACAACCTTATTTCAATTATCATTGATTATAAAATATATACTAACACCTTTATCTAGAATATATATATATACAAATTTATACAGGAATTAATATTGAAGACTGTACAGTTTTAGAGATTTAGAGAATCAAGAGATTCAGAATTCAGAGAAGATTCAAGACTCATGAGTAATCAAGATTTCAAGAGTTCAAGATAAATATAGTAATAGTAGTTTATGTAAGACTCTGAATAGCACTCCAATTTCAAATTCAAATTCAACTTCAAATTCAAGATCAAATTCAAATTCTACATTTCAATTTATGATTTTAAAATTATAAATTCTATTTTCAAATTCTATTCTAATTAAGTTTTTTCTTTTTTACTTTTGATTTTAAACTCAAGTTTTAAAGATTATAAGTTTATATATACTTATATAGTTAATATACTTTATATTTAGTTTTAAACCTTATAAATTTATAAAAATATATTTATATAGTTTATATTTGTGATTTCATATGATTTTCAACTTTATAATACTTATTTATATCGCCATGTTTTAATCCAAGAATTTCCAGAATTGTACATACATTAAAACACTTGAAAAATTTTCAATTTTCAAATTTAAAGAGGATATGTCGACATACATAATTGGCCATGTCGACATATAACCGCCACATTTTCAAAATTGAAAGGAAGTGTCTTTTCACCATTTGTAATGTTCTAGAGGCATTGCAACCTTTCAAATCTTATAAATAGGGATTGATTTCGAAATTTTTAACCATTCTTCTTCTCCATATTCATCCTCTTTCATTACACCATTATTACATCTTCTTTTTATGATTTCTACACTTATATTCTGCTGATTACAATTCTAAATACATAAAACTTCTTCTCTTCTCACTCTCTACTCATTACTCTCTAAATCAAAGTGTTATTGAAGATTTATAAGGCCGTTATAATTATTTGTGATAGTTTTAGAAACGGTGCATTCGTTGTAGCTGTGAAATCAAGGAAGCAATCGTTGTTAACCTTGTAGCCGAGGAAATCAAGGGAATATATTTGATCAAGGGAATCTGTGGTAATCTTGTAGCCATGAAATCAAGAGTGATGGAATCGGTGTTAACCTTGTGACCGTGAAATCAAGGATTTTGTACTTGGATATTGATATAATAATAAAACTCTGCACAATCCAACATTGCAAGGGACTGGACGTAAGAGTCATCCAAACCAGCATAAAATCCGGTGTATTCTTTCCTTTTCTTCATTTTATTTCTGTTTATTTTTGTGGTTGTGTTTTTGTTTGATTCTGTGTCTTTGATTATCTGTGGTGTGTGATTCATATAGTAGATCATATAAGTTTTTAGATTTTCTTAAATTCCTTGAAAACAAGTTTCACCCCCCTCTAGTGTTAGTCTTGCTGTGACGTCCCCAAACCCCCGTTCCACGGTGGCAAGGGTAATCTTTGGAATATAACACATAAAAAAATAATGGCAGAACAGAAATATATAATTACACCAGATAATATACAACAGAATACACTGGATAAACATAATCATCAGAGTTACACAGTATACAGGATCACACTTAGTACAACATACAGTTTCAACTTTATATAAAATGTCTACAGCGAAATCAAACATAATATACATAACAGGAGCTGAACCACATAAAAGAAGTGATATAATCCATCTTCAGCTCCATTGCTATCCAGAAAGAGCCTGCTAAGACCTGAATACAAGGCCGCCCGTGTAGAAAATAGGGCACCCGAGTTTGCAAGTGAAACAAACTACGAGTCAGTCATGGGACTGGTATGAGAAATCTACTTAACTTATTTTATAATAAGGCCAATCAAAGGACCACGCCGCTAATGTGGAACGGGTTTACTCCAATGGATTGCCAGTGCTTAAAACAAGTAAATCGTTTAAACATCGCAATGCTTTTTACAAAAATGAAGCCATTATAAGACTCAGGTCCCATCACACAATGCAATGCAAGCCGGAGGATAGAGTTTTACCTTATAATGGCCAAAATATGCTTGATACGTATAAAACAAAAGCAACTGATATTACTACTAGTGTTTATATGTTTCAAAAACAATTTCAATCATAAGTATCAATCATAGACGGCATGGGTACCATATATCATGTCGCCATATATAGGTTTACAATCAAAACCGCATGATGTCGTATTTGGAAGTTGGATTTCCGTCATGTACCAAGGCAAGGGATCATCCTTACTACTTCGAGACTGTCTAGCCCGAGCCTCGCGTCAGAATGCATCGACCCTTGGATCGTCAGGGCCAGTCTACCCGGAGTGGATTAAAATGCATGAACACTGCGTTTCCCCGCCCTATGGGGTGTAAACTGGTCATATCCCGACCAAACCATCAGCTCCGAAGAGACCGAAATAACCGAGGCGCCTCGCTATCCATCATCCACATAAGTTAAAGGTACGGGCATGTAAAACCCAGACACCACTCCTAGTTAGAAGGAAATGCATGTCCTCCCTGATGTCCTCTCCCGTTTCTGGTTCATACCGGGGTGTGAGGCCCGCGAATCAACGCTATACACAAAGCTAGCTATATTAAAGTCGTGCTTTGATCATTAACCACAAGGCTCTGCTTTTCAACAAAAGCCTTGATCACTGCATCTTAGCATGCCACGTTGTCAAGCTACAACGTCAGACACACATCCATTTACAAGTCCGTTCTGGGTTTGAACAAAACCGGAGGCACCTTATTCCTTGTCCCATATGTCCAATATAGGAGAGAGGCCCTCGCATATCCGAATGATCAACAAGTACATCCGGACAACCACCACTGTAACCCCTTCAGCGCAGCAACTCCCATCAAAGGCATCAGTAGCCATCCATTTGATGTGAAGATCATCGGTCTTGCACCGTCTTCATATCTTCGACTTCTAATCGTCAACCAATTATTTGAAATGAGATTTAACTCGGCCTTTCCAAATAATTCACATATATTTAGAATTCAAATCAATTCATTTTCATGGTTAAATTATTTGACACCCATAATTCAGTTCATTAATATAATTGTCATGTCAAACACATTCAACCATCAAATATCCAATAAACCGAGTAAATTCGGTTTATTTTCATTCCAAATCCTTTATAATATTTTATAACGATTTATCGCTATTTTTATTTATTTAAAAATATCCAATTTATTTAAACGATGCTTCAGGCCATAACGCGGCATGACGCTGTTTTTCCTCAGATTTGATTTACACATATCTAAAAATATAACCGTTGGATCTTTACAAATTTTATATCACTAGAAAGATCTTTTCAAAGCGAACCCAACGGTTCCAGTTTTGGGAAAATCCGACGGTCGGATCTCCCGGTACAATCGTTTAAAGTTACGATTTCAAAACACGAACTATAGCGTCGTTATTCGTTTTAATTTAATTATATATATATATATATATATAATCCATTCTGGCGCTGTTTTTATTCAGATTTTAATTAAAAATTTCACATAATCTAACCATTGGATCTTTACAAAATTGATATCGTTGGAAAGATATTTTCAAAACGAACCCAACAGTTTCGGTTTTGGGAAAATCCGATGGTCGGATTTCTCGGGTATAATCGTTTAAAATCACGATTCCAAAACACGAACTGCAGCATCATTATTCGTTTTATTTCTTATATATATATATATATATATATAATTTAATCCGTTCTTCGATTTCCAAACTATTTTCATTTCATATATGTGTTAAAGTAATATTTTTCCCTAACAAATATTTATTTCAACACATGACTATTTTCAACACTTCATATCTATGATAAAAATATGATTTTTATTGTCAAAACAATTTATTTCAAACATGAATATTTTTAGCGATTCATATATATATAATAAAAATGTGATTTTTATTGTTAAAACAATTTATTCGTCATATGAATATTTTTCCAATGCATGAATATATTTCAACACATGAATATAAAACAAACACATGAATATTACACAAAATTTCAGCAGCATAATGGCAGGGTAGTTAAAACCGGCACCATTCCCAGTACGGCTCCTCGTGCTACGTTAGGCCTTGCGGCGTTTACAAGGGGTATTTCATTTTTCCTATACAATTTTTCTACCCATCTACCCACTTTCTGTTTTCCGCCCCAATTTCTTTTCACAACAATGTGAATATACTACAAACACAACCAATGTTGTTACAACCACAATCAATCAATTCCAAACCACAATCCAAACAATCACGACCAATATATATCATCCATGGTTTGTGGACGAGGGGAGCATATATATTTATATACATATATAAATATATTTCAATTTCATTTCAACTCCATTCCATGCACATATGATTTTTACAATGCATATATAACGTATACATCGCACATATAATTTATACAACGCTTATACATGAGGTGTACAACGCTTATATAACTTATAAAATCGATCATATAATTTATACATCGCCATTCCATTCAAATTTGAATTTAGAAATCTCACATTGGTTTCCACTCCTCCAGAAATTGTAGAAAGCTCCAAAAATTCTCCGGTCACTTCTAGAATATAGAAGACGACGCCACGAGTCCACTATCTCTTGTTCCACTGGATTTCGACAACATAGCAAAAAGATATGATTTTTATAAGTTTGCAATGCTTTAAAGTGTTATTTTCAGTTTAAAATTAACAAATCTGTTACCTCTCAGCTCGATGTTCAAAACTAGGTTTGTATTTATCTTCCAATTCGATGCACTATAGGAGGATTGGCCAACGCCACGTCGAAGAGGGTCGAGAGAGCTTTCCACGCAAGGGGGGTGCGTCAAGACCGATGGTCCCTGGTGGTCATGGCGGAGCTCCAAACGCAACGACTTCACGACGTTGATTCACCTCCGATACTCGACGATAACTGGTGAAACCGACATGGATTTGAAGATGGAAGTGAGCGCTACAATATTCTCCAAAGAGGCGCTGAGTTTTGTTGAGCGGTTTAAGAGCCATCGAGGAGGGAAGGAAAAACAGGGTTTTGCCGTTCGATTTGGGAGAGAAGCGGGTCTGGGCAGTTGTGAACAATGGAATTTGATTGGCCATATATTTTATAATTTATGTATTTAATTTAATCCAAAAATACCCCTTGTTCCATACGAGCTCCAATTCAAACCCAACGCCTGTCGCCCCTAGCTTAATTCCCCCATTCCAGACACAATGGAATATGTTTCGTAGGCCCATTCGTTTGTTTCAGTTTGTTTTTAATCAAATTGAAATATAAAACATTCATATACGGATTTGAACGTACATTTCAATTTGCCGGGGCCACATACTGATTCCAAAAATTCCAGAAAAATAATTCTAGCTATGTTTGGATGATACAGTCCTAACAAAACTAATTTCGTCTAATTTGGAGACCGTTTGAAAAATGGCCATTTTCTGGTCGATCCAAATTGACTGAAATTAACCAAACATGTTTTCTTTTACCACGCTCACATATTAACTCCAAAAATTATGAAAATTGGAATCTAGCAATAATTTGACATTCCAGATCCAACAAAAGTGGTTTTGTCGAAAACGGAGGTCGTTTGCAAAATGTCTATTTTTACAAGCTATATGTATTCCATAACGACCTTTCTAAAAATTCATTTGGCCATAATTTTTGATTCTCGCTATGAAATTTTGATTTTTCAGATTCGTTAGAAAGATATTCTTAAACAGATTTATATATTTTTGGTTTCACTAAAATCCGATTTATTTTGCATCCTGTACACTCAGTCAAAGTTCGAATTCTAATTTTCAAACTACCACGCCATATCAGGCCTTTTTCTATAATTAAAATAAATTATTTATTTTCCAACATTGATTCAAACAAACATATACGTTTTAATTCTATTCAAAACAAATTTCTTGTCGTTATTATTTAAAATAATTCATTTTAAATATTCAAAATTCATTAAAATTGCCAAAATAAAAATTTTAAATTAGCTTTGATTTTCCGGGTTGTTACAATCTCCCCCACTTAAAATCTTTTCGTCCTCGAAAAGGAACGGACCTGAGAGTTGTTTAACTAACCAACTCAACTTTCATTATGGCTTTCATTCTTCAACTTTTTAGTTTCTAAGAATTTCCTAATTCTTCAAAAATTTGGCTAACACCCTAAATTTTCGAAAAATTTCGCCATAACCTCCTTTGTACGGGGAGGGGTTTAGAAATTTATTGGGCCGTATTAGGTTCCCGATAAATCCTAAAAAGCATACGCATATTTATAGCGATATATTTCGGTGTCCACAGGAGAGTGTGTATAGATCATAACTCCCGAGAATAAATTCTCGTCAGCCTATAAATGGTTTTTGTGCCTTAATGGCTAGAGAGAGTGTTTATTGTCATCTCCAAAACCGTGTGGGGTTTTTATTAGTCTGGCAATTTACCGTTACATTTTATATAGTCCATATCAGTCTTCGGTTCAACCTGTAATATAGTCATCGCCATACAAGCCTCTCGCTCGTACGGTAAATCTTCAACCTCGTCACACAAGCTCCAAATGCTTATGTGGTATATGATAGAGTATGCCATCTTCAAGAAGTATGCCATGTAGTGTAGTTCAAAATTAATTGTTACTATCCTATGGCGACATCTATTATTTCACGCAGAACAACTAGCACTCCGCATCCAACGGCATTCACAGGAGTTTATATATAAATAAAATTGCGCATCCAACTCATTAAGGTTTACCTATTTGTAGGGCACGCAAATAAATTCTGTACTCAACAGCAAATCCATTTACCTGTTCAAACATATATAATGTACATGCATGTATTTCTAACTATTTTCAAATTAGTTCAATATTTGATTCAGTTTGCATAAATTTACCTTTCATTCTCTTATTGATTAGATTAATTATCATTCCAATATTTTGATTAGTCAAATTCATAATCACACAACTCAAACAGCAATCAGTTTGTTGATTAACTTTTCAAAAATTTAATAACTAATTCATATACTCTTTTAAAATCATATTTGCTAAGATCGGACTATATAATTAAAAAAAATTACATCCATGAAAAGGAAACAACTACAAAGTAGAAAACAAAACGGAAATGCAAAATACTGTAAATGTACCTTGCACCAGAGTTAATCAGATATATCCACTCTACAACCGGGATAGGCTTGATTAATGCTCGCCTCAGTTTCCCAAGTACAGTCTCGTGGATCTCCACTCCATTGCACTTTGACTAAGTGAACCTTCTTGTTCCTCAGCTCTTTAGTCTCTTTTCCAATGATCTTTACCGGCTCTGTCCTCACTGCCAATTCTGGAGTAATTTCCAAATCCTGTTGCGCGGCTTCTTCCACGACCAAGTCTGGATCATGTACATGCTTTCAAAGTTGAGATACGTGAAACACATCATGTACTCCAGGCAACCAGTCAGGTAATTGAACACTATAATCGAGAGTTCCAATCCGTTCAAGTATAGGAAATTGACCAATAAATCTGGGCGCCAACTTCCCTGTTTTGCCAAATCGGACTACTCCTCTCATCGGAGAAACCCTCAGATACACATAGTCACCAACAGAAAAATCCAAATCTCTTCTTCTTGAATCTGCATAACTCTTCAGTCGGCTTTGAGCTGTTTGCAGTCGCTTCTTAATGAATTCTACTTTGCCTGAAGCTTCGTGAATCATATCGGGTCCTAATACAAGTCTATTGCCAGGTTCTACCGAAAAAGCGGGAGATTTGCATGGTCTACCATACAATGCTTCGAATGGTGACATTTTCAGGCTTGCTTGGTAGCTGTTGTTGTTTGAGAACTCAGATAAATACAAATGGTCTTTCCATGATCCACCAAAATCAATAACACATGCCCGCAATAAATCTTCTAGTATATGGTTCACCCTCTCAGTTTGACCATCTGTTTGAGGATGATATGCAGTGCTCAGGTTCAGTTTTGTTCCCAATTCTGCTTGGAATGCCTCCCAGAATTTACTAGCAAAAATCGGGTCACGATCACTAACGATACTCATGGGAACCCCATGCAGTTTAACAATTTCCTTAAAATAAATCTGCGCCAGACTTTGAGCGGTTCTATTTGATCTGACAGGTATAAGATGGGTGGTCTTCGTGAAACGATCTATGATCACCCATATACTGTCATTTCCTTTCCTGGTTCTGGGTAAACCATCTATGAAATCCATAGAAATTTTCTCCCACTTCCAATTTGGAATTTCCAGCGGTTGCAACAGCCCAACCATTTTCTGTTGATCGCTTTTGACTTGTTTACAGGTGAACATCGGCTAACATATAAAGAAATGTCTCTTTTCATAGATCTCCACCAGAAAGTGCGTTTGATATCATTATACATTTTACTCACTCCTGGATGGATACTAAGTTTGGATTTGTGACATTCATCCAGTACTTCTCTTCGGAGCCCAGAAATGTTTGGAACACAAATCAGACCTTTTAACCCTAGAATCTCATCGTTATCAACCTGAAAACTCGAGGGCTCGCCTTTCTGAATTCTCTCTGTGATCTTTTGAATGAAGTGATCATCCTTGTGAAGAGCATATATTTTATCAATCAATGAAGGCGTAATTATAAGATTGGCGATGATTACGTCCTTTCTGCTGAGCGCATCAACCACAACTTTGGCTTTCCCCAGAGTATACAAAATATCAAGATCATATGCCGCGAGAAATTTTAGCCAACGCTACTGCCTCATATTCAGATCTTTCTGGGTGAATAAATACTTCAATGATTGATGATCAGTATATAATTCGAACTTCTCATCCAATAGATAATGCCTTCAGATTTCCATAGCAAACACGATGGCTAACAATTCAAGGTCGTGAGTTGCATAATTCTTCTCATGCGGCTTCAATTGACAGCTAGCATAGGCGACTACTTGGCCTCTTTGCATTAATACTGCACCAAGACCTTCTTTAGAAGCATCTGTCCAGGTTTTCAAGTTTTGATTGCCATCGATAATTGTTAACACTGGAGCAGTTGTCAATCTTAACTTCAGCTCTTGGAAAGCTGCCTCACATTCGGGAGTCCAATTAAATCTTGCGTGCTTCTTTGTAAGCTTTGTTAAGGAACCAGATATCTTTGAAAAATCTTTAACAAACTTCCGATAATAACTAGCCATTCCAAGAAAACTTCAGACTTCTGTGGGAGTTATATGTTGTTTCCAATCCTGAATAGCATTGATTTTGCTTGGATCTACAGAAATCCCTTCCTTTGACACGACGTGACCAAGGAACTTTACCTCTTCTTGCCAGAATATACATTTGGAAAATATTTCTTTTAAAACATTCTTTCCCAGAATCTCTAACACTTGTTCCAAATGTTTTGTATGCTCGCTCTCTGACTTAGAGAAGATCAATATGTCATCAATGAAAACCAGTACAAATTTATTCAATACTTCTCTGAATACTCTATTCATTAGATCGACAAAATAGGCTGGAGCGTTACATAAGCCGAACGACATTACTAACCACTCATAGAATAAGTCTGGACCTCTGCATGTTGTCAGAGGAACACATTCCTCGGTAATATGAAGTTGATGGAAACCTTTAGCTAGGCCCATTCGTGAAAATACTTGCACGCCATTCAATGATCCAACAAATCATCAGCTCGTGGCAATGGATATTTATTCTTTAATGTATGCTTATTCAAGTCACGATAATCCACACATAGTTTGAGAGTACCGTCTGACTTTGGGACAAACACCACTGCTGCTCCCCAATCAGAGAAACTAGGCCTGATCAGACCCTTCCATACAAGCTGTCGAGTTTGATTGTCTAACTCTTCCTTTTCCTTCAAGGTCATTCTTCGAATAGCGTGAACTACTGGCCTTGCATTCAGAATTAAGGCAATTTTGAAATCAATTTCTCTACGCGGAGGTAAGCTAACAACTTCTTCGAACACATCCGCATAGTTCTTGACGACAGGAACGTTTTCTATGGCGACCGGAACAGGTTCTGTGAAAACATGAATATGTTCTAATTGAGCAGGAGAAACATCCAAAGCCGACCAAAAGTCTTTTCTATCTGAATTTGGACCTTCGCATGGTATGGTTATATAATTCCCTGATTTAATCTTCGCCTTAACGACTCTGTCGGTGCATTTAACCTCAGCTTCATATTTGGTTAACCAATCCAATCCTAAAATAAGATCAAATTCGGTGAAATTCATAATGATTGAGATAGTAGGGAACCGATAATAGGAAAAAGAAACAGGCACCCCACAAATCCAACTAAGATTGAGGGAACCCCCAACCGGATTATGGACAATCAAGGGTTCTTTGAGCTTCTTCAATTTCAAATCCAATTTCTTAACCGCATTGCTTGCAATAAAGCTTCATGACGCACCTACATCAAACAGTACTTTAACAGGAATGTTTTTGACAGTAAGCATGCTTTCTAAAACATCTAGCCTTCCCTGACTAGCTGAGGGTGCTGAAGTTTCTACCACTTAATTCACTTGTACTATTTCAGAATTTTTTAATAGCCGGCAATCCTTCGCAGATGGCCAGTCTGATGGCATTGATTGCATTTTCTATTCTCTTGAAACTTGTTCTTGGATTTAAACTCATTATTTCTTCGTATTTTCAAAGATTTACATTTTCTGGACAAATGCCCTTTCTGATTGCAGTTAAGGCATACGACTATCTCTGCCTTGTTCTGATTGGCCTTTGGCCTATTACTGACCTCAGATTTCGTACTCGCCTCAAGCTGCGTACTTGTCACTGGGCTATCAGTTTCAAATTTCCTTTTGTTGCTAGTAATGACTTCTCTTCGTCGCCCAAAAGACCCTGCTTATCCAGATCTTCATACGGGTATGCCATGTATATCATTTCAGAAAAAGGAAGATGCACATTTGCAGTTAACCAATTTTTGTACTTTCTTTGGAGCCCGTTAATAAACCTCAGATTCTTCCTCTTAGGATAATGAATTAGATGCGGGGAAAAATGAGAAAGCTCATTGAATTTCTTATGATATTCTGGAATGGTCATATCTCCTTGTATCAGATAAAAGAATTCATCATATAGCCGATCAGTTGTTTCTGGAGGAATAAATCTTTCATTGAAAATTTATTTAAATCTATCCCAGGTAATATTACCTTTTGGATTATCCTTGATGGAAGTTTCCCCCCAGATTAAAGCTCCGTCTTTGAGTGCCCAAGATGCCAGTAATTTTTTCTGATCATCTCTCACCTTTGAACCTTCAAAAATTCTCTCAGCAGAGCACATCCATGCTTGTGTTTCACTAATGGATTCTATGCCCAAGAATGGTACTCCCCCCAGATTTCGATACTTCTTTAATAGAGCTTCAATATCTGGTTCTGACCGACCTCTTCTACTTCTGCCACTCATTTTCTATGATGTCTGCGAATAGCAGACAAAGTGTCCGGCTAATAGAAAAGGTATTTTAAAGCATAGAGACATATATTTGAATGTAAATGTGTCTATTGGGGTGTATTTTATTCTGCTACACTCATTCTAGGATATTACTGATCCTATCTGAAATGAGTTATCCATCTTAGAAAACTATTGGTTCTATTTCTGACGAGTTCGTTAATATGTTATATTCTAGAACGAAGCTTAACCAAAGCTCTGATACCATGTGTGACGTCCCCAAACCCCCACTCCATGGTGGCAAGGGTAATCTTTGGAATATAACACAGAAACAAATAACAGTAGAACAGAAATATATAATTACACCAGATAATGTCCAACAGAATACACTGGATAAACATAATCATCAGAGTTACACAGTATACAGGATCACACTTAGTACAACATACAGTTTCAGCTTTATATAAAATGTCTACAGTGGAATCAAACATAATATACATAACAGGAGATGAACGGCATAAAAGAAGTGATAGAATCCATCTTCAGCTCTATTGCTATCCAAAAAGAGCCTGCTAAAACCTAAATACAAGGATGCCCGTGTAGAAAATAGGGCACCCGAGTTTGCAAGTGAAACAAATTACGAGTCAGTCATGGGACTGGTATGAGAAATATACTTAACTTATTTTATAATAAGGCCAATCACAGGACCATGCCGCTAACGCGGAACAGTTTACTCTTTTGGATTTCCAGTGCTTAAAACAAGTAAATCGTTTAAACATCCTAATGCTTTTTACAAAAATGAAGCCATTATAAGACTCTGATCCCATCACACAATGCAACGCAAGCCGGAGGATAGAGTTTTACCTTATAATGGCTAAAATATGCTTGATAAGTATAAAACAAAAGCATTTGATATTATTACTTGTGTTTATGTGTTTCAAAAACAATTTCAATCCTAAGTATCAATCATAGACGACATGGGTACCATATATCATGTCGCCATATATAGGTTTACAATCAAAACTGCACGATGTTGTATTTGGAAGTTGGATTTCCGTCATGAACCAAGGTAAGGGATCGTCCTTACCGCTTGGAGCCTGTCTAGCCCGAGCCTCAGGGTCAGAATGCATCGACCCTTGGATCGTCATAGCCGGTCCACACAGAGTGGATTAAAATGCCTGAACACTGCGTTTCCTCGCCCTATGGGGAGTAAATTGGTCATATCCCGACCAAACCATCGGCTCTGAGGAGACCAAAATAACCGAGGCGCCTCGCTATCCATCATCTACATAAGTAAAATTTCCGGGCATGTAAAACCCAGACACCACTCGTAGCTAGAAGGAAATGCATGTCCTCCATGATGTCATCTCTCGTTTCTGGTTCATACTGGGGTGTGAGGCCCGCGAATCAATGCTATACACAAAGGTAGCTATATTAAAGTCATGATTTGATCATCAACCACAAGGCTCTGCTTTTCAGCAAAAGCCTTGATCACTGCATCTCAGCATGCCACGTTGTCAACCTACAACGTCAGACACACATCCATTTACAAGTCCGTTCTGGGTCAAAACGAAACCGGAGGCACCTTATTCCCCGTCCCATATGTCCAATATAGGAGAGAGGCCCTCGCACATCTGAACGATCAACAAGTACGTCCGGACAACCACCACTGTAACCCCTTCAGGGCAGCAACTCCCATCAAAGGCATCAGTAGCCATCCATTCGATGTGAATATCATTGGTCTTGCACCGTCTTCGTATCTTCGACTTCTAATCATCGGCCAATTATTTGAAATGAGATTTAACTCAGTCTTTCCAAATAATTCACGTATATTTAGAATTCAAATCAATTCATTTCCATGGTTAAATTATTTGACACCCATAATTCAGTTCATTAATATAATTGTCATGTCAAACACATTCAACCATCAAATATCCAATAAACCAAGTAAATTCGGTTTATTTCCATTCCATATCATTTATAATATTTTATAATGATTTATCGCTATTTTTATTTATTTAAAAATAGCCCATTTATTTAAACGACGCTTAAGGCCATAACTCGGCCATGGCGCTGTTTTTCCTCAGATTTTATTTACACATATCTGAAAATCTAACTGTTGGATCTTTTCAAATTTTATATCATTAGAAAGATCTTTTCAAAGCGGACCCAATGGTTCCAGTTTTGGGAAAATCTGACAGTCAGATCACCCGGTACAATCGTTTAAAGTTACGATTTCAAAACAGGAACTGCAGTGTCGTTATTCATTTTAATTTAATTATATTTATATATATAAATATAATCAATTCTAGCATTGTTTTTATTCAGATTTGAATTAAACATTTCACACAATCTAACTATGGGATCTTTACAAATTTGATATCATTGGAAAGATATTTTCAAAGCGAACCCAACTGTTTCAGTTTCGGGGAAATCCAAATGGTCGGATTTCTCGGTATAATCGTTTAAAATCACGATTCCAAAACACGAACTGCAGCGTCGTTATTCGTTTTATTTTAATTATGTTTATATTTATATATATATAAATATAATCTGTTCTTCGATTTCAAAACTATTTTCATTTCATATATGTGCTAAAATAATATTTTTTTTCCCAAACAAATATTTATTTCAGCACATGACTATTTTTAACACTTCATATCTTTGATAAAAATAAGATTTTTATTGTTAAAACAATTTATTTCAAACATGAATATTTTTAGCGATTCATATATATAATAAAAATGTGATTTTTATTGTTAAAACAATGTATTCGTCATATGAATATTTTTCCAACACATGAATATATTTCAACACATGAATATAAATCAAACACATGAATATTACAGAAAATTTTGGCAGCATAACGGCAGAGTAGTTAAAACCGGCACCGTCCCGAGTATGGCTCCTCGCGCTACCTTAGGCCTTGCTGCGTTTACAAGGGGTATTTCATTTTTCCTATACAAATTTTCTACCCATCTACCCACTTTATGTTTCCCGTCCCAATTTCTTTTCACAACAATGTGAATATACCACAAACACAACCAATGTTGTTACAACCACAATCGATCAATTCCAAACCACAATCCAAACAATCACAACCAATATATATCGTCCATGGTCTGTGGACGACGGGACCATATATATATACGTATATAAATATATTTCAATTTCATTTCAACTCCATTCAACGCGCATATGATTTTTACAACGCATATATAACTTATACATCACACATATAATTTATGCAATGCTTATACATGAGGTGTACAACGCTTATATAACTTATACATCGATCATATAATTTATACATCGCCATTCCATTCAAATTTGAATTTAGAAATCTCACATTGGGTTCTACTCCTCCAAAAATTGTAGGAAGCTCCAAAAATTCTCCGGTCTCTTCTAGAATGTAGAAGACGACGCCACGAGTCCAATGTCTCTTGTTTCACTGGATTTCGACAACATAGCCAAAAGATATGATTTTTATAAGTTTGCAATGCTTTAAAGTATTATTTTCAGTTTAAAATTAACAAACCCGTTACCTCTCAGTTCGGTGTTCAAAACTAGGTTTGTATTTATCTTTCAATCCGCTGCGCTATAGGAGGATCGACCAACGCCACGTCGAAGAGGGTCGAGAGAGCTTTCCGCGCAGGGGGGATGCGACAAGATCGATGGTTCCTAGTGGTCACGGCGGAGCTCCAAATGCAACGACTTCACGGCGTTGATTCACCTCCGATACTCGACGATAACTAGTGATACCGACATGGATTTGAAGATGGAAGTGAGCGCTACAATATTCTCCAAAGGGGCGTTGAGTTTCGTTAAGCGGTTTAAGAGCAATCGAAGAGGGAAGGAAGAAGAAGGTTCCGCCATTCGATTTGGGAGAGAAGCGGGTCTGGGCAGTTGTGAACGATGGAATTTGATTGGCCATATATTTTATAATTTATTTATTTAATTTAATTCCAAAAATACCCCTTGTTCTGTACGAACTCCAATTCAAACCCAACGACTGTCGCCTCGAGCAAAATACCCCCATTCCGGACATAATGGAATATGTTTCATAGGCCCATTCAACTGTTTCAGTCAGTTTTTCTTCAAATTAAAATATAAAACATTCAAATATGGATTTGAACGTACATTTCAATTTGCCGGGGCTACATACTGATTCCAAAAATTCCAAAAAAATAAATCTAGTTATGTTTGGATGATACGGTCCTAACAAAACAAATTTCGTTGAATTTGGAGACCGTTTGAAAAATGGCCATTCTCTGGTCGATCCAAATTGACTGAATTAACCAAACATGTTTTTTTTACCATGCTCACATATTAACTCCAAATATTATGAAAATTAGAATCTAGCGATAATTTGACATTACGGATCCAACATAAGTGGTTTTGTCAAAACGGGGGTCGTTTGCAAAATGTCTATTTTTACGGATTATATTTATTCCATAACGAACTTTCTGGAAATTCATTTGGCCACAACTTTTGATTCCCGCTATGAAATTTCGATTTTTCAGATTCGTTAGAAAGATATTCTTAAACAGATTTATATATTTTGGTTTCACTAAAATCCGATTTATTTTGCATTCTGTACAGTCAGTCAAAGTTCGAATTCAAATTTTCAAACTACCACGCCATTTCAGGCCTTGTTTTATATTTAAAATAAATTATTTATTTTCCAACATCGATTCAAATAAATATATACGTTTTGATTCTATTCAAAACAAATTTCTTGCCGTTATTATTTAAAACAATCCAATTTAAATATTCAAAATTCATTAAAATTGCAAAATAAAATTTTTAAATTGGTTCTGATTCCCCGGGTTGTTACACTTACCTCAATGATTCATTCCGCATTCCCTAACAATGACATCCTCGTGGAAGAGTCAGATTCTGACGGTGACGAACATGTTGTTATTATAGCAAATGTCAACCACATTAATGGCGATGATTATGGTTTTAAAGGTTGTGACATTACTAGTAATAGAGGCAATTGTAGTGACAACTTTAACGATGCTAATGATATCTTCCAAGTTCCCAATGGCCAAGATGAAATGCCAAGTATCAATCTCGAGACCCTTGATCATGATGCCATTCCAACTACAACTCTTGACCATTTTGACACACAAGGGGAGGAGGTAGGTTTGAGCTCAAAGAGTGCTAAAAATGTTGAGACTTACCAAGCTTTCCCTTCAATTTCCAAGGTATGACAATTTTTATAGTATCTTCCTTTGTTCATATTCTCAATAATTACCATCTTTCCTCCCTATTAGATGAAAAGGAAAAAAAAAATCTTAAGCACATCTAACTCGAAAAGATACGATCGAAAGTAGCTCATCTCACTAGGGGGATAATTAAGAAAATGTGTGAATATAACGCTATATCTGATAAATACCACTGGATTGATAAAAGCGCCACTAGACTAATGTCCTTTAAGTAAAATGAAGCAGCTCCCAGGTTCACGATTGCTAGACTGTGTTGTGAGAGACTTTTGAAAGAGAATGGCGAATTAACAACTCTATTCTGGATGTTACTTGAAGATAGAGACATCTTGGATGATCTTTTATATAAAGTTTATAGCATATATGAAATTGTAGATTTTTCTTTTGTAAGTGATCTTAGCAGAGGTTTGCTCGGATGTCTTCACAGGAGATGCTTAGACGATCACAGTGTCGATCTCCATCCAGGAGCCTGCAGGAATCTTCCTTGAGTACATTCGTTTCCTAGGGATTTCCTCTCAAACAAGCTTAAATTTAACAAGGATGGATTTGTATCTGAAACTTTCAAAAGATCTACTTTGTAAGAACAAGAAGAATATCCGTAAAATATGTATACATTAGGCTTTTGATATTACTGTAATGAATTTTCTTTTGTTGGTTTCTTGATGCCTCCTTCAGAACCACTCCCTACGATGGGTTCACTTTCTGGGGATTCCTTAGGAAGCTATGTTAGACTGATGAAAGAATATCACGAGAAGTCTTCACTTCTCAAATCTTTAAAATTGGCAAGGTATTGCTTTATTAGAGATCTTAAAAGGATTTACACTCAATGCCCTCGACTTCGCTTTGATTTTCTAGGTGAAAAGAAGGATGGGCTCTTAAAGGAGGTTCAGACATATCACTTAAAATTAACCTGTGGTTATGATAGTCCTTTGATTGAAGAACGAGATTATTACAAATGTCCTCCTGCTTACACTCCTGAAGGATTTGATGTCCCCTTTGATTCCACACTTACACTCACCGTTAATTCTCAAAGCAAGGTTAAGAAAGCTATTTCATGCCTCGGGGCTCATTCAAATAACTTGTAAACATGTTTCCGATGACTTGATCACAAAAGCATTAGAATTCTTGCAAAAATATTACATTGTTTTCCATCTTTTGGATGTAGCTATTTTGTAACTTGTTTTGTGAATAAACCTGTGGTTTGCATATACATTGTAGTGTGCATGGCTTTTGTCTTTGTTTCGAATATCTGCATTTGGAATTTCTTCTGCGTTTTTCTACGTAAAATACAACAACTAACATTTCTTGTGTTATTCTCTTGCGCATTGTTTAATATTTCGCTCATACCATGTCAAGCATTGTTTGATCAAAACCACGTAGAAAATGAAATCTGTGATAAGAGTAATATAATCATTTTGACTAACATAATTTTAGAGAACTTCCCAGTTTGAGGTGTGAAAATTATAATCTTTGTTTGGAGATTTCAAATAGAAGACTCAAAGCATCAATTCCAGTATTTAGAAATTCTCTATTGAAATAATAGGAATCTAAGACTGTTTTCTTGCAATTACATATTGAAACCACAATTTTGGTATTTGTGACAGAAAACTGGAAACCCACCCTTGGAAGTATGAGTAGAAATTCTAAAACACACATTTAGTAACTTATAGTGGAAATCTAGAAAGTTGCCTCTAGAAATAAGATAGTAGGCCTGAATCCCATACTTGGGCATGATAATAGAAGTCCAGAAACCCACTTCTGGAAATGAGAACGGAAGACCTGAAATCCATGTTCAGGCATTATAATAGAAGTCCTAGTACCCGACCTAGGAATTTGTAATAGAAGACTAGAAATCCACTTCCGGTAACATAGATAACAGTCCTGAAACCCAGATTTAGGTATTTATAATAGAAGACCAGAAATTCACTTCTAGTAATGTAAAATAGAAGACCCGAAATAGATATTTGGGTATTTATAATAGAAGAACAGAAATCCACTTCTGGAAATAATAGATATAGGACCAAAACCCATATTCGGGTATTTATTTAGAGACCAGAAATCCACTTCTGGAAATAATAGATAGAAGACCCAAAACCCATATTGGGTATTTATTGCCTTTGCTTGGAGTCGCCATTTCGGCTTTGTAAGCCACTTTCTGGGCTTTGATTGGCCGTTTCAGCCTTGTGAGCCACTCTCTGGGTTCTAATTTGATCTATAAGCCAGTTTTTAGGCATTGACTAGGCGTTTCAGCCTTGTCAGCCACTCTCTAGTATTTGTGAGTTCGGTGCGCTTGGCTAGCTTATTCTCAAACAGGGCCCAAGGACCTACCCGGCCTCCCTCCAGGAGGCGCCTTTACCTGGCCATTGTAGACGCGGCTAAGGGCTTAGATGCTTTATCTTGGATAAAGCTTTACTCTTTTGATGCTCTACGTTGGCCATCATAGGCGCGGATAAAGGCTTACACCCACCCCTTCCAAGGGGTGTCTTACCCTGGCCATCGTAGGAATGAAGAATGTAACACCTCACATTTTTCTACGTCCAAATTTTGACAAAAATCGAAACCTAAACACATCCAAGCATAGGGCGTGTATATCCGATACCTACAATGAAGGAGCATGAGCATAATCAGAGTACGATAACATAACTCATAGAGGAAATAAAATAGGATAACAAGTATTAACTCAAGTAACTACCTTTTTCAAAGTAAGTCACTTTGTAATACCGAGCATGAGAGAGAACGAGAACCGAAAGCCAAACTTAAAAACCTATGAGAACCCGACCTTCTCTAGGAAACCTGGGAGGTTGTAATGAGGAGGGGGTCAGAACAACAAGTTCTAGTGACTAAGAAATTTACAACGCATGCTATAATACACAGATATATCCCGTTTGGTTCAACCCAATATGTATGCCTAACGAGGTTAGTGATTCTAGCCTAACTTAGTAAATGTTTACGCACGACTTTACTGTCCTTCCCAAAGTAGCATTTGCTAAACAATAATACCGAGATAGGACGTTTACACATATTTTAGTGAAGCCTTTATACTAGAGCTTAGCTGGTTACTATATCAATATTAGACCCCTAATTTTGGAGTTTCTATATCCATATACTTTCATTCAGTTGTCCTTCATCATTTATTGCCTCACTATCAATGATAGATAGGGTAGATTCTTCCTGATCACTTAAGTCCCTAGGCGGACCGATTGGTCACTTATTATTTCTCGATAATTTACATAACGTTAATTTAAACCAGAGGGCACTAGCTATGGGCCCTACTAGTTAAGGCTTCCATCATCCATGCATATACCCTTGTTCTGCATAAGGTGGGAGATGGTATTTTTATCATTCGTTATACCTTCTAGCTGACTTTATTAGATAACCTCCTTAGTCGCTTATTACTTCTCGTAGGATAGGTAGCAATATCTGATGTTTTAGTTTCTAGGTTTGGGTAGGCCCACATATGCCTGTCATTTAAGACACCCTAAACTGAAAGACATATTCCTAGGTGGACTCTTCAACCCTAGTCACTTAGTCATTTAGGACCCAAGAAGCGGACTATATGCGAAGGTTCTTGGCTCGTACCCCATTAGCCTTCTATACCTTTCCCTATTTGGTATAATATAGGCTACGTTATTAAGTCATTCCCGTTTAGTCCCTCTACACGGAAATGTTATACGTACAAGATTCATTTTCGTTATGGGTTCATATGGTTAATAATATTTTACATTATTATCCTACTAAGTCCAACTCTATTTCAATTTTAAGTTCTATATTCATTAATATAAATAAGGAAGGTTATGTTCTCTTTACCCTGGAATATTTACTTGATTACCTCCTTGATTGGACTTAGTATTTAAACAACAATTAATATCTATTAATCCGCTTATGGCACCCATTTTCTTGTATTTCTATGTTTATTTCCTTTTATGACCCTAACAGTCATATTTTCCTAGGGCAACTATTTATCAGTCCCTAGATGTGTATTTGTATTACCCCAATTAGGCAAATTTCTATTCAGATTTATTTATTTATTGGTTGACTGTTATATATATATATATACTTTTATGTACCAGGCCTCTCACATTAAGTTGACTACTTGTGGATACTGGATTTGTCGGTCGGTTCTGGGCAGACTTCTACCACAAGTTAAACTTAACCTCGTGCCTTGGTACATTTATTTTTACGCATTAGACCCCCCACATTAAGCTGACTATTTGTGGTTGTTGGATTTGCTGGTCGGTTCCGCGCAGGCTTATACCACAAGTGAGCTTAACCTCATGTCTAAATGCGATTATAATTCAAAATTCCTAATTGGGGTGTACAACATTTATCCGTAATAAATTTTAGGAATTTTAACCATTATCCTATCATATTCACTTTCCCAATTCAACAACTGGTTATACTTGTTATTTATTGATTTGCGGTCGTATGTATAACAGTTAATTATATTGATTACTACAAATGGTCACCACAAATATATTTATTTAAACGGAATACAATTTACATTATATGATTTCATAAATGAATACTATACAAACATTCAAACCTTCAATCATTTAATATAATGTATATTTTATCATTTTACGCTGATTTGGACAAATATTATGTATATATTTTTATTTTATGTTTTCGTACAATCAATGTAATTATCTTTTATTATTAATAATAATTTTTAATTAAATGATTTGGTTTAATCAATAACAAAGCATTCCTTTTTGTATTCAGTCTTGCCAAAAGGTTTCCAATCTTCCAAAAACACCGTTAGCATTAATTATTGTAACTTATGCCAAATTTGTGGAATAGACACAATTCAAATTCACAAGAAATATATATGTTTTTATATATTTTTAGAATAATCGATGAAAACTATGCATAAATATTTATTTTTATATTATACACGCGTTTGCACAACTTTTCATTTTTAAATCTTTTTTTCATACCTCTTGTGAATTCAAAATGACATCTTTTTGTTCAAAAAAGAAGAAAAAGGCGTATTTGTGGGAGAATGGAGTTTTGATGACAACAACCTTGTTTCAATATTAATTAATTATAAAATATATACTAACACCTTTATCTAGAATATATATATACGTACGCAAGATTTATATACATGAATTAATACTGAAGACTGTACAGTTTGAGAGCTTCTAGGGATTCAGAATTCTGAGATGATTCAAGACTCATGAGTAATCCAGATTTCAAGAGTTCAAGATAAATTTAGTAATAGAATCTAGTAATGTAAGACTCTAATAGCACTCCAGGTTCAAATTCAAATTCAAATTCTGATTCTGATTTCAAATTCTGTTTTCAAATTCTATCTTCAATCTTTATTTTCTTTATTTTACTTTTTTAATTTTAAACACAAGTTTGATAGTTTATAAGTTTTATATATTATATACTTTATATATTTTATATTTATATAGTTTTAAACCTTATAATTTTATAAATATGTTTATATAGTTTATACTTATGGTTTCAAATGATTTTCTACTTTATTATATTCATTTATAACACTATGTTTTAATTCAAGAATTTCCAGAATTATGTATATATAGTTACATTAAAACACTTTAAAAATGCTAAAAACTCAATTTTGTGATGGGTGATGTCAACATATAATTGTCATATTTTGATAAAGGAAGTGTCTTTTTACTATTTGTAACGTTCCAGAAGCACTGCAACCTTTCAAATCTTACAAAAATGGGCTGATTTCGAATTTTTTCATCATTTTTCTTCCCCATCTTCATCCCCTTTCTTTACACCATTAATATTTCATATTTTTATGATTTCTACACTTATACTCTATCGAATTCAATTCTATTTATATGAAACTTCTTCTCTTCTCACTCTTTACTCATTACTCTCTGAATCAAAGTGCTATTGAAGAGTTATAGGTGTTGTATATAACATTGTTGTATACGCAATTATATGATTTTTGTTTGATGATAACAACCAAATATATATTATTAGAAATGTGTTTGTACTGTACTTCTTCATATTCACACAACAGACAAGAATATAATATTTTTGTTTAAATAAAATACAACTATACAGAAATTTAAATATTAACACGGTATTTTATTTAAATAGAATATTTTATTTCAATTTCAAACAGTAAAAAATTTTTATACTCCACTATTTGGACATGTATACATTTCAATTCACTTTTATTTTCATACACAATTCCTTACACTCAATCAGTCAGTTTACATACATTTTCATTTATACATTCAGAGACTCAAATACAGACACTTTCACTGTTACACACACTGTTATTTTCACTGTCTTTTGTCTTTCATCTTTTGTCTTCGCAACATTCTTTAGTTAGTCCAGTCTTCATACCTGTCATATATAGAAACACACACCGGTATATGGAACAGAAATAATAATCAAAATTCATGCGAATATAAAATTTATTTTTTAAAATTTTATTTTCCTTAGTTTTCTGGTGTGTTTCTCATCATTTTTCATGACTTGATCTGATTTGTTTTAATCCAACTAATACCCACTGATCAGCCTCAACACACTACACTGGTTTGCTGATCAGAACCAGTTGATTCTGAACAGCCACAACACAGTGTAGCGGTCTGCTGATATATATTTGAATAGACACACATACATATATGCATATATATATATATATATATATATATATATACACACACATACGTGTATATATACACATATTTATACATGCAGGTCAACAACATGTTCAGCATAGCAGTGAAATGGAGCAAATGGATACAGGCAAGTGTGGTCGAGCCAAGCATGGCACAGTTTCAAGAATGCACAATTTACATGGCACAAATGAAATACAAGTCAACCAAACAAATTCAAGTGTAGGTCGAGCAAGCCTGAATGACAAAACAGGACATCCAAAAGCACCGAAATGATTCATGTGAACAAGGGTACAACGGCTAGGGCTCATGGTGCAAACACACTCATGTATATGGCACATCAAAAAAGAAGAAGCATAGAAGAATGGTTCAACCAAGAATTGTGGCTCAGCATGAACATAAGTGCAACAACATACAAGGGTGCAACAGTGATCAAAGCAGCAAGTTCAAAACAGAATCTATGGTGCAAAAGCAAATGGTTCAAGTCAAGGCAACAATGAACAAATGATCAAGCCAGTTTTCAACATTTCAAGGTTCAAGTGCAAAAAACAATTTGAGGCAGCTCAAATTTGTAATGACAACAACATTGAAAGAGGAGCATAACAGTGTTTAATTGCAAATGTGACAAACACAAAATAATACACTTGTGTATACAGACATATGTCTTTGACATACAAGATGATTTCGACCAGACTCAAGAAATAAACAGAACAATAATTCAAATTTATTCAGCTTAACATGTATGTATACATAAGTATATAGACAAAGAAAATCACAAGCAAGTACAAAGAGCAAATATTTCCAATAATCCAAATCACGTGTGACATGCAAGCATTTTTCGATTGGTTTCCATTTTTAACAATGTTGGCAAATATTCTTTTCGACATATTTGGAAGAAAACATTTTATTCCAGAAATACACTAGTCAAAGCTCAAAGTGAAAGCATGAAGACAATGAACTCAGGTAAATGGTTTTCAGATTACTTTTACAAGTCCAATTGTTCATGGGTCTACATGCAAAAGATTTAAAGAGGTACATAAACTCAAGTACACACAATAACAACAAAGAAGGAATGGAAACAATGGTACAACAGATAGATACATGCATAAGCATCTCGACATGGTGTAACCCAAAAAAATCAGTTTCAGTTTTTATATTTGGCAAGGCTGTTTCAAAAATGATAATCAATACCTCAAGACTCAGTTCATAAAAGCCGTGGAATTAATCAGAATTTGTATTTGAGGAATCATGCATGGGATCAATGAGTAATATGGAATGGTGATTGGGCATAAATCATATTTGGCAAGGAACAACATTTCTAGCAAGTGTTTTAAAACATTCCAGATATCAAGCAGAGCAGGAATCACACAAGAAAATATGTTTCCAAATATGCTTAAGTCGTTTTTTGTTAAGTCTAGAAATCAAAACCATAAATTCAGTGTCATATATGGCAAGAGGTTTCAATTCAATTTATTTCGAAAATTCATGGGATATAAATATCATTTCGATTCAAAAGGGGCAATTATTTTCTAGATTTTCTTTCTTAAAGAAAGAGCAGAAAACATGCAAGGAGGAATTGAATTTAAGTTCGAAATCATGTCTGAATTCATAGCCATAAATCAAGCAATTTTTTTCAACCGAATTATGTCAAAAGGGGAAAGCACACCATCAGATCAAATCACATATTCGAAATCAGAGCATTTAGGGTTTTGATTCTACCCTGTAAATCACCTTTACATCATAGGCATTTTTTTTGGAAAACCCACAAAAAAAAATCAAGAGCAAAATCGAATATCCAATTTATATAACTCACAAGGTTACAATCGCCAGAAAAACTCCAAATCGGTGAAGAACAGGAGCATCGCCAATTCAACCGACAAAGGAGAACAATATTCGATGATCATCAGAGATTAAATCATTTTAGCATTTGAAGTCACAGTCTGATTTGGAGCGAGAAAACCCTAAATCCCTTTTTCTGAGCCGCCATTTATTTGTCTTCAGAAAGAAAGAATACGGGCTCCAACAAATACAAATGGACCAGGCTTAGATATTTGATTCAACCTAGGCTATTATTTAAAAAAGGGGATGACCCTCATTTCTAACTCCTAAGGATTTTATTTTTCTTTTTTGTGTTTTTTTTTAATTTCATTGTAAACAATCTGATTAGTGACGGTAAAATACTAGGGGAACCATCAGGGTGTTGACTGACAGTTGCTAGAGTCTGTAAAATCTTGGTTACTGGTTATAGGGTTGTAATCAGGGGAAATCTGGTCTAGGGTACATAGATCAGTCTGGGGTTTTGAGTGTAGGGTTAGTACAGGAGCAGGAAGTGCGAGTTTACAGTGTCTGTAAGCGGGATTTGTTATTAACACCGAGTAGAAACCTTAGTGAATGCAGCAGTAAGCAGTGTCTATCGAAGTTGGGTATATCTGTGTGTTATTTACCCCTGTTGATTATCTATGTAGCGATTTATTTTAATAACATTTCAAAATTGTGATAAATCCTATTCACCTCCCCTCTAGGGTTAATCTAGATCCAACAAGTGGTATCAGAGCAGGTATTTTCATTAACTCTAGAGTCATGGGTAACTCTAGTTATCAGTCCACCGAGAGTCAGTCCAGTAATATTCCACCTATTTTCAATGGAACGGATTTTTTAAATTGGAAATTAAAAATTAAAACTAAAAATTTATTTAAAATCTGTTCATATTTAATATTGGAATATTATTATTAATGGAAGAGATCTGTCAGATAAAAGTTGTAAAGCTATCAATACTCGTGCTATGAACATTATTTTTTCTTGCCTTAGTATTGATCAATTTAAACTTATCTCCCATTGTTTAACTGGGCTGGAAATTTGGAATACTCTCAATAAGAAGTATGGACAAATCGACAGCGACAACAGCTGCTCAAAACCCGAGAAAGTCAACTCAGATTCGGAGTTCTGCTTAACAGGATTTACAAATAAAAATTCAGATGGATCAGTCGATAGAGATTCAACAGACGATGAGACATGAAATTTCTCATACGAAGATTTAGTTTATATATGTGCTGATCTAACCAAGTCTGTCGATAAACTCCAATCTAAAAACAAATTTCTGAAATCTAAAAATCTTGAGTTGACCAGCAAAATTAATGATTTGGAATCACAACTTGAATATTTTAAAAACTCTTCAAATTCAGACTGCAAAAATTGTTTGAAATTGGAAACCAATCTTGTTCATCTCAATTAAAATATTCAAAAGTTTGAAAGTGAAATTTTGATCCTAAAAGAGAACAAGATTGAGTTATCAAGTTCGAATAATTTTCTGCAAAAGGAATTTGAAATTTTTAAGACTGCAATAAAATCCAAACTTGAAATTGCTGAAAATGAAAATTTGGTGAAAAGTGATTTGATTTTGAAAGAACTCGAAAATGAGTTCAAAAATCGAAGAATTTTGAGTCTGAAAAACAAAAACGATTTGAATTTGAAATCTCGGAATCTCAAGCCAGAATTAAATTTCTTAAAGATGAAAATTTGGTTTTGAAAACTGATTTTGAAAATAATAAGATCACTAAAAACCGTTATTCAGATTTAATGAAAGAGAATGGTGATCTTAAATTTAAAATTCAACAATTGGAAGAAACTTTGGTTAAATTCACTAACGGTGAAAAATCACTGAATAATTTGTTGAAAAATCAATTTTCATCTGGAAATAAAAGTGGACTCGGCTTTGTGAAAAATAATGCTTTTGAATATCCGAACTCAAATGATTTTAAAAATCCTTCAAACTGCTTTGAAAAGAATCGATATGAAAATTCAAACTCTGATAATCGCAAAGGATTTTTAAATCAACATGATGTGAATTTGTTTTATAATAATCCATTTAACTAATCCTGGATCTCAAAAAGAAATAAAACAAACTTCATTAAATTCTAACAGATTTGGGTTCCAAAGGGTACGAAGATAGATTCGAATGGATTGTTATACAAACAAGTTTGGGTACCAAAATATATGAATACAACTGTGAGTGGTTTTACAAATTTTGTTAGACCACTCGATCTCTTAAATATATTAGGTACCGGAGGTGGCTGAGGAACTGCTGTGCTGAAAGGAAATTTGAAATTAAGCAGGTCTATAATTCTGTATCATTTAAAGTTCTTTTAGCCAAGATTTGTTGAGTTAGGGATCCAGTTGCAGAATTCATATTTTTTTTTGGAAATTCATTTCATTTGTATAAAACTCTGATGTTTTTAATTATTTCTAGATCTTGAATTTAATCTTGCAAATATCTACAATTATTTAGAAGTTTATTTTCTGTTTTCTGAATTCATAACAGTGTTGATGTATTCTTGTCATATCTTGAACACTGTCAATTTGAATTCTAAATTTTTGAAGATCTGAAAGTTTAATGGAATTTCACACACCACTGCTGTTTTGAGTTTTCGCTAATTCTTTTTAGAAAAGCTTGAAATAATATACTCATTACAGCACACTATTATTTCTCAGTCGTGATAATTTCATTGGTTTTCAGATTGGCTTGGATATTATGTTTTTGTCTTGAATCAGTGATACATCTTGAAATTCATATTATATTCACGATCATTATGGTTGAAATTGTTTTGTTTGAATTCATCTGAAATTCTTGATATTTTGAATATCACACACATCTCAAATTTGAAAATTATCAATCTTGTGTGACTGATTCACTATATCTAAAAACTTGACATTATTCAAGTGATTTCAAATAAATCATTTTTTAATTTTCTAAATCGTGAATATCTCTCAAGTTTGATGTAAATGATTTGAATTTTCTCCCGTGCTTGTCAAAAATATTTTGGAAAGTTCCATTGAAAATCCGGCATTGAAATTTACTAATATTTCATGATTATTTGATTTGAATAGTTGTTTGTTTAATATCATTTGAAATTAGTGATTTATTGAATCTCACACATATCTTGAATCTGAAATTAATAATCTGGTGTGATCGATTCATTGAATCTTGAGTATTTCATATTCCTCAAATAATTTCAAATAAACGGTATTTTTAATCTTGAATCATGAATCATCTGTTATGAACTTCGGAAATAATCTGTGAAACATCTTCTCTTGACAAGTTCATTTTTGAAACCATTTTGTGTGCTGCCCTGACATTGATTTAGAATTTTTTTGTGGTTTTCCTACTACTCTGGTAAAAGGAATTACTTTTAAAAACGATTTTTGAAACTGCTTATTTTTGGCCAAAACTGGTTACTGCTCTGATACTGTTCTTCAAATAACTGCTTGTTCTTGCTTGCTGCTCTGATAAATGTGCCAAATGTGTAATCTTGTCTCTTTGGGCTTTGTGATTGAAATTCTTTAGTCTGAGATATCTTGAGTGTGATTAAATTCCTCGATAAAGGAGACAACAATTGGTATCAGCTCTTTATTTTTTTTGTTTTTGAATTATCACCCTGTATATATTCCACACAATTTTTTTGTTCTGTATAAATCACTTTAAATTCCTCTTGTAATTGATTTTCAATTTTAAAATAATTTATTGATTAGTCATTCAGAACTGAAATCAATATCCAAATTGAACAGTATTTATAATTCATAAAAATTATTATTAGATTTTGAAATTGTGATGAATTGTGACTACAGTATATTTCACAACAAGAGGAGACTTTATTTAGATTTTCATGATCGTTGAATAATTATTATAATATCTTTGAATTAGCTATTATTTCATGACCATTTTCTTCATCTACCATTATTTTTCCATCCATCATGTTTTTATTCAGAATTAGTGATAATTGAAATTTTTTCAATGATCCCGGTGCAGTCGAGCATATTTCATAATATAATTAATTTAGAAATTTATTTCATAGTCCATTTCTGTACCTACCGCATTTTCTATCATCTATATATTGGTTTTGTATATCGAGGAGTTTTTTCCTTTTAAAGCTGAAATGATAAATATATATAATTAATATGTAAGCGTGTCTTTAACCTCATTTAAAAATCCAAGCTCCGGTCATGCATGGTTAAGATACAACTTATAATTTAAGCTACGACTGACCTCATTTAAAAATCCAGGCTTTGGTTATGCATGGTTAGTGTGCTCTTAAATAAAAAATGAAAGAAAAGGAAATAATGTGCTATAAATTGAAATTAATCTTGAATTCTCCTTGGTGTATAAAAACTAGCCTATCAATCCATCTTTCTAATCTATGAAGTGTATTAATATTTTATGACGTATTATGATTTGTTGATTGATAGCTATTGGGATTTGAGAGTATTTGATTTTGTCACTTAAATTGAATTATTAATTATAGTCCAAATCCGTCACTGTTTTTGTGCTTCAAGTTTATAAAATTCTTTTGAAAATAACTGAAATTAATATCTTTATAACTCTCCCCATTTTTATAAATTTCATCATAAATCCATCATTCTCTAAATGTGAAATATGCCACTAGTTCTTAGAATATTATGATTTTTGTTTGATTGATTTAAATTTATGATGACTGTTCTTCCTCTTATGCTAATATTATATTTATTTGTCACTTCTCAACTATATTTTAAATTCTCAGTCCTTTTGATGATAACAAAAGGGGGAGAATGGGTTGAGATTTTGATTTATGATTGAATATTTAAATAGAATATTTTATTTCAATTTCAAACAGTACGAAATTTTTATACTCCACTATTTGAACATGTATACTTTCCAATTCACTTTTATTTTCATACACAATTCCTTACACTCAGTCAGTCAGTTTACATACATTTTCATTTATACATTCAGAGACTCAAATACAGACACTTTCACTGTTACACACACTGTATTTTCACTGTCTTCTGTCTTTCATCGTTTGTCTTTGCAACATTCTTCAGTCAGTCCAGTCTTCATACCTGTCATATACAGAAACACACACACAATATATGGAACAGAAATAATAATCAAAATTCATGCAAATATAAATTTTATTTGCCTCAGTTTTCTGGTGTGTTTCACATCATTTTTCATGACTTGATCTGATTTGTTTTTATCCATCTAATACCCACTGATCAGCCTCAACACACTACACTGGTTTGGTGATCAGAACCAGTTGATTCTGAACAGCCACAACACAATGTAGCGGTCTGCTGATATATATTTGAATAGACACACATACATATATGCATATATATATATACACACACACATACATGTATATATACATATATGTATACATACAGGTCAACCGCATATTCAGCATAGCAGTGAAATGGAGCAAATGGATACAGGCAAGTGTGGTCGAGCCAAGCATGGTACGGTTTCAAGAATGCACAGTTTACATGGCACAAGTGAAATACAAGTCAACCAAACAAATTCAAGTGTAGGTCGGGCAAGCCTGAATGACAAAACAGGACAGCCAAAAGCAACGAAATGATTCATGTGAACAAGGGTACAGCAGCTAGGGTTCATGGTGCAAACACACTCATGTATATGGCGCATCAAAACAGAACAAGCATAGAAGAATGGTTCAACCAAGAATTGTGGCTCAGCATGAACATAAGTGCAACAACATACAAGGGTGCAACAGTGATCAAAGCAGCAAGTTCAAAACAGAATCTATGGTGCACAAGCAAATGGTTCACGTCAACGCAACAATGAACAAATGATCAAGCCAGTTTTCAACATTGCAATGTTCAAGTGCATAAAACAATTCGAGGCAGCTCAAATTTGTAATGATAACAACATTGAAAGAGGAGCATAACAGTGTTTAATTGCAAATGTGACAAACCCAAAATAATACACTTGTGTATACAGTCATATGTCTTTGACATACAAGAAGATTTCGACCAGACTCAAGAAATAAACAGAACAATCATTCAAATTAATTCAGCTTGACATGTATGTATACACAAGTCAATAGACAAAGAAAAGCACAAGCAAGTACAAAGAGCAAATATTTCCAGTAATCCAAATCAGGTGTGACATGCAGGCAGTTTTCGATTGGTTTCCAGTTTTGAACAATGTTGGCAAATATTCTTTTCGACATATTTGGAAGAAAATATTTTATTCCAGAAATACACTAGTCAAAGCTCAAGGTGAAAGCATGAAGACAGTGAACTCAGGTAAATGGTTTTCAGATTACTTTTACAAGTCCAAGTGTTCATGAGTCTACATGCAAAAGATTTAGAGAGGTACATAAACTCAAGTACACACAACAACAACAAAGAAGGAATGGAAACAATGGTGCAACAGATAGATACATGCATAAGCAGCTCGACATGGTGTAACCCAAGAAAATCAGTTTCAGTTTTTATATTTGGCAAGGCTGTTTCAAAAATGATAATCAATATCTCAAGACTCAATTCATAAAAGCCTTTGTATTTGAGGAATCATGCATGGGATCAGTGAGTAATATGGAATGGTGATTGGGCATAAATCATATTTGGCAAGGAACAACATTTCTAGCAAGTGTTTTAAAACATTCCAGATATCAAGCAGAGCAGGAATCACACAAGAAAATATGTTTCCAGATATGCTTAAGTCATTTTTTAAGGCCAGAAATCAAAACCAGAAATTCAGTGTCATATATGGCAAGAGGCTTCTATTCAATTCATTTCGAAAATTCATGGGATATAAATATCATTTCGATTCAAAAGGGGCAATTATTTTCCAGAATTTCTTTCTTAAAGATAGAGCAGAAAACATGCAAGGAGGAATTGAATCTATGTGACGGCCCGCCCCGCACCAACCGACATTTACTCCAAAAGTGCGTTGTACACATGTCCAGTTAGCACGGAACGGGTCGTGAGAAGGAAAGGGAAGAAGTAAATGAACATACAAAGAACCTGTAGAATGTCTCACAGTGCATAGAACAAAGTATAATAATAACATACTTGACATAAAACAGGAGAGACAGTGCATAAGCTGAAAACCAGAACTAAACATTATAGCAGCGGAAATCCAAAATACAGCTTATTACAACTTTCAAACTGTCTTAAAGCAAAAGAAAGATAAAGGAGGTACACTACTAATGCCCAAGTAGCGACCGCCAACGACACAGGGAGAATGTGTATATATATATATCATACGTGGAAGCCTCCTGCCCGCCTCCGAATCAGCTACTCGCGCATCACCGGCTAACCTGTCTCTAGTCTGCTCGTGTGAGCACCCAGAGTAATAAGAGGAGACATAAAACTATGGGTCAGACATAAAGCCTGGTATGAGCGATAAGCATCTAAAGTGAACAATAACAGGTAGAATAAAACATACCTGAACCTGGACCTGCAACCAAAGAGTTAGCACTACATACTGTACAACACTCTAAGGTACCATATCAAACAGTGTAAAGATACGGAGGTGGGGGAGGTGTGCATGTCATAGGGATGGCAAACAATCAAACATAGCATCCATCCTCACATCTCTCACTCAGTGTGTGAAGCATACGATATTCACCACTTCGATCACCCAACATACCTTGCTACGATCACTTTGCCCCCATGAAGTCATAAATGGCTTCATTGCACTGATAACGTAGCCACAATCCTTTTCTATGTCCACTTTGCCCCATGGAGTCACAAGAACCCCACTGCACTAGCTCATAGCCTTACTAATCCTTACTTTGTCCACTCTGCCCTCATGGAGTCACAATGACCCCACTGCACTGGCTCATAGTCTTACGACGCATCACCTTGCCCCTCGGGTCATAATGACCCTACTGCACTGATAACGTAGTCTCGCTACCACCACTTTGCCCCTCAGGTCATGATGACCCTACTGCACTGATAAGTAGCCCATCATTCCTTTTCAGTGGTGAATCGAAGTTATGAACATCGACAACTCCTTAGCACACGTCCCGCAGCAAAGTCCAACCATGAAGTGAACTCGTCGGTTCCCAACTGGATCCTGAGCTCTAACTTCCCATATTGGACTACCTTTGCATCTCGGGTTATTGGTCAATACTGGGTCGGGTCGGGTTCCTCCTCAAGCCATCGGTTCGGTTCGGTATCCTCCATCTGTTCGGGTCGGGTCTTCTTCTGGTGCGGTTCGGGTCGGGTGTCCTCCGTCGGTTCGGGTCGGGTGCTTCACCTCGGGTCGGGTCGGGTGTCATCTCCCCTCCAGCTCGTGCCTCCGTTCTAATCCGTCTCCTCGTCCTTCACATGCTCCTATCCGATCCATCCTCATGCCTCCGCTCCGATCCGTCCTCCCTAATCCGATCCGATCCCAGTTCAGTTAGCGTGGCCTTCCTTTTTTCCATTTTTCCCAAGTGTTTGGTTCCGATCCGATCGAATTCCTTGCTCAGTTCAACATATCCGATCCGAGCCCCATATCCGATCCGATCCGAACCCTGCACTGTTTTCTGAAACTGTTCCAGCAAGTGTTTACGCCATTCTACGACGTTTTCGACCATTCTAACTATTGAAATCAATCACAAAGCATTTCATACAGTCATAGCAACATGCATAATCAACCACAAACATCAAAACATCAACGTGATAGGTTAAAATGGATCAAACATACCCAAAACCCCATATTTCCCCTTAAGCATGTTTAGGTGAAACTAATGATAGGATTAGCAAAACTTAACCAAATTAACCCAAATTCATATCAGAGGTCCAAAACATCATTTAGGAATTTATGAACATTTTTCCCGAATTTTATCATGCTTAAATTCGCTAATTAACACTAATTACCTTTAACTAGACATAATTAGTGTAAAACTATGCAAATCACTCACCTTAGCCACAAATAAACTAAGATCTGAAATAAATCTCTGATTTGATGCGAATCCCAATGCTAAACAGCAGCTCCAATGTTGATTTGGTGTAGATCTTCCTTGATTAGGGGTTGCTAAGCCAAATCCTTGACCAAAAGGTGATTTGGAGGTGATTTAGAGGTTAGAGGCCATTTTTAGGGTTCCTTGGTGATAAGTGGAGGCTAGAAAACTGAAATGGAATGATCCTCTATCTCATTTCAGCCTTCCCACAACCCTAATCCCGAAATGGGTTATGGGCCTACTCACTAATCACCCGATTTGACCCGGTTAAGCAGTTTTTCACCCTCCAAACCTTATTTCAGCAATATCTCCCAAACGGTAAGTCCGTTTGGCTATTATGACCACTCTACGGAAAGGTAAACCATCAAACAAATCCAATGGAAGTGGTTTCAGGTCAAAATTCCTATCCAATCAAAAGTTATGGCCAAAACAGTACCAACTAAGGGCAAAATGGTCATTTAAAAATCGACAAAAATCATGAACATGGGAAATGACTCTAATAGATGTTTCCCAAAGTTACATGACCATACAACTTCATATGGGAAAGAAATAAATATTCTACAATCCTATGATGTGTAGAATATGGGTCGTTACACTCTCCCCCCTTAAGAAATTTCGCCCCCGAAATTCCTTAATCAGAACACCCACAAAGGCTCCCGCATGCCTATCAACCATAAAACAACCATCAAACATGCAAAACAAGTAAAATAAGTCTATCCTAGCATGCGGAATAACTAAATCGCAAAGTAAATCTTACCAGGCAAAGAGTTCTGGATATGCCTTCCTAATGCTCTCCTCTGTCTCCCAAATACAATCATTCTCGTCCTCGCCCCACTGAACCTTGACTAGCTTCACCGCCTTCCTTCGAAGTTGCTTCGTATCGTGCCCCACAATACGAATCGGCTTGCGGTTCCCAACCACCTCAGGTTCTACTTCGAAGTCCTCTTACTGATCAGGTGAAATAGTCATATCTGAGTCGTGAACGAACTTCCTTAGTTGGGAAACATGAAATACATTGTGAACTCCCGCCATTTTCTCTGGTAAGCCAACTCTATATGCCAAATTCCCGACTAGTTCAAGAACAGGGAATGGGCCAACAAATCTTGGTGCCAACTTGCCTCTCCTGCCAAATCGAATCACGCTCTTTAACGGAGAGATCTTGACAAACACCAAGTCACCAACGGAGAATTTCAAGTCTCTTCTCCTCTTATCAGCATAACTCTTCTGCCTATCTTGGGCAGCTTTCATTCGTTGCTGAATGATCTTAATCTTATCCGAAGTTTCTCTCACCACATCTGGTCCAAGCACAAAATTCTCGCCAGTCTCTATCCAACATGATGGTGAGTTGCACGGTCTTCCATACAAAGCTTCATATGGAACCATACCGATACTGGATTGGTAGTTATTATTATATGCAAATTCTACTAGATGCAAATGGTCATCCCATGATCCACCAAAATCCAATATACAAGCTCTCAAGAGATCTTCCAATATACGATTCACCCTCTCTGTCTGATCGTCGGTCTGAGGATGATATGCGGTACTGAGATGTAATCCTGACCCTAGAGCCTCTTGTAAGCTCTTCCAAAACCCACTAGTGAACAACGGGTCTCGGTCACTCACAATGCTTTTGGGTACTCCATGAAATCTCAGTACCCACTTCATATACAATTCTGGCAACTTGGCTGCCGTTCTGGTCGATTTAACTGGTATAAATCTTGCGCTCTTAGTCAATCGATCCACAATTACCCAAATGCTATCATATCTCGATCTAGTCCTTGGTAAACCATCGATGAAATCCATCGAGACTTGCTCCCATTTCCATTCGGGAATTTCTAATGGTTACAACAAACCACTAGGCTTCTTTTGCTCGGCTTTAACTAGCTGGCAATTCATGCATTTGGATATAAACTTCCCAACGTCTCTTTTTATCCCTTCCCAGTAGTAAGTCTGTCTCATGTCTCGATACATCTTATTACCACCGGGATGTACAGTCAGTTTTGAGTGATGACATTCTCTAAGCACTTCATCTCTCAAACCATTCACGTTGGGCACAACTAGTCTTCCATTCTTTCGAAGCCATCCATCTCGATCAAGCCCATACACATTCATCTCCTCACCGTCGATACCCATCTCTAACTTGGAGATGATTTCCAATAGGTTAGGATCGTCCCTCTGACTAGAACCAATCCGCTCTATCAAAGTGGGTCTGATCGTCAAACTAGCTAGCATGACTGGATCCAATTCGCACTTTGGTCTGAAATCAAACCCCGCGATATACTCTAGTTGCTTCCATTCAAGAAACATTGCCCCTAAGCTGGCATGTCTCCTACTCAAGGTATCGTCTACCGCATTACCTTTCCCAGGTGTATATGCGATATCAAAATCATACGAAGCCAAGAACTCTAACCATCTCTGCTGACGGAGATCCAGATCTTTCTGAGAGAAGTGATATTTCAACGATTTATGATCGGTAAACAACTCAAATATTTCTCCCAAGAGATAGTGTCTCCACATCTTCAACGCAAACACAATCGCTGCTAATTCCAAATCATGGGTAGGATACTTCTTCTCATGCGGCTTTAGCTGTCGACTAGCATAAGCTACAACCCTACCTCCTTGCATCAATACTGCACCCAGTCCGGTACCACAAGCATCCGTGTATACCGTCATCTCTTCATTCCCTTTAGGAATGACTAACACTGGCGCACGCGTCAACTTCTCCTTTAGACTCTTGAAGGCAGCCTCACACGCTCCGTCCCAGACGAAGGACTGATTATTCTTAGTCAACTGAGTCAACGGTGCTGCTATCTTGGAGAAGTCCTGGATAAACTTACGATAATATCCAGCTAATCCCAAGAAACTTCTCACATCTGTTGCATTCTTGGGTGTAGGCCAATCCTGTACTGTAGCCACCTTCACAGGGTCCACGGCAATACCATTCTCTGAAACAACATGACCCAAGAATCTCACTTCCCTTCTCCAAAAATGACACTTAGAGAATTTCGCTTTCAATTGGTGTTTCCTCAACACCTCCATTACTACCCTCAAGTGTCCCTTGTGTTCCTCCTCTGTCCTTGAGTAAACAAGGATATCATCCACGAACACAAGAACAAACTTATTCAACTGATCTCTGAATACTCGATTCATGAGATCCACAAAGTAGGCTGGTGCATTGGTCAACCCAAACGGCATGACCAACCACTCATAAAATCCAGACGGCGTCCTAAAGGCCATTTTCGGAACACTCTCATCTGCTACTCGAAGCTGATGAAATCCTGTCGTGAGGTCCAACTGGGAGAACACTCTTGCTCCTTCCAGTTGATCAAACAAATCATCTATCCGCGGTAGAGGATACTTATTCTTCCTCGTCACCTTATTCAACTCGCGATAGTCCACACACAAACGAAGGGAACCATCTGCCTTAGTGGCAAACACAACTGGTGCTCCCCACTCGGAGACACTCCTTCTAATAAATCCCTTCTTCAAAAGATTGCTGACTTGCACCCCGAGCTCTCGCTGCTCCCCTGGTGCCATACGACGAAGTAGCATCACTATAGGTCTGGCATCTTTAACTAAATCAATACGGAACTCAATCTCTCGGTGTGGTGGAAGCCCGGTCACCTCCTCGAAGACGTCTGGATACTGGCCAACCACGGGCACATCTGACAACTCATCCTGCGGGATGTCAAGGGAATTTACAAAACTAGCCATAACCCCATCACTAGGTAGACTACCAAACACTACCCTCCGCCCATCATCCGCCCTCACTGTCACCAAAAAGCCCTCACAGTCTATCACCACCCCGTATCTTTGGAGCCAATCGACTCCCAATATAAAGCCATACCCAGTAAAGCCCAAAACAAAGCAATCACATACAAACATACATCCATGACTCGATAAGACCAAATTCCTGCAAATCATACTAAGGCTAGTCGAACCACCAATCGGGTTCGTCACAACCAATGGTCTATCGACTATCTCGGGTTCCAGTCCCAACCTATCTACCAGGTCACTAGATATGAAGGAACGGGAAGCCCCAGTATCAAACAAAACTCGAACTGGTACATTATAAATAGAAAGTATACCTTGAATAACAACATTCTTTCCTTTCTCCGCCCCAGTTGGGGCATTCGACGTAGAAGGAACAGCATCAATAGCATATGCTTTCACAATCTGCTTCTCCTTAAGAGGTTGCGGATACTTATCCTTCTGATGTCCCACTTGACCACAGTTGTAGCACTTCCTTTCCGCTGGCTTGGCCCGACATTCTTTAGCATAATGGCCCTTCTTACCACAGCTGAAGCACTCAACATCCTTCTTACTCTTTATCTGGCCACCTTTAGATTGGTCCTGCTTCCTCTTATTCTGAGAGTTATTCTTGCCTCCACCGCCTGCTTGCGGCTTTGGCCCTTCTGCAGATGCAGCCTCAGTCCTTGACTTAGGGTAAAGGCTCTCTGATCTCAAAGCTTTCCCCACGATCGATTCAAAAGTCTCATCGATGTGGTTAATAAGCCTTTCCCCCAAGTATCCATCCAAACCAGTAATGAACTTCTCATTCTTCTTCTCAGGAGTGTCGATAAGAGACAGTCCATACTTCGACAAAGTGTCGAACTCAGCAATATAATCAGAAACTGCCCTTCCGTTCTGCTTGAGTTCCAAGAACCTCTTAAACAACACTGACTTCTGGGAAGCTGGAATGAACTTCTCGCTAAAGCGATCCTTGAACTGATCCCAAGTAACCTGATCTTCTGGAGTAGCTGTTCTAATGGCATTCCACCAATTCATCGCTCGCCCTTGCAGCTGACGAGACGCTAGCCTTCTCTTCATCGCATCCTCAAGACCCAAGTCATCGAAGATACGGTCACAGCTATCCATCCAGTCCTGAACATCTGTGGCTGACTCCGTTCCGTGGAACGGTTTTCCACCAAGATTAGTGTAATCCTTGCACAACTTGGCGAAATCGACCCTAGGCGCCTGCACTACTGGGCCAACACCAACCCCAGGATTGGGAACTGCCCCTTGCACTTCTCTAATCATGTCTCTCATGAGGTTAGTAAACATTGCCCTCATGTCAGCGGCATTCCCTTGGTTGGTCCCTCTACCGGCACCCCTCATGTCTCGGCTCATCGTCAATCTGAAAAAGGGAAATGATTAACGACCCCATAGTGGTGCTAGTGCAGTGCAACTTCATTCTTATACTACTAATAGTATATATATACATAGCTTTTGAAAACCAAAGTAATTACAAATACGCACTCTCATACACGTACTAACTCTCCATAGTGTCTTTCCCTAGGTTAACTACGCAACCTAGAGCTCTGATACCAAGTGTGACGGCCCGCCCCGCACCAACCGACATTTACTACAAAAGTGCGCTGTACACATGTCCAGTTAGCACGGAACGGGTCGTGAGAAGGAAAGGGAAGAAGGAAATGAACATACAAAGAACCTGTAGAATGTCTCACAGCGCATAGAACAAAGTATAATAATAACATACTTGACATAAAACAGGAGAGACAGTGCATAAGCTGAAAACCAGAACTAAACATCATAGCAGCGGAAATCCAAAATACAACTTATTACAACTTTCAAACTGTCTCAAAGCAAAAGAAAGATAAAGGAGGTACACTACTAATGCCCAAGTAGCGACCGCCAACGACACAGGGAGAATGTGTATATATATATATATATCATACGTGGAAGCCTCCTGCCCGCCTCTGAATCAGCTACTCGCGCATCACCAGCTAACCTGTCTCTAGTCTGCTCGTGTGAGCACCCAGAGTAATAAGAGGAGACATAAAACTCTGGGTCAGACATAAAGCCTGGTATGAGCAATAAGCATCTAAAGTGAACAATAACAGGTAGACTAAAACATACCTGAACCTGCAACCAAAGAGTTAGCACTACATACTGTACAACACTCTAAGGTACCATATCAAATAGTGTAAAGATACGGAGGTGGGGGAGGTGTGCATGTCATAGGGATGGCAAACAATCAAACATAGCATCCATCCTCACATCTCTCACTCAGTGCGTAAAGCATACGATATTCACCACTTCGATCACCCAACATACCTTGCTACGATCACTTTGCCCCATGAAGTCATAAATGGCTTCATTGCACTGATATCGTAGCCACAATCCTTTGTTATGTCCACTTTGCCCCATGGTGTCACAAGAACCCCACTGCACTAGCTCATAGCCTTACTAATCCTTACTATGTCCACTCTGCCCCATGGAGTCACAATGACCCCACTGCACTGGCTCATAGTCTTACTACGCATCACCTTGCCCCTCGGGTCATAATGACACTACTGCACTGATAATGTAGTCTCGCTACCATCACTTTGCCCCTCAGGTCATGATGACCCTACTTCACTGATAAGTAGCCCATCATTCCTTTTCAGTGGTGAATCGAAGTTATGAACGTCGACAACTCCTTAGCACACGTCCCGCAGCAAAGTCCAACCATGAAGTGAACTCGTTAGTTCCCAACTGGATCCTGAGCTCTAACTTCCCATATTGGACTATCTTTTCATCTCGGGTTATTGGTCAATACTGGGTCGGGTCGGGTTCCTCCTCAAGCCATTGGTACGGGTCGGGTATCCTCCATCTGTTCGGGTCGGGTCTTCTTCTGGTGCGGTTCGGGTCGGGTGTCCTCCGTCGGTTCGGGTCGGGTGCTTCACCTAGGGTCGGGTCGGGTGTCATCTCCCCTCCAGCTCGTGCCTCCGTTCCGATCCGTCTCCTCGTCCTTCACATGCTCCTATCCGATCCATCCTCATGCCTCCGCTCCGATCCGTCCTCCCTAATCCGATCCGATCCTAGTTCAGTTAGCGTGGCCTTCCTTTTTGCCATTTTTCCCAAGTGTTGGGTTCTGATCCGATCGAATTCCTTGCTCAGTTCAACATATCCGATCCGAGCCCCATATCCGATCCGATCCGAACCCTGCACTGTTTTCTGAAACTGTTCCAACAAGTGTTTACGCCATTCGACGACGTTTTCGACCATTCTAACTATTGAAATCAATCACAAAGCATTTCATACAGTCATAGCAATATGCATAATCAACCACAAACATCAAAACATCAACGTGATAGGTTAAAATGGATCAAACATACCTAAAACCCCATATTTCCCCTTAAGCATGTTTAGGTGAAACTAATGATAGGATTAGCAAAACTTAACCAAATTAACCCAAATTCATATCAGAGGTCTAAAACATCATTTAGGAATTTATGAACATTTTCCCCGAATTTTATCATGCTCAAATTCGCTAATTAACACTAATTACCCTTAACTAGCCATAATTAGTGTAAAACTATGCAAATCACTCACCTTAGCCACAAATAAACTAAGATCTGAAATAAATCTCTGATTTGATGCGAATCCCAATGCTAAATAGCAGCTCCAATGTTGATTTGGTGTAGATCTTCCTTGATTAGGGGTTGCTAAGCCAAATCCTTGACCAAATGGTGATTTGGAGGTGATTTAGAGGTTAGAGGCCATTTTTAGGGATTCTTGGTGACAAGTGGAGGCTAGAAAACTGAAATGGAATGATCCTCTATCTCATTTCAGCCTTCCCATAACCCTAATCCCGAAATGGGTTATGGGCCTACTCACTAATCACCCAATTTGGCCCGCTTAAGCAGTTTTTCACCCTCCAAACCTTATTTCAGCTATATCTCCCAAACGGTAAGTCCGTTTGGCTAATATGACCACTCTACGGAAAGGTAAACCATCAAACGAATCCAATGGAAGTGGTTTCAGGTCAAAATTCCTATCCAATCAAAAGTTATGGCCAAAACAGTACCAACTAAGGGCAAAATGGTCATTTAGAAATCGACAAAAATCATGAACATGGGAAATTACTCTAATAGATGATTCCCAAAGTTACATGACCATACAACTTCATACGTGAAAGAAATAAATATTCTACAATCCTATGATGTGTAGAATATGGGTCGTTACAATCTAAGTTCGAAATCATGTCTGAATTCATAGCCATAAATCACGCAATTCTTTTTCAACTGAATTATGACAAAAAGGGAAAGCACACCATCAGATCAAATCACATATTCGAAATCAGAGCATTTAGGGTTTTGTTTCTACCCTATAAATCACCTTTACATCATAGGCATTTTTTTTGGAAAACCCACAACAAAAGTTCAAGAGCAAAATCGAATATCCAATTTATATAACTCACAAGGTTTCAATCGCCAGAAAAACTCCAAATCGGTGAAGAACAGGAGCATCGCCAATTCAACCGACGAAGGAGAACAAGATTCGAAGATCATCAGAGATTAAATCATTTAACATTTGAAGTCGTGGTCAGATTTGGAATGAGTAAACCCTAAATCCCTTTTTCCCAGCCGCCATTTATTTGTCTTCAGAAAGAAAGAAGACGGGCTCAAACAAATAAAAATGGATCGGGCTTAGATATTCGATTCAACCTGGGCTATAGTTTAAAAAAGGGGATGACCCTAATTTCTAACTCCTAAGGATTTTTTTTAATTTCATTGTAAACAATCTGATCAGTTTCCAGTGTCTATAAAATACTAGGGGAACCAGTCAGGGTGTTGACTGACAGTTGATAGAGTCTGTAAAATCTAGGTTACTGGTTACAGGGTTGTAATCAGGGGAAATCTGGTCTAGGGTTATAGATCAATCTGGGGTTTTGAGCGTAGGGTTAGTACAGGAGCAGGGAGTGCAAGTTTACAATGTCTGTAAGCGGGATCTGTTATTAACACCTAGTAGAAACCTTAGTGAATGCAATAGTAGGCAGAGTCAGCCGAAGTTGGGTATATTTGTGTGTTATTTACTGCATTTATTTCCCTACTGATTATCTGTGTTGCGATTTATTTTAATAACATTTGAAAACTGTGATAAACCCTATTCACCCCTCTCTAGGGTTAATCTAGATCCAATAATAGGGTTGTTGTAATTATTTGGGGAATGTTTGGGAAAAAGGTATGTCCTTGTAGCATTGAAATCAAGGAAACAGAGCGGTGTTAACCTTGTAGCCAGGAAATCAAGGGGAATATACTTGATTAGGGAATCAATTTTAATCTTGTAGTCGTGAAATCAAGAATGTTGGAATCGGTGTTAACCTTGAGGCCATGAAATCAAGGGGTTTTTGCTTGGATATAGACATAGTAACAAAACTCTGTGCAATCCAGCGTTGCATGGTACTGGACGTATCCGGTGTGTTGTTTCCTTTTCTGCATTTTATTTTTGTTTATCTTTGTGTTTGATTCGGTGCCTATGATTATTTCTGTGGTGTGTGATTCATATAGTAGATCGTATAAGGTTTATATTTTGTTTAATTTCTCAAAAACACTATTTACCCCCCCCCCCCTTTAGTGTTAGTTTTGCCTTAACAATCCATTCCGCAGTCCCTGACAATTGGTATCAGAGCAAGATGTTTCAAAAAGTTCATAATTTGATTTTTGAAAAAATAGTTATAATGGCAACCAACACTGGTAGCAATAATATTTCTTTTGTAGAGGGTCAGTCCACTGTTAGATCACCACTATTTAATGGTAGTAATTATTCATATTGGGCATGTAGAATGAAAATATATTTACAATCAGTTGGATTAGACACATGGAATAGTACACATAATTAGTTTGTTGAACACACGACTAATTTTGCATAATGGATGAATGATTAAAAGGCTGCTGCACAAAGCAATTCTAAAGCCATGAATATGTTGTTTTGTTCATTAGATAGAAATGAGTTTAATAGAGTGTCAGTATGTAAAACTGCTTATGAGATTTGGAGAACTTTTCAAGTTACTCATGAAGGAACTAGCAAAGTTAAACAAACTAAGATATCAATGTTAGTTAATTGGTTTGAATTATTCAAAATGAACGAGAACGAGTCTATCTCCGATATGTATTGCAGATTTCAAGAGATAGTGCATTCATTAACAACACTTGGAAAAACTTATTCTGAAGAAGACCAAGTCAAGAAAATATTGAGTTCACTGACTCCAGAATGAGATCGGAAAACTTTGGTGATTGAAGAAGCCAATAATGTCAGTGAAATGAAGATTGAGGAGTTAATTGTAAATTTGATGTCTTTTGAAGTCCAATTGCAGAGAAGAAAGGAAAACAAGCCAATTGAGAAGAAATCCATCGCATTTAAAGCAATAACAAATGATCCTGACTCGAGTAGTGGAGATGATGAAGAAACATCCCTAATGACAAGACACTTTAGAAAGTTTCTGAGATATAGCAAGAAAAATTATCCTCAAAATAATAATGAAGGAAGTTCTGGAAGAAATGATGGTCGATGTTATAACTGCAATAAAAACAGGCAATATAAGGAGAATTTGTCCATACCCAAATAAATCGATTCAACAAACGAACAACAGAAACTCATCAAAGAAGAGAAAGAAAGCATACACAACAATGTTAGAAGATTCAAATTCATCATCAAGTGATGAAGAGCCAGAAACTGGAAATTCAATTATGTGCTTCACGGCAATTCAGAATTCAGAAAATTTCGAAGAAAAGGATCTAACTACCGGGTAAGCCTTAATTAATTTATAATTTTTTCTTTGATTATTTGTTAGTTTGCCTTGTTTTTGAATTTAAAATTAAAACTTTAAAATTCAAACTTCAATTCTAAAATTCAAATTTGAAATTCAAAATAATAATATAATAATATATAATAAATAAAATAATAAAATATTTTTTTTGGATTTTTGTTAGGATTAGAATTATTTCATGAAATCGTTAAACTTGAAATATAAATTGATAATTTAAACCACAAGTCACAAAAACCAAATGTCCTTTGAAAATTAACACATATGTCGACATATATATATGTCCATATGTCGACATATCTACCTGAAATTTAAAATTTAAAATTTGAATTTCAAAGGTTTAAACTTTCAAATTTCCCTTCAACTTTTCACCAACTCCCAGGGTCTGAAAAGGTGTCATTGACTTCTTAAAAGTTGTGCCTATTCAATTCATATCCATTCAATTTCTATATATACATCTATTCACTCTACCTTCCATTCATAATTCAAACTATATTCTTCATATCTCTTCTCTTCAAAACAATCAATTCAATTGCTTCCTCTAGTTCGTCTCAGAAATTGAAATTAACTAAAACCATCAAAGTTTATCTTTATAATGATAGAGATGCTATCAAAACCTATGTTTACTATCTAGCAAAAGCTAAAGTAAACACGGGAGCTTTTTCCGTATTTGAAGATTTTCCTTCCTATGATCTTATCTCTCTCTTTCAACATAATGAAGTCTTGAGTCTAATTTACTCTCGGGATAACAACGAAGTGTGTTATCCTAAGCTTGTCAAGATGTGTTATGCGAACCTTAATCGCGAATTTTATGAAGGCAACAAAGGTCAAATTTGGAGTAGTGTCATGGGATCGCAAATTGTTCTACACGCCGAAATCATGGGCACTATCTTAAATTTTAGAAGCTCGAGCTCGGATTTTCCGGATTTCATTATTGATGAAACCGATTTAGAGACTTATCACGACATAATTAAAAGTGATGCTCAAATGGATTTCAAAAATCGCTTTTTCCGTCCAAAAACCAGAATCGTAAACTTTCTCCTCCAACATACCATCACTCCTTGCTCTGGAAACTTTAATAATCCAACTCTCAAGGTCCAAAAATCCTTCTTTGCTATTATTGGTGGCTATAACATCAATTGGGCCGACATGGTCTTAAGAAAAATCAAACCCATAGAAACTTCATCAAGAGAGAACACATTTTACTATGGAGTTTATCTCACCCCGTTTTCAAATACTTTGGAGTTGATCTTCATAGAGAAGAATTTGTGCCAAGAAAAGTGTTTGACTCCTCAAACATACATCTCATGAAAATTCTTCTCACTTTCAAACCATATGAGACATTTGTGACAACCCGCCTTTTCTGAATAATCCAAGTCGATAATAAAACCACACATGTCCAACTCGAACTATTCAAAACTGACAGATAATAGAATCACATATACAGAATCTCGCAGCGGAAATGAAATAATATACATAAGCAGTTCATGAAGCTACTTAAACAGTTACAATTTAATTATACAATATAGCGACTCATAAAGTTCGCAAATACAAGCCAAACGGAAATAGGAACTAATACTGAGAGGATGGAGTCTTCGACTAGGTCTTCGCCGCCAGATAAAGTGCTCCTCGAGAACACTGCAATACTCAGTCTGACCCGAGCGAAATGAGAAAAACACAAAACACTCGAGTCAGGTCTAAACATTCTAATGTGATTAGATCTAAACTCAAATGCAAATAACTCAAGAGATGTTACGGTATTTTCCATCTCCTAAGGATCCGTTAAAATATCTATATATAGTATGATATGCTATTATATGTAATGTCTATCAGTAATATAAAATATTAAAATAGCGTTAAGGCTTTACATTGATCCCCATTAACACATTTTTAAACAATGTGGTCTATACAGGTCCTGTAACACAACCAGTAGAACGTCGGTAGCCAGTGAGTCCCCTATAGGCACATGTTAAATAGAAACTCGTAGTGGTCGCGCATAAGGATAAAACGTATGACAAGGCACGTGAGGCAATGCCCAAGGTAGGATACTACCAGTTTGCCTGATCCGAGCTGGTGGTAACCCCTAACGGCCCACCGCAACACAACACTTCCAAAATCAAGGGTGATCACCAAATAACAAAAATAGAATACACGAAGAATTGTGTCTGCTAGAGGTAGCTAGCCTCAATGGCCCGGCACGGCTCCTGTTTTAGTCATTTCAAATTTGACACAAGTGTCGGTCATCCATTATCGTTCACTTTCTTCAATACAACAAACGTACACCAAAAACAAGCACTTCACTTTGTATCATCACTTCACGAACATAGTTATCAAAGTGGTTCCAGTATCGACAGAGAATGTGTCCATAACTGGCTCCGGTCTCTTTGACAACTAACGTCATTCATTTTCATTGATCAATTTATCGAATAGATCAAACCATAATTATATTTTACTTCCTTATTTAAACTTGAACTATCAAATATTCCAATTCGAAATATTAACAGCATTTTATCATTTGCAGTTATACACTTAACTTTGTGTCTAATTCCAAAGTTCCAAATCAATAAGCTAAAGTTGTATTTTTTTCCTTTTATAAAATTTACAATTTCCAAATATTGAATATTTCACTTGGGTCCACTTTCAAATTTCATAATTTTACTTCATTTAACTAAATTGTTTTTCTGAACTAAATTTGTATCCAAAATTTACAATTTTGAAATTTATTTCCTTAAATATTTAAGCTAACCTTTGTTTTTTATAAGAGGTTCAACAATGGTTATTTCAATAAGTTTAAATAAAATTTAAATCACTTAATATTTCATTCATCAATTTAAATCAAATTTTCATGTATATAATTTAAACCAAAGTTTATTCTTCGAAATTTGAAACAATTCTATTTTTTTTCATAATGGGAATTTGAAATTTGAAATTTGAAATACGTATAGTGAAATGTAGCAGTTGTGAAAATTTCGTCGGAAAATTTGAACGTCGTCGGTCGCGCAATTTTCAGTGCAAAGCTGCGCATAACAGTTCAATTTTTAGCGATTTTAAAATCTCTTCAAAACAAGTTTGGACAAACATGAAAAATATTCTAATCGTTGACAGTAATCCAACGGTGGAATTCGTTTCGCGAAAATCGGACGTTTTGACCTCCGTTTCATGTCCGTATTTTTATGTCAAAGGGGTCCGTAACGCGTTTTTGAATGGAGCATGCAGACACTGCAAATTATATATCGTTGTGTCCGTCTCATCGTGCTGATTACCGAAATATATTCATTTGTCAGTTTTGGTGTTCGGTTTGCGCTGAAACTGTGAAAATGCTTGCACATTTCATTTTTGAAACAAAGCCATTTGAGTTCGATGTGTCCTTTTTACGATCTTACATATCTTTCTAAATATTTTGGGTTTGCAAAAGTTGTCTTTTTATTTTATTAAACTAGCTAATTTTTTTTTTTTCAAAATACAGTGAATGTAACATATTTAAGCTATGTGTTCATTTTAAAACCATGCACTATTTTACTAAACCATACGTTACTTACCCTTGCCATTTGTTTTAAAAAAAGGAAGGGAGAAATCACTACCAGCAAGAAGAAAATGTCAAAATGAATGTCCCTCCTCTCATTTCTTGGATCCATGCGTGTAGCGCATGGAAAGATGGAAGTAGGCAAAGTTTGCATTCACCTTGCTGCTGCTCCTTTTTTTACGTAAATCATGGGTTTTCATGCTTTCATATATTAATACACAAAACACACATCACATTTAAACACACGTGCATACATATACATTAATATATACATAACGCACACATATGCATGCACTCACAACATGTGCACTTTCTTTTCATGCGTTTTTTTTCTTTTTTCTTTTTTTGTTTATTTTTGGCTCACGCATGCCCCTGTTTGAATACACTCACATATCTATGGACACACACACACTACACGTATATACATATTTATACACATGCAGAGCACCACACTTCAAACCACACAAGTATGTGTATATACCTATTCGCACACATGCAACAAAAGAGACACAAAGAGTGGAAAGAAGAAAGAGGAAAGTTGAGAGTTTGCTGTGAAGAAAAATGAGAAGTGAATAATGACGTCCAGGAAAACGTGAGCAGAAGAGTCCTCCGCCTTCCATGCGTGTCCTCTCCCACTTCTTTTCATGCCTTTTTCTTTTCTTTTCTTTTTTTTTTTTTTTTTTTTTTGATACCCATTTTCATGCGCTGAAACATCCATGCGCATGGCCGCACTTGCTACCGCAAGAGGGTGAAAAATGTCTCTATTTGCGTTCATGCATGTAGTAACACAAATAATGTACTTCTATATATATACATATATATATATATATATATTTGCTAAGAAGAAAGAGGAAGGGAAAAGAAAAGGGAATGTTTTGTCCCTCCTTTTTGCCATTCGAAGAGAAGAAATAAAGTTTTGTTGCTAAGAAAACGTGAATCCCTCCATTTGTGTTCATGCATAAATGTTGACGGGAGAAAAAAAATAAAAGTGAGTAAAAGTTTCTTTTCTTGTTTGTTGCTCCCTTCCATTCTTGTTTGTTTTATGCGTGAGTTCATAGAGAAGAAAAGGAAAATGGAGAGAGCTTGTTGTGGTTCCATTTGAATATATAGCAAACACATTTAAAAGAACCCATTCACACATTTTTTCTACGCATGTCCATTTATACATACTTCTACATATGCACATACACGTACAAGCCGCATGCACACACTAACATTCATATGTGTATAAATATATAGCAAACACATTAGAGAAGTTTAGACGTGATCAACAACTCACTTTTGGGTTCCGAGAGTTAAATGATGACGATGCGATGAACACGGCGAGAGAACGGACGACTATGGAAGTTAGCGCGGGCTGTTGGAGATTGGTGCGGACTGTTGGATGTTGGTGCGGGGTTGTCGGCGCTTGGGAGGGCGGAGCAAGAGAGTGTGGACTGAGGCGAGAGGAATGGAGCGGCTTCAGCAAGCGTTTGGCATCTTCTTTTGTTTTTTGTTTTTCTTTGTCTTTCTTTTCTTTTCTTTTTTATGCAGAACAAAGTTGCTGAGCAAGAAAAATTAAATGGAAAGAAGTCTAATAAGAAAAGGGGAGAGAGTGAAAAATGGAGAGGGAACGGATGAGTTTGGGAGTTGATATAAGAATAAAGGTGGTAGGTGGATTATGGTGTACAGGTAAAATGATGTAGTGATATCCCTGCACATAAAAAAAATGTGCTTCATTTAACGCAGACACTTAATGTGCCTCGTTTAATGCTCCGGACACTTATTGAATTTGCCGACATATTTTTATTTTTATGTTTTTTTTTATCTGTAACTTTAGTAGGTCACACTTTATTTCAATCCCATTCATGTTGCACTACTTTACAGGGTCATCTATATGGAAATAACTGTCTATCCATTTTTATGTATGGACACCAAAATATCAGTATAAATATACTGTTGGAATCAGGACGTCGAGATGAACACAACGACACACAGTTATCAGTGCTTTGAACATTTTATAAAAATTCTGTTTTTATATTTAATTGCACTGAGTTTAATTAGCGGTCATTTAAATTTATTTAGTTTAAATTACCAGAATTATATGGAACGAACTTATAGCGTTTTGATTACAAATTTGTTTTCAAATTTTTTTTTACATACGAATATTTATTTTTATTTTAAATTCAATAAACTTTGAAAATATTCATTCCAATAACTAAATTTTATAGTTTTAATCTATTTACTTGTTCGTTTCTCGGAATTTATCGTTAAATATTTTTTTTTCCGATCTGAAAACTCAGGTCGTTACAACATTAGAAGTCAAACAAGGCCGAATGCAACAAGAACGAGCACTTATGGAAGTTGAAGAAGAAGAAAAAGAAACTTCTTTAGAAAGTGTTGAGTGTCCAATCAACACTAGAACCATTTCTACGGAGATGATTGTTCAAAATCAAGTGAAGATTGTCAACAATCAAAAGAAGCTCAAAGCGAACTTTTCCAAAATGACCAAGTTCATGGTCAAGATAGGAAGAAAGCTTGGAATTTCATCTTCCTCATCATCTAGTTTAATTTATCATTATGTATTTTCTTTCGAATCTCGTATCTAGTGTGTCTTAATTAGGTAGATGTATTTTCTTTTATGAAGTAATGAACGGAGTTTTATTTATGTTAAAATAATTTTTAAGTTACTGCAAAAACTTTAGAATTCAATATAATATAATATGTATAGAAACAAAAAGATTTAAAATTTGAAAATTCTCAAAATTTTCAAACAAGTATGTCGACATACATACTTTGCAAACTGCCAGATTTTCAAAAGTTTTCAAATTTTAAATTTAAATAACTAACCCATGTCCATTCAAAATCCAACGAATTCCAGACCCTATTTAAGCTAATTTCTTCCAGCAAACTTCATTATTTCATTTCTCCTTCTTCTCTATTCATTTCTTATCAAAACAATGGCAAATCCAATTCGTAATCTAAGTGAGAATCTTGAAGATTCTTTAAATTCCTTCAAGAAAATCCTTCCAATAGTACTACATCATCAACGCCATCTAGAATTAATTTGGATCCGAATGGTTGAATATCAAGAGAAATAGTTTGACGTAATTCATTGGTCAATCTCTTCTTATTTCAGAGATGAGAACAACAACGCATCACTCAATAATGAAGAAGAATGGAAGGACATCAAAAAGAATCCAATCACTGGACAAAATGAATGGGTAAAAGTCCCAAGAAACATTTAATTGTTTGGTGTGATTGATTTGTTTGAATTTGTTTGATTTAAATTAAAACTTGTATATATTAAACATATAGTGTGGAGTGCTTTGATTTTGTTTGGTTTGTATATATGACATAAAACATATGTAAATATAATGCTTAATCTTGATTGATAATCATGAATTTAGGAAGTACTATTATAATTATAGGATTATATAGATATATTTAGGATTAAGGGGGAATACTTTACTTATTACCTGATTTATTTAAATAGTTATAGGATTAAGGGGGGTAGTTTCATAATTTCTTTTTGATAATGCCAAAGGGGGAGAAACTATAAAATATAGAGTTAGTTTATAGGATTCATATAGACATGGGGAGTATTAGAAGGATCATCATCAACAAGCATGTACAGGTATGATATTTTATAAACTAAGGTTGTCATAATCAAAAAGGGGGAAATTGTTGGAGAATTGAGTTTTAATGACAACAACCTTATTTCAATATTAATTGATTATAAAATATATACTAACACCTTTATCTAGAATATATATATATATACACACACACACATGCAAGATTTATATATAAGAATTAATACTAAAGATTGTACAGTTTAAGAGCTTCTAGAGATTCAGAATTCAAAGATGATTCAAGACTCATGAGTAATCAAGATTTCAAGAGTTCAAGATAAATATAGTAATAGAGTCTAGTTCTGTAAGACTCTAATAGCACTCCAGGTTCAAATTCAAATTCAAATTCTGATTCTGATTTCAAATTCTATCTTCAATCTTTATTTTATTTATTTTACTTCTTTAATTTTAAACTCAAGTTTTACAGTTTATAAGTTTTATATATTATATACTTTATATTTATATAGTTTTAAACCTTATAATTTTATAAATATGTTTATATAGTTTATACTTGTGATTTCAAATGATTTTCTACTTTATATTATTTAGTTATAACACTATATTTTAATTCAAGAATTTCCAAAATTATATATATATATATTAAAACACTTCAAAAATGCTCAAAACTCAATTTCGTGAAGGGTTATGTCGACATACATACATTGATATGTTGACATATAACTGTCATATTTTTGATTTTGAAAGAAAGTGTCTTTTCACTATTTGTAACGTTCCAGAAGCGTTGCAACCTTTCAAATCTTATAAATAGGGGCTGATTTTGAATTTTTTTTAACCATTCTTCTTCTCCATCTTTATCCCCTTTCTTTGCACCATTAATATTTCATATTTTTATGATTTCTACACTTATACTCTGTCGAATTCAATTCTGTTTGCCTAAAAAATCTTCTCTTTTCGCTCTCTACTCATTACTCTCTGAATCAAAGTGCTATTGAAGAGTTATAGGGATGTTTTAATTGTTTGGGAAGTGTTTGGGAAAAAGGTGTGTCCTTGTAGCCTTGAAATCAAGAAAATGGAGCGGAGTTAACCTTATAGCCGGGAAATCAAGGGGAGTATACTTGATCAAGGGAATCAGTGTTAATCTTGTAGCCGTGAAATCAAGAGTGTTGGAATCAGTGTTAACCTTGTGGCCATGAAATCAAAGGCACTGTACTTGGATATTGATATAATAATAAAAATCTGCGCAATCCAGCGTTGTGTGGGACTGGACGTAGGAGTAATCCAAACCAGTATAAAATCCAGTGTGTTCTTTCCTTTTCTGCATTTCCTTTTTGTTTATCTTTGTGTTTTTGTTTGATTCTGTGCCTACGATTGTTTCTGTGGTGTGTGAGTCATATAGTAGATCATATAAGTTTTAGGGTTATTTATTTTCTTAAGAACACTATTCACCCCCCTCTAGTGTTAGTTTTGCCTCAACAATCCATTCCGCAATCCCTAACAATATTTACAATAATTAAGCCAAAATCTGACAATATTGAATACAAATAGGTATAATTATAATCACGTAATTTAACAATCATATCTTTCCAAATTCACATAATTTGCCAATTTCATCTTTTTACCCAAATTCACATATTTCATTATACAACATTGAACCAAAGATCTGGAATTTGACTACATCTAATTTGCTTAATGGAACTGATTTCCAGATCTACAGTGTCATGCAATGTCCACTATATATTTTACAATATAATTGCAATATATTTCATAACATCACTATAGGAATATGTGTAAACAAGTTTAAGGAATGCTACAATTCATTTTGCGCATAGCCACAATGTACAATTCACAAGTTTTAACACTTTTTATACCCAGATTGATGGATGTCAATCCTAATACCACAATTTATTTACCAGATCTGATAGGCATAGGCATAAAAATTGAATTTATAACAAATGAGATAAATACATTATTATAAATAAATATATAAATTTCCCACTCACCTTATAGCCTCCAAATTCAATTGTTTGAAGCTTTTTTGGCCTATAGATTCCCAAATTCTTATAAATCTACAATTAATCTAGAAAGGTCGAAATTCTAGATCTGTATAAATGTAAGAAAAAGGGAAAAGGGGTGAAAATCTATTGTTGCGCGTCAATTTGCATTCTCTTCCATTGAATCTATTTATCCTCTCAATTTCATATGAATTGGATTTTATTGGTTTGTATGTATATATTTTTAATTGAAGAAATTAGTTTAGAAGAGAGAGGGGAAAGTGACAGAGCTCTTCTGTTGTTATAGATTTGAATGGAGAAACAATGAGGCCTTACCCCTTTATTTATAGGAGTGGAAATGGCCTTGCAAATTTGGATTCATTTTAAATAACATTTGTCCATTCGTTTTATAAAATATAACAAGAATACCCCTTAAAACCTAGCCGTCGTTGGGCACTATGGGCCCGAATTGGTTGACCGCTCCCTAGGAGGGTGTCAACCGCCCTACGGCCAGTTTGCCTAATAAGGGCTAGTTATGAAAGGTATTATATATATGTATATATTAATTATTATGTTTATTTATTTCTATCCGTTTTCCGTATTTCGTCCGCAACTTTTTCATACAGACTCCATTGCGAAACTCAAAACATGAAAGTTGACCGGAATTCCAAGACGAATGCAACAGTTAACATTTCGTGGTTAAATTCCATCATTTCCAGAAATTCCTATTTTTGAGCTTTTAATTAAATAACTATTTATTGTTAAATTTCCGGTTTGTTACATTCTTTCTCCCTTAAAAGGAATTTCGTCCCAAAATTCTGACAACTAGTTATCCTATCCTACACAACCAATTTGTGTACATCCACTTTGCAACCTTGTGTATATGTGCATGGTGTACATAGTGCATTTCAACCATAAAATATGCAAGCAAGATGATTCTAAGTCGAGCCCTCTATATATATTCATTAAGATTTTTAAAACACTTTTGAAAACATGACGCAAAACATCCTAAATATACTGACAGTTCTATATGAATGCAAAATTTGAAAACTCTTTTTCATCCATTACCTTCACACAAATACAAATAAATGTGTGAAGCAACCAATTTTGCATCTGAACCCTACTATCCAAAACGTTACGCAATCTAATGGTGATTGGTTTCATGTCCATTCATCATATAGTAATTGCAGTGTGGTGCTCCTAATTTTCTTTCATGTTTTAGTTTCTTCTTTATTGATGGCCAAAAGTTAAGCTCGTGTTTGGTTAGGAAGCACGTGTTCTCAATAGATGTGGTAAGGTTGCATTCTTTAGGTAGTCTTGACTCAAAGATTCCTTTTCAATGTCGGAACTTAGCCCTTTTGTTACTTAGCTTTGTTGCTTCAGCTTTATCTTCAAATTTTCTTTTCAATGTATCTTGAGGCTAAACTGCAATTTTCTTAGACCATTTTGAAGTAAAGCGGTCGAAATACATAATTATTTCTTGCTCAAATGTAGTTCCCTTAGCTTGTGCTTGGATGACTTCTTTCATGTGAGAGAATAAGCAATATTCCTTTGATGTAGAGCCACTTAAAGCAAAAATGGGAGTTGGTCCTATATGTAAAGGGTTAATGCTCCAGCGGTCAAGATTATACTGTTTTACTTTCCTTTTCTTATCCATGATTTGCAAAGCTTTCATTCTTAGCCTTTGTTCTTTAATAGATATCAGATCAATAATGTATGAAGTAGTAATTCGAGGTTCATAAGACCCTTTTTGAGACCTTTTACCCATGGTCTAGTTCTTCAGTGTTTAACCAATAGGGTGGAACAACTAGGGTTGTGGTAGGTTATCTAGAGGATCGGAGGTTCAAGCCCACCTTCTAGTGCCAAAATGTTAATGATAAAAATCGTAAACACCCAAATGTTAGGTTACAATAGTGGACCTTGGTGTAATCAAGTTCTTCCAAGATCGACTTAATTTGCCTTTTCTTAAATATCAATATCCTAAGTTTTAAGATTAGTTACTCTTCAAGAGATGAGTATTATGCTTACAATACTTAGGGGAAAAGTTATCTTGGGATAAGGACTTCATAAGTCGTTGCTAGTTGAAGCTAGAATGTTCATTGAGGTCGATTTGGTAATTACTACCAATTTATGGTTTTGAATCCTAGTTAGTAGTTAAATGACAAGTACAATCGAGTATATATGCTAATATTTCCTTTATTGATCAATTGATGGAATACATGGAAGACTACAAGAGAAATTCACAAGTTGATTTCCAAATTAAGGTTTAGTATCTTAGAATTTAGTACAAGATTTTGGAATGAGAAAATTCCCCCAAAATGTGACCCCTAGGGTCTTACTTATAAAGGATTCAAACGCCTTCTGTAGAAATCGTGTGCCAAAACCCCCTTTTGTATCAACCTTTTAGTACCAATCCATGTCTACGCCTTCTGGCTTCGGTACCAACCTTAATCCTTTTCCATTTTCACTTCTTGGCATCGCCTATAATGCTTTCACCCAATAGCTAGGTATCGCTCCATTACCCTTGCTGCTTTCACTTTTGAATGCCAAATCCATGCTTCTGCGTTCGGGGATTCGGTTTCATGTCTTTGTCTTCGTGTCTTTGGCATTGACTTGTACATATGCTGCTTTCCTTGCCTTGGTATTCTCTTTATTCATCTTCGTTCATTCTTCGGTGTCGACACCAAGCTAACTGCTCACTACACGTTGCTATCTACAACGTGACTTTATTGCCATATTTTCTTGGTATTGGCACCAAGCTGTTTGTTCCCCTATGTTGGTTCCGATAGAATATTTACAAAGTCATTGTTCTGGCACCTTCTTTTCCAATACCCTCTTTATCCTTGGTATTGATTCCATCTTCGCAATCTTGTTATTTCGATATCGGTTTCGTTGTTATCGTTCCTAGCTTTCTGTGTCGGCTCCACTTGTTATGACTCCACTTCTTGGTGCCGGCTCCAGTCCTATCCGTTTCATTTCAGTGTCATCTTTATTCCTTTTATACCTTTTGCTATCAGTACCGGCTCCACCTCTACATCCTCCGGTTTTGGCATCGATCCAACACCACTCAAGCTTCTACTTTGGTGTTGTACGATACCCCTTTTTCTTGTCTTAGTTTCGGTATCGCCAGTATGAATTCTGTAGTAGCTTTTAGCCACCTAGTGAAGGCGTATTCCTGACTTTTCAAGTCAGTGGTTCAAACATCCGCCTCTTCCAGCCTATTAATACTCATTCTCGCTTTCTTTTGCTATTCTTTTCTATGTAAAATTTTCCTTTGTTCTTCTTCATTAATCTCCTACATTCAAATTTTTCCTAGTGCAAGCATCAAGAACTTCAATACGTCTACAGTTCTTAGGATATTCTGCTTCATTAATCGGAGTAAGTTTGTTTTGCGTTCTTTCGAAATGATTCGAAGTATTTTACTAGTTTCATTCCGTGATCATCATCAAATCCTTGATATTCATCTAAACAATTCAAATTCGTGTATGATTCTTAGGTTTTGATTGGATGATCTCGGAAGTTGCTAGTAAGCATCAATTTAATTATCCAATTGAATTAGTTGTTTAGAGATTTTAATTATTAAGCAATTATATTGGAATTAGTTGGTCCAATTACCAAATAGATTAGTGTAAATTGGTTTTGACCTTATTGCCAAATCGATCGCCGCTAATCACTTTTGGTTTGGTGGACAAATAACACCAATATTTTCTTTATTTCTCGCTCTTTCGAAAGCATATATTATATGATTCAGGGAAAATGTCGTTAGTTTGGAATGCATTCGAAAGATTAGAAACAACTTCTTTCTTATCATAAAATTACGATCTTTATGTGAATTTCTCTTTCTACGGCCCTTATGCATGTGATTTGTCTAATGAAATGGTAGATAATACGTGACATCATGGGGAAGAAACATACTGCAACTAAGCCTACTAAAAGTTCCGTTCTTACCATCTGAAACTTTGTCCTCGAAGAAGATTGGGGATGTTGAAAAGCACTTCTTGATCACTTCACAGGAGGAGATTAACGCTATTCTTCAGATTTCAACATTTCTAGAGTGAAAGCCATTCCTCCACGTATAATTGACACGATCATATTACCACTATAAGGGTATTTTGCCTATACCGCCATCCATATATGGCATGGAGGCTTTGTCCCTTTTCCAGATCTCATTGCCAAGTTCCTGCAATATCTGAACATTGCTCCCATCCTGCTTTCTCCTAATACCTATACCTACCTTTTAGGTCTAGCGCTTTTGTCGTTGGAAATTAATACATGTTTGAATGTATATAATAAAGCTATTTATTATGATTTTTAGGGATTTTTCTCATGATTTTACGATTTAATATGTATTTAATTATTTATAAAAGCTTACATATTTATTTAGTTTAATTAAATATAAATGGTTTTGAAAGTCAGAGGTTGCTATATTTTAAATGTATAAATTCTGAGATATATGACACAAATCTAAAAAGAAAATTTATCAACCAATAAAATTTTGTCAAATAATAGGTGGTTGATGAAATTATTACTTTAGATGGAGATTGTATTGTTTGTGAATTAATAACGATTCTTCCACCTTTTAAAGCAGTTGTTTCACTTCATTCATTGTCTTCGAAAGGATTCGTTTCCTTTTCTTCTGTAAAGAAGTAGACGGTGCTTAGGAAACTTAACATGGAGTGTTTCGAAGTAAGGGTGATTCGAAAAAGTGCTTTTAAGCAGTGCGTCACTTCACAAGTGGGAGCCGCGTTTTAAATTATTTTGAAACAACCAATTCCCAATTTTGTTTTTCTATGAAGTAGTTGCTTCGAGCGACGTTGTTTTACTTTAAAGCCACTTTCTTCGAAACATTTTTATAAACTAGTTTCGCTTCGAAGCCGTTTGCTTTGAATAGCTTTTCTTGCTTCGAATTAGCCGCTTTGAACCGCTTTTAAATTTGGTGTCAAACGGTTTGTGTTGCTGTTATGAGAAGCTTATGTTTTTCGAGCCCGAAGTGCATTTTTGCAGAATGAAGCGCTCTTAATTTTTGTTACCTCGAACACCGTCACTACACCAGAAATGTCAATTAGGCAGTGCTTTAAGCCATATCAAATGCAATTAGGCAGTGCTATGGGCTATATCAAATTTTGGTGTCTTTGTCAATTAGGCAGTGCTATGAGTCGTATTTAATTTTGTCATATCTAATCATCAATTAGATACAGCTCATAATCGTATCTAATTTTCAAATAGATATGGCTACGAGCCATATCTAATTGAAGATTAGATACAGCCATGAGTCGTATCTAATTTAAAATTAGATACGACTCATGGCACTACCTAATTGACAAAGACGCTAAAATTTGATATGGCCCATGGCCGTATCTATTTGAAGATTAGATACGACCATGAGCCGTATCTAATATAAAAAATAAAAAAATAAAATAAAAATGCATTTTTCTACATAAGCAACTACATCTAGATTCACAATATAAGCAACTACAACTGCAGCTACAAGAACGACGATTCTGCTCTTCAAACATGCAATAAGATATAAATAGAAGTTCAAATTTCCATTTCCTACATGCTAAATCTCAAATACAGGAAAAGAATGACATCTCAAGCTTCGTAAAATATGCTAAGTTATATAAATATGACAACAATGACATCGCGCAAGGTATTTTTCCATCCTTTGTGTCCAAATAACAGCAACGCAGCAACTAGTTCACTCAGATATTATATTTGGGTCGCTGTTGAAAACAGGGTAATATGTGCCAATTTCAAGTTGAGCTATTTTTTTCTGTACAAATTGAAGATATGAAGAGTGTCCATCTATCATATGCGAAACATTAACCTGTAAATCAGAAGGATCCAAGTCATTAATCGCTGATAAAAAAGAATGAGGAACCAAACAAATAAATATTATTCTTAGTGGTTACATTTTCTATTATGGGAACATCATCAACTTCTTGAATCCCATCCAGTCCTTTGGTAAACAAACTACAGCAAAAACGAACTATTAAAACAAACATACAAGAAAATCGATGATAAAAGTACAGGCGCTTACTGAATGCATACCTTGCGCGAAATGTCACCCCAAGTATCCAGCCATTTGTGGAATATGCATTTACAAACCTCCCAGAAACCATCCTAATTGTGACATAACAACAAATTTAGTGGCAATACAGGTACTAAATTATACACAAAAGATGCTGAAATTAGAAAACCAATTAACATAGAATTTTTTGTTAATATCGTTAGGTGATTGAAAGTAGCATTTTATATATAACTGACAAGTGTACCCAAACAAATAACACAAATATTCGTATTTTTAAAACAAAAACGAATGAATAAGTTGAAGGACTTTGTCAAAATAAAACATAAATCTGAAAACATAAATCTATAATATTTATGCACAAACCATCCTCTGTTTTGGTGTATATATATGTAGTGGTACATTGGGGGAAACTGTATACATGGATAAAGTAAAACTCAAGTCTACGACTAATCGAGAGAATTCAGGAAGATATGATAATAGTAAATGGCTTAATAGTCATGCATGGTAAAATGAATTTACAAGACCAAGGATGTGAAGATCACCGAACAAAGGTAATTTCGAAAGAACAAACGGGTTTTTGTGCCAGCTTTTGGGTTCATGTTTAGAGCTTTTCTAAACTATATCACCTCATGATAGGGATTCACATATTCATATTTTTAAATTTTATTAGCGTGAATAAGAATCCTAAACCCAGTTAAAAAATAAATATTAGACATAAATCTGAATATTATTGTTACCCTTCTTAATGCTTCAACTTCTCCCAGTGCTTTAGAAATGCATTGGGATGTAACGAATAGATCCTTAACTTTAGAAATGTATTGGGATGTAAGGTAGTCTGAAGTTGAAGGCTCATCTCAAATACATGTTAAGAGGTGAAACTTGGAGGATTGGCATGCTAACAGTGGTGCGGGTTAAGTCCGCAGTAGTAGCCCAGCGGTTAAGGACTTGCACCATGGTAACAGTGGTGAGGGTTCGAAACCCGGAATGGCATGTTAAAGCTTACCATGTGCATACGCTAAGATAAACCGCTTATGTGGTACTCCCGGACCGGGCTAGGTTCACTAGGGAGGGTTTTACGACTCCGGTCGGTTTCTCTCCTGAACAAATTCAAAGAAAAAAAACATGGAGGATTGGGTATGATATAGATGGAAAAAAATTCAAAGAGCAAATAAATCATGCTGATGGATAAATTAAAATTGGTAATAACATACCTTTATCAGCTACAACAATGGAATTCTTCAATCCACTACTTGCAGCAAGTGCTTCCACTTAACATGTACACTTAAGAGAGAAAGAATAGTTCAAAAGCAAGCAAAAAAAACATTAGAAATCTAAAAGAAAAAAATGTTGACTGTAAGAGATGCTGACAGTAAAATACCTAAATTTTAGATGCATATTACAACATCTTTTGTGCTTAACAGAATAACATATAGGAAAATTAATTTCAAACTTTGCCGTGAGATGAACAATGTCCCATACACCATCATAAAGTTGAGTTCAAAATAATTTCTTCCGAAAATGCAAAATAGTAATATCAGATAAACTTATATGCAGCTATGCAGACATATTTGAGCACTAATCCATTTCTTGAATTCAAACATAAATAGTATACTTTAATTATTAATATTGTTCAATTTTTCCTGTAAAAATGCCTATTTGAATACTTGTACGATGGAGTAACGAATCATGAATGCAAAAGGTGAATTATTGGTTCATTTTAAGTTAATTGTACAAATATGGCAAAAAAAATAGCTGAAAATCTGATTTTAAAATTAGCCAATTCATATATGGAATCATTAAATTAGCTTGCAACATTTACTTTAGATCCACCTACTGTTAATTCATAGCTGTTTGCAGATTACCTCCTATGATATGCCATCTCTAAAAAAACCTTCAATTTTGCTCAAGTTTTATGTTACTCTTGCAAAGAGAGGGAACAGAAAAGGAACTCCAATATTAGAACGGATTTAGTTGAAGTAAAATGGTTAACATTTCAATAAGCATCAAATTTAGCTCACATTTTATTTTGAAAATGATGCCAACAACATTCAGTTCAATTTATAAATCAATAAACAGATAAAATCATCTACTCCGCAGAAATTCTTTTTAAATCACTCAAACATGATCATCAATCTTCTATATAAGATTGATGCATATTCTACATTGATAACTGAGCCTCGGATGCAAAAGCTAACAGTCATGGTCTACTGATCGACCCTGAGTATTGAATGCATTAGATAATAATACATAGATGGAACAAATATCTATGAAATAATCAGAGATATCCTTGGGAATTTCGTGGTGGCATCCTACAATAACTATGCATTGGCCATTAAAATATCTTTGTTCAGGGACTTTTAAAAGAAACCATTAGATTTTTCAAAATATATAACATTTCTCACTTGATGAAACATTTGAAAATGTGTTGTTATATATTAAAAAAAAACTAAACCATGAAAAAAGGTCAAAAATGAACATGGTATACCATTAATCTGTTCAATTAGTTTCTCGGTTCACATTTTTCATCTAAATGTGAAAAAGGCAGATCAGATCGAAGAAAATATTCTATGTAGTTTTTTACAAAGGCATATCGGGAAAATAATTCACAGGTTTCTGCAAATTAAAAATATGATATCTATATTTGTATTTGTTAAAGATGGTTACTATGTCCGCAACTCTAGTGCGGGTGGTGGGGGTTCCTATCTCTCCAGGAAGAGGGAGAGGGTTCAATTCACTCCTCACGCACTTTAGTTCAAATAAGGGGGCTTACCATGTGCATAAGCTTGATGACCCCGCGGACCGATTTGATGCACCAGGGGGATTTTTACGGCAGTGTCGGTTTCTCCCCTGAAAAAATTCAAAAAAAAAAAAAAAAAAAAGATAGTTACTACATATCTTTGGAAATTTTAACTTTCAACTGTCAAAATCGAAATACAAAATTTCACGAATATAATTCTGATGGTATTCTATCCAAGTGTTATTAGCATATCAACCTGATCTTAAAATTCCTTAAATAAACAAGCACCCCTATCAGAAAAGAACACATTAACGTAACTGAAATAAAAGATATAGCAAGCTAAATAATCATTGTATATGCTTTAATCTATCACATTCCCTTGTAAGAAAATTGAAATATTCACGGAAGCACTCTTTAATATGTGGAAATAAGAAAAATAATGGAGAATTTAACCATATCCACAATACAATAAGTTTTATATTGAAAAACCAACTTATAAATATGTTTTTGTTATGGTTTGGTAAACTGAAGCCTTACCACTATACCATTGCTTTTGCAAACTTTCTGCAGTGTATATGTTTGTGAAGGACTCTTCAAATGCCTTGTCATCTACTCTGGTCAATCCATCATCATAGAAGTTATCTTTGGTAGAGATTACTAAATCAATGTCCAGTTCTTCACCAAACCATCCCATCTATGTACAAATTGAAATGTTCAGTCTATATTTTATAAATCTCTACTTTAACTATGGAAGGTGTAAGCATTGGTTAACATTTGAATAAAGCTTTTCTGTCTAAAATTTTGAATCCTTTTAGATTTATCTTAAATCTCTTATTGACTTCCTAAAACCTAGCAAATTAATCTCTAATAGATAAACAAATCCTATTTAAGATATGAAGAATATAGTTGTATCTGTATAATCTGGGTTTTGATAGTTTCAGTTAAAATTGCCATTTGATAAACTAAAAATTCAGGAAACTGTTGTAAATCATTCAATTCAATATTGCATCAGATTATAAATAACCTGGTTTTTATACATACTTACAAAACAACAAACATTTTCAGATATTATTAATCCTTACTAGCTGATATCTTTGTTTCTGTTTCCCCATGCTATTATCATGAGACATGTAGAAATAATCACTGAAATTAAAATGTAAATTCAGTTCATTGCCACAAAAACTAAAAATCACCTTCTACGGAAAAAACAGAACAAATTGCATTCATTGAACTAAAATCAAAAAAACATTTTTACACAATTTTAATTTATATATTGTAATGATGATAAATACCTGAGCGGCTACATTAGATTGATTAAAATCGCCTTTTCTTCCCCAATCGCCAACCACTAAGACACTCAATGATCCATCTTCCTTCGCCGCATGACCCAGCCTCATCAACTCACCCGTGTAGAAACTTAAAACAAATGTGACCAAAAGAAATAAAATGAAAGTAGTTATGGCCATGGCATGGATTGAGAATTTTGCCAGGGCGGAATATTGATTGCTTTCTTATTCTTGCAGTTGCGTGCATATTTATACACAAACGTTTCTTTATTCTTCATAGTATTAGAGGAAAATTAGAACAATAAAAACTAATGCTAAAGAAAATCAATACTGGTAAAAATTGGTAATATCGGAATCATTCTGCAAGTTCCTTCGCTTGTATTTCTTGTTTTCCTCGACAAATTCTTACCAATATCAAAAAAACTATAACAATATAAACTAATGCAAAAGAAAATCAATACTTGTAAAATTAAGGTAATATCGGAATCATTCTGCAAGTCCATAATTATGCTGGCGTGATCGATAAATTCGTCGCGATCTTCCAACTGGGAGGGCTCTTCTCCGATTTCACCATGATACTTCGCGATTTCAGACTCAACTAAAAACTAGGGTTAACAAAATAAAAGCTCACCATGATACTTTGTGATTTCAGAAATGCAGGATGAAGGAATATGCAATTTCTGGAGCAGATGAATTAAAATTAAAATGGATGAAAGGGAAAATGAAAACGAGGGAAATGAATTTGATACAGATCGTGGGAAATGAATAAATAGCGGGGGAGCGAAAGTATGATGTGCAAATGAAACGATCTGAAGCATGGCTGACCTATGGTAAGATTTCATGTGTTTGTAAAGGTGCGGATCGCTAATGAAAGTTGGCACGACTACGAGCACTATCAAATTTGATACGGCTTAAAGCCGTATCAAATATCTGCATCCGGGTTTGCCAAATTTGCTGTTTTGGTGCAGTATGTAGAGGTGTTTAAGCAGGTATTTTGCTTCAAAGTCATAGGGGAATAAAGCCAGCTATTTTGTTTCAAACTTACAAATAGTTATAATTTCTTTTGTTTTGAACTGTTTGGAATGATTTCGAACCAAAGCCTTTTAATGAACGGTTTTCCTTTGTTTCAAATGGTTTTGAATAAGTTTGAAAGCAAACCTTAAAATACTTATTTAAATGATTCTGACTTGATTACCATAAGTTTTGAAGTATGTTTTCTTCTAAGATTTCATAATATCTTCAACAATAATTTGAAAACATGTATTTGGCATAATTGTTTTATTTAGTAAATGCTTATCGAATTTCCTTGTTTTAAAAATGATATTCGAAGGGATTATATAATAAAATCCTATGTTTTCAAGGAAATTGCTGTAAAGATTCAATATTGTATTTTACTAAACTGATATTCTCTTCATCATTAGATAGATGACAATTGAAATTGTTCTCATTGCCAAAATCATTTGAAAAGCTGTTCACATTTACGTTTTGACTTTGAAATTCATTATCGAGATCGAAATTGAAGTAGCATGGGTTATAATCAAAATTATTTGAATTTTGAAGTGAATTCAAATTTTGATTATTTTGAATACTTTGACTCAAGTTATTACACAAGTGTAAATCACACCATTCATTTATCCTTTGATTTTGTCGTATAACATGTTCAAGCAAAGATTTCATTCTTATTTCAAAAATTGTGGCTTGATCGTTATTATAAAAATTTTGTGGTACAAAATACGAATTGTTTGTACAATGGTAGTTATCAAAATATTCATACGAATTTTTTGTGAAGTTATATGGATTATATTAAATTTCATAGCTATCGTAAAATTCTGTCAAGTAAGGAAATTAAAACATTTCCAAGAAAATAATTCTTTTTTATTTTTGTTTTTTGGTTTTATTTTTAAATGAGAAAAGGAAATAAATATTTACAAATGAAAATTGTTTTTTGGATTTTTATTTCTACCTTTTTTTGGGATTTTTGAAAGTTTTTTTAAACGAAATGCTTAAATAAAAATGGAAATAAATTATTTGAAAAAAATCATTATTTTGGATTTTTATATTTTCTTTTTAAAGAGGAAAGGTAAAGAAGCAAATTTACATAAAGTAAATGTGTTTTTTTTTCCTTTTTTTTGTATATGCTTGAACCTAATTCAACTATATGATTGCAAATGACATATTTACAATTTTTCTAAAATTATGTACTGACTCTTTGATTAATTTCAACAAAAGATTTCTCGACCAGGTGATGGACATGGGTTAACGGTGCACTAGGAATCACCCAATCAATGCGGCCGAAGGTTTAAGTATCTTCAGAGAATCAATCGTTATAATATTTATGAATCACCGTAACATTATAGATGATTATTGCTTTGTCGCAGCCTAGACACTAAGAAATAAATCGTTGGAAAGAAATCAACTTGTCAAAAATATAATAATGCCCTTAGAAAATAAAAACAAAATAAGATGAAGGCAAAATAGAAAATAAACGTGAATTGACAATGCAAATACAAATGGATTTTTGTTTTGATTTTGGATTGATGATTTTTTTTTAAATATTTAAATTCAAATGCGAGCAACCAATAATGCAATGAAATAAAAATAAAAATTAGAGAACGATACAAGAGCGTGCAAATTTACTAGCAATTTATTTAGTAGAATTTTTTTGTGCTTTCAAAGCAAGCAAGGCTTCCTATTGATTTTCTACAACCTGAAGTAAAGATTTAAACACAACTTTATTTAACAAGATAGAATATTCACATGAGAACTTAACATTTAGAAAAACGATAACACAAGAACATAATTTCCAAAGGAATGATGCTTCAAAAATCATTTTTTAAGAACTTTACTTAAACAAAATTTCAAATAGGAAATATTTTTCTTTCCTTTTTTTTTTGTTTTTGTTTTTGTTTTTTATGAAAATAAAACTAACAAAAGTTTCTCACAACTCAAACAAAAAGGGAAACACACAACTCAAACAAATAGGAAAACACACAACTCAACCTAAACAAGGTAAATTAGAAAGGGAAACAACTCACAATTTAAACAATTTTATCAAAAAAAACTCACAACTTAAACAAGCTAAAACATCGATTACTCCGTTCCCCCAAAACAAAAAAAAACAAAACAAAACAAGTGTGTGGAGGCTGATTGTTGTGGTGGTCATTGTTGGTTTCAAGTGCATGATCTGTGTGTATGGGGGTGATGAAGGAGGGCTGTTAGGAGATGGAGGCGTGAATGGTTTGAACTGTGTATGTGTGTAGTTGCAATGGCAGTTTGGTTTTTTAGCAGAGAGAAGGAAATGTGGGCGGTTATTTGGTGAGGTTGACACAGTGGTTGAGTTGGTTTGTAAGTTGGTGGAGAGGTAAGAAGATGATGATGGTGGACTGGTATGGGGATGTAGATGGTTGCCGAGTGTGTGGGGCTGATGGAAGTGATAAGGCATTTGAGATGGTGTATGAATGGTGTAGTTTGAATAGTCTGTTTTTGAATGGGTAGTGAGGATGGCAAGTGGTAATTGTTGGTAATGTGAGTATATGCAGAAGTGAGGTTTGAGGAATGAAATGTGGTGTGCATGTTATTTGACAGTGGTGACAATTTCTGGGTTATCACAGAAGAAATGCCTATATCTCTTCCTCAATTGTTGCTTGCGCTCAATGCAGTACTCACAATTTATGGGTTCTTCAGCACCTCTGACAACAATGGAATGATCTTCCCCTTCCATTTCACCTCTTTTGTGGGTATCCTCCGTTTTGGATGTATTGGGCTTGATTTTTTAGTTTCATTTGTTTTCTAACTTCTGTTATAAACACTATATCTTCACACAATTATTATATTGGTTATGTAATTACAACAAATGTACTGCTAATTAGCCTACCTTCACACATACTGACTGCAACGAAGTGATCTTGCCCTTCCATTTCACCTATTTTGTGGGTATGCTTCTTTTCAAATGTATTGGACTGAATCCACTGATCCTTCTTCTTTTGCTTCATAACTTGTATTACAAATATCATTATCACATACATACATACATACATATATACATACATACATATATATATATATATATGTATGTATGTATGTATGTATGTATGTATATATGGAACGTATAACATTATCTTCCATTCAAAATGCCATTAATGTACTGTGATAAGCTACCTGCATACTTACCACCACCTCTGGTTGCATTGCCATGAATATCGTGCCTTTCTTTTTCCCCTCTTTTGTAGGCATGATCATTCATCGTGATTTTCTTTTTCTTCAAAAATTCTGTTTTACAAATGTATTGGAATGCATTTTCTTTATTATTCAAAACATGCTGGACATCTTTTATCATTTACTTATCAATTCATACCAAATCCTAAAAATTCACATAGCTTACGGAATTAAATAAATGATTTTTTCAATTCACACAAGAAAAAAATTGTTTCCAAGCTTATCGAATAAAATAAATGATCTTTTCAATTCACATACAAAGAATAATAAAGAAGAACAAATATAAAATGTAATATAAAGACAATCTTGGTTATTGTCCAATTACAGGGGTGGCTAATCCAATCTAGCAGCAACATTCGTTTGGTGTAGCTCAAACTACATGTACCCAATACTATAAAGAACATATAGCCCGTCATTTTTAATTTGGTCATACATGTTCTTTTCTTTTCAACAATGTATGTTGTACCCTTCTATATTTAAACTCAATGCATCTTGCACTCTTCCATGTCTTATAATACACAGTTGTACTGCCACTTTGTTATATCTTCCTGTGCAATAGGGATATGATAACAGACTTCATAATATCCTGTGCAATAGGGATATGAATCTTTAATTAGATTGAAATGATCGAGAATGGAGTATCACCAGTTTTGCTCCAAAGCGATAGTTAAATCTTTAATTAAATTTGAACGTGAAATGGTAATTGAATTTATCGATAACACAGTGGTGTTAGATATGAAGTATTACCAGTTTTACTTCATGGGATGAATAGGTTGGGGTTGGGAAATTTAACAAATGATTACTTTGGTAAGGTTCGTTAATCCCGACTAGTTTGGATAAACCATAATTTGGTTTGAATTGATATTCAAAAGAAGATTAAAGAATAAATTTAAAAGAATTTATCTTTGGTAAGATTAATGGGAACCTTTCCCTATAGATGTGAATATTTGAATAAAAGAATATTCTGAATTGGAATGAGGCGTATGTTGTGCTTGTGTAACACTTGTTTATTATATACGTGAGTTATTCAGAAAGACCGGGTTTATCCCATTTTGAATAACTGATTCGACGAGGTGTCGAGGATGAAGACGGTGGTCGAAGACCAGAGGTTTTCACATCGTTTGGATAATTACTGATGATCTTGATTGGGCTGTACACCCAAGAGGAGGGAATCAGTTGGTGATCGTCCAGACGTACTTGGAGATCGATGGATATGCAAGGAATGAGGTTCCTCCGGTTTCGTTCAGACCCAGAACGGACTTGTAAATGAATGTGTGTCTGACATCGGATTTTATTCTGTGTGATTGATATCAGTTGCATAGCGTGAATTGCCTGTGTGGCATACTGAGATGCAAATGATCAAGGCTTCTGTTGAAAAGCAAAGTCCTGTGGTTGATGATCAAAGCACCGTCTGTGTGGCATAACTTTGTGTAATATTAATTCGCGAGCCTCACACCTCGGTTGTGAACCAGAAACGGGAGAGGACATCAGGGAGGGCATGCGTTTCTTTCTAGCTAGGGTGGTGTCAGTGACCTACCAGCCCTGACATTTATATTATTTTCATCTGTGTGGTTGTTGGATTGCGAGGCGCCTCGGATATATCGGTCGATCCGGGACCGATGGAGTCATTGGACTCATTGACGCCCCATAGGGCGGGGAAACGCAGTGTTCAGACATTTTAATCCACATCGGTGGCTTTTCTACGCGCTTGCCTGAGACACGGACTAGAGCGTCTCGAAACGGTGAGGACGATCCCTTGCCTCGGTTCACAGACGGAAATCCAACTTCCAATACGAGACATTTGCGGTTTTGATTGTAAACCTATATATGGCGACATGATATATGGTACCCATGCCGTCTATGATTGATACTTATGATTGAATTTGTTTTGAAATTATGCACTTATAGTAATAATAAAAGATGAGATTTAGCGTATCAAGCATTCTTTGGCTATTATAAGGTAAAACCCTATCCTCCGACTTGTGTTGCATTGTGTGATGGGACTTGGGTCTTATAATAGCTTCATTGTTCTTTATTTAACATTGCGTTGTTGTTTTATGCACTGGTATTCTTGGGAGGAAACCCGTTCTGTGTTATACGACGTGGTCCCTTGATTTACCTAACATTAAAATAAAGATTAATAACTGTTTTAGTTCTCACACCAGTCATATGACTGACCTGGAGTTTATTGTTTTAACCTAAACTCTGGGTGCCCCTATTTCCGCATGGGCAGCTAGCAGTTTTGGTTTTGCAGATTTATATTCACAGGATCCTGATTTACAGCTGGAATGATACTCGGAAAGCTCTATATCCGTTTATCTCTTTCAGTTGTGTTTTGTATTATTTTCCGTTGTTATGTAATGTATTGTAATCTCTGATATTTTTTGATGTGTAATATTGATACATACTCTGTATATTCTTGTATTCTGATGGAATTGTTGTAATTAGCAATGAAATGTTCTTCTGTTTGCATTCTGATTGGTCGTGTTCTCAAAGCAATCAGGGGTTTCGAACGGTCTTGGTCGGTTTAGCGATCGATTCGGATCGTGCGAAATTCCTTGTTGTAACATCTTGAGTGCCCAATTTTGTACGGGCAGTCAAGTAGTCGGGATTTACAAATACATGAAGAGCTGGAGCAGGAGGCTTTAGAATTATATAGCTATGGTTATTTCCGCTGTGATCTAAGTGTTGTACTTTGGAAATGATATGTATATTCAAGTACATATTTATATTTCAAAGTTATGTTATATATTATATGTAATTCGTTCCGCTATGAGGTTCGTGTTACTCTGATGTTGTGTTGTTCTTCTTGTTCTATTCTAAGTTTCTATCTTATCTATTCTCACCCTCTAACTTCTTTCATGGACTATCCGGTATTTTCGATGCTTGAGTAGTCGACATTGAGTTTATGTCGAGTACTCAGGATCGCAAAAACCCCAGGTCGTTACAACATGTGTGTATGTAATCCATATAAATAAAATTATATGGTAATTGACTGTATCTGATTCCAATTCAGAATTAACGAATATTTTAAAATAATATTCAGTGAATATTGAAGTATGAAGTCGTGTTAAGTAGTTAAACGCCATTTTAACACGAACGGGAATTTTGTCGATTTTATTCATTTTATAATGAATATCGAAAAGTGATTTCAAAATTTGATATTTTGAAAATATTATCATTTTAATATCAAAATGATATGGAATATTCAAATTTGATTTGAAATGAAATGGAAATCGTTTTAAATTGAATTTAAAACAAATTTATTAAGGAATATTCAATTTTGATTTGAAATTTGAAATGAAATGGAATCCGTTTTAAAATGAATTTAAAACAAATTTATTAAGGAATATTCAAATTTGATTTGAAATTTGAAAATGAAGTTGAAATCGTTTTTGAAACGAATTTAAAATGATTTATAAAATTTGTTTTAAATGGAAATCGATGAAATATATAATATATATAATATAATGGCCTGAATAGAACGCACCGCGTCACGGTAGTTCGCGAATTTCGACCATCGACTTCGAATGGACATTACGGGAGATCCGATCGTTGGATTATCCTAAAACCGGAACCGTTGGGTTCGAATCGGAAAGAGCTTTCCAACCAATACAAGAAATTTTAAATCTAATGGTTGGATTTGGAATTATGTCCAAATCAAATTTGGAAAAGGTCGTTGTAAGTGCAGTTCGATGGCCTTTTATGGAAATCGACTGTACTGGCCTTGATAAATTTATAAAAAATATCAATAATTTGGGTAAAATCATAATAAATGATTAGGAAAGAATTGGGTTGAAAAATTCCATATTTGAAAAGATAAAAATATATTTTTATCAAAATGAACTAGTTATTAACTAGATTTGAAATCCAATAATTTTTGAATAAAATAAAATTGGATTTGAAATGGTTTTAAAAATAACCAGGATTTCCAATATATAAATTGGAATGGTGTAACGACCTAGAAAATCTGAACCAATTTAAATTTTTTAAATTGGCTAAAATAATGGATTTTAAATATTTAAAATAAATATTTTAAGTAATGGCGATGAAAATTGAGTTTGAATCAACAATTGAAAACGAATATAATTAATTATAATTATAAACAAGGCCTGAAAGGGCGCTGTAGTTTCAAAAATCGAATTCAAACTTTGTCGGACTATACCGGGTGCAAAACAAAACGAATTTTAGTGAAACCAAAAATATTTAAATCTGTTAGTGAATACCTTTCCAACGAATCTGAAAAACCGAAATTTGATAGCGGGAATCAAAAGATATGTCCAGTTGAAAATTCTGAATAGTCGCTATGGAATTCAGGCCCTTAAAAATGGAAATTTTGCAAACGACCTCGGATTTCGACGAAACCACTTTTGTTGGGTCTGTGATGTCAAATTATTGTTAGGTTTCAAATTTCATAATTTTTCGAATCAATATGTGAGCGTGGCAAAGGAAAACGCGTTTGACCAGTTTCAGTTGATTTTAATCGACTGGAAAATGGCCATTTTTCCAACGGTCTCAGAATTCGACGAAACTAGTTTTGATAGGACCGTATCGTCAATACGAAGCTAGAAAATATTTTTCTGGAATTTTCTAGTTAGTATGTGACCCCGGTAATTTGAAATGTACGTTTAAAATTCAATATAGTGATTTAAATGTAAATTCAACGGAAACTGATCAAAACGTTCGAATCAGCTTACGATACATATTCCATTGTGTTCGAAACAGGGGTAATTAGCTAGGGACGACGGTCGGGGGGTTTGAAATGGGGTTCGAATTAAAAAGTTGCTTTATTAAAATAAATTGAATTAAATATATATATTTCTTTATAACAACCCCCCTTTTTTTTCTTCCTTCAGTCAAAAATTAGGTCAAATAAAAAAAAACCTCGCTGCCTTCCCGCTCGTCGCCCACCACCAGAGCGCCGTCCACCCCATCTGACCTCCGCCAGGCCCCAAGTTGACGAGACCCCCCCTTTCCTAATCGAACGCTACCCAGACCCCCCCTTTCCCCTCACGAATCGAGCAGCGTTGCGCAGTCCATCGCGACCCCACCTCGCCCCTCTGCCATGACCGCCGAACCCCTCCCCATTCCGCCGCCACTGGCCATCCCCACTACCTCAGACCCGACAGCGAGCACTCCTCCATCCTCTTAAATCGCAACCATTTCCTCTGCTAATATCCAATGTAAGTCTTTAATTATTGATAATATTTTTCTTTATTATTTATTATTTTAGATAATCAGTTTATATGTGTAGTTAATAAAGAAGATTTTAATTTTAGTTTATATATAGTTAAGCATTGATTTATATTCAGATTTCTAAAAGGAAAAAAATGAGATTTTATAAAGGGGAAAGGCGAGATTTTTAAATAGTAAAAATATGATTTTTATATATTGAACATCGAAGTAAAAAATTCGATTTTTAAATATTGAATAGTATAATAAAAATTCAATTTTTATATATTGAATAACGAAGTAAAAATTCGATCTTTACATATGTAGTGAATACGGGCAACGAAAGCGACAAAAGGCGAGAACGGTGAAGATTTATGCAAAGAAGAGTCGTGGGATTGAATTAGCTATTCGGTGAGAATTTCTCACTCTTCAATTTCTTTTTCTAACCATATATATGTGTGTGGAAATAAAAGTGAATTGCTATATATAAATAAATATATATATATATACGCCCCTCGTCCACAAACCATGGACGATATTTATTGATTGAAATTGTTGTAAAAATTGATTGATAGCGAATGGTTGTTTGGGATTGTTTGTAGTTGATATTGATTGATTGTGGTTGGAAAATACCTGTTTGTGGTTGAAAAATATTTGGTTGAAACCACATAGGATTAGTTTGTGGAAATGAAATAAATATATACATGCCGCCTGCGTGCGAACTAGATGCATGATCCCCATTGTCAAAAACCGCGAGGTTTTAAGGTAGAGCGAGGAGCCGTACTAGGGACGGTCCCGGTTTTAACTACCCTGCCGTTATGCTGCCGAAATTTTGAATAATATTCGTGTGTTTGAATTATCTTCATTTGCTAAAACTATATTTATTCATTGAATAGAAAACCTTCATGTGTTGAATCGATATTCATTCGTTGATTAGAAATTCATGTGTTGAATGGTATTCGCGTTATAAATATAAAAATCACATTTTTATCTATATATAGAAACTATAGAAAACCTTCATGTGTTGAATCGATATTCATTCGTTGATTAGAAATTCATGTGTTGAATGGTATTCGCGTTATAAATATAAAAATCACATTTTTATCTATATATAGAAACTATAGAAAACCTTCATGTGTTGAATCGATATTCATTCGTTGATTAGAAATTCATGTGTTGAATGGTATTCGCGTTATAAATATAGAAATCACATTTTTATCTATATATAGAAACTATAGAAAACCTTCATGTGTTGAATTGATATTCATTCGTTGATTAGAAATTCATGTGTTGAATGGTATTCATATTTTGAAATAAATTGTTTGATAATAAAAATCACCTTTTATCGACTATATGAACTGTGTAAAATAATCTCGTTTTGAAAGAAATTGTTTTATAAGAAAATGATAAATGATAAGAACTATATATATGTACATGCATATTCATTGAACAGGTTATAGCAAAGGGGCTAGAGAAGAGGAATAAAATTTTGTGCCCGACAAATAGGTACACATTTACTGTTTTGTTTGGGTGATGATTTTATGAGCCTGTTGGCTAGCCGCTTGGCTTTTTCTTTTTCTTTTTGAGATTAGAAGGTCCGGGAAAGCTATTTGCGATTTCCCGATGCTCCCGGTGCAGGGGAGGTTATGGCGAAATTTTCCAAAATTTTAAGGCGTTAGTGAAATATTTGAAGTGAAAACGATATTGAAATTGTTGAATGAACTATATTTATATAATTATATAAATGTAAATAAAATTAAAACGAAACGTGGCCGTGCAGTTCGCATTTTGAAACCGTGATTTCAAACAACTAGTACGGGGAATCCGACCATTGGATTTTCCCGAAATCGCAACCGTCGGGTTCGCCTTGGAAATATCTTCCCAACGGCACCAACTTTGTAAAAATCCAACGGTTGGATTGTCCGGAATGTTTAATTCAAATCTGAAGAAAAACAGCGCCAGAAGCGATTATATTTATATATATATATAAATATAATTATATATTTAATCGAATAACGACGCTGCAGTTCGTATTTTGAAATCGAAAATTCAAACGATTGTACCGGGAGATCCGACCGTCGGATTTTCCCGAAACTGGAACCGTTGGATTCATTTTGAAAAGACCTTTCTAATGATGTAAATTTTTTGAAGATCCAACGGTTAGATTTTCAGATATGTGTAAATCAAATATGAAGAAAAACAGCGCCACGGCCGCGTTATGGCCCGAAGCGTCGTTTTGAATAAATTAGCTATTTTTAAATAAATAAAAATAGCGATAAATTGTTATAAAATATCATAAGCGATATGGAATGGAAATAAACTGAATTTGCTCGATTTGTGTGGCTTTTGATGGTTGAATGTGTTTATTGTGAAAATTACATTAAAGAACAAGATTGGTGTTGTCAAATAATTTAACCATTGAAATAAATTGATTTGAAATTCTAAATATACGTGAATTATTTGAAAAGGCCGAGTTAATTCTCATTTCAAATGATTGACCGACGATTGAAATTCGAAGATGAAGACGACGGTCGAAGACCGGAGATCTTCACCTCGTTTGGATGGTAACCGAGGTCCTGATTGGGAGGCATCCCGAAATACAGATAATGAGTGGTGATCGTCCAGACGTACGTGGTGATCGATGGGTTTGCGAGGTATTTAGTGCCTCCGGTTTCGTTCAGACCCAGAACGGACTTGTAAATGGACTGTGTGTCTGACATTGGATTTTATTCTGTGTGGGTTGATCTCTATTAAATATACATCTGTTTGGTGGCGGAGAATTTATTCTTTTGCTTAACGCTCTTCTCTGAAACGCACGAGCTCATAGGTTGTATATCGATGGACATCAGTCGCATGGCATGAATTGCCTGTGTGGCATGCTAAGATGCAGTGATCAGGGCTTCTGTTGAAAAGCAAAGTCTTGTGGTGATGATCAAAGCACCGCCTGTGTGGCGTAGCTTTGTGTATAACGTAAATTCGCGAGCCTCACACCCCGGTATGAACCAGAAACGGGAGAAGGACCTCAGGGAGGGCATGCGTTTCTTTCTAGCTAGGGTGGTGTCAGTGACCTACCAGCCCTGACATTTATATACTTTTCACCTATGTGGTTGTTGCTGTTACGAGGTGCCTCGGTTTGATCGGACGATCCGGGTCCGATGGAGTCATTCTTTGGCTCGTTGACGCCCCAAAGGGCGGGGAGACGTATTGTTCAGGCATAATAATCCACATCGGTGGACCGGCCCTGACGATCCAAGGCTTGCCTGCGCGCTTGCCTGAGACACGGGCTAGAGCGTCTCGAATTCGGTAAGGACTATCTTTTGCCTTGGTTCATGACGGAAATCCAACTTCCAAATACGACATCGTGCGGTTTTGATTGTATATATATCTGGCGACATGATATATGGTACCCATGCCGTCTATGATTGATAGTTATGATTTGAAATTGTTTTCAAAACATATATACACTAACAATAATATCAAATGCCTTTGTTTTGTTCGTATCAAGCATATTTTGACCGTTATAAGGTAAAAACTCTATCCTCCGGTTTGCGTTGCATTGTGTGATGGGAACTGAGTCTTATAACGGCTTCATTTTTATAAAAGGCATAGCGATGTTTAAAAGAAAGATTTGTTTCAAAGCACTGGCAATCCAATGGAGTAAACCCGTTCCACGAAAGTGGCGTGGTCCTGTGATTAGCCATATTATATATGTGTTGAGTAGATTTCTCATACCAGTCCCATGACTGACTCGTAGTTTGTTTCACTTTCAAACTCGGGTGCCCCCTTTTTCTACACGGGCAGCCTTGTATTCAGGTTTAGCTGGTTATTTCTGGATAGCTGGAGCTGAAGATGGATTCTATTATTTATCTCTTTTTATGCTGTTCAGCTCCAATTGTGCATATTTTGTTTATTTCCACTGTAGACATTTATGTATAGCTGAACTGTATTTGTACTAAGTAAGATCCTGTATACTGTGTAACTCTGATGATTCCTTTTATCCAGTATATTCTATTGTTCATTATCTGGTGTATTTATTTAATTTTGTTCTGCTATTATCCGTTCTGTGTTATATTCCAAAGATAACCCTTGTCTCCGTGAGAACGGGATTTCGGGTCGTCTCAACGTGGTATCAGAGCTTTGGTTAAGCTTAGTTCTGGAATATAACATTTGAACGAACTCGTCAGAAATAGAACCAGTAGTGTTCTAGGACGGGTAACTCTATACAGATAGGATCAACAATGTCCTAGTATGAGTAAAGCAGAATGAAATTACACCTTGATAGACACATTTACACTTGAAGTATATGTTTCTATGTTTGAAAATTTTCTTTTCTGTGACCTGACACTTGATCTGTTAATTGCAGAAGTACTAGGAAAATGAGTGCCAGAAACAGAAGGAATACAGAACCCGATCTAGAGGCTCTATTAAAGAGATATCGAAATCTGAACGGAGCACAGTTCTCGGGCAATGAATCTATAATTCAAACTCAAGCTTGGATGAGTTCTGTCGAAAGAATATTTGAGCGTATCCAGCTGAGGGACGACCAGAAACGGTTAGTAGCATCTTGGGCGCTCAAAGAAGAAGGTTTAATCTGGTGGGAAACAATCATCAAAGATAATCCAGAAGGTGATATCACCTACGACAGATTCAAAGTGATTTTCTTAGGAAGATTTACTCCTCCCGAAGCAACCGAGAGATTATGTGATGAATTTTCTTATCTAATACAAGGTGATATGACCATCCCAGAATATCATAAGAAATTCAATGAACTTGCTCACTTTGCTCCTCATCTGATTCAAGATCCAAGGAGGAAAAATCTGAGATTTATTCATGGCCTGCAAAGGAAATATCAGAATAGTGTAATGAGGAATGTGAAGCTTCCTTTTTCTGAAATGATATACATGACTTATCAGTATGAAGATCTCCATAAGAAAGGAATGTTGTGCGACGAAGAAGAAGTTCGTTGTGGTGACAAAGAAGAGTCGGAAACTGATCTACCAGAAGCCAGTACGAGGGCTGAGGCCAATGAGAAGCCCAATGCTAAGAGAAAAAGGGCTAAGTCTGGGAAAGAACCGGTAACAACAGCTATTTGCTCTAACTGCCATCTGAAAGGGCATTTGTCGATAAACTGCGGGCCTTTAAATAAGCAATTAAAAGGTGGACTTCGATCCAAAGAAGGATTTCAAGCGAATAGAAAATGCAATCTCTGCCATCAGTTCGGTCATATAAAGCGAGATTGCTGGCTGTTGAAAAGGGCTAAAGAAGCTCAGGTAAATGAAGTGGCCGAATTGCCTGCATCTTCGTCTGATCAGGAAAGGGCTGGTGTTTTAGAAGGAACGCTTACTGTCAAAAATATTCCAGTCAAAGTACTGTTTGACACAGGCGCATCCCGAAGCTTCATTTCCAAAGATGCAGCTAAGAAACTGGACTTGAATTTGAAGAAGCTCAAGGAACCAATGACTGTCCAGAATCCGGTTGGGGGTTCCATCGATCTCAGTTGGATTTGTGGAGTGTCGGTTTCTTTCTCTCGATATCGGTTTCCTACCATCGCAGTCGTCATGAATTTTAAAGAGTTTGATCTTATCTTGGGGTTAGACTGGTTGACCAAATATGAAGCTAAAGTTAAATGCGCCGACAGAGTCATAAAGGCAAAGATTAAATCAGGTGATTATATAACCATTCCTTGTGAAGGTCAGAATGCTAATAGAAAAGACTTCTGGGCAGCTTTGAATGTTTCTCCAGCCCAAATAGAAAATATCCCTGAAGTTGCAGAGGATATTCCTGACCTCATCAAAGATATTCCTATCGTCAAAAATTATGCGGATGTGTTTGAAGAAGTTGTTCGCTTACCTCCGCAGAGAGAAATAGATTTCAAGATTGCTTTGATTCCCAATGCCAGGCCGGTAGTTCACGCTATTCGAAGATTGTCCTTGAAAGAGAAAGAAGAACTTGACAGTCAAACACGACAGCTAGTATGGAAAGGTCTGATCATGCCCAGTTTCTCTGATTGGGGAGCAGCAGTGGTTTTTGTCCCAAAATCGGACGGTACTCTACGTTTATGTGTGGATTATCGTGATCTGAACAAACAGACAATAAAGAACAAATATCCATTGCCGCGGATTGAAGATTTGTTGGATCGATTAAATGGAGCACAAGTATTTTCACAAATGGACCTAGCTACAGGCTTCCATCAACTTCGAATTGCTGAAGAGTGTGTTCCAATGACAGCGTTCAGAGGCCCCAACTTATTCTATGAGTGGTTAGTAATGCCATTCGGCTTATGTAACGCTCCAGCTTACTTCGTCGATCTGATGAACAGAGTATTCAGAGGAGTATTGAATAAATTTGTTCTGGTTTTCATTGACGGTATTCTAATCTTCTCTAAATCAAAGGCCGAACATGAAAAGCATCTGGAACAAGTGTTAGAAATTCTGAGACGGAATGTATTAAAAGCCAAATTTTCCAAGTGTATCTTCTGGCAAGATGAAGTAAAATTTCTGGGCCACGTTGTATCGAAAGAAGCAATTGCTGTGGATCCAAGCAAAATCACAGCTATTCAGAATTGGAAGCAGCCCAGTACTCCCACTGAAGTCCGCAGTTTTCTCGGATTGGCTAGCTATTACCGGAAGTTCGTTAAAAACTTTTCAAAGATATCTGGTCATTTAACGAAGCTTACAAAGAAGCACTCTAAATTCAAATGGACTCCAGAAAGTGAGGAGGCTTTCGAAGAGCTAAAGTTAAGACTAACGACTGCTCCAGTGTTAACTATAATCGATGGCAACCAAGATTTGAAAGTCTGGACTGATGCTTCTAGAGAAGGCCTTGGGGTAGTGTTAATGCAAAGAGGCCAAGTGATTGCTTATGCTAGCCGTCAACTGAAGCCACACGAGAAGAACTACGTAACTCATGATCTTGAGTTATTAGCTATTGTGTTCGCTTTGAAAATCTGGAGACACTATCTTCTGGGCGAGGGATTTGAACTGTTTACAGATCACTAGTCGTTAAAGTATCTGTTCACTCAGAAAGACCTGAATTTGAGGCAGCAACGTTGGCTGGAGTTTCTTGCAGCATATGACTTTGAAATTATATATACTCCAGGAAAAGCCAATGTCGTGGCTGATGCGTTAAGCAGAAAGAATGAAATGATCGCCAGTTTTATTATCACGACTTCATTGCTAGATAAGATATCTGCTCTTCAGGAGGATGATCACTTCATTCAGAAGATCAGAGGGATAATTCAACAAGGCGAACCCTCGAGTTTTCAAGTTGATGGTGATGGGATTTTAAGGCTCAAAGGTCGAATCTGTGTCCCTAACATTCCTGAACTTTGAAAGGAAGTACTGGATGAATGCCACAAGTCAAAACTCAGTATCCATCCGGGAGTAAGCAAAATGTATAATGACATCAAACGCACTTTCTGGTGGAAGTCGATGAAAAGGGACATTTCCTTATATGTTAGCCGATGTCCTACTTGCCAGCTAGTCAAAAGTGACCAACAGAAATTGGCTGGATTGTTACAACCGCTAGAAGTTCCTGGTTGGAAGTGGGAGCATATCTCCATGGATTTCATTGATGGTCTGCCCAGAACCAGAAAAGGGAATGACAGTATTTGGGTGATCGTAGATTGCTTCACGAAGACCGCCCATTTCATACCTGTCAGATCAAATAGAACCGCTCAGAGTCTGGCGCAGATATACTTCAGGAAAATAGTTAGACTGCATGGAGTGCCGCTCAGTATAGTAAGTGATAGAGATACAATATTCACTAGCAAATTCTAGGAAGCATTTCAAGTCGAGCTGGGAACAAAGTTAAACTTGAGCACCGCTTATCATCCTCAGACAGACGGTCAGACTGAGAGGGTGAATCGCAATTTAGAAGATCTATTACGGGAATGTGTTCTAGATTTCGGTGGATCATGGGAAGACCATCTGCATTTGGCTGAATTCTCTTATAACAACAGCTACCAGGCGAGTCTGACAATGTCGCCATTCGAAGCAATGTATGGTAGACCTTGCCGATCTCCTGCTTGTTGGTCGAGCCTGGAAATAGACTTGTGTTTGGGCCTGATATGATTCGGGAAGCTGCTGACAAAGTCGATTTTATTAAGAAGCGATTACTCGCCGCTCAAAGCCGACAAAAGAGCAATGCCGATAGAAGGAGAAGAGATATATCCTTTGAAGTTGGCGACTATGTATATTTGAAAGTATCGCCGATGAGAGGAGTTATCCGGTTCGGTAAAACTGGAAAGTTAGCGCCCAAATTTATTGGTCCGTTTCCTATTCTGGAACGGATCGGAACTCTCGCTTATAGGGTCAAACTGCCTAATTGGTTGCCTGAAATTCATGATGTATTTCACATATCTCAACTTCGAAAGCACGTTCATGATCTAGACTTGATCGTGGAAGAAGAAGCTCAACATGACATTGAAATAACCCCAGAATTAGCTGTGAGAAGAGAGCCACTAAAGATAATAGGCAAAGAAACCAAAGAGCTAAGGAACAAGAAGGTTCGCTTAGTCAAAGTGCAATGGAGTGGAGATCCGCGAGATTGTACTTGGGAAACTGAGGAGAGCATTCAGAAGGCTTATCCAAGATGCCGAGTAGATATCTCTGATTGACTCTGGTGCAAGGTACATTTACCCTACTTTGCACTACCATTCAATTCTCTACTCTATTGTTATTTTCTTTTCATAGATGTACACTTTTAATTATATAGTCTGAATGATTTTTAAAGGGTATAGGATTTGATTAGTATATTTTTGAAGGTTAAAAACAATTGGATTGGTTGTTGTGTTGTGTGATTGTAGATTTATCAAACCACTTTCGACTTTGTTCCTTTTCGGGGACGAAAAGTTTTAAGTGGGGGAGATTGTAACGACCCAGAAAATCTGAACCAATTTAAATTTTTTAAATTGGCTAAAATAATGGATTTTAAATATTTAAAATAAATATTTTAAATAATGGCGATGGAAACTGAGTTTGAATCAACAATTGAAAGCGAATATAATTAATTATAATTATAAACAAGGCCTGAAAGGGCGCTGTAGTTTCAAAAATCGAATTCAAATTTTGTCGGACTATACCGGGTGCAAAACAATACGAATTTTAGTGAAACCAAAAATATTTAAATCTGTTAGTGAATACCTTTCCAACGAATCTGACAAATCGAAATTTGATAGCGGGAATCAAAAGATATGTCCAGTTGAAAATTCTGAATAGTCGCTATGGAATTCAAGCCCTTAAAAATGGAAATTTTGCAAACGACCTCGGATTTCGACGAAACCACTTTTGTTGGGTCCGTGATGTCAAATTATTGTTAGGTTTCAAATTTCATAATTTTTCGAATCAATATGTGAGCGTGGCAAAGGAAAACGCGTTTGACCAGTTTCAGTTGATTTTAATCGACTGGAAAATGGCCATTTTTCCAACGGTCTCAGAATTCGACGAAACTAGTTTTGATAGGACTGTATCGTCAATACGAAGCTAGAAAATATTTTTCTGGAATTTTTCTAGTTAGTATGTGACCCCGGTAATTTGAAATGTACGTTTAAAATTCAATATAGTGATTTAAATGTAAATTCAACGGAAACTGATCAAAACGTTCGAATCAGCTTACGATACATATTCCATTGTGTTCGAAACGGGGGTAATTAGCTAGGGACGACGGTCGGGGGGTTTGAAATGGGGTTCGAATTAAAAAGTTGCTTTATTAAAATAAATTGAATTAAATATATATTTCTTTATAACAACCCCCCCCTTTTTTTTCTTCCTTCAGTCAAAAATTAGGTCAAATAAAAAAAATACCTCGCTGCCTTCCCGCTCGTCGCCCACCACCGGAGCGCCGTCCACCCCATCTGACCTCCGCCAGGCCCTAAGTTGACGAGACCCCCCTTTCCTAATCGAACGCTACCCAGACCCCCCCCTTTCCCCTCACGAATCGAGCAGCGTCGCGCAGTCCATCGCGACCCCACCTCGCCCCTCTGCCATGACCGCCGAACCCCTCCCCATTCCACCGCCACTGGCCATCCCCACTACCTCAGACCCGACAGCAAGCACTCCTCCCTCCTCTTAAATCGCAGCCCTTTCCTCTGCTAATATCCAATGTAAGTCTTTAATTATTGATAATATTTTTCTTTATTATTTATTATTTTAGATAATCAGTTTATATGTGTAGTTAATAAAGAAGATTTTAATTTTAGTTTATATATAGTTAAGCATTGATTTATATTCAGATTTTTAAAAAGAAAAAAAATGAGATTTTAAAAAGGGGAAAGGCGAGATTTTTAAAAAGAAAAAAAAATGAGATTTTAAAAAGGGGAAAGGCGATATTTTTAAATAGTAAAAATATGATTTTTATATATTGAACATCGAAGTAAAAATTCGATTTTTATATATTGAATAGCATAATAAAAATTCGATTTTTATATATTGAATAACGAAGTAAAAATTCGATCTTTACATATGTAGTGAATACGGGCAACGAAAGCGACAAAAGGCGAGAACGGTGAAGATTTATGCAAAGAAGAGTCTTGGGATTGAATTAGCTATTCGGTGAGAATTTCTCACTCTTCAATTTCTTTTTCTAGCCATATATATATGTGTGGAAATAAAAGTGAATTGCTATATATAAATATATATATATATACGCCCCTCGTCCACAAACCATGGACGATATTTATTGATTGAAATTGTTGTGAAAATTGATTGATAGCGAATGGTTGTTTGGGATTGTTTGTGGTTGATATTGATTGATTGTGGTTGGAAAATACCCGTTTGTGGTTGAAACCACATAGGATTAGTTTGTGGAAATGAAATAAATATATACATGCCGCCTGTGTGCGAACTAGATGCATGATCCCCATTGTCAAAAACCGCGAGGTTTTAAGGTAGAGCGAGGAGCCGTACTAGGGACGGTCCCGGTTTTAACTACCCTGCCGTTATGCTGCCGAAATTTTGAATAATATTCTTGTGTTTGAATTATCTTCATTTGCTAAAACTATATTTATTCATTGAATAGAAAACCTTCATGTGTTGAATCGATATTCATTCGTTGATTAGAAATTCATGTGTTGAATGGTATTCGCGTTATAAATATAAAAATCACATTTTTATCTATATATAGAAACTATAGAAAACCTTCATGTGTTGAATCGATATTCATTCGTTGATTAGAAATTCATGTGTTGAATGGTATTCGCGTTATAAATATAAAAATCACATTTTTATCTATATATAGAAACTAAAGAAAACCTTCATGTGTTGAATCGATATTCATTCGTTGATTAGAAATTCATGTGTTGAATGGTATTCGCGTTATAAATATAAAAATCACATTTTTATCTATATATAGAAACTATAGAAAACCTTCATGTGTTGAATTGATATTCATTCGTTGATTAGAAATTCATGTGTTGAATGGTATTCATATTTTGAAATAAATTGTTTGATAATAAAAATCACCTTTTATCGACTATATGAACTGTGTAAAATAATCTCGTTTTGAAAGAAATTGTTTTATAAGAAAATGATAAATGATAAGAACTATATATATGTACATGCATATTCATTGAACAGGTTATAGCAAAGGGGCTAGAGAAGAGGAATAAAATTTTGTGCCCGACAAATAGGTACACATTTACTGTTTTGTTTGGGTGATGATTTTATGAGCCTGTTGGCTAGCCGCTTGGCTTTTTCTTTTTCTTTTTGAGATTAGAAGGACCGGGAAAGCTATTTGCGATTTCCCGATGCTCCCGGTGCAGGGGAGGTTATGGCGAAATTTTCCAAAATTTTAAGGCGTTAGTGAAATATTTGAAGTGAAAACGATATTGAAATTGTTGAATGAACTATATTTATATAACTATATAAATATAAATAAAATTAAAACGAAACGTGGCCATGCAGTTCGCATTTTGAAACCGTGATTTCAAACAACTAGTACGGGGAATCCGACCATTGGATTTTCCCGAAACCGCAACCGTCGGGTTCGCCTTGGAAATATCTTCACAACGGCACCAACTTTGTAAAAATCCAACGGTTGGATTGTCTGGAATGTTTAATTCAAATTTGAAGAAAAACAGCGCCAGAAGCGATTATATTTATATATATATAAATATAATTATATATTTAATCGAATAACGACGCTGCAGTTCGTATTTTGAAATCGAAAATTCAAACGATTGTACCGGGAGATCCGACCGTCGGATTTTCCCGAAACTGGAACCGTTGGATTCGTTTTGAAAAGACCTTTCTAATGATGTAAATTTTGTGAAGATCCAACGGTTAGATTTTAAGATATGTGTAAATCAAATCTGAAGAAAAACAGCGCCACGACCGCGTTATGGCCCGAAGCGTCGTTTTGAATAAATTAGCTATTTTTAAATAAATAAAAATAGCGATAAATCGTTATAAAATATCATAAGCGATATGGAATGGAAATAAACTGAATTTGCTCGATTTGTGTGGCTTTTGATGGTTGAATGTGTTTGGTGTGAAAATTACATTAAAGAACAAGATTGGTGTTGTCAAATAATTTAACCATTGAAATAAATTGATTTGAAATTCTAAATATACGTGAATTATTTGAAAAGGCCGAGTTAATTCTTATTTCAAATGATTGACCGACGATTGAAATTCGAAGATGAAGACGACGGTCGAAGACCGGAGATCTTCACCTCGTTTGGATGGTAACTGAGGTCCTGATTGGGAGGCATCCCAAAATACGGATAATGAGTGGTGATCGTCCAGACGTACGTGGTGATCGATGGGTTTGCGAGGTATTTAGTGCCTCCGGTTTCGTTCAGACCCAGAACGGACTTGTAAATGGACTGTGTGTCTGACATTGGATTTTATTCTGTGTGGGTTGATCTCTATTAAATATACATCTGTTTGGCAGCGGAGAATTTATTCTTTTGCTTAACGCTCTTCTCTGAAACGCACGAGCTCAGAGGTTGTATATCGATGGACATCAGTCGCATGGCATGAATTACCTGTGTGGCATGCTAAGATGCAGTGATCAGGGCTTCTGTTGAAAAGCAAAGTCTTGTGGTGATGATCAAAGCACCGCCTGTGTGGCGTAGCTTTGTGTATAACGTAAATTCGCGAGCCTCACACCCCGGTATGAACCAGAAACGGGAGAAGGACCTCAGGGAGGGCATGCGTTTCTTTCTAGGTAGGGTGGTGTCAGTGACCTACCAGCCCTGACATTTATATACTTTTCACCTATGTGGTTGTTGCTGTTGCGAGGTGCCTCGGTTTGATCGGACGATCCGGGTCCGATGGAGTCATTCGTTGGCTCGTTGACGCCCCAAAGGACGGGGAAACGTATTGTTCAGGCATAATAATCCACATCGGTGGACCGGCCTTACGATCCAAGGCTTGCCTGCGCGCTTGCCTGAGACACGGGCTAGAGCGTCTCGAATTTGGTAAGGACTATCTTTTGCCTTGGTTCATGATGGAAATCCAACTTCCAAATACGACATCGTGCGGTTTTGATTGTATATATATCTGGCGACATGATATATGGTACCCATGCCGTCTATGATTGATAGTTATGATTTGAAATTGTTTTCAAAACATATAGACACTAACAATAATATCAAATGCCTTTGTTTTGTTCGTATCAAGCATATTTTGACCGTTATAAGGTAAAAACTCTATCCTCCGGTTTGCGTTGCATTGTGTGATGGGAACTGAGTCTTATAACGGCTTCATTTTTATAAAAAGCATAGCGATGTTTAAAAGAAAGATTTGTTTTAAAGCACTGGCAATCCAATGGAGTAAACCCGTTCCACGAAAGTGGCGTGGTCCTGTGATTAGCCATATTATATATGTGTTGAGTAGATTTCTCATACCAGTCCCATGACTGACTCGTAGTTTGTTTCACTTTCAAACTCGGGTGCCCCCATTTTCTACACGGGCAGCCTTGTATTCAGGTTTAGCTGGTTATTTCTGGATAGCTGGAGCTGAAGATGGATTCTATTATTTATCTCTTTTTATGTTGTTCAGCTCCTATTGTGCATATTTTGTTTTTTTCCGCTGTAGACATTTATGTATAGCTGAACTGTATTTGTACTAAGTAAGATCCTGTATACTGTGTAACTTTGATGATTCCTTTTATCCAGTATATTCTATTGTTCATTATCTGGTGTATTTATTTAATTTTGTTCTGCTATTATCCGTTCTGTGTTATATTCCAAAGATAACCCTTGTCTCCGTGAGAACGGGTTTTCAGGTCGTCTCAAATGGATTTGAATCGAAATTGTCTTTGGAATATTTCAATGTTGGATTTCGTGATTATACAGATATTATTATGGAAATTTGAAAGATATGTTTATATCGTTATTTCCAATACGATATTTGTTGGTTGTAGAATTTGATATTGAATATAAGCCGATATATTTTCTATTCAGAGCCTTGTATTTAATATCAAATGGGATTTTGGGTTTGTCGTGAACGGTGTCTTCAGTAACACTGTTCTTGCACCCCATGTGAAGAGAATAAATCTTTTAATTAAGATTGTTAGAGTTTCAAATTATATTTAATAATTGGAATAAAATGGAGTGTGAATTGGGTTTATCGTGAACTGTGTTTTTAACGACATTCGTTCTTTTACCTGATTTACGGTGAAATGTGATTTGGAATTTATAAATCTTTTGTTAAGATTTAAAGGAGATTTTTCAAAGTAAAGTTTTCCAATTTAACATATTAAATTGGAACTGAATGGAATTCGATTTGGTAATATTCGAAGTAAGCTTTTGTAGAGGAAGATTGTTAATATATATGGGATTTAAAAGGCTTTGCCATTATTCCATTTATATCATTGGTTGGATATGGAAGTTTATATCGATTACATATATTGATATGTTTTCCGTGAAGATTCCATTGTTAATGGAATGAGATTTTGGGTTTATCGTGAGCTATGTATTAAATGACATTAGTTATTTAACCCAGTTAAAGATAAGATTAATTTCTTAACTTTGAAGAAAATCATTAAGTAATGACTTTTGGAAATTAAAACTGAAGTAGAGTTTTAATGAATCTTTAATTAGATTGAAATGTGAATTTGATAACTAAAATCATCAAATCCAAGAAATAATTGAGAATGGAGTATCTCCAGTTTTGCTCCAAGCGATAGTTAAATCTTTAATTAGATTTGAACGTGAAATGGTAATTAATTTTACCGATAACACCGTGGTGTTAGATACGAAGTATTACCAGTTTTGCTTCATGGGATGAATAGGTTGGGATTGGGTAAAATAATAAATGATTACTTCGGTAAGGTTCGGTAATCCCGACTAGTTTGGATAAACCATAATTTGGTTTGAATTGATATCCAAAGGAAGATTGAAGAATAAATTTAAAGAATTTATCTTTGATAAAATTAATGGGAACCTTTCGCAAAGTATAAGAATATTTGAATAAAGGAATATTCTGAATTGGAATGAGGCGTATGTTGTGTTTTTATTGCACTTGTTTATAATATACGTGAGTTATTCTGAATGGCCGGGTTTATACCCATTCTGAATAACTGATTCGGCGATGAGTCGACGATGAAGACGGTGGTTGAAGACCGGAGGTCTTCACATCGTTTGGATGATTACTGATGTCTTGATTGGGCTGTACACCCAAGACGAGGTAATAAGTGGTGATCGTCCAAACTTACTTGGAAATCGACCGGATATGCGAGGACCTCTCTCCTATATTAGACATATGGGATGAGGAATAAGGTGCCTCCGGTTTCGTTCAAAACCAGTACGAACTTGTAAATGGATGTGTGTCTGACATTGGATTTCATTCTATGTGATTGATAGACATCGGCTGCATAGCATGAATTGCCTCTGCGACATGCTGAGATGCAAATGATCAAGGCTTCTATTGAAAAGCAGAGTCTTGTGGTTGATGATCAAAGCACGGCTTTAATATAGCATAGCTTTGTGTATAACATTAATTCGCGAGCCTCACAACCCGGTGTGAACCAGAAATGGGAGAGGACATCAGGGAGGGCATGCGTTTCCTTCTAGCTAGGAGCGGTGTTTGGGTTTTGCAAGCCTAGACGTTTTACTTATGTGGATGATGGATAGAGTGACGCCTCGGTTATATCGGTAACTACGGTGCCGATGGATGGTTAGGTCGATATATGACCAGTTTACGCCCCATAGGGCGGGGAAACGTATTGTTTAAGCATTTTAATCCACTTCGTGTGGATCGACCCTGACGATCCAAGGTGCAGTTGCGGCTGTTCTTGAGACATGGGCTAGAGCGTCTCGAAGCGGTAAGGATGATCCCTTGCCTTAATTCACAGATGGAAATCCAACTTCCAATACGACATTGTGCGGTTGACATGATATATGGTACCCATGCCTTCTATGACTGATACAATTATATTTGAAGTTGTTTTTATGCACTATGCACTTATAATAGTATCAAATGATTTGCTTTAAATGTACCAAGCATGTTTGGCTATTATAAGGGAAACCCTATCAACCGGATTGCGTTGCATTGTGTGATGGGACCTGGGTCTTATGATAGCTTCATTTTTCCAAAAATCATTGCGCTATTTGTTTTATGCACTGGTATTCTTGGGAGGAAACCTGTTCCGTGTTATACGACGTGGTCCCTTGATTTACCTGATTTGAAAGTAAAGTTTTAAATAACTGTTTTAGTTCTCACACCAGTCACATGACTAACCTGGAGTTTATTGTTTTAACCTAAACTCTGGGTGCCCCTATTTTCCCACACGGGCAGCTAGTAGTTTTGGGTTTGCAGATGTATTCTTACAAGATCCTGGTTTATAGCTGGAATGATATCCGGAAAGCTCTGTATCCGTGTATTTGTTTCAGTTTTGTTATGTATTATTTTTCCGCTGCATTGTAATTGGTAAATCTCTGATATTTATCAAATGTATAATATTTATTCATACTTTGTATATTCTTGTACTCTGATGTAAATTTGTGTAATAAGTAATGAAATGTTCTCCTGTTTATGTTCTGATTTGTCGTGTTCTCAACTCAATTCGGGCTTTCCTTTACGGGGAAGTTCGGGTCGTTGCATTTGGTATCAGATCTTTGGTTTACAAAGCTCTAGAACAAGGCATATTAGAACCAAACAAAAGAATTCATCAGAGATTGGATTAGCAATATCCAATAAGAATGACTCATTAGAGATAGGATCAGTAGTATCCTAGAATGAGTGTGAAGAGTGAAAATTTTAAAAACCAAATTTAGTATTAAAATTTTATGTCAGTTATTCGTATTTGAATATTTATTTTATATTGAATTTGGACAATCGAGTATATAAAGATTTTGCATATACGTCTGATCCACGTGTATACGAAGCCCCAATTAATATACCGGATAGATATAGAGTCACACTCTAGTCGCCCGAAGACGATTTTGATGATTGAGATCTCATCATCAGATTTTATGTTTGAATGACGAAGGTGGGTTATATATTTCCAATTGACTGATGTGAGAACCAAGACTAGCTAGAATTTATTGTTTGTGATTTGACACACTAAATTTGATTTTTGTATATATATATATATAAGGTTATGCGTTTGAAACGATAATCAACAGATTGATTGCTGGTTGTGTTGTTTAATTATTAATCTGATTAATAAAAATATATTGGAATCATAAAACCAATAAGAGAAATGAAGGGCAAAATTTAGCCAAATTGTGTCAAATATTGAACTGAATTGAAATTTGATTGGAATTGCATACATCTATACATGTATATAATGAACAAGTCATAACAGGGAAACTAAGAAGAGGAATAAAATTGTATGCCCGACAAATAGGTATGTGCTTACTAATTTTCTTTTTCTTTTAAAAGGTTTGTGAGCCTAAGGCTGGCCGCTTGGCAATTTTCTTAATCTTTTAAAGGTTTATGAGCTTAAGGCTGGCTGCTTGGCATTTCCTTTTTCTTTTAAAGCTTTATGAGCCTAAGTCTGGCTGCTTGGCATTTTCTTTTTCTTTTAATGATTTTATGAGCCTAAGGCTGGCCGCTTGGCAGTTTCTTTTTCTTTTGGATGGATGAGGTCCCTATGAGGCAAGTTACGGTTTTGAATGTCTCCCAGCACAAAGGAGGTTATGGTGAAATTTTTCAAAAATTTAGGGTGTTAGCCAAATTTTTGAAGAATTGGAAAATTCTTAGAAACTGAAAAGTTGAAGAATGAAAGCCAAACTAAAAGTTGAGTTGGTTAGTTAAACAACTTTCAGCTCCATTCCTTTTCGAGGACGAAAAGATTTTAAGTGGGGGAGAATGTAACAACCCGGAAAATCAGAACCAATTTAAAATTTTTATTTTGGCAATTTTAATGTATTTTGAATATTTAAAATTATTTATTTTAAATAATAATGACTAGAAATTTATTTTGAATAGAAATAGAACGTATATATTTATTTAAATCGGAATTAGAATATAAATATTTATTTTAATTATAAAGGAATTGGAAATGGTGCGGTAGTTTGAAAATTCGATTTCAAATTTCAAATGAATGCACAGAATTCAAAATAAACCGGATTTTAGTGAAACCAGAAATATTTAAATCTGTTTGAAATAACTTTCCAACGAATCTGAAAAATCCAGATTTCATAGCGGGAATAAAAAGTTATGTCCAGTTGAAGATTCACAATAGTCGCTATGGAAATATAGCCCGTAAAAATAGCAATTTTGCAAACGACCTCCATTTTCGACGAGACCACTTTTGTTAGATCCGAAATGTCAAATTATTGTTGGATTTTAATTTTCATAATTTTTTGAATCAATGTGAGTGTAGTGGATTTAAACGTGTTTGGTACTTTCAGTTTGAATTTAATCGACTGGAAAATGGATGTTTGTCAAACGATCTCCAAATTTGATGAAATTGGTTTGGTTAGGACTATATCGTCAAAACATAGCCAGATTTATTTTTCTGGAATTTTTGGAGTTCGTTTGTGGCCCCGGTAAATTGAAATATACGTTTAAATTGAATATATAATGATTTATAATTTAATTTGAAGAATAACTAGCTGTAACAGTCGAATGAGCTTACGAAACATATTCCATTGTGTTCGCAATGGGGGTAATCAGCTAGGGGCGACAGTCGTTGGGTTTGAATTGGAGTTCGTATGAACGGATGGGTATTTTTGGAAATTAACGAATTAAATATATAAATAAAATAAACGGGCCAATCACATTCATTTCTCTTTCTTCCCAAAACCCGTAACTCCTTCTAACGAACGATGGAAGTGAGCTCCTTCCTTCTCTCCTCCGTTTTCCTCAATCCACACACCCAAAACCCTCACTCCAGTTAAGGATTTTGTAGTACTCCCCGAGAGCTTCGAATCCATATAATATTTGTCAGTTATCTTCGAGTGGTTGAGGAGATCCATCACACCGAAGCCGACGACTTCCAGCCACCACCATGATCACCAAAGGCGATCGCACCTGGCCGCACCACCTTGCGCAGAGGCACCTCTCCATCCCCTTCGACGCTGTATGATCCGATCGACCTGCAACTTCACGGATTGGAAGCAAATCAATGACCTAGGTTTGAACGAAACTACTGAGGTACGGCAGTGGTTTAAATTAAGGGTTTATAACGTTTAAAACCATTGTAATTTATGATTTTAGAATAAAAATCATGTCTTTAACATATGTTGTCGAAATCCAGTGAAACCGGAGACATTGGACTCGTGACGACGTTCTCTACGTTCTAGAAGAGACCAGAGAATTTTTAGAGCTCGCTACAATTTTAGGCGAAGCCGAAAGCATGGTGAGAACTCCTCACTATATATTTCTTGTACAGTTATTTATGTTATAATTGCATATATTACCTGCTCCCCGTCATCCACAGACCGTGGACGACTTGTTTGATTGTATCGTGTTATAAAAATTGATTGTGATTGTGATGTGAAATGAATATATAAGATATTCATGTATGGAATAAAATATTTGAATAATAAAAATATCATTTTTATCGGATAAATGGAAAATAAAATATTCATGTATGGAATAAAATATTTGAAACAATAAAAATATTATTTTTATTGAATGAATAAAATAAAATAAATATTCATGTGATGAACAAAATATTTGAATAATAAAAATATCATTTTTATTGCATATATGAACTATTTAAAATAGTCATGTGTCGAAATAAATATTTATAAACAAATCGGACGATTTGTCTATGTACACCCATTTGTCTGATACTGATTAGGACGATATATTTTACATGTCGCCCAACTGCACAAATAAAATCTGTGTTTGTTGATTGAAACCCCACACGAGTATTTGGATGATATTTGACATACACTAATCCTAATTGTTTAGTCGTATGTCTATCGATGGGTTGATATACTGTTGTAAGCGTTAATTATTTATATTTAACGCTTATACAGTTGTGTAATGCACTCAGGATGATGGTTGACCGTGTTTGATTATTATTGTGTACATGTGTGTATGAAATCCATATAAATAAAATTATATGGTAATTGACTATGTGTGATTCCAGTTCAGAATTAACGAATATTTTAAAATAATATTCAGTGAATATTGAAGTGTGAAGTTGTGTAAAGTATTTAAATGCCATTTTAACACGAATGGGAATTTTGTCGATTTTATTCATTTTATAATGAATATCGAAAAGTGATTTCATAATTTGATATTTTGAAAATATTATCATTTTAATATTAAAATGATATGGAATATTCAAATTTGATTTGAAATGAAATGGAAATCATTTTAAAACGAATTTATTAAGGAATATTCAAATTTGATTTGAAATGAAATATAAACCGTTTAAAATGAATTTAAAACGAATTTATTTGTAACGTCCCGCATTTTTGTTGGTTTGTATTTGAATATTTAAATCAGTTTAAATATTAAATTCGTGATATAAGTGGATGTATAAACGAAGTTGAATGTATAAAAATATATATTAAATATAATGGAGCCCGTAATATCGCTGCAGTTCGTAATTTAACGTTCTGAACTTCAACTAAGTGTACAGGACACGTTATTAGTCAGATTTCTTCGAAACAAGAAGAGTTGGAATCTGTTGAACTGTATCTTTCTAACAGAAGTGAAAAACCAAGATTTTGTTGTATAGATTGCAAGATATGTCCAAATCAAATATTCAGAAAGTCGCTGTAAAACCATTTATCGACCGTAACAGTTTATTTGACATAACTAGATATCGGTTGCAAATCTGGACAAGGTTCTTTTGAGGCGCAGCGATAATTTAATTTTTAGAATTTTACTGTAAATTTTAATTAATTAAATATGCAACTTTTTATTTGGAATATTTTGCACCCTATATCAATATTTTGGGGTTTCAAAATATGAGTCAACCTACTGATATTATTATATTTTTGGGATCGTGCCTCATCGCTGGACACGACTGTATTCCTATATCTGTCCGTTACGGCTCGTACATGAACGAAGTGTTATATAACGGATACGCTAAACATCACAACTCAAACCATATTAAATATAAATATACAATGCCAAAGAAACCGATATTAAATAGGATCCTATACTGAAATGATAACACATGCAACTACTCTAGAGTTTAGGCTAAGACTTCATGGCAAAGTCCCCATTTTCTACCCCTAAACCCATAGCTTGTCTACCAAATTCTTCTGCAGTCCCTACTGTTCCTATTGCTTCAAGAAGAAGGGAGAACACTATCATGAATTATCCAATGCCATTTCACATCAAATTAATGAACGCCAGCCTATGTTTGACAATATTTTCTCCTATATGTACCCGTACTTCCATGCATTAAAGATAAAGACCACTGCGAATTGAAGTCACGTTTTCTACAGGCTATATAATAATATGCCTAAACCCTATAGATATGAATTTGGGAAAAATAACGAATTCCTTCTCACCTAAGTTAAACACCATACTGAAGAACGTGCATAAGTATACTAAGCTAGTCTACTCCGAATACTTCATGCTGAAGAAATTAACAAATCACTCAAATCAAACGCAAAGAAACCATACTGCGTTACATCAAATACTGTACACCCTAATCTACATCCTATAACATGCTACTCGTTGCAGCCAAGTAACGCCAACTATAAATACATGCAGCCAAGAAAACCTTCATTGGATTTCTTCTTCAAAACAAATGCAGTAAAAATCCGAAAACACATGTAAATGGATTCGTAAATTCCTATACTATACGCTGCAACCTTTTTGCTTGAGTTCGATGCACATTTTCTCGCATTGAATTTGTAACAGTGGGCCGAGGAAAGAGTTAGACGGGATGGGCCACGTTTCAGGCAAGTGGCAGCTTGGAAAGGTGAACTCGATCTCGCGTTTGCAACACAAAAGTAGAAGAAGAGGAGGCAAAGCGTAAAGGGAGGGAAGAGTTTAAACGCATGCGTGAAGACTAGCACCTGCGAATGTATGGAAGAAATCACGTGGTGTGAAATATGGGTGCCGGCGGAAGCTGCATTAGAAAATGCTGCTCGGAGATGGTGCAACACGTGAGAACAGTTGTGAACAAGAGCTAGTATGTTGTTTTGCATGGAAATATGCGAAAGGGGGTGGGTGAGTAGTCACTGAAGTTGTTCATGCATGTAGTGTAAGGTGGAGTTGCGGATGTTGAGGGCTGGTGAAGGAGTTGTTCTCGCCTGAAGTAGTGTAGTGGAGTTGAGGTTTCATGTTTGGAATTTGCGGCCTTGTGTGGGGAAGAAGATAAGCACCGTTTGCACAATTGAGTCTGGATGTGTGTGAAGCACTAAGGAATGAGGAAGAAGCACTATATACGGTTGTGGTGAAGGACGTGAACCGGGTAAAGTCAGTATGGGAGAGGTTATGCATGGCCACTTCCTTTTCTACGTGATAAAAGAGGAGTAAATCGATGGAGACTGTCTTGATGTTGGAGTTGCATGCATGTAAGGGTCAAGAGGAGGAGCCAAAGTTGAGTGCTGTGTTCACTTGAGTACTCACATGTAAATAAAGAAGAATTTTTTTTTTAACGTGAGAAGGTTACAGGATGGTGCATGGCCACGGTAAACAACAATGAGCAGATCGTATTCGATCTTTGGTATGCCGTGAGCCCAGGGTAGTCTTGGCGATGGATATGGCAGTTATGGGGTTATGGGGAAACAGTTGGGGTGGATGCATATACGGTTGCTATTGTGAACGTTGTCAGTCTTGTTTGAAGTGAGGAAATGTGTGTAGAGTGGATCGAAGGAAATGAAACCAGGTCACGGTTTTATTACTAGGAAGACAAGCAGTAGTCCATTGAAGTGCTGTAGAATGTCAAAACACGATAAGGAGTTTTACTTTTGAGACAACAAGGTGCAGGCAAAAAGTGCCGGTGGTGTATATCCGGTTAGTGGACTTCGTGCTAAGGGAAGGCATTAGCAGTAGTAAGATAATGCATGCGAGAAGTTCACCGGTGTCAGGTGTTCTGCGAACAGATGAAACAAAAAGGGCGAAGTAATTGAGCTGTGCGGATCAAAGAATATTATCTGGTAGTGGAAGAAGAAGCAGTGGTTAAGGGATCAGAGGACCGCGAGCTACGCGCTGGAACTGATTCGAAGCAATTTGGAAGTTGATAACGCTTGATTTAATCAACAGACGCAAATCGTTATTTAACGGTTAACGCGCAAAGGTGAGTAAAATCACTGACTTTGATCTATTTTAAAATATTTTAATATATTTTAATGTTGTTTGAATGCTGTGTGATGGTCGATTCGGTGGATTACAATTAAATTAGTTAAATATTATATATCTTTGCATATGTACACATCACCGGTTGAATACTAATTCCGTCAATGATAAATATCCCCTAGTATGGAATCAGTGATAATTGTTTGACTAACATCTGTGGATGCGGACACCGGTTGGAGGAATCCAACCGGATTCCACAATATTTATTTGTACTGTTGGTTGTATATTATTTATATAAACACTATTTGAACCGAAATAACATTTGTTTTGATTAAATAAATAAACGATATCGATTAATAAAGTGACAACAATCGACCATAAACCAATCGTTTTGTTAAGGAGTTGATTGGCCGTCAGGCAAATCAACGAAGTTAATTATAAAAAGTTTATTTTTATAATTATAGCAAAGTTTTAAACCATAATAGAAGTTCTATTAAAAACGGGTATTTTATAGTTCGTTTCTATAAAATAAATATAAACGATTATTTGATATCTAAATAAGTTACAAATAGAACCATGAAATGAAATTAAAGTGAAGAGGTAATGTTTAATATAGATGGTCATAAACAACTAAGTTTCAAAGTAAGGATATGGTATTATAAAACCATATTCCAAAATAAAACAAGGAAATACGATTTGATGTATATTATAAGTAATAAGGGATTAGAGTACGGAATTATATCTGTTCTAAGGTAAGAACGTTGTCAATCAAGGTCTGAGAGGTAAATAGAATACCCCAACTTGAATGGCTTCACTATTATCGAGGAACGATATCAGTTTGTAACGGAAAGGGACGTCGAGATTAGTTATAAAGTGGCATTTAGCAACGTATTGCAAGTTTTGAACTATAGCGATAAAATAAACGTTGTTGATTAGGCTTAAGCGTGACTGTTATGTCAGGATTAGTTACAAAGGAGAATAATACAGTGTATGACAAGTTTTGAACTGTAACGATAAATTAACGCTGTTAACCAAACGTAAGCGTGATTTTTATATATAGCGGCACTTCCTAGGAAATGTAACGGTTGGTTTGAAATCCACTTATTCTAAAAGTAATAAGTAATGATGTCTGTCCAAAGAAATATACGAACGAGTTAGAAAGAGATATTGGAAATTGTTTCAGAAAGCAACGACATCATTTTGATATTCGAAATGTGATTAGAAGTAAACCATTGGATTTGAGATTTTAATTCGACGATGTCGAATGTGTGAAAGTAAATCATTTTTAGGAACTATAATCTGATAGGATAATTAACATTTAGTTTGAAACAAATAAATGATGATGGGATAGGAATCAGTATTTAGTTATAAACTTGATATTTGATTTGATAAGAAGTTGACTTAGAAACAGAGTTTATAAAATGGAATAGGAATATAAAAGTAGGAAAGGGATTTCAGTAAACAAGATAAGGGAAATTATTACCTAAATAAAGAGTTACATGATAAAGATGTTCAGATTTTTATAATAGAAATGATATTCACATTTAAGGTGAATAATGTTTTAAAGTGAACGCCTGGCAGATTAAAATGTTTAAAATAAGATGGGAAATATTTTTCCAATATAGTTAGAGTATATTATCCAAGTGTAGGAAATAAAGAACGTGAAAAGAATGGAAATGTTTCGAACGTCAATAACGTATGTTTTCTGTAACATGAAAGAATAAGAATTTATAATAAAAGAAGTGTAAAAAGGCTAAAACGAGATTTGAGAAATATCTGGCAAGATATGGGAATTCGAATAATAAAAACGAATGTTAAATAAAAAGTACCCGTGTTTGTGTGATGTCTAGTTATACATTTGAATGAACGTTATTTTTACTTCGAAGGTTAAATAACCGACGATCGAAGTGTTTTGACCATCGTTGTCAATACGGAGAGACCGGTTGGATTTATTTTCCGAAAACCACTCCGTATAGGCATAAGCACTGCGAATTAGATATGCTGAAGATAATTGAAGACGGAGTTAAATGCAAGGGTCGTCCAGTTCTAGAATGGTGTTTTGTTTGTCCAGTCCCAGGGCAACTTGTATGGATGAGTGTCCGACTGAGTATTTCCAACGGTCACACCGTTGATTTTTACGAATATACCAAGTTGGTAGGGAGAAGATAAATTCTCTTTATTCTACACCCAGTGTGCATTTGTGTAATCAATATGTGATTACGGATTTGACGATGTGGCATTCAAAGTGAATGGTAATCAGATGTTCTGAAGATAGACGTAGCCTCTAGCCTCACAACTAGGAATTAACAAAAGTTGGGCTAGGCAGCATGGCTAGTTGGGTCATCCCCAAGCAGGGTGTATTGTCACCGATCTAGAGAAAATTCATATTTATACTTCTTTTCGATTATTTATCTTCGGATGACGGTTGGATGGCCTACAACCGTGGTGGCAATATATTCGCGACACTCAAGCTAAATGAGTGAGCGGTCATGTGTGGCTGGGTTGCAAGACGTTCTTGTTGAACCATGAGTGTATCCTCTCTAGAGTACACTATTCAGAAGGTGCTCCCATACCTTTTATGTTGGAATCCAATCTCCAATAAGCGCCCTGCGGTTTATGATTTTATACTATATATATGTGGAGTGTGAGATGTAAACATTCTGCTACTTGGATAATTATTTGTTTAGACATTATCATAATATCACTGAATTTGATATCAAGGATACTTTGGGTTATAGTAAAGTAAAAACCGTCCATGTTTATGTGTGTGCTGGTCTTACTATTATCCTTTTGTTTCAAAAAGGTTTTTTCAAAGTTAAACAGTATGGTTGGAATTTACTCACACCAGTCCCATGACTAACCCAGAGTTTATTTTGTTTGTTTTCCCTAAACTCTTGGGTGCCCAAATTTGTACGGACAGTCAAGTGTTTCAGGCTTTGCAGATTCACTTGGAGGAGCTAAAAGCAGGAGGCTCCACTATTAGTTATTTAGAGATTATTTCCGTTGTGATGTATACCATGTAGTATACTCTGATATGGTATGTATATATACAAACTCTGATTTGTATTTCAAACTTGTTATATAATAAAGATTATTATTCCGCTGTGAGATTCGTGTTTACTCTGATTCTGTTCAGTGAGTTATTCTTCTTCTTCTATTCTATTAGTTCTATCTTATCTTTCTCATCCTCTAAATTCTTCTATTAATGATCTGAATTTTCTTTCACTTTGAGTTGAATGTGTAGGATATTAGTCAGCTTAAATTGGTACGGATTTTCCGGCCATTACAGTTGGTATCAGAGCTGAAGGTTAAGTTATTACCTTGGCTCTGTGGCGTAACTCAATATAGTTAGAGTTAGTAATACTCTAGATTGTGTATGAGTGTCTATATATGAGCGCGTATTTGTAAATCAATATAAAAACTATTTTATATTGTGTTGACTGGTCAGTTGAGTGGTTTATGAATTCTGGTCGAAACAGTAATGCAAACTGTGTCTCTAAGTGTTTCTAAACTCTTGAACAGAGCAATTCGACACAGTATGTTTTTAAAAGAGGGTAAATAAAATAATTTTACCCAAAAATATATTTTGATATAAAGGAGTATATATATCTTGAGATTTTGATCGTTATTATGATCGAATAAGATTTATAATTGAGTTGGTTAAATAAATAATCAATCGAAATATTATATAAGTATGATGTACAAAACTAGATGAACTAAATCTGAATTTAAATCAGATTTGGAATCTAAAACTCCAGTAACTTGGAAAAAGAATTGTAAATGAATTTTGAATTGAATATATGGAAAATTTATAATCCTGGGAGAGATTTGGAAATGTTTTCCAACATTTTGAAACATATTTTGAAGTAATTTCAAAATAAAGGTGTTTGGAATTTAGTTTTGAAAGCGATATATTATTGAACTCACTTGGGTTGCTGGAAAATAATTCTGCTGATGACTGCAGCATCATCAGTGTCATTTTCGAGTTCTAAGTGACGGATTACTACCAATGATTTTGTTTTGAGGAAATAAATTGTTCGAAAATTCAAATATTTTGAATTATTATGTTATGTGTGAATATATATACATACATATATATATGATTTCAAACTTACTTGAAATGAAGACCCAGGAATTTAAATTTCGAAATTTAACTTATAAAGATAATGAATTAAAATGGTAAAACAGAATATATAAATTTGAACTCAATAAAATTTGGATTGGGTTAGAAATGAGCCCGAGCAGAATTGAATTGATGAAGTAAGAGTTGGAAGCGAGTTTGTAATTTGAGTTTGAATAGAGTTATAAGTGGATGAGGTGGTTGAAGGATAATTTGAGTGGAAATCGAGTGGAAATGAAATTTGGCTTAGTGAAAGCAAATGATTGGATTGAAGAATAAGTTGATTGGAGATCAAATGGAAATGAAGTGGTATATGCTGATTGGATAGCAAATAAAAGAGATAGAGTGGAATGCCAGACGAAATGGCTATTTGAATTTCTTTTGGATTTGGGGACGGCCCAGAGAGGCAAATACCGAATAAGCCGTGCAGAGGAGATGCTGACAAAATTCTCCGAAAATTTAGGCTGTTAGGAAATTTTTAGAATTTTGAAAATATTCGAAATAAGAGGGAATTAATATTTTAAATTGGAATTAATCAGTTCAGTTGAAACTGAAAATATGAAGTAAATCAAAAAGATTTTTAACCTGTTTATAACAAAGATTGTAGCATTTTTCCTATCTTAGCAATTTCGAGGACGAAATTATTTTAAGGGGGAATGACTGTAACGTCCCGCATTTTTGTTGGTTTGTATTTGAATATTTAAATCAGTTTAAATATTAAATTCGTGATATAAGTGGATGTATAAACGAAGTTGAACGTATAAAAATATATATTAAATATAATCGAGCCGTAATATCGCTGCATTTTGTAATTTAACGTTCTGAACTTCAACTAAGTGTACAGGACACGTTATTAGTCGGATTTCTTTGAAACAAGAAGCGTTGGAATCTGTTGAGCTGTATCTTTCTAACAGAAGTGAAAAACCAAGATTTCGTTGTATATATTGCAAGATATGTCCAAATCAAATATTCAGAAAGTCGCTGTAAAACCGTTTATCGACCGTAACAGTTTATTTGATATAACTAGATATCGGTAGCAAATCTGGACAAGGTTCTTTTGAGGCGCAGCGATAATTTAATTTTTAGAATTTTACTATAATTTTTAATTAATTAAATATGCAACTTTTTATTTGGAGTATTCTGCACCCTATATCAATATTTTGGGGTTTCAAAATATGAGTCAACCTACTGATATTATTATATTTTTGGGATCGTGCCTCATCGCTGGACTCGACCGTATTCCTATATATGTCCGTTACGACTCGTACATGAACGAAGTGTTATATAACGGATACGCTAAACATCACAACTCAAACCATATTAAATATAAATATACAATGCCAAAGAAACCGATATTAAATAGGATCCTATATTGAAATGATAACACATGCAACTACTCTAGAGTTTAGGCTAAGACTTCATGGCAAAGCCCCCATTTTCTACCCCTAAACCCATAGCTTGTCTACCAAATTCTTCTGCAGTCCCTACTGTTCCTATTGCTTCAAGAAGAAGGGAGAACACTATCATGAATTATCCAATGCCATATAATTTCACATCAAATTAATCAACGCCAGCCTATGTTTGACAATATTTTCTACTATATGTACCCGTACTTCCATGCATTAAAGATAAAGACCACTGCGAATTGAAGTCACGTTTTCTACAGGCTATATAATAATATGCCTAAACCCTATAGATATGAATTTGGGAAAAATAACGAATTCCTTTTCACCTAAGTTAAACACCATACTGAAGAACGTGCCTAAGTATACTAAGCTAGTCTACTCCGAATACTTCATGCTGAAGAAATTAACAAATCACTCAAATCAAACGTAAAGAAACCATACTGCGTTACATCAAATACTGTACACCCTAATCTACATCCTATAACATGCTACTCCGTGGCAGCCAAGTAACGCCAACTATAAATACACGAAGCCAAGCAAACCTTCATTGGATTTCTTCTTCAAAACAAATGCAGTAAAAATCCGAAAACACATGTAAATGGATTCGTAAATTCCTATACTATACGCTGCAACCTTTTTGCTTGAGTTCGATGCACATTTTCTCGCATTGAATTTGTAACAGTGGGCCGAGGAAAGAGGTAGACAGGATGGGCCACGTTTCAGGAAAGTGGCGGCTTGGAAAGGTGAACTGGATCTCGCGTTTGCAACACAAAAGTAGAAGAAGAGGAGGCAAAGCGTAACGGGAGGGAAGAGTTAAAACGCATGCGTGAAGACTAGCACCTGCGAGTGTATGGAAGAAATCACGTGGTGTGAAATATGGGTGCAGGCGGAAGCTGCATTAAAAAATGCTGCTCGGAGATGGTGCAACACGTGAGAACAGTTGTGAAGAAGAGCTAGTATGTTGTTTTGCATGGAAATATGCGAAAGTGAGTGGGTGAGTAGTCACTGAAGTTGTTCATGCATGTAGAGTAAGGTGGAGTTGCGGATGTTGAGGGCTGGTGATGGAGCTGTTCTCGCCTGAAGCAGTGTAGTGGAGTTGAGGGTTCATGTCTAGAATTTGTGGCCTTGTATGGGGAAGAAGATAAGCACCGTTTGCACAGTCGATTCTGGATGTGTGTGAATCACTACGGAATGAGGAAGAAGCACTATATACGGTTGTGGTGAAGGACATGAACTGGGTAAAATCAGTATAGGAGAGGTTATGCATGGTCACTTCTTTTTCTGCATGATAAAAGAGGAGTAAATCGATGGAGACTGTCTTGATGTTAGAGTTGCATGCGTGTAAGGGTCAAGAGGAGGAGCCAAAGTTGAGTGCTGTGTTCACTTGAGTACACACATGTAAATAAATAAGAAAAAAATGTTTAACGTGAGAAGGTTACAGGATGGTGCATGGCCACGGTAAACAACAATGAGCAGATCGTATTCGATCTCTGGTATGCCGTGAGCCCAAGGTAGTCTTGGCGATGGATATGGCAGTTGTGGGGTTATAGGGAAACTGTTGGGGTAGATGCATATACGGGTGCTATTGTGAACGTTGTCGGTCTTGTTTGAAGTGAGGAAATGTGTGTAGAGTGGATCGAAGGAAATGAAACCAGGTCACAGTTTTATTACTAGGAAGACAAGCAGTAGTCCCCTGAAGTGCTATAGAATGTCAAAACGCGATGAGGAGTTTTACTTTTGAGACAACAAGGTGCAGGCAAAAATTGTCGGTGGTGTATATCCGGTTAGTGGACTTCGTGCTAAGGGAAGGCATTTGCAGTAGTAAGATAATGCATGCGAGAAGTTCACCGGTGTCAGGTGTTCTGCGAACAGATGAAACAAAAAGGGCGAAGTAATTGAGCTGTGCAGATCAAAAAAAATTATCTGGTAGTGGAAGAAGAAGTAGTGGTTAAGGGATCAGAGGACCGCGAGCTACGCGCTAGAACTGATTCGAAGCAATTTGGAAGTTGATAACGCTTGATTTAATCAACAGACGAAAATCATTATTTAACGGTTAACGCGCAAATGTGAGTAAAATCACTAACTTTGATCTATTTTAAAATATTTTAATATATTTTAATGTTGTTTGAATGCTGTGTGATGGTCGATTAGGTGGATTACAATTTAATTAGTTAAATATTATATATCGTTGCATATGTACACATCACCAGTTGAATACTGATTCCGTCAATGATAAATATCCCCTAGTATGGAATCAGTGATAATTGTTTGACTAACATCTGTGGATGCGGAAACCGGTTGGAGAAATCCAACCGGATTCCACAATATTTATCTGTACTGTTGGTTGTATATTATTTATATAAACACTGTTTGAACCCAAATAACATTTGTTTTTATTAAATAAATAAACGATATCGATTAATAAAGTGACAACAATCGACCATAAACCAATCGTTTTGTTAAGGAGTTGATTGGCCGTCAGGCAAATCAACGAAGTTAATTATAAAAAGTTTATTTTTATAATTAAAGCAAAGTTTTAAACCATAATAGAAGTTCTATTAAAAACCGGTATTTTATAGTTCGTTTCTATAAAATAAATATAAACGATTATTTGATATCTAAATAAGTTATAAATAGAACCGTGAAATGAAATTAAAGTGAAGAGGTAATGTTTAATATAGATTGTCATAAACAACCAAGTTTCAAAGTAAGGATATGGTATTATAAAACCATATTCCAAAATAAAATAAGGAAATACCATTTGATGTATATTATAAGTAATAAGCGATTAGAGTACGGACTTATATCTGTTCTAAGGTAAGAATGTTGTCGATCAAGGTCTGAGAGGTAAATAGAAAACCCCAACTTGAACGGCTTCACTATTATCGAGGAACGATACCAGTTTGTAATGGAAAGGGACGTCGAGATTAGTTATAAAGTGGCATTTAGCAACGTATTGCAAGTTTTGAACTATAGCGATAAAATAAACGCTGTTGACTAGGCTTAAGCGTGACTGTTGTGTCAAGATTAGTTATAAAGGAGAATATTACAGCGTATGACAAGTTTTGAACTGTAACGATAAATTAACGCTGTTAACCAAACGTAAGCGTGATTTTTATATATAGCAGCACTTCCTAGGAAATGTAACGGTTGGTTTGAAATCCACTTATTCTAAAAGTAATAAGTAATGATGTCTGTCCAAAGAAATATACGAACGAGTTAGAAAGAGATATTGGAAATTGTTTCAGAAAGCAACGACATCATTTTGATATTCGAAATGTGATTAGAAGTAAACCATTGGATTTGAGATTTTAATTCGACGATGTCGAATGTGTGAAAGTAAATCATTTTTAGGAACTATAATCTGATAGGATAATTAACATTTAGTTTGAAACAAATAAATGATGATGGGATAGGAATCAGTATTTAGTTATAAACTTGATATTTGATTTGATAAGAAGTTGACTTAGAAACAGAGTTTATAAAATGGAATAGGAATATAAAAGTAGGATAGGGATTTCTATAAACAAGATAAGGGTAATTATTACCTGAATAAAGAGTTATATGATAAAGATGTTCAGATTTTTATAATAGAAATGATATTCACATTTAAGGTGAATAATGTTTTAAAGTGAACGCCTGGCAGATTAAAATGTTTAAAATAAGATGGGAAATATTTTTCCAATATAGTTAGAGTATATTATCCAAGTGTAGGAAATAAAGAACGTGAAAAGAATGAAAATGTTTCGAACGTCAATAACATATGTTTTCTGTAACATGATAGAATAAGAATTTATAATAACTGGAAATGTTTTCCAAGAAGTGTAAAAAGGCTAAAACGAGATTTGAGAAATATCTGGCAAGATATGGGAATTCGAATAATAAAAACAAATGTTAAATAAAAAGTACCCGTGTTTGTGTGATGTCTAGTTATACATTTGAATGAATGTTATTTTTACTTCGATGGTTAAATAACCGACGATCGAAGTGTTTTGACCATCGTTGTCAATACGGAGAGACCGGTTGGATTTATTTTCCGAAAACCACTCCGTATAGGCATAAGTGCTGCGAATTAGATATGCTGAAGATAATTGAAGACGGAGTTAAATGCAAGGGTCATCCAGTTCTAGAATGGTGTTTTGTTTGTCCAGTCCCAGGACAACTTGTATGGACGAGTGTCTGACAGAGTATTTCCAACGGTCACACCGTTGATTTTTACGAATATACCAAGTTGGTGGGGAGAAGACAACTTCTCTTTATTCTGCACCCAGTGTGCATTTGTGTAATCAATATGTGATTATGGATTTGACGATGTGGCATTCAAAGTGAATGGTAATCAGATGTTCTGAAGATAGACGTAGCCTCTAGCCTCACAACCAGGAATTAACAAAAGTTGGGCTAGGCAGCATGGCTAGTTGGGTCATCCCCAAGCAGGGTGTATTGTCACCGATCTAGAGAAAATTCATATTTATACTTCTTTTCGATTATGTATCTTCGGATGACGGTTGGATGGCCTACAACCGTGGTGGCAATATATTCGCGACACTCAAGCTAAATGAGTGAGCGGTCATGTGTGGCCGGGTTGCAAGACGTTCTTGTTGAACCCTGAGTGTATCCCCTCTAGAGTACACTATTCAGAAGGTGCTCCCATACCTTGTATGTTGGAATCCAATCTCCAATAAGCGCCATGCGGTTTATGATTTTATACTATATATATGTGGAGCGTGAGATGTAAGCGTTCTGCTACTTGGATAATTATTTGTTTAGACATTATCATAATATCACTGAATTTGATATCAAGGATACTTTGGGTTATAGTAAAGTGAAAACCGTCCATGATTATGTGTGGGCTGGTCTTACTATTATCCTTTTGTTTCAAAAAGGATTTTTCAAAGTTAAACAGTATGGTTGGAATTTACTCACACCAGTCCCATGACTGACCCAGAGTTTATTTTGTTTGTTTTCCCTAAACTCTTGGGTGCCCAAATTTGTACGGGCAGTCAAGCGTTTCAGGCTTTGCAGATTCACTTGGAGGAGCTAAAAGCAGGAGGCTCCACTATTAGTTATTTAGAGATTATTTCCGCTGTGATGTATACCATGTATTATACTCTGATATGGTATGTATATATACAAACTCTGATTTGTATTTCAAACTTGTTATATAATAAAGATTATTATTCCACTGTGAGATTCGTGTTTACTCTGATTCTGTTCAGTGATTTTTTCTTCTTCTATTCTATTAGTTCGATCTTATCTTTCTCACCCTCTAAATTCTTCTATTAATGTTCTGAATTTTCGTGCACTTTGAGCTGAATGTGTAGGATATTAGTCAGCTTAAATTGGTACGGATTTTCCGGCCATTACATTATTAAGGAATATTCAAATTTGATTTGAAATGGAAATCTTTTTAAAATGAATTTAAAACGAATTTATTAAGGAATACTCAAATTTGATTTGAAATTTGAAAATGAAGTTGAAATCATTTTTGAAACGAATTTAAAACAATTTATAAAATTAGTTTTCAATGGAAATCAACAAAATATATAATATATATTATAAATATTATAATGGCCTGAATCGAACGCGCCGCGTCGCGGTAGTTCGCGAATTTCGACCATTGACTTCGAATGGACATTACGGGAGATCCGACCGTCGGATTCCCCTAAAACCGAAACCGTTGGGTTTGTATCGGAAAGAGCTTTCCAACGAATACAATAAATTTGAAATCTAACGGTTGGACTTGGAATTATGTCTAAATCAAATTTGGAAAAGGTCGATATAAGTGCAATTCGATGGCAAATTTTGGATATTGACTGTACGGGCCTTGATGAAATTATTAAAAATATCAATAATTTGTGTAAAAATGATTTGGAAAGAATTGAGATGAAAAATTCCATATTTGAAAAGATAAAAAAAATATTTTATCAAAATGAACTAGTTATTAACTAGATTTGAAATCCAATAATTTTTAAATAAAATAAATTGGATTTGAAATGGTTTTAAAAATAACCAGGATTTCCAATAAATAAACTGGAATGGATTTGAATCAAAATTGTCTTCGGAATATTCGATGTTGGATTTCGTGATTATACAGATATTGTTATAGAAATTTGAAAGATATATTTATATCGTTATTTCCAATACGATATTTGTTGGTTGTAGAATTTGATATTGAGTATAAGCCGATATATTTTCTATTTAGAGCCTTGTTTTTAATATCAAATGGGATTTTGGGTTTGTCATGAACGGTGTCTTCAGTAACACTGTTCTTGAACCCCATGTGAAGAGAATAAATATTTTAATTAAGATTGTTAGAGTTTCCAATTATATTTAATAACTGGAATAAAATGGAATGTGAATTGGGTTTATCGTGAACTGTGTTTTTAACGACAATCGTTCTTTAACCCGATTTACATTCAAATATGATTTGGGATTTATAAATCTTTTGTTAATATTTAAAGGAGATTTTACAAAGTAAAGTTTTCCAATTTAACATATTAAACTGGAATTGAATGGAATTCGATTTGGTAATAATCGAAGTGAGCTTCTGTAAAGGAAGACTATTAATATATATGGAATTTAAAAGGCTTTGCCGTTATTCCATTTATATCGTTGGTTGAATAAGGAAGTTTATATAAATTATATATATTGATATGTTTTCCGTGAAGATTCCATTGTTAATGGAATGAGATTTTGGGTTTATCGTGAGCTGCGTTTTAAATGACATTAGTTCTTTAATCCAGTTAAAGATAAGATTAATTTCTTAACTTTGAAGAAAATCATTAAGTAATGATTTTTGGAAATTAAAACTGTAGTAGAGTTTTAATGAATCTTTAATTAGATTGAAATGTGAATCTGATAACTAAAATTATCAAATCTAAGAAATGATCGAGAATGGAGTATCACCTGTTTTGCTCCAAGCGATAGTTAATGTAGTGTCCCGAAATTCCAGTACAATTTGAGCTGACCAAATAACCCAAGTCCAACCCAAATTACACTGGAAACCAGAAAATTAATAGAAAGAAAACAGAGGACACTACAAGAAAAATACCCTATTGCAACTAGCTATTTGCAACAGGCGATAAACGACAGTTGCAGTAGATGCTATTTAGCAACAGACCTATTATTGTAGTTGCAATAGATAAGATTTAGCAACAGGCCTTTTTTTTCTATTGCGAAAAACATATTTTTAGCAACTGCACTTCCCTTCCTGTTGCAAAAACATACTTTTAGCAACTGTGCTTCTATAACAGTTGTAACAAACATATTATTTGCAACTACGTTTTCAAGCCAGTTGCGAATAAATGTCTTTAGCAACTGTTTTCGCCAATTGCAATAACTGTGTTTTTATACACCTGGTAAAGCCAGTTGCGAGAAACAAACTAAAAATAAGTATCATTTTTTAACGATTAACTTTTAATTATTAATTTTAAATAGTTACTATTGAATGATTAACTATCAGTAATTATATAATAATTAAGATTAATATTTAATAATTAATAATAAAATTTAAGTATTATAAAGTGATATTTATAACTAATAATTAAATAATAATTAATAGTTAGCAAATAAAAATAAATTAATAATATTTATTAAATAACAATTAATTAATAATAAAAAACTAATGGATAATAATTAATTTGAAATATGAATATGTTTAAATATTAAATAAATAAATAATAAATTCATAATAAATAGATAAACGGTAATTGATTAGTATTACTGTTAAGGAGTAATAAAGAGTTAATAATAATTTCCTATATGAATTAATTTATAATTTGTGCTTGATAGAGGTATTTTTATGAGTTAATTATTAGTTTTTGGTTATCATTAATAGTTATTTTTATATTCCTAATATTGTATTTAAATATTAGCGATCAGTAAATTGTGTTTTTTGACAACTGGTAAAGCCAGTTGCGAAAAACAGACTTTTAAATATATTTTTTCCACATCTTTGGTAAGCTTAATTACTATTAAATACAAAAGTACGAAGTAGTAAGTAATATTTAATTATAATTTGATAAGTATTAAGTAATAATAATTAATTGAAATGAGTTAATACTTTAATAATTTATTATGGTTAGTTATTAATAGTATGTAAATTATATTTAACAACTATTAATTACATTTAATAATTAATAATTCTAATTAATAATAAATATTAGATAATTAGTAAATATTCATCATATACTGTATTTATCAAGTAATATTCAATTATAATTAAGAAGTAAAACTGCTAATAATTAAACGTTATTAAATTTGATAAATAATATTAGTTTGTATTTTTATTACTTAGTATTTAATAATTATGATTTATACTTCATGTTTCTTATTTAAAGTTAAAAACCATCAAAACCTCCATTTTAAAGTTAGGAAAACATCCAACACGTTATTAAACAAGGAATCATGTATGTTACCTACCGGTTAAACGCAGGTTAACCGATTATAAGTAATAAAAAAAGGCGGCATCCTAAAAATTTCAGATCCCGCTCTCATTTCAGTTTCACCGCCTACCTCTTGGTTACTAATCCTAAATCCGAAACCTAATTCCCAAATCCCTGTCATACCCACTCCTCAATGTCCGATCCAACTCAAGTACCACCAATTTCAAATGTAAGTATTCCTCCGTACTTCACTCCTGTCCAAGCTCGGTCCGAATTCTGTGCTCTGTCTCTATGGCAAGCTCCACTGACAAAAAGGGGTTGACTTTGTTTGAAAGCGAAGAAGAATTGGCGATCTCTCTAGCTAAGTTTTCCTCTGAATTTTCTAGTAATTTTCACTAGTGAAAGGGGAGCTGTTACTGTCATTATCTTCGGTGGATCTGTAGCCAAAGCGCTCAGGAAGTTAACAGTTAACCCTGACGAATGGATTAAATGGCATGTGTTTTGGGTTGATGAGAGAGTCGTTCCAAAAGATCATGTTGATAGCAATTAGAAACTGGCGTGTGATGGGTTCCTATCTAAGGTATGAAAATATTATGCCTTAACTACATTATGTTGGCTGGGATCCACAAATTGGTGACCATTTTATTGTTTACGATTCCTTTTTTTATTGATTAGTTTTAGCAAAATAACCGATAATAGATATGCTTACTTACATATGCTTTAACTTGTTAATGAATGCATAATACAATCAGTTGTATACTTCCTCTACATAAATAAAGTTTCTGTAATATTATTAATTACTACTGGCTATTCTGTTTAGATATATTAGTTTTCTTCTTTTAATATTAGTGTTTACCTTTATTACCTGTCACATTAGCTTGGGTAATACAAAGGATCATCAATGGTTAATTCTTTTGTGGCATCAATTTCGTTTTTTTTCCTTTGGATCCATTTTGATCTGAGCTTCAACCTTTTCCTTGAATTGCTTATTTAAAATTGAGGAAACAGTGGGAAATTCTATGTTTGAAACCTGCTATTACAAATGCAGTTGGTTCAGAGAAATTTAGAAGAGTAGGATCTGAGTTTGGGTGTAAAGGCTCATATTCTGGCTTTATTTTTTATGATTGAAAAACAACTAATCATTGTATAAATTTTGATTTGTCTATTTAATTAATCAACAATGTTCATGCAACAATCGGCTAAATGATTTACGGATAAAAATGAGAAATGCAGAGGAAAAATCGGAATTTGGAAGAGTGGAGACTCCACTATTTTCTCTTTTAACCGGTTAGAAAATCAACCATTTAACCTGACGATCATTGTAGCATTTTTCATTAGTCAACATAAATACATTAACTTTTACATGCTTACATGCAAATACAATTATCCTCTCATTTAATTTCATTTTGATTTTGGAGATAGTGTGAAAATTAAACTAATAGAAGCATTAAAACTTATCTTAAGAATGTGAAATGCAGGGCTTTTGAACAATAGGCTATAACTTAGCTTCGTAGTTCCTAGCTAACCTGAAACTTAACTTGTAAAGTCCTAAATGAAAGAATTCGAAAGGGGATTAAACGACAAGTTGTTGCAGTCAAGATTTTGGATTTAGAAGGAATGCAAGGTCACAAGGAATGGCTTGTAAGTGCAACAGTTATCATAAGTTGGCTCTTGAATTTGAATATTTTAGTTCCAAATGGTCAGTTAATTTATTTTCAATATATTTCAGGCTGTGGTGATCTATCTTGGACAACTTTCACATCCAAACTTAGCAAAACTTGTTGGCAATTGCTATGAGAAAGAACATAGAGTTCTTGTATATGAATTCATGGAGAATGGAAGCATGGAAAATCATTTATATAACAGTGAATTTTAGCTATCAGTTGGAGAATATATCATCCTTTTATTGGTTAAGGAATTATGGCATCTAAAATTTCTAACTGTGTTATTGATTTAGGTATACTTGATCCCTTGCCATGGTTGGTAAGAGTAAAGATAACATTAGGAGCTGCCAAAGGCCTTGCTTTCCTACATGAGCAAGATAAGCCTGTTATTTACCGCGATTTCAAAGCATCAAACATTCTCTAAGACAAGGTAACTATAATCTCTCATATGTTTGATAATAATTGTAAGAAATTGACATATTCCAGTTTTTTACTTATAAGTAAAGATTAGTTAAGCACAGTTCACTTGTTGGAAGATAACATATTAACGTAATAATGGTGAAACAAGCGGACTCAATGAGTAACTTATTTATGCTGCTATTTAGCTGAACAACATGAACATACAAGTGCTTGTATTCACATTGAAATATTAATTAATTCATTTTGTTTCCCATATCTGATAATTATGTTTAACCCGTCACCACATTAATGAAAGCTAACTAACTCAATATCTGCTAAAACTACTGTTGGTATAATCAACATAAAAGATCAAATCACATTCAATACCACATGTTCAAATTCAACATCGTTTTTTCTTTTTCCCTCTAACTTTAGAAAAAGAGATGGAATGTTCAAGTAGTACAGTTGGTGAGACTGTTTGAATAAGTTTCTAGATATTAAAAAAGGAAATATGAACATAAGTGGATTTGGTCCCCTGTGCATATAAGTTGTGTAGGCTGGCCCTTGAACAAACTTATATAGTTTTTGACTCTCTTTCTGCAACTTTTTATATACTAATCAGAGTATACGTATTTAAGTGGATGCCAACCTAACCACTCATTTGTACCGTATGTTATTATATTAGATCAGCAACTAAGGCCGTGGGCAGCAACTATTTATAAGTTAATTAATTTATTATCGTGGTCATGATTTTTTTTATCCTTATCATTTAAAAAAAACATTTGATACATGTTATGTCTGGACTAATTAAGTCGCCCTAACGCTGAAAAAGGGAGTCTGCATGTTACCTAAATATTAATATTACTATTAGTATTCCAATTTCAAGTACAGTAAGGATATTAACATTCTACATTATGATATTCTGGTAAATAGGAACCGATAGAATTCAGCTATTTGTATGTCCACAACAATGTTTTATTTAATGACTTGCTCCATCAGGTAGTTATACTATACATTATTTCAAATTCAGCTATTTGTATGTTTTATCCACTTTTTTTCATAATATGTTGGTTCATGCATTCACTGTTTGCGTTAAAATTAAAAGTATAATGTGTACTTTTTTCATAGGTATGTGTTAACATAGCTGTGGATCCTGAAGCTTTTCTACTTAGGCCAAATTCCAAGATGTACACCATTCAAGAGGCTGTCGGAACAACTGTGGCTTGGCACAAAGACTTTCACTAGAGTAGTATACTAGATTAGTATGTACTTTTAGCTTTTAGGTGTTATGTTGGGCCACATTTGGGAATTGTTGGTATGGTATGCGTTTATGTTATGTATGGATCACGTTTGTTACTATGTTAAACTTTGAATGTAACTTCAACTAATATTTTGTATGGATCGCGTTTATATTATGTGTGAATCTATTTTTATGTCAATGCCTTTCTGAACGTATGTTTATCTTTTCTTTATATATCTTATTGTTAATACAGTAAATTATTGAATGTAGGTATTGGTAAATTGTTCTTGCAAAATGACTTGTTGCAACAACTTAAGACAGTTGCAAAAGATTTTGCAATTGTCAAAAATAGTTGTAATATCTTGTTTGTCGAATGCCTATTATAGGTTTACAACTGCTATTTGTTGTTGCAAAATGATCTGTTGCAACAACAAAAGCCAGTTGAAAAAAAGTACACCGCAACATCTTATTGCAACAAGCAGAAAATGTTGCGGACTTTTTACAACTCCGACTATACCAATGGGCGTGAGCCTGTTGCAATAGGTCTACTGCAACAGATATCGCCTGTTGCGAAAAGTGTTTTTTGTTGTAGTGGGGTGAGAATAGATAAGATAGAAACTTAGAATAGAAGAAGAATAAAAACACACAACATCAGAGTAAACACGAATCTCACAGCGGAACGAATAAATATTTTTCATTACATAACTTTGAAATAAAACAGTATCTGTATACAATACAATTATTAGAGTATAGCACTTACAACACAACGGAAATAACAATAGCTAAAATCCTGAAGCCTCCTGCTCCAGCTCTTCAAGTTTCTGTAAATCCCGACTACTTGACTGTCCGTACAAAATTGGACGCCCAAGAGTTTAGTGAAAACAAAAAAAATAAACTCTGGGTCAGTCATGTGACTGGTGTGAGTAAACTCAAATTATTTGATTTAACTTTCAAAATCCTTTTGAAAACAAAGGATAATCATAAGACCGATCCACACATAAACACGGATGGTTTTTACCTTACGATAACGGAAAATATTCTTTATATTGAGGCACTTCTGATATTGTAATAATGTCTAAATCAAATAATAGAAATATAGTAGAAACACTTGCATCTAACATTCTACATATATAATATGCAATCATAACCACGGGCTCTTATTTGGAGAATGGATTCCAACTATGACAAGATATGGATCCACCATCCGATCAGTGCGCCCTAGAAGCGATACACTGGAGTTCAACAAGAACATCTTGAAACTCGGCCACACATGACGGACCACTCATTTCGCTTGAGTGTATCGAATATATTTTCACCTTACAGTTGGTAAACCAATATAACCATTCCCGGGAGATACAGAATTGAAAGAAGTAACAAATATGAATATTCTCTAGATGGTGACAATATACCCTACTAGGGTGCGGCCCATTTAGCCATGCTGCCTGCCCGATTTCTATCATTTCCCAGTTGATGAGGCTAGAGGTCATAACGTATCTTTCAACAGATTACTCATTCATTTACTTTGAATGCCACATCGTCATACCCGTCAAACCACAAATTGATTTCCCCAAAAATACCATGGGTATAAGCTAGGAGAAACGAATTCCTCCGCCACCAACGTAAATACGTTTGAAACGATCAACTCACGTGATCCACCAGATATACTCTGTCAAACATTCTTCCATACATGTTGTCCTGCGACTGGACAAACCGAAGGCACTATTCTGTAAACAGGATAGCCCTTGCAGAACTCCGTCTTCAATTTGTCTTCGATCTATTTGTTTCTAAATGCTAATGCCCATACGGAGTGGTTCTCGGATAATAACCCAACCGGTCACTCCGTATTGACGACGGAAAAATGGTCAAAACTTTGATAGTCTGTGATTTAACTATCAAAAGAAAACTCATGTGCAAACAACGATATTATTTCCAAATGGAAATTTTATCGATCAATCAACATTCAACATTTATCCCTTTAAATTAATTTATCATTAATTAATTTATTTCCTTATTTCCCGTTTTCATATATTCGTAAATCCTTATTTTATAAACTTGCAAAATATACGTTATTAATCACTGGAAAACGTTTCCATATTTATTCCCATTTCTTATTTTCTACTATCAGAAAACATTTATGATTCTTATTTGGAAAACATTTCCAAAACTCCTTCATTTGATTTAAACTGATGTTTAAACAAACATCGTTATGCCAACACAAACCATTGTGCTCATTAACTAAATTCACTTAACCTACCTTTACTATCAAACTTTAACCATTCCTTAGTTAAGAAGGAAGTCAATCAAATTGGGGTATAATTACCTCTCAGACCCTAACTGAACAACGTTTTAACTTCGGAATAGACAAGTTTATCTTTTAAATCTTTAACAAACTTCCTTACGTAACTCTCGGATTCTACTTACGAATCCACTTCTTTTAAAGAAACCATTTGATTATAACTAAGGTGTAATAATTCCATGCTTCCGAAATATAATAACTTAAGTATAACCCTTATTTATTAATTTGAATTAATAAATTTATTTAATAAATAAATCTTGATTTAAAAACCGGAAAGTACATAGTACTTTCCTATATTCGATATAATCGAATTTCAACGTATAATTCTCTTTCGAATAATCTCTACTCGATAATTTCTTTTCGAATAAACTATATTCAATAACTATTTTCGAATAAACTATATTCGATTATCTCACTTCGAATAACTAATATTCGATAACTTTACTTTGAATAAGCAATATTCGATAATTCTACTTCGAATAAGCGATATTCGATAACTCCTTTTAACTTTATTCGAATAAACTATATTTGATTAACTCCTTTCGAATAAATTGTATTCGATAACTCCTTTTGAATAAATTATATTTGATAATCCTTTCGAATAAACTATATTCGATTATCCTTTCGAATAAACTATATTCGATATTTCACTTTCCAATTTACTAATACTCGACTAACTCTAACTCGATTAACTCTATTTGAATAACTCTAATTCGATTTAATTCTAATCGATTAACTCTAGTTGATTTACTCTAACTGATTAACTCTAACTGGTTAATTCTAACTGATTAACTCTAATCGGTTAACTCTAACTCTAATCGATTAACTCTAACTCTAATCGATTAACTCTATTTAATTAACTCCCTTCGAATAACCAATATTTGACTAACTCCTTTCTCTTTATTCGAATAAACTATATTCGATAATCTCCTTTCGAATAAACTATATTCGATAATCCGTTAACTCTATTCGAATAAACTATATTCGATTAAATCTATCAATTAACTCTATTTGTTTTACTCTATCTAATTTCCAAATATCCCTTTTTATAAAGCCCTATTTGTTTTATAAATATTTCTATTTATTTTCCAAATAATTCCTTTTATAAAATATTATTTAATTTATTAATAATTACTTTTATTACTCTATTTATTTCATAAATAAATATTCCATTTATAATCTATTTGTAAATGTTTTACAAATATTTCCTTTCCAATTTTATTTGTAAATGTTATACAAATATATCCTTTTCATTTATATTTGTAAATGTTTTACAAATATATCCTTTTTCCATTTGTTTCACAAATATTTTCCTTTATAATTGTTTTACAAATATTTTCCTTTACAAATCCTATTTATTTTCCAAATAATTATCCCTTACAATATCTTATTTATTTTCTAAATAAATATTCCTTTTATAACTTTCTTTGATTTTATAACTGTTTTCTTTTATAAAATCCTTTCCTTTTTATATATGAAATCCATTGATTTTATATAATTTATTTATTTTCAAAATATACTTTGAAAATCCACTTTTTACATCCCAGTATTTATTACGGTATTTAAAATACCAAATCACAATGATCGATATCATTCAAAACACACATAATCAACAACAGATTATATATCACATCATATATTACAATATATGAACATAACAGTATTATAAATATTGAGGAATCCATTTGAATCCCTCCAACCTATTTCCCTGCATCACAGATGTTAAACAATATAATTAACATCGATTTCATTTCAATGTGAAATATTCTGCTAAACAGAATCAATATTTGATTAACGATTTATATATATATCGTTATCTATAATTTCAACCAATACATTAGCAATTCAACCAAACAGTTAACACACAACAATCACCAGATAATTATCAGTTCTAAAAATATGTTGTAAAAATATAACTGTTCAGAGTTGGCAAGTTTTACTCACATTAAACGGTCATCGTGAAATAACGATATACTATTGTTGATTTAGATCAAATAATTTATTTTGCAGTAAATTGTGACGAGCTCTAATTTACTCCCAGTCAGTACCATGTTGTAGTGCCCGTCCCTACGATCCCAACGTGACTGGTCGTTCGAAATTCTAACACAGTATGATCGAGATATTTAATTTACAAGTTTATATCACTATTTAAATTAAAAAAAACTTAAATTTTAATTTAGGCTCACCACCATACCCCTTTGTCCATAACTGCACTTCTTCCTCCTCCAAGCAAATGAAATTTGCTACAGTAATCCAACAGTCCAACGTGTCCTCCCCAGCCAATCTCGAGTCCTTGTACCTTCTATTTAGGCCTTTCTCTTCTTTCTTATATTTTTATTTTTAGAAGTTGGGCTTACCGTGTCTAAGCCGTCCAAACACAAGCCCACCCGACCCTCCAACAGTGCTTCTTCTCCTTAATCCTCCAGTATGGAAAAATAAACAATCCCATGCCCCCCATTTTTGAAACTTGATAGGCCTCCTTATCCTTCTTCACTCAATCATTCATTGAACCGACAATGCCAGTGATCTCCCCTTCCTCTCTCCTCGGCAACCACTACCATGTCCTCGCATGCGCCTCATTCCAACAGATCGCGTTCTCCAGACCCTCACTCATGCAACAATACAAACATCGACAGTAAATCTCACCGAAACCCACCAGAATCTCATACAATATGCGGAACTACCCCAGGATCTCAGAAACAACTTCGAAATCTTGAATCGATTCCTCAAAACCCAATGAATCCGAACCCTAACCACTCGAACACGTCGCTGGAAAATAACTCAGTGAAAACAAAGTGTCGATATCTTTAAAACTCACATTACAGTGTAAATAAACCTCCCAGAATTCCAAATATATAAGTAATATAATTTATAATATTTGTTTTGATTTGTTCATGATTTTTAAACCTCATGACTTAAGATTTTGGTGGCAGCCAGAAAATGTATTGACCATAGAATGTAAAATGGATTAGGGTTAGAAAGATGTAGGCTATTTATAGAGGAGTTTTAATATTTTTATATTCATTATTTTTTTTATTTTTAATTAAACGCTATATTTATCATTAAAAATCCCTATAGTCACATATAATACCCAAAAATCATGAAAATTGGCATGCAACTACAGTTCAACATTACGAACCCAACGAAACTGGTTTCGTCGAATTCTGACTTCGTTTGCTCACACAGCATATTTTTAACCATCGAAATATCGACTGTTTTTCACATTAAAAATCCGTACGACCACATACTAACTTCAAAAATCACGAAAATTGAAATCTAGCAATAATTTAATATTGCGGATCCAACCAAATTAGTTTCATCGAAAACGGAGGTCGTATGCAAAACTGGCTATTTTTAAAGCTCTAAATAACCCATTTAAATATATAAATATATTTAAAAATAATTAAATTTAATATTTAAAAATTAATATTATCGTATATATCCACAATATAATATCATACAGCTCCATTGGGATTTATAACTCGATATTTCAAAATTCCCAGTTATATCGATATTCGATTTATATATAAAATCCTTTTATAATATAAATATATATTTTTAAATTTCAAAGGGATTCCATAACAACTTTTCTAAAATTTGATTTGGACATAAATCAAAATCTTCACAATGAAATCCCGATTTTTCTCTTCCATTAGAAAAATATACTTCACCAGCTCCGAACGTTTCTTGTTTCACAGAAATCCAATTTAAAACGGACCCTGTATATTCAGTTGAAGTTCAAATCGCCAAATAGCGAACTGCCGTGCCATTTCGAGCTCAATTTTAATTATATTATAATTATACGTTCAACTATCGTTTATATAATATATTCGTTATTCGAATTCAATTCCAAACTGAATTATATCTATTTTGAATTGTCCAGTTCACATTATATTGTCAATTCACTATTTCTGATTATTTCAGAATTAAATATGTTATTCTATTATTTATATTAATTAAATATTCCATATAATTTAATTAAACGATCATTTGATTCTCTAAATCACTATTTATATAATTAAATTAATTAATTATTATATTGATAAAATACGGGACATTACATTCTTCCCTCCTTAAAATATTTTCGTCCTCAAAATTGCTAAGGTAGAAAACAAACCCTATTAACTGAGTTAAAAATTTATTTGTTTATTTCTTAACTCCATTTTCACTGACCCAATTTATTTTCAATTTAATATTAATTAATTCTTATCAACAAAAATTTTCAAAAATCCTGAAAATTTTCTAACACCCGAAATTTCTGAAAAATTTCGCCAGCACCTTCTTTTTACGGTTCAATCGGTAAAACTACAACTCGCCTCTCCGGGCCTTCTTTAACCCAAAAGAAAATCAAACAGCCAAGCAAATTGCCAATTCGGCTCATAAATCTCATGCTTATATCAAATATAAACTTGTACCTTTTTGTCGGGTATATCACTATGTCCTTTGCATCTGTTACCAATTCAACATATACCGATGTCATCCTAATCAAATTCCAATCTGTTTTTATCCACAAATCCAACCATTCTCTTATACCTAAGTCGAATTCAATTTCAAATCAAAGTTCCCTTCTCGATTTTTATATTCTTAACTCCTCAATCCAATACAAATTCAAATTCAAATCTCACAAATCCAATTTGTCTCGATATAATCCTAATCCCGTTCAATTTCAATTTCAATTTGCTTTTCCCAAATTCTACTTAATTTGGTTTTAATTCAAACAATCTTTTCCTGAGAGTTTTAAATAGATTCACTTTTCAAAAATCAAATATTCCCTTTCGAAGTTCAAAAAAACTTGTTTTTTTTAAACAATTTCAAAAACAATTTCTTTGGTAGTAATCCGTCACCTACAACTCGAAAATGAACACTGATGATATCGGGATCAACATCGGAATTTATTTTCTAGCGATCGAAGTGAGTTCAATACTATATCACTTTTCAAAGCCATTTCTAAACATTTCTATTTTGAAATCTTTTCAAAATACCATTCACCATGCTTGTGAAACAATTTAAAATCTCCCAGGATCTAAAAATTCTCTTATATTCATTTCAAATCCAATTACAAACACGTTTACAAATTTCCAGAGTTTTAATTTCCAATTCTGGTTTAAATTCAGATTTAATTCAATTCATAACACTTATACGAATTCTACTTGGTTATATACATAACCATTTCACTTTTTTATAATCTTACTCGATTATAATAATAACCAATATATCCAATATATTATAATTCCAAAATGTATATTTTCTCTATATTAAAATATACTTTAGGTAAAATTATTTTCATTTACCCTTTTTTCAAAACATATCGTGTCGACCCATCGTATTCAAGTGTTTATAAACCCTTATCGATACAGTGGATCAAACTGATCGACCAGAACCCATAAACGACTCAACCAATAAATCTACACAATATAAAACCATTTTATATTAAATAACAAATACGTTCACTCGTATATATACACTCAACTCAATCTAGGGCATTACTAACCCTATCTCTACTGAGTCACGCCACAGAGCCAAGGTAATACTTAACCTTCAGCTCTGATACCAACGGTAGTGTCCCGAAATTCTAGTACAATTTGAGCTGACCAAATAACCCAAGTCCAACCAAAATTACAGTGGAAACTAGAAAACTAATAGAAAGAAAATAGAGGGTGAGAATAGATAAGATAGAAACTTAGAATAGAAGAAGAAGAAGAAGAAGAAGAAGAACACACAACATCAGAGTAGACACGAATCTCACAGCGGAACGAATAAATATTTTTCATAACATAACTTTGAAATAAAACAGTATCTGTACACAATACCATTATTAGAGTATAACACTTACAAAACATCGGAAATAACAGTAGATAAAATCCTGAAGCCTCCTGCTCCAGCTCTTCAAGTATCTGTAAATCCCGACTACTTGACTGTCCGTACAAAATTGGGCACCGATGAGTTTAGGGAAAACGAAACAAAATAAACTCTGGGTCAGTCATGTGACTGGTGTGAGTAAACTCAAATTATTTGATTTAACTTTCAAAATCCTTTTGAAAACAAAGGATAATCATAAGACCGATCCACACATAAACACGGATGGTTTTTACATTACGATAACCCAAAATATTCTTTATATCGAGGCTCTTCTGATATTATAATAATGTCTAAATCAAATAATAGAAATCTAGTAGAAACGCTTGCATCTAACGTTCTACATATATAATATACAATCAAAACCGCGGGCTCTTATTTAGGGAATGGATTCCAACTATGACAAGGTATGGATATACCTTCCGATCAGTGTACTCTAGAAGCGATACACTGGAGTTAAACAAGAACATCTTGTAACTCGGCCACACATGACCGACCACTCATTTCGCTTGAGTGTATCGAATACATTTTCACCTTACAGTTGGCAAACCAATATAACCATTCCCGGGAGATACAGAATTGAAAGAAGTAACAAATATGAATATTCTTTAGATGGTGACAATATACCCTACTAGGGTGCGGCCCACTTAGCCATGCCACCTGACCGATTCCTGTCATTTCCCAGTTGATGAGGCTGGAGGTCATAACGTATCTTTCAACAGATTACTCATTCATTTACTTTGAATGCCACATCGTCATACCCGCCAAACCACAAATTTATTTCTCCAAAAATACCATGGTATAAGCTAAGAGAAACGAATTCCTCCACCACCAACGTAAATACATTTGAAACGATCAACTCACGTGATCCACCAGATATACTCTGTCAAACATTCTTCCATACATGTTGTCCTGGGACTGGACAAACCGAAGGCACTATTCTGTAAATAGGGTAGCCTTGCATAACTCGGTCTTCAATTTGTCTTCGATCTATTTGATTCGAAACGCTAACGCTCATACGGAGTGGTTCTCGGATAATAACCCAACCGGTCTCTCCGTATTGACGATGGAAAAATGGTCAAAACTTTGATAGTCTGTGATTTAACTATCAAAAGAAAACTCGTGTGCAAACAACGATATTATTTCGAAATGGAAATTTTATCGATCAATCAACATTTATCCCTTTAAATTAATTTATCATTAATTTATTTCCTTATTTTCCGTTTTCATACATTCGTAAATCCTTATTTTCTAAACTTAGAAAATATACGTTATTAATCACTGGAAAACGTTTCCATATTTATTCCCATTTCTTATTTTCTATTATCAGAAAACATTTCTGATTCTTATTTGGAAAACATTTCCAAAACTCCTTCATTTGATTTAGACTGATGTTTAAATAAACATCGCTATGCCAACACAAACCATTATGCTCATTAACTAAATTCACTTAACCTACCTTTACTATCAAACTTTAACCATTCCTTGGTTAAGAAGAAAGTCAATCAAGTTGGGGTTTAATTACCTCTCAGACCTTAACTGAACAACGTTTTAACTTCGGAATAGACAAGTTTATCTTTTAAATCTTTAACAAACTTCCTTACGTAACTCTCGGATTCTATTTACGAATCCACTTCTTTTACAGAAACCATTTGATTATAACTATGGTGTTATAATTCCATGCTTCCGAAATATAATAACTTAAGTATAACTCTTATTTATTAATTGAATTAATAAATTTATTTAATAAATAAATCTTGATTTAAAAACCGGAAAGTACATAGTACTTTCCTATATTCGATATAATCGAATTTCAACGTATAATTCTCTTTCGAATAATCTCTACTCGATAATTTCTTTTCGAATAAACTATATTCGATTATTTCACTTTCCAATTTACTAATACTCGACTAACTCTAACTTGATTAACTCTATTTGGATAACTCTAATTCAATTTAATTCTAATTGATTAACTCTAATTGATTTACTATAACTGATTAACTCTAACTGATTAACTCTAACTGATTAAATCTAATTGGTTAACTCTAACTCTAATCGATTAACTCTAACTCTAATCGATTAACTCTATTTAATTAACTCCCTTCGAATAACCAATATTCGATTAACTCCTTTCTCTCTATTCGAATAAACTACATTCGATAATCCTTTAACTCTATTCGAATAAACTATATTCGATTAACTCAATCAATTAACTCTATTTGTATTACTCTATCTAATTTCCAAATATCCCTTTTTATTAAACACTATTTGTTTTATAAATATTTCTATTTATTTTTCAAATACTTCCTTTTATAAAATCTTATTTATTTTATAAATAATTACTTTTATTACTCTATTTATTTCATAAATAAATATTTCCGTTTATAATCTATTTGTAAATGTTTTACAAATATTTCCTTTCCAATTCTATTTGTAAATGATATACAAATATATCCTTTTCATTTCTATTTGTAAATGTTATACAAATATATCCTTTTTCAATTTGTTTCACAAATATTTTCCTTTATAATTGTTTTACAAATATTTTCCTTTATAATTGTTTTACAAATATTTTCCTTTACAAATCCTATTTATTTTCCAAATAAATATCCCTTACAATATATTATTTATTTTCTAAATAAATATTCCTTTTATAACTTTCTTTGATTTTATAACTATTTTCTTTTATAAAATCCTTTCCTTTTTATATATGAAATCCATTGATTTTATATAAATAATTTATTTTCAAAATATACTTTGAAAACCCCCTTTTTACATCCTAGTATTTCTTACGGTATTTAAAATACCAAATCACAATGATCGATATCATTCAAAACACACATAATCAACAACAGATTATATATCACATCATATATTACAATATATGAACAGAACAGTATTATAAATATTGAGGAATCCTGTTGGATCCCTCCAACCTGTTTCCCTGCATCACAGATGTTAAACAATATAATTAACATCAATTTCATTTCAATGTGAAATATTCTGCTAAACAGAATCAATATTTGATTAACGATATATATATATATATATATATATCGTTATCTATAATTTCAACCAATACATAAGCAATTCAACCAAACAGTTAACACACAACAATCAACAGATAATTATCAGTTCTAAAAATATGTTGTAAAAATATAACTGTTCAGAGTTGGTGAGTTTTACTCACATTGGACGGTCATCATTAAATAACGATATACTATTGTTGATTCAGATCAAACAATTTATTTTGCAATAAATTGTGACGAGCTCTAATTTACTCCTAGTCAGTACCATGTTGTAGTGCCCGTCCCTACGATCCCAACGTGACTGGTCATTCGAAATTCTAATACAATATGATCGAGATATTTAATTTACAAGTTTATATCACTATTTAAATTAAAAAAAAACTTAAATTTTATTTTGGGCTCACCACCGTACCCCTTTATCCATAACCGCACTACTGTTCCTCCTCCAAGCAAATGAAATTTGCTGCAGTAATCCAACAGTCCAATGTGGCCTCCCCAGCCAATCTCGAGTCCTTGTCCCTTCTATTTAGGCCTTTCTCTTCTTTCTTATATTTTTATTTTTAGAAGTTGGGCTTACCATGTCTAAGCCCGTCCAAACGCAAGCCCACCCGACCCTCCTACAGTGCTTCTTCTTCTTAATCCTCCGGTACGCAAAAATAAACAATCCTACGCCCACCATTTTTGAAACTTGACAAGCCTCCTTATCCTTTTCACTCAATCGTTCATTGAACCGACAACGCCAGTGATCTCCCCTTCCTCTCTCCTCGGCAGCCACTACCCTGTCCTTGCCTGCGCCTCCTTCCAACAGATCGCGTTCTCCAGACTCTCACTCACGCAACAATACAAACATCAACAGTAAATCTCACCGAAACCCACCAGAATCTCATACAATATGCGGAACTACACCAGGATCTCAGAAACAACTTCGAAATCTTGAATCAATTCCTCAAAACCCAACAAATCCGAACCCTAACCTCTCGAACTCGTCGCTGGAAAATCACTCAGTGAAAACAAAGTGTCAAGATCTTTAAAACACACATAACAGTGTAAATAAACCTCCCAGAAATCCAAATATATAAGTATTATAATTTAAAATATTGTTTTGATTTGTTCATGATTTTTAAACCTCATGACTTAAGAGTTTGGTGGCGGCCAGAAAATGTGTTGACCATGAAATGTAAAATGGATTAGGGCTAGAAAGATGTAGGCTATTTATAGAGGAGTTTTAATATTTTTATATTCATTATTTTATTTATTTTTAATCAAACGCTATTTGTATTTATCATTAAAAATCCCTACAGTCACATACAATACCCAAAAATCATGAAAATTGGCATGCAGCTACAATTCAGCATTACGAACCCAATGAAACTGGTTTCATCAAATTCCGACTTCGTTTGCTCACACAGAGTATTTTTAACCATCGAAATATCGACTGTTTTTCACATTAAAAATCCGTACCACCACATACTGACTTCAAAAATCACGAAAATTGAAATCTAGCAATAATTTAATATTGCGGATCCAACAAAATTAGTTTCATCGAAAACGGAGGTTGTATGCAAAACTGGCTATTTTTAAAGCTCTAAATAACCCATTTGAATATATAAATATATTTAAATTTAATATTTAAAAATAAATATTATCGTATATATCCACAATAGAATATCATACAGCTCCACAGGGATTTATAACTCAATATTTCAAAATTCCCAGTTATATCGATATTCGATTTATATATAAAATCCTTTTATAATATAAATATATATTTATAAATTTCAAAGGAATTCCATAGTGACTTTTCTAAAATTTGATTTGGACATAAATCAAAATCTTCACAATGAAATCCCAATTTTTCTCTTCCATTAGAAAAACATACTTCACCAACTCCGAACGTTTCTTGTTTCATCGAAATCTGATTTAAAACGGACCCTGTATATTCAGTTAAATTTCAAATCGCCAAATAGCAAACTGCCAAGCCATTTCGAGCTCGATTTTAATTATATTATAATTATACGTTCAACTGTCATTTATATAATATATTGGTTATTCGAATTCAATTCCAAACTGAATTATATCTATTTTGAATTGTCCAGTTCACATTATATTGTCAATTCACTATTTCTGATTATTTCAGAATTAAATATATTATTCTATTATTTATATTAATTAAGTATTCCATATAATTTGATTAAACTACCATTTAATTCTCTAAATCACTATTTATATAATTAAATTAATTAATTATTATATCGCTAAAATACGGGACATTACTGTTAAATTTTAATTTGATTTGAACGTGAAATGGTAATTAATTTTACCGATAACACCGTAGTGTTAGATATGAAGTATTACCAGTTTTGCTTCATGGGATGAATAGGTTGGGACTGGGTAAAATAATAAATGATTACTTTGGTAAGGTTTGCTAATCCCGACGAGTTTGGATAAACCATAATTTGGTTTGAATTGATATCCAAAGGAAGATTAAAGAATAATTTTAAAGAATTTATCTTTGATAAAATTAATGGGAACCTTTCCTAAAGTATAAGAATATTTGAATAAAGGAATATTCTGAATTGGAATGAGGCATAAGTTGTGTTTTTATAGCACTTTTTATTATATACGCGAGTTATTCGGAAAGGCTGGGTTTATACCTATTTTGAATAATTGATTCAATGATGAGTCGACGATGAAGACGATGGATGAAGACCGGAGGTCTTCACATCTCTTGGATGATTAATGATGACTTAATTGGGCTGTACACCCAAGACAAGGTAATAAGTGGTGACCTCCGGTTTCGTTTAGACCCAGAACGAACTTGTAAATGGATGTGTGTCTGACATTGGATTTCATTCTGTGTGATTGATAGACATCGGTTACATAGCGTGAATCGCCTGTGTGGCATGCTGAGATGAAAATGATCAAGGATTCTATTGAAAAGTAGAGTCTTGTGATTGATGATCAAAACACGACTTTAATATAGCATAGATTTGTGTCTTGCGTTAATTCTCGAGCCTCACACCCCGGTGTGAACCAAAAACGGGAGAGGACTTCAAGGAGGGCGTGCGTTTCCTTCTAGCTAAGAGTGTTGTCTGGGTTTTGCAAGCCCAGATGTTTTACTTATGTGGATGATGGATAGTGAGGTACCTTGGTTATATCGGTCACTACGCTGTCGATGGATGGTTTGGTCGATATGTGACCAGTTTACGCCCAATAGGGCGGAGAAACGTATTGTTCAGGCATTTTAATCCACTTCGTGTATGCCGACCCTGATGATCCAAGGTGCAGTTGCGGCTGTTCCTGAGATACGGGCCAGAGCATCTCGAAGAAGTAAGGACGATCCCTTGCCTTGGTTCACAGATGGAAATCCAATTTCCAATACGACATTGTGCGGTTTTAATTGTAGAACTAGTATGGTGACATGATATATGGTACCCATGCCATCTATGATTGATACATTTATATTTGAAGTTGTTTTATACATTATGCACTTATAATAGTATCAAATGATTTGTTTTAAATGTACCAATCATGTTTGGCTATTATAAGGGAAAACCCTGTCCTTCGGCTTGCGTTGCAATGTGTGATAGGACTTAGGTCTTATAATAGCTTCATTTTTTCGAAAAGCAATACGCTGTTTGTTTTATGCATTGGTATTCTTGGGAGGAAACCCATTCTGTGTTATATGGTGTGGTCCCTTGATTTACCTGATTTGAAGGTAAAGTTTTAAATAACCGTTTTATTTCTCACACCAGTCACATTATGGAGTTTATTATTTTAACCTAAACTCTGGGTGCCCCTATTTTCCATACGGGCAACTAGTAGTTTTGGGTTTGCAGATTTATTCTTACAGGATCCTGGTTTATAGCTGGAATGATATTCGAAAAGCTCTATATCCATGTATTTGTTTTAGTTGTATTATGTATTATTTTTCCACTGCATTGTAATTGGTATACCTCTGATATTTATCAAATGTATAATGTTTATTGTAACACCCCACGCCCGCTATGGTCACTCACTAAGGGAATGCCATAGCATCGGTGGAGTATTTTAGTGAATATAGAACAGAAAAATTTCAACAAGACATATATAAATAGTGCTTGAAATTTAAAACATCATCTCATAACAGCGGAAATAAACATGTCTGGTTACATCATAAAACCATGATAAAAGTCAAGTACAATATCCGTCAAATTAAAGAAGTACATAATCCCACTCTCTCATACAATAGCCAGAACAAAAGAAAAGATAACTGGATGACTGGAGCTTTACATCTATCCAAGCTCCTAAAGACTGGAACAACAATCCGATCAAGCTCCACTACTGCTAGGATCCACCGTAGGACCTGAGGGTTGGGAAAAAGATAAAAACAACGGGGTCATACATAAGTCTGAGCGAGTCCTATAACTTTAACAATACAATCATTAAAGTAACCAGAGAAGATATAAACTTGACCCACGGTAATGTCTGGGGATGAATGGATACACTAAGCAGCTTGATAGACTTAGGATAAACTAAGATAACCGTAAAGACGCATCTACCCACCCAAGGATAATTACTAACTGCACCACACCAGTCATTCCTACTTAAAGGTTGATCCCTCCCAAGGACTTAGAAAATTTCCCCAGTAGTTTCTTGTACTCCTAGCCACTACATAGGTGCCGTCTGCCCCTATCTCCACTAGGTGTACTTAGTAATTTTACCCAGTAGTTTCGTGTACCCCTACATAGGTGCCGTCTGCCCCTATCTTTACTAGGTGTACCCACTACTCCCCAGCGATCGGCTCCCTACCGTAGATACCCGTGCTGGTCCCACAGTGGGGTGTATCACTCCCGTAAAGTGGCTACCTGATAATATCAACGGTGCACGGCTTTATATCTACACGATGCAACAACGGCTTATCTACCAGCCCGGGCCCACACACGCATATGAAACCCGTTGGACTTGCGTTGCCACCGCTAACCCGTTTTGGCCTCTTATAATCAAGCCCAATATGCGTGTCCCGTCACTCGACATGGGTCAAGCCCACAAAGATACGTTTGGGATATTGGTTGAAATGGGCCCCCACAAGCTACCCACCTAAGCTTGTCACTTGTCTAGTGTATCCCACTTAACCCTTTAATCATGTTTAATTACATGTTTCACTTGGTTAAGTATTCTAATCGTATTTTCTATTGCCACCCAAGGCAACCCACTAGATTCCACATGCCACCCAAGGCAACCATTAAATTTCCACATCTGAGATCATTTATCCTGTAATTAGTGAATTTTAGTATTAACTAAAATTCGGGGTGTTACATTCTCCCCTCCTTAAAGGATTTCGTCCCCGAAATCTCTAAGCTAAGGAGAATGCATATCCTACCATCCAAGCAACCATCTACTCAAACCATCAACCACGGGCATCCATTGTCCTTAAACAGTTTCTAATGATGTATGAACATATGCAAAAAGTGTGTGTATATGTTCCCTATCTAATGTATGAACATATGCAAACCATGATAGTGCCATGCATCCATTATATATGCGAGAGAACCCTATCGACACATACAATATCTACATGAGTGCACAATCATTCACCAAAATGCATCATCCATATGATAACACAATCATTATACATCCATAAATATAGCTTCCTACACACAATTTTATGCAATATGCAATATGAAGTGATTGAGCCGATCTAGTGCCTAGAGTGTGTGTACATGCATCCACGAGCAACCACTAGCAACCACTTGCATCCACTTGCATCCATCAACCATAACATGTCTCAAACACATGTTTCTACCATAGGTTTACCCTATCTAAAGGTCAATTAGTACTAACGAGAGGATATACTAAAGATAAGATAAGTACTAGACAACGATAGAGGAGAAAGTAAAAACATACCCTCAAAAAGAAATGGATACAAAGAACGCATCTTCGCTTCCGTCTCCCAAGTAGCATTGCTTTCGTCTTCTCCCCATTGCACTTTGACTAGCTGAACCTCTCGATTCCTCAATTTCCTAGTCTCTGACCCAAGGATGCGAGTAGGAGCTCGTCGAATCGTCGCATCACGCTCTACCTCTACATCTCTAAGCAAGCTCAGCTCTACCACCTCTGCCGTCTCATGTAAGCACTTCCTCAGATGTGATACATGGAATACATCATGAACACCACTAAGTCTGTCGGGCAACTCCACCCTATATGTCATCCGTCCAATCCTTTCCTTAATAGGAAACGGCCCAACAAACCTCGGTGCTAACTTCCCAACGGATCCAAAGCGAACAACATTTCTCAACGGAGATACTTTGACAAAAACCATGTCCCCAACCTCAAACTCAAGATCCGTCCTTCTTTTGTCCGCATAAGATTTTTGCCTATCCTGCGCTGCTTTCATCCTTCTTCGAATCAAGTCAATCTTCTCAGAAGTCTCCCTAACCATATCAGGCCCAAGCAAGATCTTATCCGTAGATTCCCACCAACATATAGGTGATCGACAAGGCCTTCCATAGAGAGCTTCGAAAGGAGCCATACCAATACTGGACTGAAAGCTGTTATTATATGCGAACTCCACCAATGGAAGATGCTCTTCCCATGTACCTCCAAAATCTAGGATACAAAGCCTCAAAAGGTCTTCTAGAACACGATTCACCCTCTCAGTCTGGCCGTCTGTCTGAGGATGATATGCGGTGCTCAGACACAATTGAGTCCCCACTGCTTCTTGCAAACTTCTCCAGAACTCGCTAGTGAAGATAGGATCTCGATCACTCACTATGCTAGAGGGTACCCCATGCAATCGAACTATCTCTCGAAGATATACAGAAGCTAGCCATGGAGCGGTCCTCTTACTCTTCACAGGTATGAAATGGGCGCTCTTAGTAAGTCTGTCTACCACCACCCAAATTCCTGTATTACCCTTCCTCGATCTGGGTAACCCGTCAATAAAATCCATCGAGACGCTATCCCACTTCCATTGCGGAACTTCCAATGGGTGAAGCAACCCACCAGGTTTCTTTTGCTCCGCCTTCACTTGTTGGCACACCAAGCATTGAGCGACATACTCGGCCACATCTTTCTTCATACCGGCCCAGAAGAAAACCCTCTTCATGTCTCGGTACATCTTGTCCCCACCGGGATGAATGGTCATCCTAGAACGGTGTGCATCATCAAGAATAGCCTTCCTCAAACCCTCGTCTTGCGGTACACAAAGTCTACCGTCTCTACGCAAGCACCCCCTATCGTCTAGGGTGTACCTACTCAAATGGCTGGATGATTCCCCCCTTATGAGCTTCTCTACCAACTCAACCAACTGTGGGTCGTCCCTCTGTGCTTCTCCAATCCGCCCCAAAAGAGTAGGTCTAACCTCCAAGGATGCTAGCAAACCGGGAACATAATCAATGGAAGGTCTGAAATCAAACATCGAGATAAATTCCAAGCTTCGTCGTTCCACGAACAATGGACTCAAGGACAACCTCTTCCTGCTCAAGGCGTCCGCCACCACGTTACCCTTGCCAGGGGTATACGCTATCTCGAAATCATAGGATGCTAAGAATTCCATCCACCTTTGCTGTCTCAGATTCAAATCCTTCTGAGAAAACAAGTACTTTAATGATTTGTGGTCGGTGAACAATTCGAATCTCTCACCAAGAAGATAATGGCGCCAAATCTTAAGCGCAAAAACAATAGCGGCCAACTCTAAATCATGGGTAGGGTAATTTTTCTCATGTGCCCTCAACTGCCTTCCACCATAGGCTATCACCCTTCCCTCTTGCATTAAGACTGCGCCCAGCCCTGTCCCACAAGCATCAGTATAGACAACAAATGGCTTGCTCCCATCTGGAAACACTAAAACTGGAGCAGTGGTTAAAGCTCTCTTTAACCGTCGGAACGCATCATCACAATCCACGTCCCATGTGAAAACAAGATTCTTCTTTGTTAAGCGGGTTAACAGGGCTGATATCTTTGCGAAGTCTTTGATAAACTTCCTATAATAACCCGCCAACCCCAAGAAACTTCTTACTTCGGTAGCATTATTCGGAACCTTCCAATCCTGAATTGATACTACCTTCGCGGGATCCACAGCTATCCCTTCCTTGGAGACCACGTGCCCCAAGAACCGCACCTCTTTCCTCCAGAAGTGACATTTAGAGAATTTAGCCTTAAGGCTATGTGCTCGAAGAGTCTTCAAAACCTCCCCTAAATGTAGGGCATGCTCTTCTTCACTCTTAGAAAATACTAAGATATCATCCACAAAGACCACCACGAATTTATTAAGGAACTCCCTGAACACCCTACTCATCAAATCAACAAAGTATGCAGGGGCGTTCGTCAACCCAAATGGCATCACCAGCCACTCATAGAAACCATCCGGAGTTCTAAAGGCAGTCTTGTCTATGCTATCCTCAGCCACCCTCAACTGATGAAACCCCGTGGCTAAGTCCAACTGAGAAAATACTGAAGCGCCAACCAACTGATCGAAAAGATCATCAATCCTCGGCAATGGGTGTCTATTCTTCTTTGTGAGCTTGTTGAGTTCTCTATAGTCTACACAAAGTCTGAGAGACCCATCCGCCTTAGTAGCAAATACTACTGGAGCACCCCACTCCGATATACTTCGTCTTATGAACCCCTTCTCAAGCAACTCCCCTACTTGCTTATGGAGTTCCCTCCTCTCACGAGGAGCCATGTGGCGCACTGGTAAAGATACAGGTTTAGTATTATCCACCAGATATATTCGGAAGTCAATCTCCCGCTTCGGAGGTAAGCCCTTCACCTCCTCAAACACATCCGGATATTCCCGGACCACTCTAACAGATTGCAAACTCTCGACCGAAGCGTCAAGCGATTCAAGATAACTTAGCATAACAGAGTCCCTGGGATTACAAGAAATCTCGAGAGTGTTACCCAAGCGGGTCATGAGCCTAACAACTCTCCTTTCGCAATCAAGAACGGCACCATTACTGGATAACCAGTCCATGCCCAAAATCAACCCATAGCCCGTGAAGCCCAACACAAAAGCATCACATCTAAACTCAATGCTAAGTATAGAAATCTTCAAACCCAAACATATCATGGACAAATAAGTGGAGCCCCCAATTGGGTTTGAAACAACCAAGGGATCATCTACCAGACTGGTGTCTAAGTGCAGTGACTCAACTAATGATGATGAGATAAACGAATGCGATGCGCCTGAATCAAACAATGTATGGACAGGATGATCAAATAGAAAAACCAGACTTTCAACGGAAATAGTTCTACCTCTCTCCTGAATCGGTGGAACCGCGAGTGCCTATACTTGCCCCCTAGCCTGACTCGGTGCCATAAGAGCTTGCACCTGTGCTCCTGAGGTAGATCCCGTCCTTTGCCCCTTCTTAGGGCAATCCTTCACTAAATGCCCTGCTTCGCCACAGTGGAAGCAGCCAGTCTTCTTCTTCTTGCGACAATCCTTGCTTAGGTGGCCAGGTGTCCCACAATTGAAACACTTCTTTTTCTTGCCCTTGCCACCGTTGCCTTTCCCACCTTTATTTTGCTGTTGTTGCTGAGGTCTCTTTTGATCTCCCTTCTTCTCGGGTGCCCTATTAGCATTGGGACCCTTCTCTTCTTCATACATGAGTGCCATGTCAACTAGCTTCTCAAAGGTGGCCCCCATAGGGATATGAGTCATAGCCAACCCATGCATCGGTTCATTCAAGCCTTTCACGAACCTCAAAGCCTTCTTCTCCGGTGTATTCACCATGTCTAGGCCAAATCTTGCCAATTGATTAAACTTGTTGACATATTCCTTCACCGAGAGATTTCCTTGCTTTAGAGTCAAGAATCTTTCCATATACAAGTTTTCCTCCGCCCTTGAGAGAAACTTTGCCACAAATCTTTGCCTAAAATCCGCCCAAGAGTCAACAGGGCGTTCTCCATTAGTGACCTCCCACCAGAATGAGGCCTCTCCCTTCATTAACCAAGCTGCCAATTTGACTTTCTTTCCTTCTTCCATCTCAAAGATATCTATCAATTCTTCCACCTCCTTAAGCCAATCTCTAGCCTCCACAAAAGTTTCAGATCCTTGAAAAGGTTTCCCTCCCATAGCTTTAAATTCCTTGCAAGTCTTAGCAAAAGTATCCATGCGAGGAGGAGGGGGAGGAGGAAGATCGGGTGCTACGGTTGGTGGAGGAATATTTGCTGGACCCGCAGTGGTGGCCCTAGCCTCCATCAATCTCCTATACCATGCTGGTACCGTCACACCCTCCGGAAAGTTAAGATTCTCGGCCATGCTGAAACGAGAAAGGAAAGATTCAAAACGGAGAATTCGAAGGATATAGATATGGCTATTGGGGATTATGCTTTTCCTTCAAAAACCTTTCTCTTTAAAGACATGTTTTTTTTTTGAAAATATCTCTTCCAAAAATGTTTTAGAAAAATAGTTTTCTAAAAATTTTATCTGTTCCGGTAACCTTTGCTCTGATACCACGTGTAACACCCCACGCCCGCTATGGTCACTCACTAAGGGAATGCCATAGCATCGGTGGAGTATTTTAGTGAATATAGAACAGAAAAATTTCAATAAGACAGATATAAATAGTGCTTGAAATTTAAAACATCATCTCATAACAGCGGAAATAAACATGTCTGGTTACATCATAAAACCATGATAAAAGTCAAGTACAATATCCGTCAAATTAAAGAAGTACATAATCCCACTCTCTCATACAATAGCCAGAACAAAAGAAAAGATAACTGGATGACTGGAGCTTTACATCTATCCAAGCTCCTAAAGACTGGAACAGCAATCCGATCAAGCTCCACTACTGCTAGGATCCACCGTAGGACCTGAGGGTTGGGAAAAAGATAAAAACAACGGGGTCAGACATAAGTCTGAGCGAGTCCTATAACTTTAACAATACAATCATTAAAGTAACCAGAGAAGATATAAACTTGACCCACGGTAATGTCTGGGGATGAATGGCTACACTAAGCAGCTTGATAGACTTAGGATAAACTAAGATAACCGTAAAGACGCATCTACCCACCCAAGGATAATTACTAACTGCACCACACCAGTCATTCCTACTTAAAGGTTGATCCCTCCCAAGGACTTAGAAAATTTCCCCAGTAGTTTCTTGTACTCCTAGCCACTACATAGGTGCCGTCTGCCCCTATCTCCACTAGGTGTACTTAGTAATTTTACCCAGTAGTTTCGTGTACCCCTACATAGGTGCCGTCTGCCCCTATCTTTACTAGGTGTACCCACTACTCCCCAGCGATCGGCTCCCTACCGTAGATACCCATGCTGGTCCCACAGTGGGGTGTATCACTCCCCTAAAGTGGCTACCTGATAATATCAACGGTGCACGGCTTTATATCTACACGATGCAACAACGGCTTATCTACCAGCCCGGGCCCACACACGCATATGAAACCCGTTGGACTTGCGTTGCCACCGCTAACCCGTTTTGGCCTCTTATAATCAAGCCCAATATGCGTGTCCCGTCACTCGACATGGGTCGAGCCCACAAAGATACGTTTGGGATATTGGTTGAAATGGGCCCCCACAAGCTACCCACCTAAGTTTGTCACTTGTCTAGTGTATCCCACTTAACCCTTTAATCATGTTTAATTACATGTTTCACTTGGTTAAGTATTCTAATCGTATTTTCTATTGCCACCCAAGGCAACCCACTAGATTCCACATGCCACCCAAGGCAACCATTAAATTTCCACATCTGAGATCATTTATCCTGTAATTAGTGAATTTTAGTATTAACTAAAATTCGGGGTGTTACATTTATTCATACTCTGTATATTCTTGTACTCTGGTGTAAATTTGTGTAATAATCAATGAAATGTTCTCCTGTTTGTTTTCTGATTTGTCGTGTTCTCAACTAAATCCGGGCTTTCATTTACGGGGAAGTTCGGGTCGTTACATATGGCATCGAAATTGGCTGAACTTTATGTGAAATGGATAGTTAGATTTCATGGTATCCCAAAGAGCATAGCGAGTGACCGAGATCCATTGTTTATGAGTGGATTTTGGAGAAGTTTGCAAGAAGCTTTGGGAACCGAGTTGTGCTTGAGTATGGCTTATCATCCCCAAACGGATGGTCAGATTGAGAGGGTTAACCGAGTTTTGGAAGATCTCCTGGGGGCTTGTGTGTTAGACTTTGGAGGATCATGGGAAGATCATCCATATATATTTGAGTTTGCATATAATAATAACTACCAATCCAGCAATGGGATGGCACCGTATGAGGCGTTGTATGTAAGGCCATGCAATTCTCTAGCTTGTTGGTTAGAAACTGGAGATAAGTTGGTACTTGGGCCAGAGATGATTAGAGAGACCTCAGATTGTATCGAGATCGTTCGACAACGAATGAAGGCAGCACAAGATCGTCAAAAGAGTTATGCTGATAAGCATCAAAAAGATTTGGAATTCGACGTTGGCGATATGATCTTTGTGAAGATTTCGCCATTGAAGCATGTGGTTCGATTCAGAAACACAGGAAAGTTAGCTCCAAGGTTCGTTGGACCATTTCCGATAGTCGAGCGAATTGGGAAGCTCGCATATAGATTGGAGTTACCCGAGAAGATGTCGAGTGTGCATAATGTGTTCCTTGTGTCATTTCTATGGAAGTTTGTACATGATTCGAATGTGGTGGTACCTCCAGAGCAGTACGAAGACTTTGAAGTGGAGACCGCAGTTACAAGACCTCGTAAGCCACTTCATGTTGTGGGGGATGACACGAAATAGCTTAGGAGGAAGACAATTAAGCTAGTCCAAGTACGATGGAGTGAAGATGGAGATGATTGTACGTGGGAGACGGAAGAGAGCATAAGGGCGACTCATTCAGAACTCTTCGTCGGGAGGACCCTTTGATATCATATCATCGTTATATCATTGTATCTTGTTGTTGTTTGATAGAATTCCGCATGCTACGATAAGGCTAGGAATGCATGGCTTGATGGTTGCTAGTTTGGATGATAGAATTGGCTTTTCATGGATGCTAGGCATGCAGAATTGTTGTGGTTGCTTGGAATTTCGGGGGCGAAATTCTTAAGGGGGGAGAATGTAACAACGCACATTTTACGTATCGGAGGATCGTAAAATATTTTTATTTCATACCCTGAGGGTTGGATCATTCTCATATTTTAATATGTTGCTTATGGGGATGTGAGACATGTGCATAATTTTTACCAGTTTTGTTTGTGACCATTTTGCTCCTGTCAGTCTTGTACAGGGCATAACTTTTGACTTAGGTTGAATCAGGTGGTGCGACCTGTGCCATTGGAAAGGAATTGATGGTTGCCTTTCCGTAGAGTGGTTACATTAAAGATTTGGCTCAGTTGTTTGGGAGGAGTCATTGTTTTAAGGTTTTTCAGTTGGTTGTTCAGGTTTGGAGAGCCATAATGGGCTGATTTGGGAAGGCCCATTGGTGGGCTAGTGAAAGGGTATAAATAGAGGGTAAGGGATATGGGAAATGGTTTTAGTTTTCAATTCTCTCATTTGGTGCCTTGTGCTCCTCCTTCCTCTAACACCTTTCCAGCATTAAAAATCATAATCGAAGGAGTTGAAATCATAGATCTATACCATTGGAGGCTAGATATACATCAACTGAGGCAAGGATTCATCGGATCAAGGTGTTTAGTGCGAAGTGCTTGCTATCCTGATACATTTTCCTTTGATTTTTGCTTGTTTGGGAGAATCGGTGAGTGATATGCATCTCTCACATGAATTCAATAAAGCATATGAGTGTTTGTTCATGTTTTTCATCAAGTTCAAGTGTTTTTCCATAGACCCATGCATTGGTAAGTCCTTTTTCATATAAATCACCTTATGATCTAATTTAGCAAGTTTAGATAAGTAATTTCTATGATATTTCATGTGAATGTGCAAGTTAAGTCCGTGATTTTTGTTCATATGTACATTTATCGTGATTTTGGTAAATTTTACATGATTATTGATGGAATTGCTATATTGGTGTTATTGTTGACTTCATATGACCTTTGTGGTCATATTGGATGAGTTGGTTTCATCGAACGAATCGTTTTGGCGAAGTTTTGGTCGAAATTGGAGTTGCATTGGAGGATGCAGGTTTTGGGTCGAACATGGTGTGGGTCGGACGAACCATGGAAAGATTTCTTGGAGGAGAAGAAACAGGTTGGGTCGGTCTTCCTATGGGTTGGGTCGGTCACTTCGGTCGGTCTCAAGATATAGGGTCGGTTGGTCCAAGGTGGGCCGAACATGGTTTCTGGGTCGATTGTGCACCTCTTAAAGAAGGTTGATCAGTATGGAGGTTGGGGATGATTTGGGTCAGTCAATCTATGTGGGAATCGGTCCTAATGTTGGAATTGGGTCGGTCGGTCTTGGTTAAAGAACCGTGTTGGTTTGAAAGTTTGAAGTGGAAGTGGGTCGGCCTCAAGTGGGTCGGTCGGTTATGTCTTCTGATCTGGTCGGTCGCACAGGGTCAATTCAGAAAAATTATATTTTTCGGGTATGATTCAGATTTGAACGAAAAGGTCTGACTTCGATGTAAATTGGCTCGGTGATGGTGTGACTTCGAAGTAAATACAATTAGGAAGGTTCAAAGTGTTGAAAGGTGTTCGTTGATCGGTGTAGAATAGCGAATGAGGTGGCAACTCAAAGGTCGTGAGTTGGTGGACAATGGTTGCTCGAGAAGGTTGCTTGGGCTATGGAAAGTCGTCGAGTTGGATGACTAGAGATGCGAAGTCCAAGAGATTATCGTTGTCATAAGTTCTAGCAGGCTCAAAGCAGGGGTACAATAGGGGCACCTAAAGGACCGGTTCTATGTCGAGTACCCTGGGTATCGTTGAATGGCCTAGTTGTCAAGGTTGGACATACATACGTATCGTTGAAAGGCTTATGGAGTTTATGCTAGAACTGGGGTTACCATTAGCCCATGACATATGGCAAGGTTAGCCGTTATACAATTAACGATGGTTTCAAAGAAGGATTGGCGGTGATAGCCAGTGTTAGTCATGGATGATCGGTTGTTCTGTTTGTACTGTCTCATGTCGGTTGTCCAAAGTCGAAGAAGATGTTCTTTAGGTGCTTGTCTGATTTTGGTTTAGGCCTCTGGGGCTTGTACTTGAGGATTGTTGAATTTGATTAGGACGGTTTACATGAGATATATATAATCTGGATGTTATGAGTGCTTTACCATGATTGAATGAATGTTCTAGTTTCCATGGTTGAATTGATTAACGTAAAGGCTATCACTGTCCGATGTCGGGAAGACGGGAGTTGAGTTCTTCTCTGGTGTTTGGTAGATTGGTTTGTTAATCTACCTATTCTCAGATACTTTATTTTTGAAGTTTGTTAGCTGTTTTATCGCTCATTGAGACTGTTGCCTGACTCAAGGTTTTATGTTTCCTCTTATTTCCTTGGGTTGCTCATTCGATTGTGGATGGGCAGACTAAGTAGAAGGTTACAGGTTATTAGTGAGGACGATGCTGCTGTGCGGAGGCGAGCATGAGACTGGCGTACCAGTTTTATTACTTTCTAGTAGTTCTGTTTTCGCTGTTTAAGTTCTCTATGCGGGTTGTAGTGAGGCCTTATGTACAAACTTTGATACCAGTTGGATAACCTTTCAGGATGTTGAGAAGGTTTGCTATGATGCTTCATTACTATTACCTGTTGTATATGTTTTATTATATTTTATCCTTGCGCTGTGAGTTCTACGACATGTTCCGATGTTGTTTACCTACTCTGATGATCGTCAATAGCTGCCTGGCACACTTTTCGGCGCATTATTCCTCTTGCTTAGTGTGGGGGTTAGGGGACATTGTCACACTTACTTTCATTTTCTCAACCTCTTATCTAAAATAAAATTTTAAATCCACGAACACTATTATATCCTATGTTGTTTTTCCCTTTGAGCCAAGTGGAAAATTCGCTCTATTGGTTGTAATCATAAAATTCTCTCTTTCATGTTTATAAGATACTTTACACTTTTGGATATATAATGTATATTATAATTTCATTTAATGTTAACTAATTTGAATTAGAGTAGCTTGGTTGTGGCATTGGAAAAATTAACAGCATAAATAAAATATTTCTTAATCTTGAAGAAATGGTTTACTTTAAAAAATAAATAGCATAGCATATCCATATAAGCATGGCCTCCAAACTTATGTAAGACGTAATTAAATCAGGAAATTCAGATGTAGGCCGACCTCCAGATTAGAGAGTAGAGAAGGAGGCGGATGCGGTTGAATCATCGCATGTTAGGGAAAGTTCTCGATCTTGAGTAGAAGCTAGGATTTCAAATGGGATGCATCGATTCAAAACTAATTGTGGGCAATCGATAACGACTGGATCTAATCTACATGGGAGATCTCAGGGATTGGGAAACAAATCTAATTATCACGGTCATGCTGGCCATGGATCTGGCTTTAATCCAGCATCCCAAAATACCATAAATCGTATGGCTCGTCAATCTGGAGCGAAGGATGCCGGGGGAGCGTATGCTCGAACAAAATTTGAAGCTCCTATGGTCCAGCACGTGACAAATGGAAACTCTAGATTTTATGACAAAAATGGAGATATATTCATGATGATGTAATCGCTGGTCGATCAAAATCTTCGATCCAGGCGGCTACAAGAGGAACGGGTCAATTGCGTGATTCTTTCGTTGATATGAACTATACTGAACCAAGTATTATAAATAAAAAGAAGGCATGTGCACCAGAGAGAGCATTAGTAAGATCTACAACAAATGGAGGAATTCGATAATTTTCTATATGTACGGAACGCGCCTGTACCATACACATCACCAATAATGTTTATTATAATTTTATAATGGTGAAATTTTGTGTATCAAGCATATTTGGATATTATAAGGTAAAACTCTATCCTCTGGCTTGCGTTGCATTGTGTGATGGGACCTGAGTTTTATAATAGCTTCATTGTTCTTTTCTTTAGCACTGTGAGTTTATTTTATGGTATTCATGGGAGGAAACCCGTTCCATGTCATATTGCGTGGTCATGGGATTCACCCAACTTTAAATAAACTTTAAGTAACAGTTTTAGTTCTCACACCAGTCCTATGACTGACCTAGAGTTTATTTATTTCACCTAAACTCTAAGTGCCCATATTTTCCACACGGGCAGCTAGTAGTTTTAGTTTCGCAGATATTTCTTTTCATAGGATCCTGGATTATGGATGGGCTATGATTTGGATTATTCAGAGCCTTCCGCTGTATAATTTTATCTTTTCGGTCCGTTATAGTTTAAATTCTCTAATATTATTTTTCCGCTGTATATCGATTATTGTACTCTGATATATTTTGTACTCTGATGTAAAATTGTGGTAATATGCAATGAAATGTTCTTTTGTAATCTGTTCTGATGTATTGTATTCCCACAACAATGCGAGAATTTCTATCTTTTAGATCGAACCTTTGTGGTTTATGGTTCAAAGGGCGGCGATTTTCGGGTCGCTACACTTTTATTTCGGAATTCGGAATATAAAATGAATTGAGTTTCAAATAGATTTTGAAATGAATCTTGTTTTAATATATAAAACAAGGAAGTTGAATTAATAAATGATGTGCGTAAATCTAGTGAAATATATTATAATTAGATAATTTAGAAATTTAAATTCATGTATGATTTTAAAAGTGATTTGGAAAATGTGTTGAAAGAAAAAAGAACAATGGATTATAGTTCGGAATTCGAAATATAAATTGAATGGAGAAAAATCCAATGGATTATATTTGGAATTCGATTTCATCGAATTTTATAAAATAATTAATTTCTAATGAAATTGGAAATTAACAATGGAAATGGAGTTGTGATTGAATTGATAACTAAATAATGAAATAATCGACGATTAGGGATAATCGAAAATATTAAGTTGGATTTGGAAACTGGATTTAATATATGTTAAAATATATATTAGAACGATATTGAAATTTAAATTAAACGAAGTTTAACGTTTAGATTTAAATATAATTAAAATAAGCTCACCACAGCGCGGTAGTTGGTAATTGGACGTTTCAAACTTCAATTGAGTATATAGAACTCAATTTAAGTCGGAATTCTTTAAAATAAGAACTGTTAGGACTGATTGAACAATAGTTTTCTAACAAATGAGAAAAATATGGATTGCGTCTTATAGATTTTGAGCTATGTCAAAATAAATTTCCAAAAAAATAACGCTATAATCGTTATTAAACCTTAACGGTTTATTTAAATTAATAAAAGATTTTATGCAAATAAAACTTGAATTTCCATTAGAAAAATCCGGATTTGAGTTATAAAATAAATATGAACTCAAGTGAGGTAAATGAATTGATTTTTGAAACAAAAATTATATTTTTAATTATTTAATAGAATTAATTAATGTGAAGAATAATTAGGTAACGGAACTTTGAATCGAAATTAGACTTTGGATAAGTAAATTGGATTTGTGAATTCATATTTGAAATCGAATATGAAACTTGAGTTGAGAATGGATTACGATCGGTTTATAAGCAAATTAAAATATATATTAGCATGACTTGTTCGAATAAAAAGTGAAATAGGCAAAAGAGCTAATTAAAGAATAGATTAGCAATTGAGTTAAAAATGATTGGATTGAGTGGGAATAAAGATGGACGTATATATGTGAAATAGGTATTGTAACACCCCGTATTTTCTGTGAACGTATAAGTAACAAATCAGAGAATAATTAATTTTTAAAATAAGAATCAAGGGAAATGGGTTGCGCCATTGCGTTCGTCTCGGAATTCTGCTTGGAAACGAGTCTGAGTTTGCGAGAATCGGAGTCCGTATAAGGGAGATATGACCCTCCGAAGTTTCAGGAATTTTCAGAATCGAAAACAGCTCGGAATTCGAATTCAAAATTCGAATTTAAACCCAGAAGCGGGCTGGGCGGGAAATTTCCTGCCCAGGACCCAGGTCGACTGGGGACTCGACTGTGCAGTCGACCCCCCCTGACCAGGTCGACTGGGTAGTCGACCTGGGGGTCGACCAGCCTCCCGAACCCATTTCCTGAACCTAATGCATTCTGATGTTTTTGGCCCGATTTTCTGACAAGATTCATGACTCTAAACCTATATAAACAGCCCCCCTAGCCTCATTCTCTCTACACCATTTCATTCTGCCTCTACTCTGCCTCTGTTCTAATTAAATAAAAATGGCATCGCTACTCTGCTGGAATCAAAACTTGGACTGATGTATCTTCTTCCAATCTAAATAGAAGTAAAAGCTAAATCAAATCTAAAATCAAAGTTTAGAGCTACAGCAACAATTGAAGAAGAGTAATTCAGCATTTCTGCATCAACAACAGTTTATTTATCCTTTCTTAAACCACGAAAGGCAAGTGCAGTTATTTTCCGATATAAACTTTAATTATAATTGTGACATGATTGTAAATCTGAATTTGAGGTTGTGTATGCTCTGTTCTGATCTATTTTATTCTGTATCTCTTTCTTCTTTCTGTTCTATAGCAAGGCTACCACGAGCCTGTGCCAAATCTCATAAGAGATTAACGCACGAACGTTAAACTTTGGGACATTGCTAATCTGTGACTGATTTAAGAAAAAGGACATAGGTTATAAACTAGACTTAGATCTATGCATATTCTGTGAATTGGAAGAAGAGGAACCATTGTATGTTAACATGTGACTTGAGATTGGACATAGCGCATATTTTGAATACACGACATGCATTGAAATCAACGGCTATATTTGGTATAATTTGTATGTGAATCCTTTTGTACTAGGCAAGTTTAACTAGATTTTGGGACATGTGTTATATGGTAAATTATGACCATAATCTGTGCCATGTAAATTCAATACAAACGTGGGGTATATGATCATATTGTGAATCATGACAACTATTTAGGCATGTGAACTTAGGCCAAATTTATAATTAGGCAAGATATGTTTATGAAACTTTAAGGAATGATTAAATCTGTTATATTGCCTAATCTGCTAGTTCTGCCTAATCTGCTAATTCTGTTACGATGCCTAATCTGCTAGTTCTGTTATATTGCCTAATTTGCCAGTTCTGCTAAATTGCCTAATCTGCTAGATCTGTTCATCTGCTAAATCTATCATCTGCTAAGTCTGCTGAAAATGCCTAATCTGTTATATGCTAAATCTGCTAAATTGCTTAATCTGCTAAATCCGTTAAGTCGCCTAATCTGCGAAATCTGTTATCTGCTATATCTGTTGAGTTGATATATTTAGTCTGTTATTGACATAATCTGAATTGGCTATAGTTGTGAATAATTGACATGTATATTAGGCATGGGCATAAATGGTAAATTATTAATTAATTGGCCGCAAAGATAAACATGGCTAACTCGAGGTTAGAATGAGTTTGCGGCGTAATCCTGCCCGGAACCGCCCGGCACATCCAGTGACCGCAATCAATAGGTTCTAATGTGAGAAGTTAGTCATAACGTGCTTGAAACCCGAGGTTAGACTCAGTTTGTGGCAGAAACCTGCCCGGAACCAACCGGCCTAACCAGTAGCCGCAAACTATCAATCTAATGTGAGAGGTTTGGGCGATAATATTTAATTAATGAAAATCTGAGATAAATATGATGTCCAAAACATGTTGGGTGAATAGGGTTAAACCAACTGGAATAATGAAATTAGTAAACCCGTTTCAAGAATCTGTAGGCCCAATACAAAGTTAGACAATCTGTAAGTCTGTTAAGCTGTAACTGGTTAAGCTATAACTGGTTAATCTGTAAGTCTGTTGAATCTGTATATCTGACCTGTTAGTCTGAAAACTTGTCTGATCTGTGAACTAGTTGACCTGAACTCTGTATGTCTGAACTTGTAACAAGTAAATATGAAATTTGTTAGTCTGGGGACACAAGGCTAGGAGGGAAAATACTTGTGTCATCTGTTGTTTGAGACCCATATTAGTCAGTAACCTTTTCTAGTATCAAAACTATGACCCAACAGTAGGTAGGGTCCGGGCACGCTTACTGAAATAATTATAAGTGGTTCATTCTGATAATGGAGAGGGGTGTTGATGGCGCGTTCCAACCGGGTCATGTGCGTGCATGGGTCCCAGTCTGCCTCTGAGGATGTAAGACGTCGTGACATCTTTAAATAGGTCTGTGCAAATTGGTTGTCACTTTAGGGAGTGATACAACGTACTGTGGGGCCGACACAGGGTATTTATGTGTTAGAGAGCCGATCGCTTGGGTAGGATTTTAGGGTACACTTACTTCTGTTGGTACCGTCTGTTTCTGTTGGGTGGTAACACCTGTCTGTTTCTGCGTGGTACCGTCTGTTGGGGCGGTAAAGGCCCACTACTAGTGTACACCTAATTAAAACAATTCTGTTTCTGTACTATCTGTCTGTTAGGGTGGTAAAGGCCCATTATTAGAATTCTGCTTTTGCACCTTTTATTTGTTGGGGTGGTAAATGCCCATTTCTAGTATTCTATCTCTGTATGGATTATTCTGCTCCGTTCTGTTTTCAGTTTAGACATTAAGGTTACACCTAATCCTGTTATACTAGTATTAGTGCAAAGAAGTGTAAAGTAATAGCTTATATCATTCTGTTCTTCTGTCATATCCGCGACACCTGTTACTGTTACCTCTCATCCAGTTTTATTTTCATGTCATGTTATTATTATCTGTTCATAGCTGAAAATCACTGGACTTGCCAGACTTCATGTCTGACCTTGCTTGTTTTCGCCTCTTTTTCTACCGTTTCCCCCCCAGGTTATCCAAGGAGGGAATACTCTAGCTTGATCCGGATTCCTTCTGCTTGAAGTGCTTAAAGTATGGCTTGGCTCTATATAGCTTCTGTTTTTGTGGGGATTATGATTTTAAAATTTTGTACTCTGATGGTTTTGAGCGAAGCTGATATATATGTACTTGGGTATTTTTGGTAAAGTTGTAATCAAACTGATTTCTGTTTTCCCGCTGCAATAAAGTTATATAATTTCTCAAGTATTGTTTATCTATCTTGAAATTTGTTGTTCTGTTTACTAAAATGCTCCACCAAAGTTAAGGCATTCCCTTTGTGAGTGTCCTTAACGGAGTTGGGGTGTTACACTTGGTATCAGAGCTGAAGGTTACCAGATTGAGTAAAGTTTTTGAAAACTATTTTCAAAAAGGTTTTAAAAGGAAGTATTTTCAAAAATAAAGCTTATTTTGAAAAACATAATCCCCGAAAGCCATATATCTATCTTTTCAGTTCTATGTTTTGAATCCCTTTTCTTTCGTTTCAGCATGTCTGAAGCATCTGAGATACCAGAGGGTGTTCATGTACCTGGTTGGTTTCGTCAATATCTTGAGGCTAGGACCGCCGCCGCAGGTCCAGCAAATGATCCCCCTCCTCCACCCCCTCCTCGTGCAATTGCTTTCTCAAAGATCTGTAGAGATTTTAGGGCCATGGGTGGAAAGGATTTCAAGGGAACTGAATCATTCGTAGAAGCGAGGAACTGGCTCAAAGAAACTGAGGATCTATTCGTTATCTTCGAGGTGGACGATAGGCAGAAGGTACAGTTGGCAGTATGGTTGCTCAAAGACGAAGCTTCCTATTGGTGGGAAGTCACTAACGCCGAGAGGCCGGTTGAAACATGGATAGATTTCAGAACAAGGTTTGAGACGAAATTCCTCTCACAGGCTGAGCGAAGTCTACAACTGAAAAAGTTCTTATCTCTTAAGCAAGGAAGTATGACGGTCAAGGAATACGTCAACCAGTTCAACCAACTGGCTAGGTTCGGACTGGATTTAGTTAACACTCAGCATAAAAAGGCCCTCTGCTTTGTTAAAGGATTGAACGAGCCACTGCACGGCCTAGCCACGAGCCATGTACCCATGGGAGCGACTTACGAGAAATTGGTGGACATGGCACTACTGCATGAGAAAGACAAGGGCGAGAAAGAGTCAAAGAAGGAAGAACCACAGAACAAGAAAACATGGCCTAAAAAGGGAACACAAAAGAAGGATGAGAAGTCTGAAGATAAGAAGGAGAAAAAGTGCTTTACTTGTGGAAGCTCGACTCATCTGAACAAGGATTGCAGAAAAACGAAGGGCACTTGCTTCAACTGTGGTGAGATGGGACACTTCACTAGGGACTGCCCGAAGAAACGAGGGCAAAGGCAGAGGGCGGAACCCGCTTCTGGAGGATAGGCGAATGCTAAAGTGACTGGTAGATAGGGTAGAAATAAGAAAATTTATGTAGAAGGTTTAATTTTCCTATCTGATTGTTAAGATAAAACTCTTTCTGATTCTGGCATTTTGATTCTGTAATCGATACTCTGCACTTTAATACTAGTATTGTTTCTGATTCCGCTGTAGACTCAAACCCATAAGGGTTATGGCTCATCTGTTTGTGATAGATTGGGATTTGAGAGATATCTGTGTTAGGCGTCAAGTAGGACGCATACATTCTGGGTTTTATCATGCTTAGTTTCCTAAGAATCATTCGGTAATCTGATCTGTACCAGTAATCTGTAAATATCTGAATACTTCTAATAAGGTTAAGATTTATAGTTTTGACATTGTCTAAAGAGGGTAATCCTCTGAGTGTCAGTCTGATATTGGTTTTGGTCTTCGGGGCCGATACTTAGGACCAATGTCTAATGGGGACCAAGTTTTTATTTTATCTGTACTCGCTTCCATCATTCGACTGTATCCTATCGATCAAATCTTTGAACTTTAGGTAGAAACTAATGGGTGTAAACATGTGTTTGAGACATGTTATGTTTGATGGTTGCAAGTGGATGCAAGTGGTTGCTCGTGGATGCATATACACACACTAGGCACTAGATCGGCTCGAAAACACTCTCATACTGCATATGGATGTGTGAGCATTTTCAATTTTTGTGAATGCAAAATGATTGACTCAGCACACGGATGTTCCATATGACTGAATGGTTGTGCACTCATATAGAAATGATGTGTATCAAATAGGAAAATTGTATACATGTTGGACTCATGGCACTGGCATAATTCGCATTAAGGAGGTCAACTGAATCAGTGGACCGCCTGATCTTTGCATTAGATATAGAACATATACACACACTTTTGCATATGTTCATACAACATTAGAAATTTCTAAGGATAATGGACGCCAGTGATTGATGATTGAGTAGATGGATGTTGGATGGTAGGACACATTCTTCTTAACTTGAAGATTTCGGGGACGAAATCCTTTAAGGGGGGAAGAATGTAACACCCCGTATTTTCTGTGAACGTATAAGTAACATATCAGAGAATAATTAATTTTTAAAATAAGAATCAAGGGAAACGGGTTACGCCATTGCGTTCGTCTCGGAATTCTGCTTGGAAACGAGTCTGAGTTTGCGAGAATCGGAGTCCGTATGAGGGAGATATGACCCTCCGAAGTTTCAGGAATTTTCAGAATCGAAAACAGCTCGGAATTCGAATTCAAAATTCGAATTTAAACGCAGAAGCGGGCTGGGCAGAAAATTTCCCGCCCAGGACCCAGGTCGACTGGGGAGTCGACTGGGCAGTCGACCCCCCTGACCAGGTCGACTGGGTAGTCGACCTGGGGGTCGACCTGCCTCCCGAACCCATTTCCTGAACCTGATGCATTCTGATGTTTTTGGCCCGATTTTCTGACCAGATTCATGACTCTAAACCTATATAAACAGCCCCCTAGCCTCATTCCCTCTACACCATTTCATTCTGCCTCTGTTCAAATTAAATAAAAATGGTGTCGCTACTCTGCTGGAATCAAAACTTGGACTGATGCATCTTCTTCCAATCTAAATAGAACTAAAAGCTAAACCAAATCTCAAATCAAAGTTTAGAGCTACAGCAACTATTGAAGAAGAGTAATTCAGCATTTCTACATCAACAACAGTTTATTTATCCTTTCTTAAACCATGAAAGGCAAGTGTAGTTATTTTTCGATATAAACTTTAATTATAATTGTGACATGATTGTAAATCTGAATTTGAGGTTGTATATGTTCTGTTTTGATCTATTTTATTCTGTATCTCTTTCTTCTTTCTGTTCTATAGCAAGGCTACCACGAGCCTGTGCCAAATCTCATAAGAGATTAACGCTACGAACGTTAAACTTTGGGACATTGCTAATCTGTGACTGATTTAAGAAAAAGGACATAGGTTATAAACTAGACTTGGATCTATGCATATTCTGTGAATTGGAAGAAGAGGAACCATTGTATGTTAACATGTGACTTGAGACTTTGGACATAGCGCATATTTTGAATACACGACATGCATTGAAATCAACGGCTATATTTGGTATAATTTGTATGTGAATCCTTTTGTACTAGGCAAGTTTAACTAGATTTTGGGACATGTGTTATATGGTAAATTATGACCATAATCTGTGCCATGTAAATTCAATACAAACGTGGGGTATATGATCATATTGTGAATCATGACAACTATTTAGGCATGTGAACTTAGGCCAAATTTATAATTAGGCAAGATATGTTTATGAAACTTTAAGGAATGATTAAATCTGTTATATTGCCTAATCTGCTAATTCTGTTACGATGCCTAATCTACTAGTTCTGTTATATTGCCTAATTTTCCAGTTCTGCTAAATAGCCTAATCTGCTAGATCTGTTCATCTGCTAAATCTGTCATCTGCTAAGTCTGCTGAAAATGCCTAATCTGCTAAATTGCTTAATCTGCTAAATCCGTTAAGTCGCCTAATCTACGAAATCTGTTATCTGCTATATCTGTTGAGTTGATATATTTAGTCTGTTATTGACATAATCTGAATTGGCTATAGTTGTGAATAATTGACATGTATATTAGGCATGGGCATAAATGGTAAATAATTAATTAATTGGCCGCAAAGATAAACCTGGCTAACTCGAGGTTAGAATGAGTTTGCGGCGTAATCCTGCCCGGAACCGCCCGGCACATCCAGTGACCGCAAACAATAGGTTCTAATTTGAGAAGTTAGTCATAACGTGCTTGAAACCCGAGGTTAGACTCAGTTTGTGGCAGAAACCTACCCAGAACCAACCGGCCTAACCAGTAGTCGCAAACTATCAGTCTAATGTGAGAGGTCCGGGCATTAATATTTAATTAATGAAAATCTGAGATAAATATGATGTCTAAAACGTGTTGGGTGGATAGGGTTAAACCAACTGGAATAATGAAATTAGTAAACCCGTTTCATGAATCTGTAGGCCCAATACAAAGTTGGACAATCTGTAAGTCTGTTAAGTTGTAACTGGTTAATATGTAAGTCTGTTGAATCTGTATATCTGACCCGTTAGTCTGAAAACTTGTCTAATCTGTGAACTAGTTGACCGAAACCCTGTATGTCTGAACTTGTAACAAGTAAATATGAAATTTGTTAGTCTGGGGACAGAAGGCTAGGAGGGAAAATACTTGTGTCATCTGTTGTTTGAGACCCATATTAGTCAGTAACCCTTTCTGGTATCAAAACTATGACCCAACAGTAGGTAGGGTCCGGGCACGCTTACTGAACTAATTATAAGTCGTTCATTCTGATAATGGCGAAGGGTGTTAATGGCGCGTTCCAACCGGGTCATGTGCGTGCATGGGTCGCGGTCTGCCTCTGAGGATGTAAGACGCCGTGACATCTTTAAATAGGTCTGTGCCAATTGGTTGTCACTTTAGGGAGTGATACACCCTACTGTGGGGCCGACACAGGGTATTTGTGTGTGGGAGCCGATAGTTTGTGTAGGATTTTAGGGTACATTTACTTCTGTTGGTACCGTCTATTTCTGTTGGGTGGTAACACCTGTCTGTTTCTGCGTGGTACCGTCTGTTGGGGCGGTAAAGGCCCACTACTAGTGTACACCTAATTATAACAATTCTGTTTCTGTACTATCTGTCTGTTGGGGTGGTAAAGGCCCATTATTAGAATTCTGCTTTTGCACCTTTTATATGTTGGGGTGGTAAAAGCCCATTTCTAGTATTCTATCTCTGTGTGGATTATTCTGCTCCGTTCTGTTTTCAGTTTAGACATTAGGGTTACACCTAATCCTGTTATACTAGTATTAGTGCAAAGAAGTGTAAATTAATAGCTTATATCATTCTGTTCTTCTGTCATATCTGCTACACCTGTTACTGTTACCTCTCATCCAGTTTTATTTTCATGTCATGTTATTATTATCTGTTCATAGCTGAAAATCACTGGACTTGGCAGACTTTATGTCTGACCTTGCTTGTTTTCGCCCCTTTTTCTACCGTTTCCCCCCAGGTTATCCAAGGAGGGAATACTCTAGCTTGATCCAGATTCCTTCTGCTTGAAGTGCTTAAAGTATGGCTTGGCTCTGTATAGCTTCTGTTTTTGTGGGGATTATGATTTTAAAATTTTGTACTCTGATGGTTTTGAGCGAAGCTGATATATATGTACTTGAGTATTTTTGGTAAAGTTGTAATCAAACTGATTTCTGTTTTCCTGCTGCAATAAAGTTATGTAATTTCTCAAGTATTGTTTGTCTGTCTTGAAATTTTCTGTTCTGTTTACTAAAATGCTCCACCAAAGTTAAGGCATTCCCTTTGTGAGTGTCCTTAACGGAGCTGGGGTGTTACAGGTATAGAATGAAGAGAATGGAGATTATAATTCGAGTGCTCAACAAAAGGATACGTGTTTAAATTCCATAGGAGTTTTTATGCAATCAGCAAGCCGCTTGGCCTTTTGATTTTCGTTTTGAATGTAAAGGGCCTAGAGAGGCAAGTTAGGGTTTGAGCTATTGACCGGTATAAAGGAGGTATTGGCGAATTTTTCCGAAAATTTAATGAGTTAGAATATTTTAAAGAAAATTTGATAATTAAAAATCAATATATCGATATATATATTATTTGATAAGGAAATGAAATTAAAATAGAGTATTATAAACAAAAAGAAAATCTACAACTAAATCTGGTAAAAATAGAAAGGGAAACGTATACACGTTTTAAAAATGAATAATTGGTTTTTATGGTGTTGATTATTCGAGGTAGGTAGTCCTGTCTGTTTTGAAGTTAAGGATGTTTACAGTCAATGAAACAACCCGAACTTCCCCGGTAAGGAAAGGCCGGATTGAATTGAGAACAAACCACATCATAACACAAACGGAAGAACATTCCATTGTATATTACAACAATTCATCAGAATACAAGAATATACAGAGTATAAATGAATAAATATTACACATTATAAAATATCAGAGGTTACAATACATTACATAACAGCGGAAAATAATACAAATCACAACTGAAGGAGATATACGGATACAAAGCTTTCCGAATATCATTCCAGCTATAAACCAGGATCCTGTGAATATAAATCTGCAAAACTAAAACTACTAGTTGCCCGTGTCGAAAATAAGGGCACCCAGAGTTTAGGTTAAAACAATAAACTCCAGGTCAGTCATGTGACTGGTGTGAGACCTAAAACAGTTATTAATCTTTATTTTAAAGTTAGGTAAATCAAGGGACCACGCCGTATAACACGGAACGGGTTTCCTCCCAAGAATACCAGTGCATAAAACAACAGCGCAATGCTAAATAAAGAAAAATGAAGCTATTATAAGACCCAGGTCCCATCACACAATGCAACGCAAGCCGGAGGATAGGGTTTTTACCTTATAATAGCCAAGAATGCTTGGTACGTGAAATTTCATGTTTTATTATTACTATATGTGTATAGTGTCAAAACAATTTCAAATCATAAATATAAATCATAGGCGGCATAAGCGCCCCATCCCACTATGTCTTCATACTAGGCTCTACAAATAAAACCGCAATACACGTATTGGAAATTGGATTATCATCTATGATATGAACCGAGGCTAGGGATCGTCCACACCGATTCGAGACTGTCTAGTCCGAGTCTCAGGCAAGCGCGCAGGAAAGCCTTGGATCGTCAGGGCCGGTCCACCGATGTGGATTATTATTCCTGAACACTGCGTTTCCCCGCCCTATGGGGCGTAAATGAGTCCACTGACTCTATCGGACCCGGATCGTCCGATCTAACCGAGGCGCCTCAAATTCCGTCATCCACATAAGCAATGTCAGCCAGTTCAAGCACTGACACCACTTCTAACTAGAAAGAAACGCATGCCCTCCCTGATGTCCTTCTCTCGTTTCTGGTTCACACCGGGGTGTGAGGCTCGCGAATTAATGCTACACAAAGCTACGCCACAAAGGTCGTGCTTTGATCATCAACCACAAGACTTTGCTTTTCAACAGAAGCCTTGATCATTTGCATCTTAGCATGCCACACAGGCAATTCACGCTATGCGACCGATATCAATCACACAGAATGAAATCCGATGTCAGACACACAGTCCATAAAAGTTCATTCTAGGTCTGAACGAAACCGGAGGCACTTTCCTCGCGTATCCATCGATCTCCAAGTACGTCTGGACGACCACCAACTATTTCCCTCCTCTTGGGTGTACAGCCCAATCAGGATCGTCGGTAATTATCCAAACAATGTGAAGACTTCCGGTCTTCAACCACCGTCTTCATCTTCGACTTATCGTCGTATCAGTTATTCAGAATGGGATAAACTCGGTCTTTCTGAATAACTCGCGTATATAATAAACAAGTGTTACACAAACACAACATACGCCTAATTCCTATTCAGAATATTCTTTTATTCAAATATTCTTATTCTTTGGGAAAGGTTCCCGTTAATTTTATCAAAGATAAATTCTTTAAATTTATTCTTTAATCTTCTTTTAAATATCAATTCAAACCAAATTATGGTCTATCCAAACTAGTCGGGATTAACGAACCTTACCGAAGTAATTATTTGTTTTAAATTCCCCAATCCCAACCTATTAATCCCATGAAGTAAAACTGGTAATACTTCATATCTAACGCCATGATGTTATCGGTAAATTCAATTACCATTTCACGTTTAAATCTAATTAAAGATTTAACTATCGTCTGGAGTAAAACTGGTGGCACTCCATTCTCGATCATTCATTGAATTTGATAATTTTAATTATCAAATTCACTTTTCAATCTATTTAAAGATTCATTAAAACTCCACTTAGTTTTAATCTTTAACTGGGTTAAAGAACCAATGTCATTTAAAACGCGGTTCACGATAAACCCAAAATCACATTCCATTAATTATCGGGTTAAAGAACAGACGTTATTTAAAACGCCGTTCACGATAAACCCAAAAAATCAATTCCAATTAAATGTTATTTAATTGGTACACTTCATCAAATCTAAATAAAAAGATTTAATCTTTTTCTCGACTGGGTTTAAGAACAGTGTTAATGAAGAGACCATTCACGACAAACCCAAATCCCATTTGATATTAAATACAAGGCTCTGAATAGAAAATATTTCGGCTTATATTCAATATCAAATTCTACGACCAATAAATATCGTATTGGAAATAACGATATAAATATATCTTTCAAATTTCCATAACAATATACATATAATCAAAAAATCCCACATCGAAATATTCCGAAGAAAATTTCGATTCAAATCCATTTCCAATCTATATATTGGAAATTCTGGTTATTTTCAAAACCATTTCAAATCCAATTTATTTATTTTTGAAAACAATTGAATTATAATTCTAGTTCAAAACTAGTTCATTTCGATAAAAAACTATTTTTATCTTTTCAAATATGGAGTTTTTCATCCCAATTCTTACCAAATCATTTCTTATGATTTCACATTAATTATTAATATTTTTAATAATTTTATCAAGGCCCGTACAGTCGATTTCCATCAACGGCCTTCGAACTACACTTACAACGACCTTTTCTAAATTTGATTTGGATGTATCTCCAAATCCAACCGTTAGATTTCTAATTTCTCACATTCGTTAGAAAGCTCTTTTCGATACGAACCCAACGGTTCTGGTTTTAGGAGGATCCGACGGCCGGATCTCCCGTAATAACTGTTCGAAGTCAATGGTCAAAATTCACGAACTGCCGCAGCGCGACGCGTTCTATTCAGGCCATTATATTATATTATATATATATATAATATATTTTATCGATTTCTATTTAAAACGAATTTTATAAATAATTTTAAATTTGTTTTTAAAACAATTTTTAACTTCATATTCAATTTCAAATCAAAATTGAATATTACACTATAAATTCGTTTTAAATTCATTTCAAATCGATTTCAATTCAAATTTGTTTAATTCGAATTCCAATTCAATTCTATTCAATTTGAATTTCTATTCAATTCTATTCAATTTGAATTTCTATTCAATTTGAATTTCTATTCATTTCTATTCAATTTGAATTTCTATTCTATTCAATTTGAATTTCTATTCAATTCTATTCAATTAGAATTTCTATTCTATTCAATTTGAATTTCTATTCAATTCTATTCAATTTGAATTTCTATTCTATTCTATTCAATTTGAATTTCTATTCTATTCTATTCAATTTGAATTTCTATTCAATTCTATTCAATTTGAATTTCTATTCAATTCTATTCAATTCGAATTTCTATTCAATTCTATTCAGTTCGAATTTCTATTCTATTTAATTTCAATTCTAATTCAATTCTATTTAATTTCAATTCGAATTCAATTCTATTTAATTTCAATTCGAATTCAATTCATTTCAAAATATCAGATTTTGAATCCACTTTCGATATTCATTGTAAAATAAATAAAATCGACAAAATTTCCGTTCGTGTTAAAATGGCGTTTAACTACTTAACACGGCTTCACATTTCAATATTCACTAAATATTATTTTAAAATATTTATTAATTCTGAACTGGAATCAGACACAGTCAAGTACCATATAATGTGGATTATATGGATTTCATCCAATTCAAATACACAACTATGACGATAAACAATCAACCATCATCCAAAGTGCGTTCTACACTGTATAAGCATCAAATATAAATATTCGATGCTTATAACAGTCTGTCAATCAATTGGTCGACATACAACTAATAATTGGGACTAGTGTATGTCTTGTATCATCCCAATACCCGTGTGGGGTTTCAATCAACCACAGTTTTTATTTGTGTAGTTGGGCGATGTGTAAAATTTATCGTCCCAATCCATATCAGTCAAATGTGTGTTTATAAACAAATCGTCCGATTTGTTTATATTATTTATTTCATTTTAAATACACGTTAAAATTTTTACTTTTAACTATAAAATATTTTTACTATATAAATATTTTATTTCACACCACACAATCAATTTTCACAACAACAAGCAATCAAACAAACAAGCCGTCCATGGTCTGTGGACGACGGGTGTCGGGTGCTACTAAACACCGTTTGCATCCTATTATACATTTATGTGACTAGAAAATAAAATCAAAGGTGAGGAGTTCTCACAGAGGGTTCCACTCTGCCGTGCTTTGCTGTTGAACTGCTGAATCGCCTGAATCCATTTGTAATTCCAATACAGTCTTTTCACGCTGTTCAAATAAAAATTATATTTTTATTGCTTCATTCAAATAAATAAAAATTCATATTTCTATTTCTACTTCATTTATTTTATATCGCTCTTTTCTATATGTAAATTATATTTTATATATCTACTTCTAATATAAAGATCAAAATTTTACTTTACTATATATAATAAAAATCAGATTTTTAATTTCATTACCTATATAAAGATCAAATCTTTACTATCTATATAATATAAAAATCGTATTTTTATTCTTTCTATATTATAAAAATCATATTTTTAATACTCTACTTATATAAAAATTATACTTTTAACCTTTCTACGATATAAAATTATATTTTTCTCTTCCTACTTGAATAAAAATTAAATTTTTATCTCGTTTTCATATATATAAAAATCGCATTTTTATATATATGAAATCATATCTTGGTATAATTAAAAACCAAATCTTTTTATATTTAAAAATCTCATCTTTATCCTCGCTTTTTCTTTCTTTTTATATTTTCAAATCAAATTTTATAGTATATTTTCAAATCAAATTTTATAGTATATTTTCAAATCAAATTTTATATCACTATCATTCATGCAAAAATTGAATTTTTATTTCTATACTACAATTATACAATAAACTGAGAATAAAATAAAATATAAAAACTCACTGTTTTTGCAAAAATCGACACCTTGTCGAAGTTGGAAGGCTTCCCACTGTCGAGTCAGTGGCCATCGGGGCGCCGGGGTTCGTTATTGATGCCTGGAGGTGGGGGTGCTGCTCGACGGGGGTCATGGTGGAGGCTAGGTCAAAATCAAAGGAGGGGGTATGGTTTAGAGGAGAACGGAGGGGGTCACGGCGGTCTCGACGCTTGAAGCGGTGGCCTTCGAGGAGGGCTAGGGCGCGGGTGCTGTCGCAGTTGGAAGGGGGAGGAGAAGCGGAGGAAGAAGGATAAGGTGAACGCGAGGGAGGAGAAGGGAAGGAGGAGATAAATGCGAGGGAGGAGAAGGGATGGAGGAGGAGGTGGGTGGAGGATGAACGGCGGCGGAAGGTAGGGAAGAGGGAGGCGCGATTTGGTTTTTTTTTTGGGTTTTTTTTTCTTTTAATTCCATCTGAACGAAATAAGGAGAGAAGGGGGGTGAGGGTTTAAAAGGAAGATATATATTATTTTATTTATTAAATTAATTCTAAAAAGCAACTTTTATTTTCGACCTCGAAACGAGAGCCACCGCCTGTCGTCCATAGCTAATTACCCCCATTCCAAACACAATGGGATATGTATCATAAGCTGATTCGATCGTTTCGACCAGTTTCCGTCAAAATCAACATATAACTCCATATATTGAATTTGAACGCGCATTTCAATTTACTGGGATCACATATCGACTCAAAAAATTCTAGAAAAATATTTTCTAGCTTCGTATCGACGATACGGTCCTAACAAAACTAGTTTCATCGAATTCTGGGACCGTTTGAAAAATGACCATTTTCTAGTCGATTAAAATCAACTGAAACTGGTCAAACGCGTTTTCCTTTGCCGTGCTCACATATTGAATCGAAAAATTACGAAAATTTAAATCTAGCAATAACTTGATATCATGGATCCAACAAAAGTGGTTTCGTCAAAATCCGAGGTCGTTTGCAAAATGGCTATTTTTAAGGGCCAGAATTCCATAGTGACCATTCTGAAAATTCATTAGGCCATAACTTTTGATTCCCGCTATGAAATTATGATTTTCCGGATTCATTGGAAAGATATTTTCAATTAGATTCTATTATTTATGGTTTCGCTAAATTCCGGTTTATTTTGCATGCAGTACATTCAATTGAAGTTTGAAATCGAATTATCGAACTACCGCGCCATTTTCAATTCCTTTTATAATTTAAAATAAATATTTATTTTCTAACGGCGATCAATATAAATATATTCGTTCGAATTCTATTCAAAATAAATTTCTCGTCGATATTATTTAAAATAATCTATTTTAAATATTCAAAATTCATTAAAATTGCCAAAATAAAAAATTTAAACTGGCCAGATTTTTGGGTTGTTACAATCTCCCACACTTAAAACTTTTCGTCCCCAAAAGGGAACGAAGCCGAAAGTTGTTTTCTAATCAATTCAACTTTCATTATTTTCGCTACGGCTTAAGTTCTTCAACTTTTCGGTTTCTAAGAACTTTTCAAATTTTTCAAAAATTTGGCTAACACCCTAAATTTTTGAAAAATTTCACCATAACCTCCCCTGCACCGGGGACTTCGGGATATTTCATATAGCCTCCCATGGCCTTCTTCAATCCAAAAGAAAAAGAAAAAGCCAAGCGGCTAGCCAATCGGCTCACAAAATCACCCAAAACTCAAGAAATACAATAAACATGTACCTATTTGTCGGGCAAACAATTTCATTCCTCTTCTCTAGCCTCCTTGCATTGACCTGTTAAATCATATATATGTACATGCATGCAATTTGCAACCAATTTCAATACAGATCAATATTTGACCAATTTGGTTAAAGGTTCAACGTTTAATTATTCAAACAATAATCAAACAACACAACCATCAATCAATTAGTGAATTATCATTTCAAATTCATAACTTTGATATATAGCCAAAAATCACATTTTTGAAACCAAATCACAACAATAGGCCCTATATAATTTTGGTTCTCACACCAGTCTAATGGAAATATGTAGATATCACACTTTTGACACTCGAACATCAACTCTGATGATGATGCATAAATCATCAGAATCCTCTCTGGGCGACAAGAATGTGATTCTATATCTACCCAATATATTTGAGACTTCAATACACGTGGATCAGACGTATATGAAAATCCCTATATACTGGACTGTCCAATTTCAATATAAAATAAATATTCAAATACGTTGAATACGGTTTAAATTTTCAAAACAAAGTTGTTTTCATTTAAAAAATATACTCTTTACACTCGTTCTAGGATACTACTGATCCTATCTCTAACGAGTCATTCCCATTGGATATTACTAATCCAATCTCGGATGAATTCTTTCGTTCGGTTCTAACGTGTCTAGTTCTCTGAGCTTTGTAAACCAAAGCTCTGATACCAAACTGAAACGACCCGAACTTCCCCGGTAAGGAAAGGCCGGATTGAATTTAGAAAAACCACATCATAACATAGACGGAAGAACATTCCATTGTATATTACAACAATTCATCAAAATTCAAGAATATACAGAGTATAAATGAATCAATATTACACATTATAAAATATTAGAGGTTACAATACATTACATAGCAGCGGAAAATAATACAAATCACAACTGAAGAAGATATATAGATACAAAGCTTTCCGAATATCATTCCAGCTGTAAACCAGGATCCCGTGAATATAAATCTGCAAAACCAAAACTACTAGCTGCCCGTGTCGAAAATAAGGGCACCCAGAATTTAGGTTAAAACAATAAACTCTAGGTCAGTCATGTGACTGGTGTGCGAACTAAAACAGTTATTAATCTTTATTTTAAAGTTAGGTAAATCAAGGGACCACGCTGTATAACACGAAACGGGTTTCCTCCCAAGAATACCAGTGCATAAAACAACAGCGCAATGCTAAATAAAGAAAAACGAAGCTATTATAAGACCCAGGTCCCATCACATAATGCAACGCAAGCCGGAGGATAGGGTTTTTACCTTATAATAGCCAAGAATGCTTGGTACGTGAAATTTCATGTTTTATTATTACTATATGTGTATAGCGTCAAAACAGTTTCAAATCATAAATATAAATCATAGGCGGCATAAGTGCCCCATCCCACTATATCGCCATACTAGGCTCTACAAATATAACCGCAATACACGTATTGGAAATTGGATTATCATCTATGATATGAACCGAGGCTAGGGATCGTCCTCACCGATTCGTGATTGTCTAGTCCTAGTCTCAGGCAAGCACGCAGGCAAGCCTTGGATCGTCAGGGCCGGTCCACCGATGTGGATTATTATTCCTGAACACTGCGTTTCCCCGCCCTATGGGGCGTAAATGAGTCCACTGACTCTATCGGACCCGGATCGTCCGATCTAACCGAGGCGCCTCAAATTCCATCATCCACATAAGCAATGTCAACCAGTTCAAGCACTGACACCACTTCTAACTAGAAAGAAACGCATGCCCTCCCTAATGTCCTTCTCCCGTTTCCGGTTCACACCGGGGTGTGGGCTCGCGAATTAATGCTACACAAAGCTACGCCACAAAGGCCGTGCTTTGATCATCAACCACAAGACTCTGCTTTTCAACAGAAGCCTTGATCATTTGCATCTTAGCATGCCACACAGGCAATTCACGCTATGCGACCGATATCAATCACACAGAATTAAATCCGATGTTAGGCACACAGTCCATACAAGTTCGTTCTAGGTCTGAACGAAACCGGAGGCACTTTCCTCGCGTATCCATCAATCTCCAAGTACGTCTGGACGACCACCAACTATTTCCCTCCTCTTGGGTGTACAGCCCAATCAGGATCGTCAGTAATTATCCAAACGATGTGAAGACTTCCGGTCTTCGACCACCGTCTTCATCTTCGACTTATCGTCGTATCAGTTATTCAGAATGGGATAAACCCGGTCTTTCTGAATAACTCGCGTATATAATAAACAAGTGTTACACAAACACAACGTACACCTGATTCCTATTTAGAATATTCTTTTATTCAAATATTCTTATTCTTTGGGAAAGGTTCCTGTTAATTAATGAAAGATAAATTCTTTAAATTTATTCTTTAATCTTCTTTTAAATATCAATTCAAACCAAATTATGGTTTATCCAAACTAGTCAGGATTAACGAACCTTACCGAAGTAATTATTTGTTTTAAATTCCCCAATCCCAACCTATTAATCCCATGAAGTAAAACTTGTAATATATCTAACGCCACGGTGTTATCGGTAAATTCAATTACCATTTCACGTTTAAATCTAATTAAATATTTAACTATCGTCTGGAGTAAAACTGGTGGCACTCCATTCTCAATCATTCATTGAATTTGATAATTTTAATTATCAAATTCACTTTTCAATCTATTTAAAGATTCATTAAAACTCCACTTAGTTTTAATCTTTAACTGGGTTAAAGAACCAATGTCATTTAAAACGCGGTTCACGATAAATCCAAAATCACATTCCATTAATTGTCGGGTTAAAGAACAGACGTTATTTAAAACACCATTCACGATAATCCCAAAAAATCAATTCCAATTCAATTCCAATTAAATGTTATTTAATTGGTACACATCATCACATCTAAATAAAAAGATTTAATCTTTTTCTCGACTGGGTTTAAGAACAGTGTTAATGAAGACACCATTCACGACAAACCCAAATCCCATTTGATATTAAATACAAGGCTCTAAATAGAAAATATATCGGCTTATATTCAATATCAAATTCTACGACCAACAAATATCGTATTGGAAATAACGATATAAATATATCTTTCAAATTTCCATAACAATATCTATATAATCACAAAATCCCACATCGAAATATTCCGAAGACAATTTCGATTCAAATCCATTTCCAATCTATATATTGGAAATTCTGGTTATTTTCAAAACATTTTCAAATCCAATTGATTTATTTTTGAAAACAATTGAATTATAATTCTAGTTCAAAACCAGTTCATTTCGATAAAAAACTATTTTTATCTTTTCAAATATGGAGTTTTTCATCCCAATTCTTACCAAATCATTTCTTATGATTTGACATTAATTATTAATATTTTTGATAATTTTATCAAGGCCTGTCAGTCGATTTCCATCAACGGCCATCGAACTGCACTTACAACGACCTTTTCTAAATTTGATTTGGACGTATCTCCAAATCCAACCGTTAGATTTCTAATTTCTCACATTCGTTAGAAATCTTTTTTTGATATGAACCCAACGGTTCTGGTTTTAGGAGGATCCGACAGTCGGATCTCCCGTAATAACTGTTCGAAGTCAATGGTCAAAATTCACGAACTGCCGCAGCGCGACGCGTTCTATTCAGGCCATTATATTATATATATAATATATATTTCATCGATTTCTATTTAAATCCAATTTTATAAATAATTTTAAATTTGTTTTTAAAACAATTTTTAACTTCATATTCAATTTCAAATCAAAATTGAATATTCAACTATAAATTCGTTTTAAATTCATTTCAAATCGATTTCAATTCAAATTTGTTTAATTCGAATTCCAATTCAATTTGAATTTCTATTCAATTCTATTCAATTTGAATTTCTATTCAATTTGAATTTCTATTCAATTCTATTCGATTTGAATTTCTATTCTATTCAATTTGAATTTCTATTCAATTCTATTCAATATGAATTTCTATTCTATTCAATTTGAATTTCTATTCAATTCTATTCAATTTGAATTTCTATTCTATTCAATTTGAATTTCTATTCTATTCAATTTGAATTTCTATTCAATTCTATTCAATTTGAATTTCTATTCAATTCTATTCAATTTGAATTTCTATTCAATTCGAATTTCTATTCAATTCGAATTTCTATTCTATTTAATTTCAATTCGAATTCAATTCTATTTAATTTCAATTCGAATTCAATTCTATTTAATTTCAATTCGAATTCAATTCATTTCAAAATATCAGATTTTGAATCCACTTTCGATATTCATTGTAAAATAAATAAAATCGACAAAATTCCCATTCGTGTTAAAATGGCGTTTAACTACTTAACACGGCTTCACATTTCAATATTCACTAAATATTATTTTAAAATATTTATTAATTCTGAACTGGAATCAGACACAGTCAAGTACCATATAATGTGGATTATATGGATTTCATCCATTCAAATACACAACTGTGACGATAAACAATCAACCATCATCCAAAGTGCGTTCTACACTGTATAAGCATCAAATATAAATATTCGATGCTTATAACAGTCTGTCAATCAATCGATCGACATACAACTAATTATTGGGACTAGTGTATGTCCTATATCATCCCAATACCCGTGTGGGGTTTCAATCAACCATAGTTTTTATTTGTGTAGTTGGGCGATGTGTAAAATTTATCGTCCTAATCCATATCAGTCAAATGTGTGTTTATAAACAAATCGTCCGATTTGTTTATATTATTTATTTCATTTTAAATACACGCTAAAATTTTTACTTTTAACTATAAAATATTTTTACTATATAAATATTTTATTTCACACCACACAATCAATTTTCACAACAACAAGCAATCAAATAAACAAGCCATCCATGGTGTGTGGACGACGAGTGTCGGGTGCTACTAAACACCGTCTGCATCCTATTATACATTTATGTGACTAGAAAATAAAATCAAAGGTGAGGAGTTCTCACAGATGGTTCCACTCCGCCGTGCTTTGCTGTTGAACTGCTGAATCGCCTGAATCCATTTGTAATTCCAATACAGTCTTTTCACGCTGTTCAAATAAAAATTATATTTTTATTGCTTCATTCAAATAAATAAAAATTCATATTTCTATTTCTACTTCATTTATTTTTATAACGCTCTTTTCTATATGTAAATTATATTTTATATATCTACTTCTAATATAAAGATCAAATTTTTACTTTACTATATATAATAAAAAATAGATTTTTATTTCATTACCTATATAAAGATCAAATCTTTACTATCTATATAATATAAAAATCGTATTTTTATTCTTTCTATATTATAAAAATCATATTTTTAATACTCTACTTATATAAAAATTATACTTTTAACCTTTCTACGATATAAAATTATATTTTTCTCTTCCTACTCGAATAAAAATTATATTTTTATCTCGTTTTCATATATATAAAAATCGCATTTTAATATATATGAAATCATATCTTGGTATAATTAAAAACCAAATCTTTTTATATTTAAAAATCTCACCTTTATCCTCGCTTTTTCTTTCTTTTTATATTTTCAAATCAAATTTTATAGTATATTTTCAAATCAAATTTTAAAGTATATTTTCAAATCAAATTTTATATCACTGTCATTCATGCAAAAATTGAATTTTTATTTCTATACTACAATTATGCAATAAACTGAGAATAAAATAAAATATAAAAACTCACTGTTTTTGCAAAAATCAACACCTTGTCGAAGTTGGAAGGCTTCCCACTGTCGGGTCAGTGGCCATCGGGGCGCAGGTGTTCGTTATTGATGTCTGGAGGTGGGGGTGCTGCTCGACGGGGGTCATGGTGGAGGCTAGGTCAAAATCAAAGGAGGGGGTACGGTTTAGAGGAGAACGGAGGGGGGTCACGGCGGTCTCGACGCCTGAAGCGGCGGCCTTCGAGGTGGGCTAGGGCGCGGATGCTGTCGCAGTCGGAAGGGGGAGGAAAAGCGGAGGAAGAAGGAGAAGGAGGTGAACGCGAGGGAGGAGAAGGGAAGGAGGAGATGAACGCGAGGGAGGAGAAGGGAAGGAGGAGATGAACGCGAGGGAGGAGAAGGGAAGGAGGAGGAGGAGGGTGGAGGATGAACGGCGGCGGGAGGTAGGGAAGAGGGAGGCGCGATTTGGTTTTTTTTGGGTTTTTTTTTCTTTTAATTCTATCTGAACGAAATAAGGAGAGAAGGGGGGTGAGGGTTTAAAAGGATAATATATATATATATATATTATTTTATTTATTAAATTAATTCTAAAAAGCAACTTTTATTTTCGACCTCGAAATGAGAGCCACCGCCTGTCGTCCATAGCTAATTACCCCCATTCCGAACACAATGGGATATGTATCATAAGCTGATTCGATCGTTTCGACCAGTTTCCGTAAAAATCAACATATAACTCTATATATTGAATTTGAACGCGCATTTCAATTTACTGGGGTCACATACTGACTCGAAAAATTCCAAAAAAATATTTTCTTGCTTCGTATCGACGATACGGTCCTAACAAAACTAGTTTCATCGAATTCTGGGACCGTTTGAAAAATGACCATTTTCTAGTCGATTAAAATCAACTGAAACTGGTCAAACGCGTTTTCCTTTACCGTGCTCACATATTGAATCGAAAAATTACGAAAATTTAAATCTAGCAATAACTTGACATCACGGATCCAACAAAAGTGGTTTCGTCAAAATCCAAGGTCGTATGCAAAATGTCTATTTTTAAGGGCTAGAATTCCATAGCGACTATTCTGAAAATTCATTTGGCCATAACTTTTGATTCCCACTATGAAATTTTGATTTTCCAGATTCATTAGAAAGATATTTTCAATTAGATTCTATTATTTTTGGTTTCGCTAAATTCCGGTTTATTTTGCACGCAGTACATTAAATTGAAGTTTGAAATCAAATTATCAAACTACCGCGCCATTTTCAATTCCTTTTATAATTTAAAATAAATATTTATTTTCTAACGACGATCTATATAAATATATTCGTTCGAATTCTATTCAAAATAAATTTCTCGTCGATATTATTTAAAATAATCTATTTTAAATATTCAAAATTCATTAAAATTGCCAAAATAAAAAAATTTAAACTGGCCAGATTTTCGGGTTGTTACAATCTCCCCCACTTAAAACTTTTCGTCCCCGAAAGGGAACGAAGCCGAAAGTTGTTTTCTAATCAATTCAATTTTCATTATTTTCGCTATGGCTTAAGTTCTTCAACTTTTCGGTTTCTAAGAATTTTTCAAATTTTTCAAAAATTTGGCTAACATCCTAAATTTTTGAAAAATTTCGCCATAACCTCCCCTGCACCGGGGACTTCGGGATATTTCATATAGCCTCCCATGGCCTTCTTCAATCCAAAAGAAAAAGAAAAAGCCAAGCGGCTAGCCAATCGGCTCATAAAATCACCCAAAACTCAAGAAATGCAATAAACATGTACCTATTTGTCGGGCAAAAAATTTCATTCCTCTTCTCTAGCCTCCTTGCATTGACCTGTTCAATCATATATATGTACGTGCATGCAATTTGCAACCAATTTGGTTAAAGGTTCAACATTTAATTATTCAAACAATAATCAAACAACACAACCATCAATCAATTAGTGAATTATCATTTCAAATTCATAACTTTGATATATAGTCAAAAATCACATTTTTGATGCCAAATCACAACAATAGGCCCTATATAATTTTGGTTCTCACAACAGTCTAATGGAAATATATAGATATCACACTTTTGACACTCGAACATCAACTCTGATGACGATGCATCAATCATCAGAATCCTCTCTGGGCGACTAGAATGTGATTCTATATCTACCAAATATATTTGAGACTTCAATACACGTGGATCAGACGTATATGAAAATCCCTATATACTGGACTGTCCAATTTCAATATAAAATAAATATTCAAATACGTTGAATACGGTTTAAATTTTCAAAACAAAGTTGTTTTCATTTAAAAAATATACTCTTTACACTCGTTCTAGGATACTGCTGATCCTATCTCTAACGAGTCATTCCCATTGGATATTACTAATCCAATCTCAGATGAATTCTTTCGTTCGGTTCTAACGTGTCTAGTTCTCTGAGCTTTGTAAACCAAAGCTCTGATACCAAACTGAAACGACCCGAACTTCCCCGGTAAGGAAAGGCCGGATTGAATTGAGAACAAACCACATCATAACACAGACGGAAGAACACTCCATTGTATATTACAACAATTCATCAAAATACAAGAATATACAGAGTATAAATGAATAAATATTACACATTATAAAATATCAGAGGTTACAATACATTACATAGCAGCGGAAAATAATACAAATCACAACTGAAGGAGATATACGGATACAAAGCTTTCCGAATATCATTCCAGCTGTAAACCAGGATCCCGTGAATATAAATCTGCAAAACCAAAACTACTAGCTGCCCGTATCGAAAATAAGGGCACCCAGAGTTTATGTTAAAACAATAAACTCCAGGTCAGTCATGTGACTGGTGTGAGAACTAAAATAGTTATTAATCTTTATTTTAAAGTTAGGTAAATCAAGGGACCACGCTGTATAACACGGAACGGGTTTCCTCCCAAGAATACCAGTGCATAAAACAACAGCGCAATGCTAAATAAAGAAAAATGAAGCTATTATAAGACCCAGGTCCCATCACATAATGCAATGCAAGCCGGAGGATAGGGTTTTTACCTTATAATAGCCAAGAATGCTTGGTACGTGAAATTTCATGTTTTATTATTACTATATGTGTATAGTGTCAAAACAATTTCAAATCATAAATATAAATCATAGGCGGCATAAGTGCCCCATCCCACTATGTCGCCATACTAGGCTTTACAAATAAAACCGCAATACACGTATTGGAAATTGGATTATCATCTATGATATGAACCGAGGCTAGGGATCGTCCTCACCGATTCGAGACTGTTTAGTCCGAGTCTCAGGCAACCGCGCAGGCAAGCCTTGGATCGTCAGGGCCGGTCCACCGATGTGGATTATTATTCCTGAACACTGTGTTTCCCCGCCCTATGGGGCGTAAATGAGTCCACTGACTCTATCGGACCCGGATCGTCCGATCTAACCAAGGCGCCTCAAATTCCATCATCCACATAAGCAATGTCAGTCAGTTCAAGCACTGACACCACTTCTAACTAGAAAGAAATGCATGCCCTCCCTAATGTCCTTCTCCCGTTTCTGGTTCACACCGGGGTGTGAGGCTCGCGAATTAATGGTACACAAAGCTACGCCACAAAGGTCGTGCTTTGATCATCAACCACAAGACTCTGCTTTTCAACAGAAGCCTTGATCATTTGCATCTTAGCATGCCACACAGGAAATTCACGCTATGCGACCGATATCAATCACATAGAATTAAATCCGATGTCAGGCACACAGTCCATACAAGTTCGTTCTAGGTCTAAACGAAACCGGAGGCACTTTCCTCGCGTATCCATCCATCTCCAAGTACGTCTGGACGACCACCAACTATTTCCCTCCTCTTGGGTGTACAGCCCAATCAGGATCGTCAGTAATTATCCAAACGATGTGAAGACTTCCGGTCTTCGACCACCATCTTCATCTTCGACTTATCGTCGTATCAGTTATTCAGAATGGGATAAACCCGGTCTTTCTGAATAACTCGCGTATATAATAAACAAGTGTTACACAAACACAACATACGCCTGATTCCTATTTAGAATATTCTTTTATTCAAATATTCTTATTCTTTGGGAAAGGTTCCCGTTAATTTTATCAAAGATAAATTCTTTCAATTTATTCTTTAATCTTCTTTTAAATATCAATTCAAACCAAATTATGGTTTATCCAAACTAGTCGGGATTAATGAACCTTACCGAAGTAATTATTTGTTTAAATTCCCCAATCCCAACCTATTAATCCCATGAAGTAAAACTGGTAATACTTCATATCTAACGCCACGGTGTTATCGGTAAATTCAATTACCATTTCACGTTTAAATCTAATTAAAGATTTAACTATCGTCTGGAGTAAAACTGGTGGCACTCCATTCTCGATCATTCATTGAATTTGATAATTTTAATTATCAAATTCACTTTTCAATCTATTTAAAGATTCATTAAAACTCCACTTAGTTTGAATCTTTAACTGGGTTAAAGAACCAATGTCATTAAAAACGCAGTTCACGATAAACCAAAAATCACATTCCATTAATTGTCGGGTTAAAGAACAGACGTTATTTAAAACACCGTTCACGATAAACCCAAAAAATCAATTCCAATTCAATTCCAATTAAATGTTATTTAATTTGTACACTTCATCACATCTAAATAAAAAGATTTAATCTTTTTCTCGACTGGGTTTAGAACAGTGTTAATGAAGACACCATTCACGACAAACCCAAATCCCATTTGATATTAAATACAAAGCTCTGAATAGAAAATATATCGGCTTATATTCAATATCAAATTCTACGACCAACAAATATCGTATTGGAAATAACGACATAAATATATCTTTCAAATTTCCATAACAATATCTATATAATCACAAAATCCCACATCGAAATATTCCGAATACAATTTCGATTCAAATCCATTTCCAATCTATATATTGGAAATTCTGGTTATTTTCAAAACCATTTCAAATCCAATTTATTTATTTTTGAAAACAATTGAATTACAATTCTAGTTCAAAACCAGTTCATTTCGATAAAAAACTATTTTTATCTTTTCAAATATGGATTTTTTCATCCCAATTCTTACCAAATCATTTCTTATGATTTTACATTAATTATTAATATTTTTAATAATTTTATCAAGGCACGTACAGTCGATTTCCATCAACGGCCATCGAACTGCACTTACAACGACCTTTTCTAAATTTGATTTGGACGTATCTCCAAATCCAACCGTTAGATTTCTAATTTATCACATTCGTTAGAAATCTCTTTTCGATACGAACCCAACGGTTCTGGTTTTAGGAGGATCCGACGGTCGGATCTCCCGTAATAACTGTTCGAAGTCAATGGTCAAAATTCACGAACTGCCGCAGCGCGACGCGTTCTATTCAGGCCATTATATTATATATATATAATATATATTTCATCGATTTCTATTTAAAACGAATTTTATAAATAATTTTAAATTTGTTTTTAAAACGATTTTTAACTTCATATTCAATTTCAAATCATAATTGAATATTCCACTATAAATTCGTTTTAAATTCATTTCAAATTGATTTCAATTCAAATTTGTTTAATTCGAATTCCAATTCAATTTGAATTTCTATTCAATTCTATTCATTTTGAATTTCTATTCTATTCAATTTGAATTTCTATTCAATTCTATTCAATTTGAATTTCTATTCTATTCAATTTGAATTTCTATTCAATTTGAATTTCTATTCTATTCAATTTGAATTTCTATTCAATTCTATTCAATTTGAATTTCCATTCTATTCTATTCAATTTGAATTTCTATTCTATTCAATTTGAATTTCTATTTAATTCTATTCAATTTGAATTTCTATTCAATTCTATTTAATTTCTATTTAATTTCTAGTCCGAGTCTCAGGCAACCGCGCAGGCAAGCCTTGGATCGTCAGGGCCGGTCCACCGATGTGGATTATTATTCCCGAACACTGCGTTTCCCCGCCCTATGTGGCGTAAATGAGTCCACTGACTCTATCGGACCCGGATCGTCCGATCTAACCAAGGCGCCTCAAATTCCATCATCCACATAAGCAATGTCAGTCAGTTCAAGCACTGACACCACTTCTAACTAGAAAGAAATGCATGCCCTCCCTAATGTCCTTCTCCCGTTTCTGGTTCACACCGGGGTGTGAGGCTCGCGAATTAATGGTACACAAAGCTACGCCACAAAGGTCGTGCTTTGATCATCAACCACAAGACTCTGCTTTTCAACAGAAGCCTTGATCATTTGCATCTTAGCATGCCACACAGGCAATTCACGCTATGCGACCGATATCAATCACACAGAATTAAATCCGATGTCAGGCACACAGTCCATACAAGTTCGTTCTAGGTCTGAACGAAACCAGAGGCACTTTCCTCGCGTATCCATCCATCTCCAAGTACGTCTGGACGACCACCAACTATTTCCCTCCTCTTGTGTGTACAGCCCAATCAGGATCGTCAGTAATTATCCAACGATGTGAAGACTTCTGTTCTTCGACCACCATCTTCATCTTCGACTTATCGTCGTATCAGTTATTCAGAATGGGATAAACCCGGTCTTTCTGAATAACTCACGTATATAATAAACAAGTGTTACACAAACACAACATACGCCTGATTCCTATTTAGAATATTCTTTTATTCAAATATTCTTATTCTTTGGGAAAGGTTCCCGTTAATTTTATCAAAGATAAATTCTTTAAATTTATTCTTTAATCTTTTTTAAATATCAATTCAAACCAAATTATGGTTTATCCAAACTAGTCGGGATTAACGAACCTTACCGAAGTAATTATTTGTTTTAAATTCCCCAATCCCAACCTATTAATCCCATGAAGTAAAACTGGTAATACTTCATATCTAACGCCATGGTGTTATCGGTAAATTCAATTACCATTTCACGTTTAAATCTAATTAAAGATTTAACTATCGTCTGGAGTAAATGAAGACACCATTCACGACAGCAAATCTAAATAAAAATCAATTCCAATTAATTGTTGGGTTAAAGAACAGACGTTATTTAAAACACCGTTCACGATAAACCCAAAAAATCAATTCCAATTAAATGTTATTTAATTGGTACACTTCATCAAATCTAAATAAAAAGATTTAATCTTTTTCTCGATTGGGTTTAAGAACAGTGTTAATGAAGACACCATTCACGACAAATCCAAATCCCATTTGATATTAAATACAAGGCTCTGAATAGAAAATATATCGGCTTATATTCAATATTAAATTCTACGACCAACAAATATCGTATTGGAAATAACGATATAAATATATCTTTCAAATTTCCATAACAATATCTATATAATCACAAAATCCCACATCGAAATATTCCGAAGACAATTTCGATTCAAATCCATTTCCAATCTATATATTGGAAATTCTGGTTATTTTCAAAACCATTTCAAATCCAATTTATTTATTTATCAAAACAATTGAATTATAATTCTAGTTCAAAACTAGTTCATTTTGATAAAAATCTATTTTTATCTTTTCAAATATGGAGTTTTTCATCCTAATTCGTACCAAATCATTTCTTATGATTTTACATTAATTATTAATATTTTTAATAATTTTATCAAGGTCCGTACAGTCGATTTCCATCAACGACCATCGAACTGCACTTACAACGACCTTTTCTAAATTTGATTTGGACGTATCTCCAAATCCAACCGTTAGATTTCTAATTTCTCACATTCGTTTGAAAGCTCTTTTCGATACGAACCCAACAGTTCCGATTTTAGGAGGATCCGACGGTTGGATCTCCCGTAATAACTATTCGAAGTCAATGGTTGAAATACACGAACTGCCGCAGCGCAGCGCGTTCTATTCAGGCCATTATATTATATATATATATATATATATAATATATATTTCGTTGATTTCTATTTAAAACAAATTTTATAAATCATTTTAAATTTGTTTTCAAAACGATTTTTAACTTCATATTCAATTTCAAATCAAAATTGAATATTTCACTATAAATTCGTTTTAAATTCATTTCAAATCGATTTCAATTCAAATTTGTTTAATTCAAATTCCAATTCAATTCTATTCAATTTGAATTTTTATTCAATTCTATTCAATTTGAATTTCTGTTCTATTCTATTTGAATTTCTATTCAATTTGAATTTCTATTCTATTCAATTTGAATTTCTATTCAATTCTATTCAATTTGAATTTCTACTCTATTCAATTTGAATTTCTACTCTATTCAATTTGAATTTCTATTCAATTCTATTCAATTTGAATTTCTATTCAATTCTATTCAATTTGAATTTCTATTCAATTCTATTCAATTTGAATTTCTATTCAATTCTATTCAATTCGAATTTCTATTCAATTCTATTCAATTCGAATTTCTATTCTATTTAACTTCAATTCAAATTCAATTCTATTTGATTTCAATTCGAATTCAATTCTATTTAATTTCAATTCGAATTCAATTCATTTCAAAATATCAGATTTTGAATCCACTTTTGATATTCATTGTAAAATAAATAAAATTGACAAAATTCCCGTTCGTGTTAAAATGGCATTTAACTACTTAATACCGCTTCACATTTCAATATTCACTAAATATTATTTTAAATATTTATTAATTCTGAACTGGATTCAGACACAGTCAAGTACCATATAATGTGGATTATATGGATTTCATCCAATTCAAATACACAACTGTGACGATAAACAATCAACCATCATCCAAAGTGCGTTCTACACTGTATAAGCATCAAATATAAATATTCGATGCTTATAACAGTCTGTCAATCAATCGATCGACATACAACTAATTATTGGGACTAGTGTATGTCCTATATCATCCCAATACCCGTGTGGGGTTTCAATCAACCACAGTTTTTATTTGTGCAGTTGGGCGATGTGTAAAATTTATTGTCCCAATCCATATCAGTCAAATGTGTGTTTATAAACAAATCGTCCGATTTGTTTATATTATTTATTTCATTTTAAATACACGTTAAATTTTTTACTTTTAACTATAAAATATTTTTAACTATATAAATATTTTATTTCACACCACACAATCAATTTTCACAACAACAAGCAATCAAACAAACAAGCCATCCATGGTCTGTGGACGACGGGTGTCGGGTGCTACTAAACACCGTCTGCATCCTATTATACATTTATATGACTAGAAAATAAAATCAAAGGTGAGGAGTTCTCACAGAGGGTTCCATTCCGCCGTGCTTTGCTGTTGAACTGCTGAATCGCCTGAATCCATTTGTAATTCCAATACAGTCTTTTCACGCTATTCAAATAAAAGTTATATTTTTACAGCTTCATTCAAATAAATAAAAATTCATATTTCTATTTCTACTTCATTTATTTTTATAACGCTCTTTTCTATATGTAAATTATATTTTATATATCTACTTCTAATATAAAGATCAAATTTTTACTTTACTATATATAATAAAAATCAAATTTTTATTTCATTACCTATATAAAGATCAAATCTTTACTATCTATATAATATAAAAATCGTATTTTTATTCTTTCTATATTATAAAAATCATATTTTTAATACTCTACTTATATAAAAATTATACTTTTAACCTTTCTACGATATAAAATTATATTTTTCTCTTCCTACTCGAATAAAAATTATATTTTTATCTCGTTTTCATATATATAAAAATCGCATTTTTATATATATGAAATCATATCTTGGTATAATTAAAAACCAAATCTTTTTATATTTAAAAATCTCATCTTTATCCTTGCTTTTTCTTTCTTTTTATATTTTCAAATCAAATTTTATAGTATATTTTCAAATCAAATTTTATATTATATTTTCAAATCAAATTTTATATCACTCTCATTCATGCAAAAATCGAATTTTTATTTCTATACTACAATTATACAATAAACTGAGAATAAAATAAAATATAAAAACTCACTGTTTTTGCAAAAATCGACACCTTGTCGAAGTTGGAAGGCTTCCCACTGTCGGGTCAGTGGCCATCGGGGCGCCGGGGTTCGTTGCTGATGTCTGGAGGTGGGGGTGCTACTCATCGGGGGTCATGGTGGAGGCTAGGTCAAAATCGAAGGAGGGGGTACGGTTTAGAGGAGAACGGAGGGGTATCACGGTGGTCTCGACGCCTGAAGCGGCGGCCTTCGAGGTGGGCTAGGGCGTCGGGCGCAGGTGATGTCGTAGTCGAAAGGGGGAGGAGAAGCGGAGGAAGAAGGAGGTGAACGCGAGGGAGGAGAAGGGAAGGAGGAGGTGAACGCGAGGGAGGAGAAGGGAAGGAGGAGGAGGTGGGTGGAGGATGAACGGCGGCGGGTGGTGGGGAAGAGGGAGGCGCGATTTGGTTTTTTTTTTGGGTTTTTTTCTTTTAGTTCCATTTGAACGAAATAAGGAGAGAAGGGGGTGAGGGTATAAAAGGAAAATATATATATTATTTTATTTATTAAATTAATTCTAAAAAGAAAATTTTATTTTCGACCACAAAACGAGACCCATCGCCATTCGTCCATAGCTAATTACCCCCATTCTGAACACAATGGGATATGTATCATAAGCTGATTCGATCGTTTCGACCAGTTTCCGTCAAAATCAATATATAACTCTATATATTGAATTTGAACGCGCGTTTCAATTTACTGGGGTCACATACTAACTCGAAAAATTCCAGAAAAATATTTTCTAGCTTCGTATCGACGATACGGTCCTAACAAAACTAGTTTCATCGAATTCTGAGACTGTTTGAAAAATGACCATTTTCCAGTCGATTAAAATCAACTGAAACTGGTCAAACGCGTCTTCCTTTACCACACTCACATATTGAATCGAAAAATTACGAAAATTGGAACCTAGAAATAACTTGACATCATGGATCCAACAAAAGTGGTTTCGTCGAAATCCGAGGTCGTTTGCAAAATGGCTATTTTTAAGGGCCAGAATTCCATAGCGACTATTCTGAAAATTCATTTGGCCATAACTTTTGAGTCCCGCTTTGAAATTTTGTTTTTTTGGATTCATTGGGAAGATATTTTCAATCAGATTCTATTATTTTTGGTTTCGCTAAATTCCGGTTTATTTTGCATCCGGTACATTCAATTGAAGTTTGAAATCGAATTATCGAACTACCGCGCCATTTTCAATTCCTTTTATAATTTAAAATAAATATTTATTTTCTAACGGCGATCTATATAAATATATTCATTCAAATTCTATTCAAAATAAATTTCTCGTTGATATTATTTAAAATAATCTATTTTAAATATTCAAAATTCATTAAAATTGCCAAAATAAAAATTTTAAACTAGCCCAGATTTTCGGGTTGTTACAGTCAAGGTCTAAGAGGTAATTATACCCCAACTTGATTGATTTCATAATTAACCGATAAATAGAAAGATTTAGTCTGGAAGATCAATGTTTAATAAGATTTAGTTGAATGCGGTATTTTGGGTTGTTTGTAACGATGTTTACACGACAGTCATTTTAACCTAAGTAAGGGGAATTTTAGAAATATAATAATAAATATTTTCTAAGTATAGAAATGAGTGGTCGTGAAAGGGAGAAGTAATTGGAAATGAATTCCAATCATAAATAGAAAATATTTCTAAGTATAGAAAAAAAAACAAGGTGATGTATGTAAATATTTTCCAAATAGTGTAAGAGGCCAAGATGATTGTTGAAATATTGGGTTAAAAATATTGATAAGGAAATGGAGAAGTGATTCAATTAATGAAATATTAATTAAGGGGTCCAGTGATTGTTTGATGCTTTGGAGAACGTTTGTTTTTCTTCGATAGTTAAATAATCGACTATCAAAGTATTGGCCAATATCGTTGTCAATATGGAGAGACCGGTTGGATTAACATCCGAGAACCACTCCGTATTGGCAATAGTGTTGCGACTCAGATTATATGAAGACAGAGTAAAGTGCAAGGGCTTTTTCTGTTAACCCTAGGTAGAAATTACCTAAGATGGACTAATGGAAATTGTGCTTTGGTTTCATTCAGTCCTAGAATGAACCTATTTGGACGAATGTCTGACAGAGTATTTCCAATGATCACATATGTTGGACTGTACAAATATATATGGTGGCAAATAATTTATTCTCTTAGCATAATATCCAGAATATATTTTTGCAAACCAATTAATGATTAACGGATCTGACAATGTGGCATTCAAAGTGATTGTGCTATCAATGAATGGTAAGTAATCGTAGCCTCAGACCTCAACAACCGAGAAATGATAAAAATTGGGCGGACAACATGGGTAAGTGGGTAGCTCCCAATTAGGGTGTATTATCATCTATCTAGAGATATTTTATTTCCTTCTTTAATCTATCGATGTTGTCTCTTTCGGGAAAGCTGTTGTTGATACCAACCGTCGGTGATATACATTCGATACACACAAGTGAAATGAGTAGTCGGTCGTGTGTGGCTGGGTTACAAGATGTTCTTGTTGAACCCATTGTATTCCTCTCTAGAGATACACTATCAGAAGGTGGTTCCATGCCTTGTTATAGTTGGAAATCCATTACCAAATAAGTGTCTGCGATTTTTTATTTTATATTATGTATTTGGAACGTGAGATGCAAGCGTTTCCGGTAGATTGTTATTTGTTTGATTTAGACATTATTATTATATTAGAATGGTACTAATTTTGAAGAATGTTTTGGGTTATCGTAAGTTAAAAACCATTCGTGTTTATGTGTAGATCGGTCTTACGGTTATTCTCCCTTTTAAAAAGGATTTTTTAAGGTTAACCGAGTGTTTGGAGTTTACTCACACCAGTCCCATGACTAACACGGAGTTTATTTTGTTTTGTTTTACCCTAAAATCTTGGGTGCCCAAAGCTGTACGGGCAGTCAAGTAGTTCAGGTATTACAGATATACTTGGAGGAGCTTGGAACAGGAGGCTTCAGCGTTATTCAGTTATTATTATTTTCGCTGTGTAATAAATGTTGTACTATGATGATGTTATGTATATACAGTAAAAAATTTGTATCCCAAAAGTCGTTATTTATATATTATATTTTATTCGCTGCGATGTGAGATTCTGTGTTGTTAATTCTGTTCTTCTTCTATCTTTTTCATCTTTATTTCATAATGATTCTTATTTCTGCGCAACTTGGGTTAGACGCATGGTGTATTTAGCCAACTCAAATAGTACGCAAATTCGGGTCATTACACATGAAGTAATAAATTCACAGCAAAAGAACAAGATAATCACATTTAAAATAACAAAACCATCTTATTATTTCAACCAAACCAGACCATCTTAAAATTCCATGTGTTAAATCTCAGTCACGATAGCAATATCATAATACAAAATAATAGTATCCCCAAATAGCCAAAAAAGGTACAAGAAACTATGGAAAGAAATAAGGAAAAAAATACATCTCTACAAGAGACTTCTAAGATAAATTCAGCTAAGCAATCCAAGCTAATAGCTTCCTCCTTGAGAGCGTGGAGAGAAGAGAAAGGAGGGAAGAAAAGGAGAAATAGGTCAGACAAAAAGTCTGGTGAGCTATAGTGAGTAGTAGCACAACTGATAAACGAAAGAGAAATAGATAAAAGAGTAAAAATGTTAGTGTATGTGAATACCTAAAAGTGAACAAACAAAATAGAAATAACATAAATGACATAAAGGTGTAAGTGTTTTGCACTTCTACAAATAGAAATGAAATTAGAAAGAGAATCCCTAATACTAACTTATCGGTCGACTGCAACAAATCATGGATAACCTATGCCCACTATGGGTTTGGGTTTATTAGGTCCTCGGCCATCAGCAAAATACATAACATTATCCATAGATGTCAAAATGGATTATGTTTCAAAATCGGACCAGTGCACGCACACTGACCCATCGAAACGCACTCACATCCTCCGATTGGACCGACTTACATCCACAACATAGCATGGTGTGTCCCCTTGCCTCGTATTGAGATCGAAGATAATAAAAAGTGTATGCTACATGGATTGGATCCCAAAAAATAATTATCTTGACTCAAATTCCTAACCCCTGATTTGGCTCCTACAAATAATTTCAATTTATCAAGCCCGTAACATACCCATACACCATGAATCAATATGTCATATTTAAAGTCTGGCAATGAAAGTTCTAGGCTTGTAATTTACGCACTCATTTTAAATCAATATGTCATATTAAAGCCTAACCATGAAATTTTACTCGTTAAGCTCATAATTTACCGACACATTGTAAATCAATATGTCGTATTAAAGCCGGATGATGAAAGTTCTAGGCTCATAATCTACACACACTGTAAACCTGTATGTATATATTCAGCCTAACTGTCTTTTCCAACAGTTCTAAGTCATATTTAAAGTTTGCAAATAAACCATTCATGTTTATTATGATTTCCATTTATCATATTTATGCAATTTTCTGATTACAGTCCAACTTCTATCATAATCTATTAAATAGGCATTCATATAGTCCAAATTAGACTTAATCCAATTATTCCCTTCTTAATTATATTTTTCCACATATTCAAATTAGGCTCCAATTTGATTATTTCTATTCAACTAATTTTTATTCCCTAATTCAAACGTAAAATAAACGAAAAAGAGAAATAATTAATCCATCGCAAATATTTAGACATGCAATTTCAAGCCTGTTTTAATTTATTCATATGCTTTTCAGGCATATTTTGACATAACTACAAGATCTAAAAATAGAAAAAAGGAAGAAGAGATCTAACATAATAGTTTATAGAAATCTGAATAAAATCATAGAAATAGACAAAAGAAATTCAGAAAGAAAAATAGAGATAACTGATATTAAATAAAATCACAATAATCTGGATCTAAAAACTGTGAATAGTCTAGATTTGAAACAACTATAACTGTTATTTTATAGATTAACTTTAACTTATTAGAAATCTAGTAATCACAGAAATCTCACCTAAATTTAATTATCTAATGGCATCAGTAGGAAATCCCAAAAATAAATAATTCTCCCTTCAAAAAATAGTGTACAAACAAATTTTGTTTTTATTTGGAGAAGAAAGGGTGTAGTAGAGGCATGGAAATGAAGAATGGGAGTTGTTGGGAATGGTGGAGGTGTATAGATTTATTTATAATTGAGGTATGGAACCCTAGACCATAATATATTAGGTCAAAAACTCAAACGTCGGAAAAAAGAAAGCTCCCCAAGTATCCTGATATCTCCGGTTCTGTGCGAGGCCTGAAATCATGCATGACAAATACATAGGTGGACCCATCTCCTATGTGGATCGGCATAGTGGTCGACTTACATAATGTCTGGGTCGATCGATGGATCAACCCAGCCTGAGATTGGGTCTTCCCAGCTCTAGCTATAATTAAGCATGATTTATTATATTAATTCATTTTGTTTTATTTAAATTGTGATTTTGAATTTCAAACTTCTTTTGGTTATAACTTATACGTTTTAAATCCGATTTACACAAGCCAAATGTCTATCTGAACCATAAAATCATAACAGACCTAGTGGAGCAAACACCATTGCCCAATTTCCATTATTTTACAACTTATTCTTTAATTAAACTAATTTAATAATTAATTATCATTCGTTAAATTTGGATTGTTACAACTTCTCATCATGGATTTAATATTAATTGCAGACTACAACAAAGGTGATATACACAAAATATTGATTACAAGGAAATTTTTAATAATCTTTTAGGTATTTTATTAACTGATAAATTTTACTCATCATTCACACTATATTCGATTGTACCACAAAGAAGCTTTAACCTACTTCATATCGCTTTTTGTGCAGACATTCTGTTTACACCAAAATTGGTCTAAACACCCAAGGTAGTAAAACTGTACTTCACCAATACGGTAAGAAATAAATGGAACCGCGTTTAATCAACAATTGAAAATGAAAAATGCGAGAAAGGTAAAGTAAAGACGATATTTAGAGTGGTTCAGCAGTTAATTAGGCCTACGTCCACTGTTAAGGTGATTTCCAATCTTATAATGAGGACTACAAAATAAATCAATTTTCTCTTTTCATACATCTCTGTATTCACTCAATATACCCTCGTTTTTATATTTCAATCTTGGAATTATACAAGAGAATGGTAGAATTTGAGGAGAAGAAGGATGGATGAATGATTGAGAAGGAGGATGCCTTCGTTTTCCTTGATCACAAGATTGTACTTGACGCCATGGCTGAATCAATAGTTGAGGATAGAATTTAGCAGCACTTCGTGGATTCAAAGATTGGATCCCCTCGATGTTAGTAGCCATGGCGTATTTATAGGTGAGCTCCCTTCGGGAAATGACCCGAAATCCGTTTATGCAGGCTACGGATCGCTCATTCTATTAATTACAGTAATGCCATCGGTTAGCTGTAGCCAGCTGTCTATAGCTGTACTCAGTTATCTTTTGCGAGCGGGTCCATAGGAGCAGGCGGCCCCGTAAGAGTGAATGCTTTGGGAAACTTGGAAACTTTTATAAGAGCAGAACATGGGACTAGACTCGATTCTCCCTTGTTCCTTGCGCTACCGCTACCGACTTCTTAGTTCAAGGGCGCTCGTCCTTTTGCTACCTTTGTATGGCGCTGTTTGTCCTTACGGCTATGCTATGAGGTCGCTTCCGCCTATGTTGAATGGACGACTTGCCTTGCTTCGGTGTTTGAGCGGCTTTGCCCCAATATGAACGACCGACCTTTGCTTTTGCGCCTGAATCACGATTCGCGTCTAACTTTGGTTGGAGACATGGTCACATAATATGTTGCGAGCGCTTGTTTTGCAGTTCCATCCTAGGCTCGGTCTTTTGACGGATAAACATTTGCCCCTCGAAGTTCGTAGTTTTTAAAAACATCAAAAACTATGAGCTTCGAAGTAATGAGATGCAATACCGCTGGATGGATTAAGTTCAACATTCCGCAAAATAGGCGCCCTCATAGATAGCTTATGTTTTCAAAATTTGAATATTTCGACAATTGTTCGTCTACAGACACTTGGCGAGATATTTTCCGGGTATGCAAAACTATATCACTAGATTTTAATTGAGCTGTCATATCGTTAAAAAAGGGCCTTCTAGTCTTATTTAAATATTGTCTCTTCATTTTACCGCTTTTATATTTCTCCAATAAACCCACTTCAATGGTGATCTCACTGTAGAAGACCTCGTTGTTGCTTCTTAAAACTTCGATTTTCTTTATTTGATTGATCGTTTTTCCTGACCCTTTTTTGGTCGAAGGTTTACTTCAAGTGTGTTTTCGACTATAACGCTCCTTTCTTCGAATTGAATTTTGCTCGTAAGTGAATTTTCTTCCCCTTACCTCTGACTATGGGTTAATTCTCTCATTTTTGTAAAAGAGGGTTCCCAACTGGTAACATCGAGTTGCTTGAACACACATGGTTGTTATGTTTGAGAAGTGTTGATTTGGCTTGGTATGTACTTGGATTTCACATAGAACCTTCTGGCGGTCCCGATTTGTACAATAAACTTTTAGCCCTTTTTATGTTGGCAAGTTGCTTGCTGAAATGCCTATGAAACAGCATTTCCTAATTCATCATACCTTTACCGGATGTTTGATGGGATACTTATATCATAGCGATACTTTTGCTCCCCCCTCTCACTATTCTCTTGGCATGTGCGATTAATAGTTGCAACCAAATAAATCAGAGCCTGTGTTTCTTATACCTTTGAATTTTTAATCCTTTTTTTATGTGATTATACTGCTAGTAAGCCCTTTTTGTCGGGTATGACTGAAGATTCATTTGGAAGGTGTATCTATCCAGAGATGCCTTCTTGTAGTTACTAGCAAATCAATAATTTTTTTTAAGCATGCTTATATGTGCTGACATGTAACTAACTGCTAATTCATCTTAATTCCAATTAACTCATCATGTCTGGGGAACGAGAGGGCCTGGATCGAGAAATTGAGGTTGCTCCAGCTATTGTTCCGATTTGATTGTTAGCCAAATCCATCCTCGAACTTGCTTTTTTGATAGGGTGGTGGATGGTTGCCGTAAATCGACACTTTCTTTTGATCAATATTTGCAAATGTGCAACCGTTTTGGGTTTTCGGAAGACAAAGCCAGATTTCCCAAAAGGAAGAATTGGTCGATCATCCGCTCTCTGGATATGTGACGGTTAATTATCATATGCTGTCTTGTGGGGCGATTCCTCCTTTTAATCCTTACCTAGAGTCCATTTTGCGACACCTGGCCATTGCCCCATATCAGTTGCATCCCAGTGGGTATCAAATTTTGCTTGGGATATACATACTCTTCATGAAAGTCCGGCAGCAGGAACCCACGTTTACGGATATCTGTTCATTGTATACTTTTAAGAGAAGGGAGGTAGACGGTCCTTCTTTCCTTTTTATGGAAGATATGCATGGTAGGATTATTACTGGTCTGACGGATGGTGCTAAAGGATTCCTGGATCAATATTTATTTGTCCGATGTCCTGGTAGATTCTATGGTCGATGGGCAGAAGGAGGTAATTGTACCTTTGCTCTTAGAATTCTTACTCCTTTTCTCTTTCTCATTTGGCTTTCTTTCTGATTGTTGTAGTTATTCCTTCAGTTGTGGGTCTTACTGTAGATCAAGCCCTCCTCAATTCTTTAATTTATGTTGACAAAAAAGAAAGGAGCAGAGAGGTGTTGCTTTCAGAGGAGAACCCCCGCAAGTACCAGCTGATTCATTCTACACGATCTTTTAAAAAGACTTTGGTTCACTCACAATGCTCCGCTGGTAAGTCTTTTACCAAAAAGAAACGTCTAATCCCTGATGTAAGTGGTCGACCTTCGTCTTTGATTACCGAAAAGAGTGACAGAAGATTCGATGAGAATACGTTCGGTTTGAGGGTCGATGTAATTTCTGGAATGACCTCCAGAAGTTCTGCTCGCCCTATTACTCAGGCGGAAGGTTCCTCAGGTACTTTTGGAGACCTGGTGGATTTGGACTCTGCCAAATACTTAAACCAGGATGACGTTGTGATGTCTGACCCCGTTGTATCTGATATGGGAAGAATCCGAGGGCCTGCTCAGCGTCTTGGGAAAGCTTCTGCCTTCATAACTTCCCTTGGAACCGGTTTTGATATCATCTTACTTGTGGCATAATTTCCGATAAATCTGATAATCTCTGAACGCTTGCTGAACTCATGCTTTATTTTTCAAGTGTAAATGCGAACTATTCATTATCGGATAGCTTTTCTTAACAAGTCAATCTTGCTGATCCACGAAGCCTCTTACAGTCTCGCCTTTCCTGTTATTTAAAGCACCCCCAACTATCTTCAAGTTCTCAGGTCCAACATACCTATGAACTTCCAATGGTCGATTCTTTAAGGCGTGGGGGACTTGATCAGGCTAAGGTGCTTGCACCGATTGAATCTTCTGCAAGATCTATTGTTCCGACCCCTGCTCAAGTTCAAATAATACGTGAGCGTCCACCATATAGGATTCCTCCTGGAAACTCAACACTTAAGGATCGCTTTAGCGGTTGGGACTTAAGGGGAATGCATTTTGACCTGGATTTACATCCCAATGATAGGCGAGATGCTGTGAAAAGTTTGGATGTCGTAAAAAGTAGCATGACCAATCAACTTATCATTGTTAAGAATCAATTTGAGACACAATTGAATCTGGCCATGAAGGATGTTGATAGGCGACTGGAACATTGGGCCAAATTTGGTTATGAATTCCAGAAATTGAACGCTCGGCACCTTGACCAAATTGAAATATTAGAACACGACAAAGCTGGCCTGATCCACTTAATTAGATCGCAAGAATCTTAGATTTTTCTTTAAAGAACGGAAGTATTAAAGTGAATAACTTAGACGCCAGAAATGTCGGGCTTAGGAAGGAGCTGGATGGTGTGCGAGCGCGGCTTTTAGAAGCTCAGTCTGCTCAAGAACTTGCTGAGCGCCATTTGGCCTTAGAAATGCAGGTTTCAATTTCTCTAAAATAGGAAAACATGGCTCTCGAGGGCAAAATTGCTTTTCAGAACAAAACCCTTAGAGCCTTTGAAGAGGATAAAATCAGGTTGCATAGAGATCTTGAAGAAGCCAGAATCGGGACTGACAATACTTTGTTTCAATTCTATGTTTGCAGTGTCATGAGTCGTGGAAGTTTAAGCTATTTGAACAAGGAATTTCCGCGAACTCTAGCTCTTATTTGGGAACAGGTACTTTCATATTCCAATGATGTTGATGACGAGTTCGTTCAAGAACAACTTTTAGAAGAAGACCGCAAGGCTTTGGTTGAAGGTAGGAGGATATTAGCGAACGAGCGAGCTCAATCATTTAGGAGGGAACGTTCAGACGCTACCATTTCTTGTGCTCCACCTGATTCCGTCAGAATTGATATTTCGAGCTCTCCTATTCCCCCGCAGATCGCTCTGCCTTAGATGTTGCAAGAACTCAACCCATTATCGAGTATCCAGCTCAAGAAAATGTTGTTAAACAGTGCGTGAGTCATGGAAATGCTTCGTTTAATGCGAACGATCACAGGGCTGATTTTGTATACCCAGAAACTCCAGGTAAAATTGATATTTACCAATCTACCCCGGATTTTGATTTCCTTATTTCTTCACCTGGGATTGCTGAGTTTAGCGCTTGTTATTTGTTTGCATCAGGTGTGCTTTCACCACCTCCTTCATCTGTTTGTGGCACTACTGCTCAACCTGCCGCTATTGATTCCGTCCTAATATCTACCAGCACTAACCCTCTCATCACAACTTCATCAGACGACCCATCTTTACCAGATGTGTCTGATCCGGAAGATGAAGACGAGTTTTGGAATACCAAGGATATGTCCACCCTGAAACGCAAAAGGAAGCTAGTTGATTAATAGTCCAAGATCATAAGCTTTTTTCCTTCGATGGTTCTTTTGTATAGATAGATCAGCAAATGCCTAAACAATTGGTTCATCCTCCTCTGTATAAGAAATAGAATTTGTGACTTTATGGTCTGATTCCAGCCTATTTTCTTTTTCCTGTTACATACTTAGACCGGTTGTTTGTGCGAGTGTCGGCCCTCCCTTAATATTTTATGTTTGCGCACTTAAGTTTGTATCGTTTAGATGTTATCATAGTTTAATTACTTTATTCTTATGAGTGGTCGCAATTCTAGTTTGTTGTTCCCGCGAATCTTATCGTTCGAATAGTTCTCGCAATGAAGTTATAACTAGTCTGTGGTATGTTTTGAGTGGGCATTGGTGATATTTTACACAATGGTGATGTCCCCATACCAAAGCTCTATTTAATTTCATAGATTCTGTTAATTTGAATCATTATTTCATTTGATCAATTCATGATTTTTTTTAAAACAACGCGTGGTTATTATGTGTGTTTTCTTTTGGGTGCCCCCATGCGAGGTCTTGGGTTTCAATTTCGACCCAAGTTTGGCCTTGTCAGTCCTTATTTTTCTTGGGCGGACAGACCTTGTTGGATACCCCCTTTCGGCTAGGATTTATGATTTGCGCTGGTCCTTCCAGCATGATTTGTCAGTCCTTCCGACACTAGGACTGATGTTTCCAGCCTAGGTATTTATCTGTGGGACATTTTTATTATTTCCTTTGTACCTTTTTTTTGAAGCCTGATGTCAGTTTCTCCAGCAAATGCTTGCTAAGGGAAGTACCACCTTTCGACTTGTTGTTTGCCTTAGCACAACATGTCTTGTTGAGGCGATGTGCTTATACATCCAATTTGGTTCGCATGCTTTTTATGGTGCTTTCAACCCGTTTTGCTCAAAATGTGCTTTGAGAACCCTCCCTTCGCGAATAGGATGGGTATGATTAATTGCTTCTATCATGCCTATATTTTGAAAAATCATTTTTTAGCATGAAGCAATAAGTATGGTACTCAGATAGGCACATGATAGTTTCCTTTGTACAAGGCACTTATAAGTAATTCATTGTCAAATATTAACATGAATATAGCAAGTGGCACAACAAGGTAAAACGACTACTACCTATTAAGCAAACAGGGTAAGAAACGGAGTAATAGAGCGTAGTGACGGTAATTTTAGTTCAAAACTTCCATGATCGAGACACCAGCTACTGATCCTTATCCAAGCATTAGCTCTAGGCTAGTTTAGGTCCTTTCCTCAGAGAGTTTGCTGCCCCTTGTTTGCAGAGAAATAGGAGAATGGCCTTGCACATATTGTTGTGAATGGTTCTCCCTGACCAGCCCCTTGATTAACGATTTTAAGTGCCTACACTCATTTGCGTCGTGTCCTGGTTGGTAATGGAACTGACAGAACCTTCCTGATTTTATGGTAGCATCTCTGACTTGCATCCATTCTGGGACTGGATACTTTTCTGTGTTCTTAATTGCCCTGAAGATATTCCCTATGGTGTCATTAAGGGAGGTGAATTCATAATTCTTGAAAAAGCGTGGTTTCCTTTTAGGCTGTTTGGTTCTTCCCTTGCCGCTTCTTTCCGAAACTCCACCTCTTGCACCTAAGATATATTTGTGCTTTTCATTCCGATTTATGAAACGAGCGATTTTCTCCCTGTCGGGTCTTCGCCAGGACCCATATTCACGACATGCAGTTATCTGAGTGGAATTTCCTTGTTCAGTAAAAAAACTCTATTTCGCTTGCATGACTTGTTCGAGCGAACGAAAGGTCAGTGACACTTGGTGTGGCTTTTACGATAGAGGCTTGAACAACGAGCATCGACTCAATCTTCTTTATCACTGTGTCGTTTGCAATAGTTATTTGACTTGTTAACCCTGTCATTGCTTCTTCCAAATCCCTCCTGGTTACGGCCGCCTCAACTTTTAACGGTTCCTTTTCTCCGGGATGGATGGTAGGCAAAGTGGCAACGTCGAAGACGCCGTTGATTTTGCCAGTGATTTCCTTCGGCGTACTCATGATTTCAAGCACAGTGCCTCTCTGAAAATCTTATTGGATCTGAAATGGGGAAAGAGGCAAACACGACCCTACGGTGGGCGCCAAAATGTTTACACCAAAATTGGTCTGAACACCCAAGGTACTAAAACTGTACTTCACCAATACGGTAAGAAATAAATGGAACCGTGTTTAATAAACAATTGAAAATGAAAAATGTGAGAAAGGTAAAGTAGGGACGAGATTTAGAGTGGTTCAGCCATTAATTAGGCCTACGTCCACTGTGAAGGTGATTTCCAATCTTATAATGAGGACTACAAAATACACCAATTCTCTCTTTTCATACATCTCCATATTCACTCAATATACCCTCATTTATATATTTCAATCTTGGAATTATACAAGAGAATGGTAGAATTTGAGGAGAAGAAGGATGGATGAATGATTGAGAAGGAGGATGCCTTCGTTTTCCTTGATCACAAGATTGTACTTGATGCCATGGTTGAAACAGTAGTTGAGGATAGAATTTAGTAGCACTTCATGGTTTCAAAGATTGGATCCCCTCGATGTTAGTAGCCATGGCATATTTATAGGTGAGCTCCCTTCGGGAAATGACCTAAAATCCATTAATGCAGGCTACAAATCACTCATTCTATTAATTAAAACCATGCCATCGGCTAGCTGTAGCCAGCTGTCTGCAGCTATACTCAGTTATAATGTGCGAGCGGGTCCATAGTAGCGGGCATCCCCATAAGAGTGAATGCTTTGGGAAACTTGGAAACTTTTATAAGAGCAGAATGCGGGACTAGACTTGATTCTCCCTTGTTCCTTGCGCGACTGACCTTCTTAGTTCAAGGGCGCTCGTCCTTTTGCTGCCTTTGTATGATGCTGTTTGTCATTACAGCTATGCTATAAGGTCTCTTTCGCCTATGTTGAATGGACGACTTGCCTTGCTTCGGTGTTTGAGCGGCTTTGCCCCAATATGTACGACCGACCTTTGCTTCTGCGCCTGAATCACGATTCGCGTCTAACTTTGGTTGGAGACATGGTCACATAAGATGTTTTGAGCGCTTGTTTTGCAGTTCCATCCCAAGCTTGGTCTTTTGACGGATAAACACATTCGGTCGTGATTAATCCTTTACCGTCAGTTTTTCCAATTCATCATTTGTTCATTCCCCTATAATGCCTACCTACCACCTCTTTCATGATCAAGGGTGGACCTATGAATTTAGACAAGGATGGGCTAATTTTAAAGCTACCATTTTTTAAATTATAATGCAATATTGATTACTTCTACAAGTCTACAAAACAATAATCACAAGAACAGATTCAATACAATAACCTATTAAACATTACATCATGTAATTAGCAAAATTCGACATTATCAAATTCAATAGAATAACAAGGAAATTAATGTACTAATGTAATATTTTTATTTGAGGACAAATGAACTCAATAACAAGGTACTTGATTGGTCAAGTCTTCAGATTATGCTTTTTAAGAACATGATTTTATTGTTAACATAATATTTTTGTTATACAAATACAAAAATACATATATAAACAGTAGAGTAGAATATGTTGTTGCAGGCATTTAAAAGAAGAATGGAACTATATAAAACAAAATATACCATTACAATATAGGAAGCTGAAACAATATTGGAACATTTTGGCTTTTGTTTTGAAATCTCCTATCAGGTTCCTCAACATACTAACACATATGATTGTGGTCTCTTTGTAACCCAAAAGACATCATTCCAGGTTTGTAAAAAATATCATTCAAGTTTGTAAAAAATATCATTCCAAGTTCTTCAACCTTTTTGCTTTTGTTTAGAAACAAATATCATTCCAGATTAGGTGGCCAGTGCAATAATTCCAACTGTAATCCAAAAAAATAGGGGTTTTCCCTCAAATAATAAATTTCCAATGAATCCGATCTAATAAATTGAAATCAAATGAAAATTTACCTGAATTGATTAAGATATTGTGCTATTAGCTGAAATGTAGAATCACCCAATGCGTTCTTTTTTTTGGCGTAGGAGATGAGAACTAGATAACAATGCGGCTTGAACAAATACGTTCTTTTATATTTTTCTCTTTCTTCTCTCTGCTTTTGGATGCAGTCGTTCTGAGCTGAGGTATTGTATATATTGGGTTACTTTCTGCCCTGGGCTGTAGCCCAGTTGAGCCCAGGGGTGATTCCGCCATTGTTCATGATTAACCTTTGGTGTTGAAATTCTCATCTACTTTTCGACTTCTACCTTTCATAGCATGGTGTCTACTGTTCTTACTCAGGTTCTACATATATAACTGATCAAATCAATTTACACTCGCATTGTTTCATACTTGCATACACATTGCTTGTCAACAACTTTACTGTTGTTTTATTCAACTAATATGTTATGTTACTTCCTTTCAAATTTCAAAGTTTTCAAACTCTTGTTGGTAATACTTCAACAAACTACCTACATATATGTACCACTTTGTTTTATTTACAACTAATTTCACCTTCCAACATTATTCCCAACACAATGATATGTCTAACTTATGTCATTTTTTTACCTACTCGCCTTGTTATGGCTCATACGTTATGCACCAAACCAATGTTTTATGCATTATTAATTCTTTTTCATGCCTTATAGTGATCTGATCAACTATGGTTTTATGTGTACAACTTCTTACAAGCTATTTAACTATTGGCCAAAAAATGAAATCCCGTAAACAACAAGGTATTCAATTCCGGTTATGCTTTGTTTTGTCTTCAGTAAATCCTCCACTAAAATATGCAAGCATAATATTTTATTCAATATTTATGCTTATGCAAACTCAGTCCTTGCTGCATTCATCTTATAATTTTATGTGCTCTGTACCGGATATGATTATCAGTTGCCCACCACTATATTACCACTGGTCAGCTAAAGAAACGTGGGCAACATGAAAACATGTTTCTAGAACAATTAGATATTGCATATATTTGCCTCTTATTTTGATAACCTATGAATATATATCATTTTTTCCTTTTGCTTTGCACCGTAATTAACTTGTTTGTTATGTAGTTCACTTAGCCTCTGTTTTATTCATAATTATTGGGTTTACTTCATTCACGGCTTTTTATTGAACTGCATTACACCTACCAACTACCTATTTATATTCTCCATCCTATCTAAATTTATTATTATCTAATTTGAAATATTTTCCTTCTAGTCTCACCGTTTGTACCTGCACATTTATAATATCGATGAGTGTTGATGATTATATGATTATGGCTGGAAATGTGAAGCATCTCCTTTGGTATGCAATTTTTTATTACCTATGAAGTCTAGCTGGAATTATACGTGTAATATCTTAACGTAACCATCATTTTTCACTCTGTACATCAAACAAGATTTGTACAATTATTATGTACTTGGTCTTTCCATTTACCAACATAATTACTATTTCCTCCCAACTGTGCCTTCCCTATTTCCTCACCTTCTTGCATGAGTTTTCCAGACTGTACCAAACATTAAAAACACCATTCCATTTAAATATACGTTATTATCCAATGTTACCATGCAAAAAATAAGACAATGTAACTAACGTGAACAAAATTCTTTACCACCAAGTTTTATTTCGTAGATTATCCCACACTAGTCTTTTCATCGTACACCAATGTCATGGCTTGCACGATTTAAACGACATGCTGTGTAGTTGTAAACAAGTTACCAATAAGATAAATTACTACAACTACTACATGCTCAACAAAATAAAAAGAGAGTATATATTTTTACTTTTGTTTCCTCCACAAATAAACATTTTATGCCAAAATTTATATTCTATAATGGGGTGCACACGAGAGTGTACAATTTTAGTAATTTAACCATGCGCACGTACAACTTCATGTTCCAAAATCTGGACTTCTTCAAATTTAATTGTTGTGAAAAGCAACGATGAGGATGGTCTTCTAATGGTGCTTGGATTACTCTTATTATTGAGAAGTATTGCTGTTTGTCTAGTTAATTAGAGACGATTTCTCATTAAACCTTATCCTATCAAACAATGAATTGGAAAATATAGCGTCATTGACTGAAACCTATGTATACAAATAAAATAACCCATGTATTTACTGATTGCCCGCCCTTTTCTTTCCCACGTATGACCATAACTAACACATGTGGTGGTTGCATGCATAAACGTTTTAGTCTAAGTTGGATTTTTATCTGATGTAGCATGAATGTCTTAACCATTTTTGTTTTTTATTTGGATATAACAAAGAGATGACACCAGTTCTATAACAAAATTCATTTATTTTCTTAAGGACTTTCAATTTGTATGTACTTTTATTGCTCTCAATAACTCTATTTTCACAATACAAAGGAATAACCCATGGTTTTGTCATTCTTCATATACTATTGCTTTATCCACTAAATTATTACAAAACTTGGTTATGCACATTTTCCAAATTAGTTTGTTTATATACTATATTAATAACAAATATTATTATTTACTGTGGTTGTTATACATATCCAAGTAGCAAATAAAAGCAATACTTGGATAGTGACCTACATTTTTTTCCATGATTACATTGATTACTATAATGTGGCTTGCTTAGTAGTGCATTTTATCCATGTTCTCATACCCTATTTTGACAAATTCTCTACTACTTATCCTTTTTGTATCATGCTTATATTAAGTAGTTCATACATCACGCCTGTCTACGTGCAACTGACATCATGTCCTAAAAGAACTTAAGCAATAATGCTTTTTATTTTTGTTGTTTTCCTTCTTTTCATGGCAAATTATTACATATTCCAGGAGTACATACCCAACAATTTCGATGCCAGTATGGTCTGAATGTCAACGATCATTGTAACCTGCTAGCCCAAAATTATGATACCTAACAATATTAACCATACCTTACAATTATAAATATTTTCCTTCCCCTATAGATGGACCAGATGGAGGAGGGGGAGGAAGAAGATGACGAGGGTGATGGGCAGGATAAGGAGGGTGATGAGGAGGAGGATGAGGAGGATGAGGAGGAGGGTGATGAGGAGGACGATGAGGAGGATGAGGATGACGATGATAGCGATGAAGGTGGTCAATCCAGTGATGTACGTACTAATCAGTATGGTGTAAAGCTTAGATATCCAACCTCATCATCGTCGACGTCGGGTACTTGTTAATTTAACTCCATACGCACTTGTCACTTGTGCACATATGAATATTTATTTAGTTCTAAGTTTATTAAAGTTCACATATAACAAAGTGTTTATGTATGTGCAGGCAAGAGTCTGGACAAAGGTACGCAAAAGAGCAGTGGTTTAGTCAACAAGTTTAAGTCTCTATTTAAGGGAAAAGGAAAGAAGAAAGGAAGTGGGATTTACATTCTAGGCATTGAGGACATTCAATGAAGTTCGAAAAGATGTTTGTATGAATTTTTAGGTGCTAATGTTAATGTAATGGTTTGTTAGTGTAATGGTTTGTTAGTTTAATGGTACTATAATATTGTTATGTCTACTGTTAGGTGTATTGTTACGCGTATTGTAATGGATTGTTAGTGTAATGGTTTGTTAGTTTAATGGTAATATAATATTTTGTTATTGTTATGTGTATTGTTAGGTGCTAATGGTACTGTAATTTTGTTTGTTAAATACTGTTATTGTTTGTGTATTGTTATGTTGTTTAATGTTTTTCATTACATTACTGAGAAGCTTACAACAATGACGATTACAACAATACGAAATGCAAACTACAATTATACGAACTACAACAACTAAACACACAAACGTCAAATTCAAAGTAAACTAAAAAACATTACAATAGTTTCCACGTACACCTACCATGGACGTGGGAAAAATCCAGCTCTAGCTGCATCAGCAACATTCTTGTTCAAGCGTCTTATTTCGGCTTGCGCTTCTAGTGCATACTGAACTCCATGTTCAAACATCGGAGGGTCAATCCACTGCTTAAGGTAACAACAATCAATTTCGTCAGGATAAATCTTATGGACCTCGTAGGCTTCACAACCAAAAAATCGACGACCAGCATTTTTTTCCAGTTTTCGAACCAATCACAACCTATTTTGCTCCACAACGGCAAATAGGGTTGGATCCAGCCGGACGTAGTGGTTGGACAAAGCGCCCTTCAACTACTCTTTCTTTTCCAGGTCGTTGATTAGCTACCACTTCATTGTCATTTTCCCGTTTGTCCATGGCTGAGCCTACACTTTCATTTTTGTGTTTCGACATGATGAAAGAGGATGGGTATGGTGGCTTCAGAGAAGCCGCTATATATAGGAAAAAACTGGGTCGTCCTTCCACTACACAAAGGAGTTAAAAAACATAAAACTTGGACGTATGAATAATTGGTGAGTTACAAAACATAAAACTGGGTCGTCCTATAGTGCTCCAGTGCTCTATTGCTAAAGTGGGTACAGTCTTCATATCACTTTAGTGCTCCAGTGCTCTATTGCTATAGTGCTCTATTTCTATATGTCACTTTAGTAGATGGTGCCCTGTTGCTTTAGTGCTCCTGAGTAGTCATATCGCTTCAGAGTTGGATCTTATCGCTATAGTGCTCTATTGCTACATATGTTAAGGTGTTAAGAATCACTATAGGAGACATTTTCTGAACTGAGCCCACTAACTTGTCATATCACCTTAGTTTAATGGTTCTTCACATGTACATTGTCTTAACCCTACATTGACTAGTCTTATCAGGAAAGATTAATAACTCCGTAATTTAAGGGGTCATCACATGTACATCAAGTAGTCCAAATTGTAAACGAAGAAAAAATAAGTGTTTACTCCACATATTGCCCCTATAAATATCTACGGTTAATACTTTTTAGTTATCTGGAATCAAAATTTTCATCAAGATAAAAAATGCCTTCATGGTCATGGCCCTCGTCAATGGATTCGAACTATGATCAAAACTTTGCTGAGCATCCGTCATCAAGTCCAAGAACAGATATTGATTGGAATATCGAATACCAAGAGCAGCACTACAAGGGCCTACGTCATGACTACCTGGAGCTGGCCCACCTGACGATTCATCCACCAATTGCTCATGTTCCAGATGTAGGTCATCAAGTGGTCCAAACTGTAAATGAAGAACACTTACCATATGCGGCTACAGTCCCTCGTCCTCCTCCTATTCAAGTGGTAGATCAATTCTCGGTAATTCGACCTCCTTATGAACAAGAGGTACGACGAGTTTTAGTTAACCAGTCTCCTAACGGGAAGGAGGTTAACTCATATCCTGTTTGTTGCCACTGTGGTTAAGCGGTAGAGGTAGTAGTCCGAGCGAACGGAGAGAATATTGGTCATAGGATCCAGTTATGCTCGCTATGGCCTAACGGATGCAATTACTTTGAGTGGATAGACGACCGTTTATATCCAACGTATATTTCTTATGCCAACGAGTTAGAACAAGAGATTAGGCATCTTCGAACCTCTTTAGAATCCCTTCAGATTGAGCGTAATAATTAATGTGCTTGCGTACTGAATTCCTAGTTTAACATCTCTTGTATCATGTATTTTAGTGGCTAGTATTTACTTATTTCTCTTGTATCCTACGTTTGGCTAGTGATGTTATAATGAACATCTGTTGTATTACACGTGTTTGGTGGAATTAGTGTCGTTGATACCATTGTTAATAACTAACAAAAGGTTTAAAACAATTAATTATGCGTATATAATTTTAAATACATGAGAAAAATAAAAATTGAGTTCAGGTAATTCTGTGATGTAAAAGCAAATTTAAAACTTAAAAGTAAAAAAATAAGTTACAACTATAATTTTAAAACAGTTAACCTAATGCTAAGATAAAAACAAAATTTTAAACTTAAACAGAATTAACAAATTTAAAAAATTTATTTTCAAACTTCAAAAATCATTGAATTTAAAAATAAGAAACAAAATTAAAAACTTAAAACCATTGATACAAATTAAAAAAAATAAACTACAAACTTTAAATAATTAAATATGAAACAAATTTAAAAACTCAAAATGTTTAACAAATTCAGAAAGGTTTAAAGTGCTCAAGGATGTGCATTTAAATAGATTGGGCCATATCATATAAACGGTTTTCTGAAAACCGTTTATCATATAAATGGTTTTCTCAAAACCGTTTATATGACGTCGCTCCAAATTGCAAATGGCGAGTGTTGCCATTTCATTCTCTCGCCCACACCCATCGTGCTTCTGCTGGAGAGCAGTAATATACTTTTCTTCCCTATTTCAAATAGAATAACAACTGCTGGGAATGCTCTTATGCAAACTCAGTCCTTGTTGCATTCATCTTATAATTTCATGTGCTCCGTACCGGAGATGATTATCAGTTGCCCACCAAACTATATTACCAATGGACAACTAAAGAAACGTAGGCAACATGAAAGCATGTTTCTGGAACAGTTAGATATTGCATATATAATATATTTGCCTCTTATTTTGATAACCTATGAATATATATCATTTTTTCCTTTTAGTTTGCAGCGTAATTGAATCGTTTGTTATGTAATTCACTTGGCCTCTGTTTTTGTTCACAATTATTGGGTTTACTTCATTCATGGCTTTTTATTGAAATGCATTACACATGCCTACTTAAGTTCTCCATCCTATCTAAATTTATTATTATCTAGTTTAAAATATTTTCCTTCTAGTCTTACTGTTTGTACCTGCAAATTTATAATATCGATAAGCGTTGATGATTACATGATTATGGATGGAAATGTGAAGCATCTCCTTTGGTATGCAATTTTTTTTTATTACCTATATGACGTCTAGCTGTAATTACACATGTAATATCTTAACATAACAATCATTTTTCACTCCATACATCAAACAACATTTGTACAACTATTATGTACTTGGTCTTTCCGTTTACCAACATAATTACTATTTCCTCCCAACCGTTCCTTCCCTATTTCCTTACCTTCTTGCATGAGTTTTCCAGACTATACCAAACATTTAAAACACCATTCCATTTAAATATACGTTATTATCCAATGTTACCATGCAAACGATAAGACAATGTGACTAACGTGAACAAAATTTCTTTACCACCAAGTTTTATTTCATATATTATCCCACACTAGTCTTTTCATCATACACCAACGTCATGGCACGCACGATTTAAATGACGTGTTGTGTAGTTGTAAACGAGTTACCAATAAGATAAATTACTACAACTACTACATGCTCAACAAAATAAAAAGTGAGTATATTTTTTTTACTTTTGTTTCCTCCACAAATAAACATTTTATGCCAAAATTTATATTCTATAATGGGGTGCACACGAGAGTGTACAATTTTAATAATTTAACCATACACACATATAACTGCATGTTCCAAAATTTGGACTTCTTCAAACACTAGATTGGAATGGTTTTATAATGATTGGAATGGTTTTATAACGATGCTTGGACCACTCTTATTACTGATAAGTATTGTTGTTTGTCTAGTTAATTGGACACGATTGTACATTAAACCTTATCCTATCAAACACTAAATTGGAAAGTATAGCATCATTGACAAAAACCAATGGATACAAATAAAATAACCCATCTATTTACTGACTGCCCGCCCTTTTCTTTTCCATGTATGACCATAACTAACACACGCGGTGGTTGCATTCACAAACATTTCAATCTAAGATTCATAAACAATTTGCTTCTTCTGTACGTGTATACAGTGATCAATCTGACTATGAACGAGCCATACGCGGTCCATATGCACCTACGTGATGAAATTGTATGTTCTGCACAATTACTGCTCCTACGTTTATTTCACCTTCTTCACATACTGCGTTAACACCAGCCACTCTATGCATCTTGTGCTCCGTATTAACTAACACCACCTTCTTTGTTTAATATAGGAAAATCAAAAGATGGCTATAGTCTAAAAGCATATCTTATAACAATTCAGCGAAATTTTTGAAGAAGACTGCATTTAGAACATAACATGATTCAACATCGTTGAGTCGGAACAAACTTGTAAACCAATCGACGAACAATGGAATATCATTCTCAAGGCAGATTTAGAGTTGAGACAAATACTGATTCTGGAATAAGAATTCCATGATTAAAATTTTCTTTTGTTGATGACAGTATTCTTCCATCTAGGTTGAAAAAAATGCTGCTAACTGGTATCTTCAAATATCACGTGACATTCTGAAAATAAATAATCCAACTTCCACTCATTTCTTTTACATGCGTTCTAATTTTTTTACTGCCTGCAGATATTGTTGGAGTCCTTCGCGTCATCTCTAACGTCTTCCCCGTAACTAAATAAGATGGAACATAAATAATTAAGCAAGAGCTACACATTAAGACCCAAACATCGTTACTTCTGAATAAAGATAAGAAGTGTTAGTTGTAGCTAACAAATGGAAGGGAGATTGTGATTCACCGCTTCTATTATATGTTTTATCTTCAATAATAAATGGGCTGGACCACTTGACCCATTTGCTTTTTATTTCTCCATTCGAAATGTATATAAAGACTACCGTTGCCTATATACAATATTCAAGTTACAATAATAATACAATCGTTACATCATTTCTCTACTTTATGATATATCAAATTACACCAACTTTCTAATTTGGTATCCGAGCAATATTGAATCAAGCCTAACGGCAGTAAATTCGATCCTTACCTCATGTAGAGTGCATTTCTTCTTCTCTCCTCAGAAAATTTTCATCATTGGAGAGGGGGTTGTGTTGATCAGAGTGCCATGCCATCACATATATTCACGACTGCAATATTTCGTGCCTCGCCAGTGAACATACGTGGCTGCAACAGTGATCAGCCACAACATTGCTGAAAAACTACCAAGATCTTCATTCAAGAATTCAAGAAAATCAACTATCTCTCATAATGTCGTTCATTAAACTCAATTCATTAATCACATCATAATTGAACTACCTGATTGCATCAGTGTAGGCGGATTCAAATTCTTCTTCTTCTTGCATAAAGTTCCTGATTTTCAGCCCCTTGTGTAATCATTCCTGATCATTCTCACATCATGGCCAACGATAGTACTGCATCGGCCTCAGTTAATATCTCAAGTTCTCAAGATAATGCAACCGCTACAGACAAATTGATAAAGACGGTTGTTAGTCCCTAGTCACAGTTAATTACTGGAAATTTGAAGTAAATAACTATCTGTTATGGAAATTGCAGATATAAACTGCATTGGAAGGTTATGGGTAGGGTGACTATGTAATTGGCACATTAGCTGCTCCATCAAAATTCACTACAAACCCAGAAAATAGAATTGTTGAAAATGATGAGTATATAAAATTTCACAGACAAGATATATTGATCAGCTCGCAGTTACCGTCGTCTATAAGTCAAGCTTTACATCCTCGTGTAATTGGATGCAAATCATCAAATGACATTTGGAAAACCATTGAAAAGGGATTTAACAATCAATCATATGCCAAAGTCATGCATTATAAGAGGGAACTTCAGAAAGTCAAAAAAGACAACATTACCGTGACTGAATATTTAAGCAAGGTTAAGTTAATCTACGACATATTAGAGGCTGCTGGGAAAAAACCATCTGAATCTGAACAAGTTCTTGTCATATTAAATGGGCTAAGTGATGAATATGAGGCAGTTGAATGTTAAACTTATATTGGTGCTCCTAAGTATTTAGTTCATGAATAATTAGAAATAATGAATAGTTCTTAGTTCTCCCGGTCATTAGCAATAATGTAGGAGAGATCCTATTTTTAGGTAGTGCTTGGTAATTTATAAATAGCTTTGTAATTTCATTTTTTATGGTGTGTGAAGCAATAACAATGTAGTCGTTCAATTATTCTACGTTTTGTCTCTCTCCTCCTCTCTATATCAAATTCTAACATGGTATTAGAGCAAGGTTGATGAGAGGGGATAAGAGATCTCTAGAGAGCAAAAAAAAATCATTTTTTTAAACAATTCAAAGAAGGACCAGCTGAAGCACAACAAAAGCAAGTAGATCTGGTCATGAAGAAAATGATTGTTGGCATAAGGGGAAACCTAAGTGTTTCAAGTGTCAAAATTTTGGGCATATGGCAAGGAATTGTAGGTTCAAAGATGAAGAGCAAGAGAACATGGTACAAGTGGCTGGAAGAAAATTTATTTTAGAGTTATGGGTGAGAAGTGCACCATGGAGAGAAGTGCTCCAATATTCAAAGAGTAGAGTTGAAGAGACGTGCTTCAACAATTGAAGGTGATGAGAAGTGCATCACAAATCGAAGAGAAGTGCTTCGTTTATTATCTTAACAAATTTGAAGCAAAGGGGTGTGTTAAAATTATATTGGTGCTTCAAAGTAATTAGTTCATGAATAATTAGAAAAAATGAATAGTTCTTTGTTGTCCCGGTCATTAGCAACAATGTTGGAGAGATCCTAATTTTAGGTAGTGCTTGGTATTATATAAATAGCTTTGTATTTTCAGTTTTATGGTGTGTGAAGCAATAACAATGTAGTCGTTCAATTATTCTACGTTTTATCTCTCTTCTCCTCTCTATATCAAATTCTAACATTGAAGCCATCATTGCCTCACAAAAGGAGCATTCATCAATGGACGATATACACTCAATCTTGCTCGTACATGAAGCATGAATTGAGAGTAAAAGGGGTCAAGAAAGTGAATTCAACATCAACTATGCTGCAAACAATAACAAAAACAAAAATAAAGACAATTTTAGTAACAGATCTGATCAAAGCTTTCAAAGAGGTGGAAATTCCTATCGTGGCAGAGGAAGGGGCAGATGGAGTAACAACAATAATAAGCCTAAATGCCAAATATATGAAAAGATAGGGCATACTACACCTAAATACTGCTTTAGGTTCAATCCAACTCATATGAATCAAGACAACAGTAACAAAAAAGAATCAAACCTGAGTGCTAATTTAGCCCAAACTCAATCTGACTGCAATGCCCAAGCTGATGCATCAAGGAATCCCAATGAATCAACTAACGCTGCGCATATTGTAGACGAATGTTGGTACACAGATTCTGGAGTCACAAATCATATAACCAGTAATGTGGACAATCTCAGTCTTGGCAATAGACAGTATAAATGTAATCAAACCATCAACATGGGTAATGGAAAGTGTATAAGCATTTCTCATTTTGGCAAAGGATGCATTAGAGGTAAAAGACAACTATATTTGCATAATTTATTCAAGGTACGCAAGATCAAGAAAATTTTAATTAGCGTATCACAATTTGCTAGTGATAATAATGTTTGATTTGAATTTTATCCTAACTACTGTAAGTTAGAGATATACTAACTAGGTATATTCTCTTGCAGGGTAATGCTATCAAAGGGTTATACAAATTTGATTTCAACAAAAATATTAACCCTGTAAATATACTGCCAAGTTGCAACAATGTTAAGACAAATAATGACTATAATAGCAATATTTCTACTATTGACTTGTGGCAATGTAAACTTGGACATCCTACTACTTGCATTGTTAAGAAATTTCTTCTAGATAATAGAATACCCTTTACTAATACTAATTTACCTCATATATGCACTTATTTCCAAATGGGAAAAAGTCATAAATTACCTTTTTCCAATTCTCATACGTGTTATACAAAACCATTTGAACTTACTGCTGCAAATATATGGGGTCCAACCCCAATAAGTTCTGACTTTGGATATAAGTATTACTTGTCCTTTATTGATGCATTTTCTAATATACATGGCTATACTTACTAAAGTTAAAGTCTGAAACCACTGGTGTTGTATTAAACTATGTGAAAATGATTGGAAATCAATTCAATTGCACCATCAAAACTTTTCAGACTGATGGTGGAACTAAATTTAAGCCTCTCAATAATTTCTTTCAAAAGAAAGGCGTAACACATAGATTAACCTGTCCATATACTTCAGGACAAAATGGCTCAATTAAGAGAAAACACAGACATGTAGTTGAGTCAGGTTTAACATTACTAGCATGAGTCTCTTTACCATTAAAATTCTGGCCAAAATCATTTAATTCTTCTGTTTATTTAATAAAGAAAATGCCAACCAAGGTGCTAAATAGAATTAGTCCATTAGAGAAGTTGTATAATTTTAAAATAGACTATAATAAACTTAAGATGCATGGATGTCTATGTTTTTCCTATTTAAGACCATATAATTCTAATAAACTTGACTTTAGGTTAAAGCCATGTACATTTATTAGTTACTGCACCGATCATAAAGGATATGAATGTATAGATGTAAATGGAAGAATCTACATTAGTAGACATGTTATTTTCAATGAAAATATATTTCCATTTAAAGATTATGATGTAAAACCCTCAAGGAAAGTATACAACCCAAAGGTATGTATTCCTGAAATATCAAATGTCACTGATTCAAGACCTCAAGTGAATGGCACGAGGACTGCTGATGCTCAAAATAATAATTCTGATATAGCTGATCAACTATACCAGAGTCACGGTGAGCCTCTCAGCCACGACATTGAATAACCTACACCAAATGAAATTGAAGATATATCAAGATCAGTAGAAGAACAAACAAGTTCACAATCAAGAAGATTCAGTAGTGACAATCAGACAAATGAAGAAAGTGCATCAAATGATAGTCTCAGTCAATATGATCAAGGCACTTCACCACCCAGTAACACTAAAGGACAAACATGTCATCCAATGATAACAAGGGCCAAGAGTGCTATTTTCAAGCCAAAAATCTATGCTGCAATTGAAAGTACAAACGAACCACAAAGTTAAAATCAAGCTGAAGGTGATGAAAATTGGAAAAATGCAATGGTAGAAGAATATAGTGCACTTATCAAGAATAATACATTGAATCTGGTCTACCCACTGGAAAACAAAAATATAATTGGATGTAAGTGGACCTACAGATTGAAAAAGAATCCTGACGGTTCAATAAATAGGTATTGTAACGGCCCGAGTGATTTTCAATCTAGAAAATCGACAAACAACACCATGTCGACTATTCGAGAATCGAAAATACCGGAACGTCAATAGAAATAAGTTAGAAGGTGAGAATAGATAGAAAGAAGTTTAGAATAGAAGAAGAAGAAAAATACAACAACATCAGAGTAAACACGAATCTCACAGCGGAACGAATAAATATTTCACATAACTTTGAAATAAAACCAGTATATGCACACAATAACATTATTAGAGTACAACACTTACAACACAGCAAAAATAAACAACAGCTATAAAATCCTGAAGCCTCATGCTCCAAACTCTCCAAGTATATATGTAAAATCCTTACTACTTGACTGCCTGTACAAAATTGGGCACCCAAGAGTTTAGGGAAAACAAAACAAAATAAATTCTGGGTCAGTCATGGGACTGGTGTGAGTAAGCTCCAACCATTTGTTTAAATTTTAAAATCCTTTTAAAAGAAAGAATAATCGTAAGACCGATCCGGAAATAAACACGGATGGTTTTTACCTTACGATGACCCAAAACATTCTTTTAAAAATACATACTCTTCTGATATCATAATAATGTCTAAATCAATTAAATAGCAATCTAGTGGAACGCTTTCATCTCACGTTCCACATATATAATATATAATCAAAAAGCGCAGGCGCTTATTGAGTAATGGATTCCAACTGGCAAGGTATGGGACCACCTTCCTAAAGTGTATCTCTAGGGAGGAATGCACCGGGTTCAACAAGAACATCTTGCAACACAGGCTAAACATGACCGGTCACTCATTTCGCTTGAGTGTACTGAATGTATTATCACCAACGGTTGAGATCAGCAACCATTTCCCGAAAGGGACAACATCGAAATAGTTTAAAGAAGCAAATAGATTTTCTCTACATCAGGTGACAATACACCCTAATTGGGACCTACCCACTTAGCCATACGACCCACTCGATTTTATATCATTTCTCGGTTGTGAGGCTAGAGTCCATAACGTATAGATCACACCTTTATTCACTTTGAATGTCACATCGTCATACCAGCCAAATCACAAATTGACTTCTCCAGAAATTCCACGGTCTATGAGAAACAAATTCCACCACCACCAAACGTAAATACATTTGAAGATATAAACTTACGTGATCTATTAAATATACTCTGTCAGACATTCTTCCGTACAGCTGGTTGTCCTGGGATTGGACAAACCGAAGGCACTTATTCCGTAAACCCATCTTAGGCAATTTCTACCGAGGATTTGCCACTACAGTCCGTGTATAAACTCCGTCTTCAATTATCTTTGTCATATTGATTCGCAATGGTAATGCCCATACGGAGTGGTTTTCAGATAATAAATCTTATAATTTATGAATTAATTTATGAATATCATTTAAAATACTTAATTTATGAATATCGTTTATAAATTAAACTTCTCAATTTATCTATTAAAAACATATTTCTATTAAACACTTCTTTAAACCAATCTTCTAATGATTTTTTTAAATATCAAAAATTCCCTTTTATAATTCTATTATTTTTCCAAGTATTTCCTTTTTATAAAATCCATTGATTTTATAAAATACTTAAAATCAATATCCATTTTAAATTTCCTTTTATATATTCCTATATTACTTATGGTATTTAAAAATACCAAATAAAAAGGATCAATATCAGCCAAACACACATAATCAATAACAGATTATATATCACATCATATATCACAATATATGAAAAACCGTAATATAAATGTTGAGGAAACCAGTTGGAATCCTCCAACCTGTTTTCCTGCATCCACAGACATTAAATATAAATAACATCAACTTCATTTCAGTATGAAATATTCAGATAAACAGAATCATTATTTAATTAATGATATATATATATATAACTAGATTTATAATCTCAACCAATTAATTAGCAGTTCATCCAGAAAATCAACACACAATAATCAACTATCATTTATCAATTCTAAAAACACGTTATAAAAATATAAATTGAGCAGAGTTAGTGAGTTTACTCACTCTGGTAGTTTATCGTTAAATAATGATAAACGATTGTCGATTCAGACAGACATTTTATTTTGTCATAAATTGTAGTGAGATCCAAATCGCTCCAAACCAGTTTCATTGTGTAGCCTCCACCCATACGATCCCAGCAGATCCTGTTTTGTCCAATTTGGATAACGTATGAGATAGTTATGTATTTTACAAGTTAGTACAGATATTTTAAATAGTTATAATTTAAACAACCTTGATATTGGGCCTTACCGATCTAACATTGGCCCACCCACACCCTTAAAACCTAAAACGCATACTTCTTCTCCAATTCCTCAGGAGAACCCGCTGAAACAAAGAATCCATCATATTCACTTCAATCTCCTACTTCCTTAAATCCATCGCCGAAAAAAAGTCATGATTAACTCCCTAAACCCATGATTATAAATCACATAATCCTCCCCCGTAATCCACGGGTTCTAAAGCAACACGCACAAAAAGAAAAGAACGCGCACCCTTCTTCCTCAACTCGAACTTCTTCTCTAGGAATCCGTAATCAAGCTCTATCCCATTTCCGTGACTTTCCGCCCTCTTCACTCCCTTATTTTTCCATGAATCAAAAATCCGATTTCACCAAACTACTCCTTACCGAAATCTCTTCCTCCTTGTATATCTTACCCCCAATTTGCAATGTTCTTGAAAATTCCATTCTCAGCTCCTACCTTCTGCACCCGTACAGACCTCGACTTCAAAATGCACCGATCTACCCCAAAAACTCTCGAGTGATGCCAAACTCCATACTAAGACAGAAAACAATATCGCAAACCCACGCCGATGACTCCACTTCACCATTTGGCTAACCCTAAGATCAAAGAACACCACTATATAAATATGATAGTGAGCTTATCCAGTTCGAGCTCTGTAAACCTCACGTGACGATGAAGAGGATCATCTCATGAGCCCAAATAAATTTGCTTAATGATTTCTGGATTTTTCCTTGATTTTATATAAATTTTCAAACATTCATTTCTTTAGGTTTTCAACAGTTTTGTGGCGGCTATGAGTTGTTGACTGTCAAAATGAAAAACAGGGTTTGTAAAAGGCTTAAGGATATATATATATAGGTTAGGATACTTTCTTGGATAAGCTTCCTATGTTAATTTATTACTTTATATTATAACGATGTTTGTATATGTCATTTAAAAATTTGTATGCTCACATATGATATTCATATTCGACGAAAATGGACGTATAGCTAGAATTCGACATTACAGACCCAACAAAACTTGTTTCGTTGAATTGCAAGTTCGCTTGCTCATACAACGTATTTTTAGAGTCAAATTATTGACTGTATTTCACATTTAAATTCCATACGGCCACATAATGATTCCAAAAATCACAAAATTTGAAATTTAACAAATATTTAATATTCCGGATCCAACAAAATTAATTTCGTTGAAAACGGAGGTCGTTTGCAAAAATAAATAATTTCTAAAGTCTAAATAAAACAATTAAATATTAATATATTTAAAAACAATTTAATTTAATAATAATAAATAAATATTATCGTATATATCCACATAGAATATAATTTAGCTCCAAAATAAACCTATCTGGATTTGTAACTCGATATTTAAAAGTCCAAGTTACTCGATATTAAATATATAATAAAAATCCTTTTATTATATAAATAAATCGGTATAAATTATAAACGAATTCCATAGCGACATTCTGAAAATTTGATTTGGACATAACTCACTATCTACAACACAAAATCTCGATTTTTCTCTTTCCTTAGAAAAATATAGTTCACCAGATCCGAACGTTTCTTATTTCACAGAAATCCGACTTAAAACGGATTCTGAATATTCAATTGAAGTTCAAAATTCAATATTACGAATTATCGCGACATTATGGGTTCGACCTAAATTATATTATAATTAATATGTTCAAGCGTCATTTTATAAATAAACTCGTTGTTAAAATTCGAATCTAAACTTAACTAAATCTCTTATACAATCCAATTCACACAATATTTTGAATTCTACTTTTTCCGACTATTTCAGAATTAAATATATTATTCTATTATTCATATTAATTAAAAATTCGATATTATTTAATTCAAGTCATTTTAAGTTACCAAATAAATATTCAAATGATTAAATAAATTAATTATTAAACCGTAAAAAAATAAGGGACGTTACATTTCTTACCCTTAAAAGAATTTCGTCCCTGAAATTACTAAGGTAGAAAAGAAACCCTATTAACTGGGTTAAACATTATTTGTTTACTTCTTTAACTTCAGTTTCAACTGAACCAAGTAATATTAATTAATATACTAATTAATTTCGATTAACGAAAATTTTCAAAATTTATGAAAATTTTCTAACACTTCAAATTTTCGAAAAATTTCGCCAGCGTCTCCTTTGCACAGCTCAATCGGTACAACTACAACTTGCCTCTCTAGGCCTTCTCCAACCCAAAAGAAAGCGACTTTCCAAATAGACTCATAAAATCTGACACCCAATTAGAATATATACTTGTACCTTTTGTTGTGCATTCAAATCGATCTCTTTCTCTTGATAACAAATCAGCATATACCGATACATTTCCAACTTGATCTCCAATCAATTTTTATCCTCAAAACCAAATCACTCGCTTATATCCAAGTCAAATCCTATTTCAAACTCAATTTCTACTTAACTGGCTTCAATTCAATTCCAATTTGTTTTCATAGTTTTTTATTTAATTGGTTTTTAATTCAAATAATTCCTTCCGGGGGTTCTAAATAACTTCGCTTTTCTCCAAAGCCAAATATTCATTTCAGAATTTCAAAACACTTATTTTCCCAAAATAATTCAAAAAAAATCTTTGGTAGTAATCCGTCACATAGAACACGAAAATGAACACTGATGATGTGGCCAGCATCATCAGGGTTATTTCCTAACGATCGAAGTGAGCTCAACACTATATCACTTTTCAAAACTCATATTTAAACATTTCCATTTTGAAATTATTTCAAAATATCCTTCACACTGCTTGGAAAACACTTCCAAAATCTCACAAGATTTTAAAATTCTCATATATTTAATCTAGATCCATTTACAAACACTTATCCAAATTCCAGAGTTTTAAATCCAATTCTAGGCTAAAACCAACTTTAATACATTTCATAATACATATGAATTTTATTTGGTTATATATGCATAATCAACTCAATTTTAATCTTATTCGATTAATATAACAACGAACACATCCAATATACTTAATAACAATCTTAAGATAAATATTTTGTTTATATCAAAATATACTTTGGGGTAAAATTATTCCATTTACCCTCTTTCAAAACATAGTGTGTCGGTTCATCGTACTCGAGTGTTTATAAACCCTTACCGATACAACGGATCAAACTGATCGACCAGAATTCATAAACAACTCAACCAATAAATCTCCACAATACAAAACCATTTTTATAAAATCTACAAATCCGCTCTTCCGTATATATACACTCGAACTCAATCTAGGGTATTACTAACCCTATCTCTATCGAGTTACGCCACAGAGCCAAGGTAATCACTTAACCTTTAGCTCTGATACCACTTTAACAGCCCAAGTGATTTTCAACCTTGAAAATCGACATACAATACCATGTCGACTATTTGAGAATCGAAAATACCAAAACGTTAATAGAAAGAAGTTAAAGGGTGAGAATAGATAGAAAGAAGTTTAGAATAGAAGAAGAAGAAAAATATAACAACATTGGAGTAAACAAGAATCTCACAACGGAATAAATAAATATATAACATAACTTTGAAATAAAACCAGTATATGCACACAAAAACATTATTAGAGTACAACACTTACAACACAGCGAAAATAGACAACAACTATAAAATCCTGAAGCCTCATGCTCTAAGCTCTCGAAGTATATCTGTAAAATCCTTACTACTTGACTACCCGTACAAAATTGGGCACCCAAGAGTTTGGGGAAAACAAAACAAAGTAAACTCTGGGTCAGTCATGGGAATGGTGTGAGTAAGCTCCAACCATTTGTTTAACTTTAAAATCCTTTTAAAAGAAAGAATAATCGTAAGACCGATCCACACATAAACACAGATGGTTTTTACCTTACAATAACCCAAAACATTCTTTTAAAAATCCATACTTTTCTGATATCTTAATAATGTCTAAATCAATTAAATAGCAATCTAGTGAAACGCTTTCATCTCACGTTCCACATATATAATATATAATCAAAAATCGCAGGCACTAATTGGGTAATGGATTCTAACTGGCAAGGTATGGGACCACCTTCCGACAATGCATCTCTAGAGAGGAATACACCGGGTTCAACAAGAACATCTTGCAACCCAGGCTAAACATGAACAGTCACTCATTTCACTTGAGTGTACCGAATGTATTATCCCCAACTGTTGGGATCAGCAACCGTTTCCCAAAAGGGACAACATCGAAATAGTTTAAAGAAGAAAATAGATTTTCTCTAGATCAGGTGATAATACACCCTAATTGGTAGCTACCCACTTAGCCATGCGACCTACCCGATTTTATACCATTTCTCGGTTGTGGGGATAAAGGCCATAACATACAGATCACACCTTTATTCACTTTGAATGTCACATCATCATACCCACCAAATCACAAATTGACTTCTCTAAAAATACCACGGGTATATAGCTAAGAGAAATGAATTCCTCCGCCGTACGTTTGAAGAGATCAACTTACGTCATCTATTAAATATACTCTGTCAGACATTCTTCCGTACAGGTTGTCCTGGGATTGGACAAACCGAAGGCACTTATTCTGTAAACCCATCTTAGGAAATTTCTACCTAGGATTTGCCACTACAGTCCGTGCGTAAGCTCCGTCTTCAATTATCTTTGTCATACTGATTCGCAACGGTAATGCCCATACGGAATGGTTTTCAGATAATACATTTGATCTCGGACTCTCCGTATTGACAATGGAAAAAAGGTCAAAACTTTGATAGTCGGTTATTTAACTATCGAAGGAAAATATCCATACACACAATGACCTTATTTCCAAATGGAAATTTTATCGATCAATCATCAATTAACATTTTTCCCTTTAAATTAATTTATCATTAATTTATTCAATTCCCCATTTCTCGTTTCCGTATATTCATAAATCCTTATCTTCTAAATTTAGAATATATACGTTATCAACTTTGGAAAACATTTCCATTTCTTATTCACGCATCACCAGCCTCACACATCTATCAATATCTTACTGTAAATTAGTAACAGAACAACTTCCTAAGTATAAACCCTAAATGCCGAAACCAACAAAAGATCGACACTTAGAAGGCCATTCGACTTAACTAATCTCCAATCAGTTTCTAATTTCACTATTGAATTCATATATTCGTAAATTCTTATTTCAAAACCCCATTCCCTTTATAAATGTTTTTATTTGCAAAATACTTACTTTGATCCATTATTCACATTGAATGTGAATAATATTTCCTTTATATAATCAATTCAGTTAATTTCGTATTTTTAAATAATATCCCATTTCCCAATTCCATTCATACTTCTATTTATAGAATTATTTATATGAAATCTCCTTTTAACTTATAACACTTAAAATCTCATTTGATTCCCTTTAAAAAATGCTAAGTTCAAATTCAATAAAAAATATCGGTGTTAAAACCGATTTCTACTTCTCTACATAAATTCGGACTTATATTTTAATTTATCCAGTGATAAGTATTTTACTTAATTTATAAATATCGTTTATAAATTAATCATCTTAATTTATCTGTTAAAAACATATTTCTATTAAAAACTTCTTTATACCAATCTTTTAATAATTCTTTTATGTCTCGAAAATTCTCTTTTATAATTCTATTAATTATCCAAATATTTCCATTTTATAAAATCCATTGATTTTATAAAATGCTTAAATTCAATATCCACTTTAAATTTCCTTTTATATATTCCCATATTACTTATGGTATTTAAAAATACCAAATAAAAAGGATCAATATCACCCAAACACACATAATCAATAACATATTATATATCACACACTATAACAAAATGACCCTATTACAACGGTGGAAAACAGTTGTAAAAGATTTTTTACAACGGTGGAGCCACCGTCGTCTATTAAGAAGTTGTAATAGACTGAAATCTTTTACAACTTTTATACACCGTTGCAACACCGTTGTAAAATGTATATTTTACAACTGTTTTCCACCGTTGTAGTAATACATATTACAACATTTTTTCACCGTTGTAGTAATTCGTACTACAATTAATTATAACAATGTGATTTTTGTTTCTTTATACATTACATTTCATATGAAAATAAATATTTATATTGAATAAAATGATACTACACTGAACTGAAATAATCAATTAAATATTTTATTTCAATATTTGAATTAGTACAACTTTGTGATCCACTATCATACAACTCACTTTTACATAATACAGTCATAACAATGCATACATTCCTCACTTTTACATAATACAGTCACAACTCACTTTTGCACTGTTCTCTTCGTATAGTTCAAGTGCCATGTATTCGGGCGTTTCGGTCATTGTGCGTGCTGCGTGGTTCCTTTCTACTACTGCTGCTTCTCCAAGATCTCCTATTTTAACCTGTACATTGTTTATACCAAAATTTAACTACTGGTAAAGATTATATTACTATTCAGCAATCATCTCATATAAACACTATGTTTATCCAACAACTAGTTCTCCTTTAAAAAAAACTTTACTACCCTACAACCATTGAATTCCAAAACAGAAAGAGATGGTTCTAGTATTTTATTTTATGGTGCAACACAGAAGAAAGCTATAAAGTGTAAAGTCCTTTTCCTTTATAAAAATATATAGATATAGCTGCAAAGCACCTGCTTATAGCTAGGCAAACAAACTGAATAACATAAGCAAACAGCCGTAAACCTATATATTAAGTAAAATAGAACGTTCAGACAGTATCAAGGGTGGACCTACGAATGAAAGCAAGGATGGGCTAATTTTAAAGATTGACTTATTTCCCAAGACAATTGTTCTTAAGAAGTACATATTTATCTAGGTTCAATGTGTATTAGTATAGAAAAGAAAATTCCAACATAAGTTTCAAAACTGATTCTATATCCGAAATGCAACGGACCTCATCCACAACTGCAACTGCAAATTCATCATGATATCGACTAAGACCTGTAGTAAGAATAGCAATGAGATGGATTTGAATGTACTTCCCCTTGTGAACCTTCAAAAAGCACTTCAGTAAGTATGGTTCACATTCACTCCAAGGTAATTTTCTTAGTTGTCTAAGAACATATTCAAGAGAAGACTTGTCAAGATCTGAGAAGAGTAACTTTCTTATATACTGTACCAAATGGAAACAACTGATATCAATTAACTGCGCTTGGCCCATAAAACATTCGGAAAAAAAGCAACTTATACTACACCTGATACAACGGAGGTCGTATTTTTGAAACCCGAGCAGACCGTTCAGGCGGTTTGCATATGTAGTATGCATTTTCTACCAAAGTACTATGACGTGGACCCAAATTTTTGACATTTTTTAATCGCATGAGTATCTCCAACATATTTGACATACGAATTGTTGTTTCAGGTGATCGGTAAAGAAACTTGTAACACCCCACCTCCGTTAAGGTCACTCACAAAGGGAATGCCTTAACTTTGGTGGAGCATTTTAGTAAACAGAACAGAAACTTACAAGACAGATAAAACAGTACTTGAAATTTTTTAACTTTATTACAGCGGAAACAGAAATTAATATGGTTACATCCTTTCAATTTCAGAGTTCAAGTACAAAATATCAGTCTTGTACAAAAGCCTTCAAAATGCATAGTTTATAATCATAATCCCCATGGAACGGAAGCTATACCGAGCCAAGCCATACTTTAAGCACTTCAAGCAAAGAGAAATCCGGATCAAGCTAAAGTATTTCCCTCCTTGGATAACCTGGGGGGGAAACGGAAGAAAGGAGGCGAAACAACAAGGGTCAGACAAAAAGTCTGGCAAGTCCAGTGACTTTCAGCATATGAACAGATAATAATAATATGATATGAACATAAAACTGGATGTGAGATAACTATAACAGGTGTAGCAGAAAAACAGAATGATATAAACTATTGTTTTACACTCCTCTGCACTAATACTAGTATAGCAGAATTAGGTGTCTCCCTAATGTCTAAATTGAAGCAGGAGCGGGTACAGAATACTTTAACAGAAACAGAATGCTAATAATGGGCCTTTACTACCCGATCAGAAACAGACAGAAGCAGGAACAGATTTATCTCTACGGAAACAGAATGTAGAATTAGGTGTACACTAGTAATGGGCCTTTACCACCCGAACAGACGGTACCACACAGAAACAGACAGGTGTTACCACCCAACAGAAACAGACGGTACCAACAGAAACAGACAGAACTAAGCGTACCCTACCCCAAGCGATCGGCTCCCTAATACATAAATATCCTGTGTCGGCCCCACAGTAGGGTGTATCACTCCCTAAAGTGACAACCAATTGGCACAGACCTATTTACAGATGTCACGGCGTCTTACATCCTCAGAGGCAGACCGGGATCCATGCACGCACATGACCCGGTTGGAACGCACCATCAACACCCCTCGCCATTATCAGAATGAACCACTTATAATTAGTTCAGTAAGCGTGCCCGGACCCTACCTACTGTTGGGTCAAAGTTTTGATACCAGAAAGGGTTACTGACTAATATGGGTCCCAAACAACAGATGACACAAGTAATTCCCCTCCTAACCTTGTGTCCCCAGACTAACAGATCTCAGATTTACTTGTTTACAAGTTCAGACATACAGAATTCGGATTTACTAGTTCATAGATTAAGTTAACAAGTTTTCAGACTAACAGATCAGATGTACAGATTTTTCAGATTTGTCTAACTTTGTATTGGGCCTACAGATTCATGGACGGGTTTACTACACCTATTAATCCAATTGGTTTAACCCTATTTTCCCCCAATACGTTTTAGACGTCATTCTTATCTTAGATTTGCATTAATTAATTATTAATGCCCAGACCTCTCACATTAGGTCGCTAGCTTGTGGCCGCTGGATGGGCCGGGCTGTTCCGGGCAGACTTCTGCCACAAGCCAGACCTAACCTCGTGTCTTAAGCAGGCTATGACTAACTTCTCACATTAGAACCTATTGTTTGCGGCTACTGGATGTGCCGGGCGGTTCCGGGCAGAATTACGCCGCAAACTCATTCTAACCTCGAGTTAGCCATGTTTATCTTTGCGGCCAATTAATTAATAATTTACCGTTTATGCGCACGCCCAATATATATACCAATTCAGATTATATCAATAACAGGATGATTATATCAACACAGCAGATAACAAACTTTAGCAGATAACAGATTTTATATGACTTAACGGATTTAACCGATTTAGCAACTTCGCAGATTTCGGCATATAACAGGTTAGGCATTTCAACCGACAAATTTAACAAATTAGGCATTTCAATCTAATTAGCAATCTAGGCAATATAACAAAACTAGCAGTTTAGGCAACTTGGCAAATTAGCATATTTAGCAAATTTAAAAGGTTTTATTTACATGCCTTACCTAATCACAAATTGGCCTAAATTCATATGCCTAAATAATTGTCGTGATTCACAATAAGATCATATACTTCCATGTTTGCATACCTTTACATAGCGCAGAATATGGACATAATTTACCCTATAACATATGTTCCAATTTTTGTTAAACTAACCTTATATAGCAGATTCACATATAAATTATACCAAATATGATCATTAATTACAGTGCATGCCATATATGCAAAATTCCCTATTTAGGTGTAATCACAATAGTAGAGATCCTAATTAATGTAAATCTTTTACACCTACGTTTCCATATCCTTCTTCTTATTAAGTCATGAATCATTATGCAAAATATACCCAACAATCTAAATCATATCTTCTAAAAAAAATCAGATCTTGACTTTTATATGCATTTTGTCCAAAGTCTCAAATCATATGTAATCATACAATGGTTCCTCTTTTCTTCTATCATAGAATATGCATAGATCCAAATCTAGTTTACAACATATGCTCATCTTTTTTTTCTAATTAATTACAGATCTAAATTACAACATAACTATGCATACAACATGCATAAATTATATGTTCATAGTCAAATTTATGCATCCAATCCCAAGTCACATGTCCAATATATTTTATGCCTCAGACCTAAAGTCATACATTCAATTCAGTCTTGTCAAATTTCACATCATTCATCCCAAAATTTGCGTTCATACGTTCATCTCTTATGAGATTAGGCACAGGCTCGTGGTAGCCTTGCTATAGAAACAGAAAAGAAGAAAAGGGATACAGAACAGTCACAGAAAAACAGATCTGACAGGAGAGAATATATATACAATCTCAGATTCAGAATTAAAAACATATCAAAATTATAATTAACGTTTATAGCGGAAAATAACTGTACTTGCCTTGATTGGATTAAAGAAAGGACTTTAGTTGTTACAGAATTGTTGCAGAAGCTTTTATCTCAAATTTGAATTTAGGATGATGTTGATTGACTTCTAGTTTTGATTCTAGCAGAGTAGCGACGCCATTTTTATTTTTTTATTTAGAAGAAGAGAGCAATGGAGGCTAGAGAATTGTGTTAGAGACTTAGGTTAGGTAGAGTCTAGGGCCATTTTTATAGAGTTTATGAACTGATTAGGACCATCGATGTTGCTTGGATTGATCGTAGCCATTCATTCGAAAGAGAGACCAATTAGAGCCTGCCACCTAGCCCTAATGACAAAGCATGCTTCTGAAAATCGACCAACATAGACTAGGCCAGCCAGGGTGGACTGGGTTGGACCTGGGTCTGGACCAGGTCGACAGCCCTGTCGACAGCCCTGTCAACCTGGCTAGACCAGGTCGACAGCCCAGTCGACCTGGGTGTTTTAGGCGGGACTTTTCCCGCCCTGGCCAATTGGGCCCGATTTTTAACTTTAAACTTGATTCAGAAACTTCCGGAGGCTATATCTTCTTCATACGGACTCCGTTTTTCGAAAACTCGGACTCTATTTCGCGTATTTTTCCGAGACGAACGCAATGGCGTATCCCATTTCCCTTAGTTCTTTGATTTCAAATTAATTATACTTTAATTTGTTAATTCCACAGTTATAGAATACACGGGGTGTTACATTCTCCCCCACTTAAAAGGATTTCGTCCCCGAAATCTTCAAGTTAAGAAGAGTGTGTCCTACCATCCAATCACCCATCTACTCAACCATCATCCACAAGCATCCATTGTCCTTAGAAAACTTCTAATGTTGTATGAACATATGCAAAAGTGTGTGTATATGTTCCTTATCTAATGCAAAGATCAGGCGGTCTACTGATTCAGTTGACCTCCTTAATGCGAATTATGTCAGTGCCATGAGTCCAACATGTATGCAATAGAATTCTGATGATATATATTATTTATATATGAGTGCACAATCATTCACTCAAATGCAACATCCATGTGCTGAATCAACCATTTTGCATCCACAAGAATTAAAAAATGCTCACCCATCCATATGCAGTATGAGAGTGTTTTTGAGCCGATCTAGTTCCTAGTGTGTGTATATGCATCCACGGGCAACCACTAGCAACCATTTGCATCCACTTGCAACCATCAAACATAACATGTCTCAAACACATGTTTACACCCATTAGTTTCTACCTAAAGTTCGAAGATTCAATCGATAGGATACAGTCGAATGATGGAAGCGAGTACAGATAGAACGAAAATTTGGTTCCCATTAGGCATGGGTCCTAAGTATCGGCCCCAAAGACCGAAACCAACATCCAATTGATACCCCACGAAAACTCAGAATGTATGCGTCATACTTGACGCCTAACACAGATATCCCTCAAACCCCAGTCTCAAACAGATGATCCATAACCCTTATGGGTCTGGGTCTATAGCGGAATTCAGAAATAATACTAGCATTAAAGTGCAGAGTATCGATTACAAAATCAAAATACCAAAATCAGAAAAAGTCACAATCAGATAAAGAAATCAAACCTACTATAGAAATTTTCCTATTTTCTATCCTAGCCACTAGCCTCAAGAGTGTTCATCTGCCCTCCTTGTCCTCGTCTCTTCGGGCAGTCCCTAGTGAAGTGTCCCATCTCCCCACAGTTGAAGCAAGCGCCCTTCCTTTTTCTGCAATCCTTGTTCAGATGAGTTGAGCTCCCACAAGTAAAGCACTTTTTCCCCTTCTTATCTTCAGACTTCTCATCCTTCTTTTGTGTTTCCTTTTTGGGCCCCGCTTTCTTATTCTGTGGTTCTTCCTTCTTTGTCTCTTTCGGGCCCTTGTCTTCCTCGTGCAGTAGTGCCATATCCACCAATTTCTCGTAAGTTACTCCCATGGGTACATGGGTCATGGCTAGGCTGTGCAGTGGCTCATTCAATCCTTTAACAAAGCGGAGAGCCTTTTTATGCTGAGTGTTGACTAAATCCAATCCGAATCTTGCTAGTTGGTTGAACTGGTTGACGTATTCCTTGACCGTCATACTTCCTTGCTTAAGAGACAAGAACTTTTCCAATTGTAAACTTCGTTCAGCTTGCGAGAGGAATTTTGTCTCAAACCTTGTTCTGAAATCCATCCATGTCTCAACCGGCCTCTCGGCGTTAGTGACTTCCCACCAGTAGGAAGCTTCGTCTTTGAGCAGCCATACTGCCAACTGTACCTTCTGCCTATCGTCCACCTCGAAGATAACGAATAGATCCTCAGTTTCTTTGAGCCAATTCCTTGCTTCTACGAATGATTCAGTTCCTTTGAAATCCTTCCCACCCATGGCCCTAAAATCTCTACAGATCTTTGAGAAAGCAATTGCACGAGGAGGGGGTGGAGGAGGGGGATCATTTGCTGGACCTGCAGCGGCGGTCCTAGCCTCAAGATATTGACGAAACCAACCGGGTACATGAACACCCTCTGGTATCTCAGATGCTTCAAACATGCTGGAACGAAAAAGGAAAGGTTCAATACAAAAAGGACTGAAAGAAAGATATATGGCTCTTGGGGATCATGTTTTCCAAAATAAGCTTTATTTTTTTGAAAATACTTCCTTCCAAAACCTTTTTGAAAACAGTTTTCAATAACTTTACCCAATCTGGTAACCTTCAGCTCTGATACCAAGTGTAACACCCCACCTCCGTTAAGGTCACTCACAAAGGGAATGCCTTAACTTTGGTGGAGCATTTTAGTAAACAGAACAGAAACTTACAAGACAGATAAAACAGTACTTGAAAAATTTTAACTTTATTACAGCGGAAACAGAAATTAATATGGTTACATCCTTTCAATTTCAGAGTTCAAGTACAAAATATCAGTCTTGTACAAAAGCCTTCAAAATGCATAGTTTAAAATCATAATCCCCATGGAACGGAAGCTATACCGAGCCAAGCCATACTTTAAGCACTTCAAGCAAAGAGAAATCCGGATCAAGCTAAAGTATTTCCCTCCTTGGATAACCTGGGGGGGAAACGGAAGAAAGGAGGCGAAACAACAAGGGTCAGACAAAAAGTCTGGCAAGTCCAGTGACTTTCAGCATATGAACAGATAATAATAATATGATATGAACATAAAACTGGATGTGAGATAACTATAACAGGTGTAGCAGAAAAACAGAATGATATAAACTATTGTTTTACACTCCTCTGCACTAATACTAGTATAGCAGAATTAGGTGTCTCCCTAATGTCTAAATTGAAGCAGGAGCGGGTACAGAATACTTTAACAGAAACAGAATGCTAATAATGGGCCTTTACTACCCGATCAGAAACAGACAGAAGCAGGAACAGATTTATCTCTACGGAAACAGAATGTAGAATTAGGTGTACACTAGTAATGGGCCTTTACCACCCGAACAGACGGTACCACACAGAAACAGACAGGTGTTACCACCCAACAGAAACAGACGGTACCAACAGAAACAGACAGAACTAAGCGTACCCTACCCCAAGCGATCGGCTCCCTAATACATAAATATCCTGTGTCGGCCCCACAGTAGGGTGTATCACTCCCTAAAGTGACAACCAATTGGCACAGACCTATTTACAGATGTCACGGCGTCTTACATCCTCAGAGGCAGACCGGGATCCATGCACGCACATGACCCGGTTGGAACGCACCATCAACACCCCTCGCCATTATCAGAATGAACCACTTATAATTAGTTCAGTAAGCGTGCCCGGACCCTACCTACTGTTGGGTCAAAGTTTTGATACCAGAAAGGGTTACTGACTAATATGGGTCCCAAACAACAGATGACACAAGTAATTCCCCTCCTAACCTTGTGTCCCCAGACTAACAGATCTCAGATTTACTTGTTTACAAGTTCAGACATACAGAATTCGGATTTACTAGTTCATAGATTAAGTTAACAAGTTTTCAGACTAACAGATCAGATGTACAGATTTTTCAGATTTGTCTAACTTTGTATTGGGCCTACAGATTCATGGACGGGTTTACTACACCTATTAATCCAGTTGGTTTAACCCTATTTTCCCCCAATACGTTTTAGACGTCATTCTTATCTTAGATTTGCATTAATTAATTATTAATGCCCAGACATCTCACATTAGGTCGCTAGCTTGTGGCCGCTGGATGGGCCGGGCGGTTCCGGGCAGACTTCTGCCACAAGCCAGACCTAACCTCGTGTCTTAAGCAGGCTATGACTAACTTCTCACATTAGAACCTATTGTTTGCGGCTACTGGATGTGCCGGGCGGTTCCGGGCAGAATTACGCCGCAAACTCATTCTAACCTCGAGTTAGCCATGTTTATCTTTGCGGCCAATTAATTAATAATTTACCGTTTATGCGCACGCCCAATATATATACCAATTCAGATTATATCAATAACAGGATGATTATATCAACACAACAGATAACAAACTTTAGCAGATAACAGATTTTATATGACTTAACGGATTTAACCGATTTAGCAACTTAGCAGATTTCGGCATATAACAGGTTAGGCATTTCAACCGACAAATTTAACAAATTAGGCATTTCAATCTAATTAGCAATCTAGGCAATATAACAAAACTAGCAGTTTAGGCAACTTGGCAAATTAGCATATTTACCAAATTTAAAAGGTTTTATTTACATGCCTTACCTAATCACAAATTGGCCTAAATTCATATGCCTAAATAATTGTCGTGATTCACAATAAGATCATATACTTCCATGTTTGCATACCTTTACATAGCGCAGAATATGGACATAATTTACCCTATAACATATGTTCCAATTTTTGTTAAACTAACCTTATACAGCAGATTCACATATAAATTATACCAAATATGATCATTAATTACAGTGCATGCCATATATGCAAAATTCCCTATTTAGGTGTAATCACAATAGTAGAGATCCTAATTAATGTAAATCTTTTACACCTACGTTTCTATATCCTTCTTCTTATTAAGTCATGAATCATTATGCAAAATATACCCAACAATCTAAATCATATCTTCTAAAAAAATCAGATCTTGACTTTTATATGCATTTTGTCCAAAGTCTCAAATCATATGTAATCATACAACGGTTCCTCTTTTCTTCTATCATAGAATATGCATAGATCCAAATCTAGTTTACAACATATGCTCATCTTTTTTTTCTAATTAATTACAGATCTAAATTACAACATAACTATGCATACAACATGCATAAATTATATGTTCATAGTCAAATTTATGCATCCAATCCCAAGTCACATGTCCAATATATTTTATGCCTCAGACCTAAAGTCATACATTCAATTCAGTCTTGTCAAATTTCGCATCATTCATCCCAAAATTTGCATTCATATGTTCATCTCTTATGAGATTAGGCACAGGCTCGTGGTAGCCTGGCTATAGAAACAGAAAAGAAGAAAAGGGATACAGAACAGTCACAGAAAAACAGATCTGACAGGAGAGAATATATATACAATCTCAGATTCAGAATTAAAAACATATCAAAATTATAATTAACGTTTATAGCGGAAAATAACTGTACTTGCCTTGATTGGATTAAAGAAAGGACTTTAGTTGTTACAGAATTGTTGCAAAAGCTTTTATCTCAAATTTGAATTTACGATGATGTTGATTGACTTCTAGTTTTGATTCTAGCAGAGTAGCGACGCCATTTTTATTTTTTTATTTAGAAGAAGAGAGCAATGGAGGCTAGAGAATTGTGTTAGAGACTTAGGTTAGGTAGAGTCTAGGGCCATTTTTATAGAGTTTATGAACTGATTAGGACCATCGATGTTGCTTGGATTGATCGTAGCCATTCATTCGAAAGAGAGACCAATTAGAGCCTGCCACCTAGCCCTAATGACAAAGCATGCTTCTGAAAATCGACCAACATAGACTAGGCCAGCCAGGGTGGACTGGGTTCGACCTGGGTCTGGACCAGGTCGACAGCCCTGTCGACCTGGCTAGACCAGGTCGACAGCCCAGTCGACCTGGGTGTTTTAGGCGGGACTTTTCCCGCCCTGGCCAATTGGGCCCGATTTTTAACTTTAAACTTGATTCAGAAACTTCCGGAGGCTATATCTTCTTCATACGGACTCCGTTTTTCGAAAACTCGGACTCTATTTCGCGTATTTTTCCGAGACGAACGCAATGGCGTATCCCGTTTCCCTTAGTTCTTTGATTTCAAATTAATTATACTTTAATTTGTTAATTCCACAGTTATAGAATACACGGGGTGTTACAAAACCGCCTACATGTTTCTAGAAGGTTGCAAGCAACGTCAATATTGTGATGATTAAAGTCGTCCAAACAAGCCTGCATGAAACAATGAATGATGAACATTCTCCCAACAAAAGTATTTTGCATGTTAATATAAATAAAAATTTCAAATTCCAAACTAATGCAAGGATTTTGGGTTCATACGAGTGATGTATATGGCAATTGAGTGTACAGGGCCACCAGCAATAGACTGGATGAAATTGCAATTTCATTATAAGAAAAAAAGAAAATGGCGCACAGCAGCATTACATAGTCAAAAGGCATAGGAGTGCAGTATTAGTAAATAACCCATTATTGATCATACACTCAGCAATTTATCGAAAATAGGATAGCAACAACCGAGAAACCCAAAAATTAGGGTTTGTTTTTTCCTTTCAAAGGACCGACCTCTAATCTAGAAAATGAAAATTCACCTGAATTGACCTATGATGTTGTCCAGCTCGAATGAAAACTCACTCACGAATTGGAGTCTCTCGACCTGCCTTTTCACATAAACGAATTACTTGCAAATCAGCTTCCTATTAAAGGTCATAGTGCCTAACAGAGGGAAATACACTCACCTTAAACCCGATTAGCTTCCAGATATCGATTTCTCTCCGTAGTTCCTCTATTTGGGTTTCGATCTCCCCCAGATCTACTGTCGCTTACCCTTGGAAACCATTTCTCTCACAAATTCGTTCTATTTGATGTGAGACATTGGTCGATTTGTTGATTTCCCCAATTCGATTTCTAGGGCTTCAGCCATTTTTAAGTTTTTTTTTATAACGAGAGAATGAAATGGAAACCGACGACCTATTTTCTTTTATTTGCTTCATACGGGTAGGGTTTCACCATTGCCAATGTCCATTTTGCCCTTATATTTAATGTTAACCCTTATAGAACTTAAGCCCCAAATCATCATAACACTTAAACAAAATTTTCATGTCACGTACACAATATACAAACAAATGTGTATGTTTATTCACCATTTTAATCATGCACAATTTCACATATTCATCATGTACATATCACAAATGATTTATTTATTTATTTATTTATTCACCCCAAATATTATGGATTTAATTGAAATCAATATAATCTAGGATCATCAAAGTTGGGTTCTCACATTTCTACTTAGTTATAATCGAGTAATAACTATTAAAAGCTTATAATGTATATGTCACCTAAATATTAATTAATAAGCAGTTAACATTAACTATTAAACATTAATTACCACTTATTAACTATTAATTATTTAATAATAATTAATAAATATCATTGATTCCTAAGTTTATTATTAATTATTAATTATTATTAAATATTAATATAATTAGTTATTAAATATAGATATTATAAACATGAAGTTTGTAATGGGCATCTATTACAACTAACAAAACAAAAAGTTGTTAAAAATACGTTTATTACAACTTTATGGAATTAACAGTTGTAAAAAACCATATAGTACAACGGTGCTTTTACCACCGTTGTAAAAAACCATTTATTACAACGGTGCTTTTACCACCGTTGTAAAATTAAAGTTGTAATATGGTGTTTTTGTTGTAGTGACACCATATATCACAATATATGAAAAACCGTAATATAAATGTTGAGGAATCCAGTTGGATCCCTCCAACCTGTTTCTTTGCATCCACAAATGTTAAATATAAGTAACATCAATTTCATTTCAATATGAAATATTTTGATAAACATAATCAATATTTAGTTAACGATATATATATATATATATAACTAGATCTATAATCTCAACCAATTAATTAGCAGTTCATCCAGATAATCAACACACAATAATCAACCATCATTTATCAATTTTAAAAACACGTTATAAAAATATAAATTGAGCAGAGTTAGTGAGTTTACTCACTTTGGTAGTTTATCGTTAAATAACGATAAACTATCGTCGATTCAGACAGACGTTTTATTTTATCGTAAATTATAGTGAGCTCCAAATCGCTCCAAACCGGTTTCATTGTGTAGCCTCCATTCATATGACCCCAACGGATTCTGTTTTGTCCAATTTGGATAACGTATGAGATAGTTATGTATTTTACAAGTTAGTACAAATATTTTAAATAGTTTTAGTTTAAACAATCTTTGATATTGGGCCTCACCACTTTAACATTGGCCCACCCACACCTTTAAAGCCCAAACCGCATCCTTCTTCTCCAATTCCTCAGGAGAACCTGCTGAAACAAAGAATCCATCACGTTCACTTCAATCTCCGACTTCATTAAATCCATCGCTGAAACAAAGTCGCGATTAACTCCTTAAACCGTGATTATAAGTCACGTAATCCTCCCCCGTAATCCATGGGTTCCAAAGCAACACACACAAAAAGAAAAGAATGCGCACCCTTCTTCCTCAACTCGAACTTCTGCTCCAGGGATCCGTAATCAAGATCTATCCTATTTCCGTGACTTTCCACCCTCTTCACTCCCTCATTTTTCCACGAATCAAAAATCCGATTTCACCAAACTACTCCTTACTAAAATCTCTTCCTCCTTGTATATCTTACCCTGAACTCGCACTGTTCTTAAAAATTTAGTTCTCAGCTCCTACCTTCTGCACCTATATAGACCTCGAGTTCAAAATGCAACGATCTACCCCCAAAAACTCCCCAGTGATGCTAAACTCCATGCTAAGACCAAAAACAATATCGAAAACCCAAATCAATGACTCCTCTTCACCATTTGGCTAACCCTAAGATCGAAGAATACCGCTGTATAAATACGACAACGAGCTTATCCAATTCGAGTTTTGTAAAACTCATGTAATGATGAAGAGGATCATCTCAAGAACCCAAATAAATTCGCTTCATGATTTTTGGATTTTTCCTTGATTTAATATAAATTTTGAAACATTGGTTTCTTAAGGTTTTCAACAGTTTTGTGGCGGCCATGAGTTGTTGATCGTCAAAATGAAAATAGAGTTTGTAAAAGGTTTGGGGATATATATATAGGTTAGGATACATTTTAAGATAAGCTTCCAGCATTAATTTATTAATTTATATTATAATGCTGTTTGTATATATCATTTAAAAATTTGTATGCTCAAATATGATATTCAAATTCGACGAAAATGGACACATGGCTATAATTCGACATTACAGACCCAACAAAACTTGTTTCTTTGAATTCCGAGTCCGTTTGCTCACACAACGTATTTTTAAAGTTAAATTATTGTTTGTATTTCACATTTAAATTCCGTACGGCCACATAATGACTCTAAAAATCACGAAATTTTAAATTTAATAATAATTTAATATTCCGGATCCAACAAAATTAATTTCATTGAAAATGGAGGTCGTTTGCGAAAATAGCTATTTTCTAAGTTCTAAATAAACCAATTAAATATTAATATATTTAAAAGCAATTTAATTTAATAATAATAAATAAATTTTATCGTATATATCCACATAGAATATCATTTGGCTCCAAAATAAACCTATTTGGATTTATAACTTGATATTTAAAAGTCCAAGTTAATCGATATTAAATATGTAATAAAAATCCTTCTATTATATAAATAAATCGTTATAATAAACGAATTCCATAGCGATTTTCTTAAAATTTGATTTGGACTAAATCACAATCTACAATACGAAATCTCGATATTTCTCTTTCCCTAGAAAAATATAGTTCACCAGATCCGAACGTTTCTTGTTTCACAGAAATCCGACTTAAAACGGATTCTGTCTATTCAATTGAAGTTCAAAATTCAATATTACGAACTACCGTGACATTATGGGTTCGATTTAAATTATATTATAATTAATACATTCAAGCGTCATTTTATAAATAAATTCGTTATTAAAATTCGAATCTAAACTTAACCGAATCTCTTATACAATCCAATTCACACAATATTGTGAATTCTACTATTTTCTGATTATTTCAGAATTAAATATAATATTCTATTAGTCATATTAATTAAATATTCAATATTATTTAATTCAACTCATTTTCAATTACCAAATAAATATTCAAATAATTAAATAAAATAATTATTGAACCAAAAAAAATATGGGATGTTACATTCCTTCCTCCTTAAAAGAATTTCGTCCTCGAAATTACCAAGGAAGAAAATAAACCCTATTAACTGGGTTAAAAATTATTTGTTAACTTCTTTAACTTCAGTTTCAACTGAACTAAGTAATTTTAATTAAAATCTAAATTAATTTCGATTAATGAAAAATTTCAAAAATTCTTAAAATTTTCTAACACTTCAAATTTTCGAAAAATTTCGCCAGCGTCTCCTTTGCACGGCTCAATTGGTACAACTGCAACTCGCCTCACTAGGCCTTCTCCAACCCAAAAGAAAATAAAACAGCTAAGCGGCTTGCCAAATAAGCTCATAAAAATCTCATACCTAGTTAGAATATATACTTGTACCTTTTGTCGGGCATTCAAATCGATCTCTTTCTCTTACTACCAAATCAGCATATACCGATAAATTTCCAACTTGATCTCCAATCAATTTTTATCCTCAAAACCAAATCACTTGCTTATATCCAAGTCGAATCCTATTTCAAACTCATTTTCTACTTAACTGGCTTCAATTAAATTACAATTTGTTTTCAGACATTTTTATTTATTTTGTTTTTAATTCAAACAATTCCTTCCTTGGGTTCTAAACAACTTCTCTTTTCTTCAAAGTCAAATATTCATTTCGGAATTTCAAAACACTTATTTTCCCAAAATAATTCAAAAACAAAATCTTTGGTAGTAATCCATCACTTATAACTAGAAAATGAACACTGATGATGTTGCCAACATCATCAGGGTTATTTCCCGGCGATCGAAGTGAGTTCAATACTATATCACTTTTCAAAACTCATAGTTAAACATTTCCATTTTGAAATTATTTCAAAATATCCTTCACACTGCATGGAAAACACTTATGAATTCTCTCAGGATTTTAAAATTCTCATATATTTAATCCAGATCCATTTACAAACACTTATCCAAATTCCAGAGTTTTAATTCCAATTCTGACCTAAAACCATCTTTCATACATTTCATAATACATATGAATTTTATTTGGTTATATATGCATAACCAACTCAATTTTAATCTTATTCGATTAATATAACAACCAACACATCCAATATACTTAATAATAATCTTAATATAAATACTTTTTATATCAAAATATACTTTGGGGTAAAATTATTTCATTTACCCTATTTCAAAACATATTGTGTCAGTTCATCGTAATCAAGTGCTTAGAAACCCTTACCGATACAGTGGATCAAACTGATCGACCAGAACTCATAAACAACTCAACTAATAAATCTCCACAATACAAAAACATTTTATAAAATCTACAAATACGCTCTCTCATATATATACACTCAAACTCAATCCAGGGCATTACTGATGCTATCTCTATCGAGTTACGCCATATAGCCAAGGTAATCGTTTAACTTTCAGCTCCGATACCACTGTAATGGCCCGAGTGATTTTCAACCCTGAAAATCGACATACAACACCATGTCGACTATTCGAGAATCGAAAATACCGAAACATCAATAAAAAAAGTTAGAGGGTGAGAACAGATAGAAGAAATTAGAATAGAAGAAGAAGAAAAATACAACAACATCAGAGTAAACACGAATCTCACAAAGGAACGATAAATATATAACATAACTTTGAAATAAAAACAGTATATGTACACAATAACATTATCAGAGTACAACACTTACAACACAACGAAAATATACAACAGCTATAAAATCCTGAAGCCTCCTGCTCCAAGCTCTCCATGTATATCTGTAAAATCCCGACTACTTGATTGCTCGTACAAAATTGAGCACCTAAGAGTTTAGGGAAAACAAAACAAAATAAACTCTAGGTCAATCATGAGACTGGTGTGAGTAAGCTCTAACCATTTGTTTAACCTTTAAAATCCTGTTAAAAGAAAGAATAATCATATGACCGATCTACACATAAACATAGATGGTTTTTACCTTACTATAACCCAAAAAATTCTTTTAAAAATCCATACTCTTGTGATACCATAATATTGTCTAAATCAATTAAATAACAATCTAGTGGAACGCTTACATCTCACATTCCACATATATAATATATAATCAAAAACCGCAGGTGCTTATTGGGTAATGGATTCCAACTGGAAAGGTATAGGACCACCTTCCGACAGTGTATCTCTAGAGAGGAATACATTGGGGTCAACAAGAACATCTTGCAACCAAGGCTAAACATGACCGGTGTAACACCTCGCATTTTATGACAAATAAATAATGCATATATGTATATATATGCACAAACATTAACATTTAAGAAAAAGAAAATTTTGAAGAGCTTCCAGAATTTGGCCATGGGAATAGCGTCATTGCGTTCGTGGTGATTTTCTGGTCAATTTAGACCTATGTATTGCAGAAAACTGATTTAAGATGAAAGAGATTCCTTTGATTAAACTATTGCAGCAAAACATGAAAATAAGGTAAAAAAAGAAGAACAATGACTACCATTATTTCTAAACTTATTAACAAAAGGAATTATAGCTTAGTTGGTAAAGGCATTGGATTTGCAGCATAGAGATCGTGGGTTCGAACCCCGGCGGCGACATAATTTTTATCTTTGTTTTACAGAAGGCCAACTGAACATACAAATATGTGTATGCATACAAATTTAAAATTTGTAAGAATAAGAACGCATATATAAGGAAATAAAGAATATATGTGTATATGAGAATATGTATGTATGTATATGCAAAAATATATGTATATAAGAGATAAAATTCAAGATAAGGCTGAAATCATAGGAATATGGCAAAAATCAAATAACGGTGCGATACCATTTGAATTTTGAAAATGAAACAAAAGTTGTACGTATATATATACGCGTAAAATGGTCGTTAGAAAAATTGTATATGTATAAGAAGAATATATGTGAATATAACAGTCAAATAAATTCTAGAAATTAAAAAGTTTGAAAATCGAATTTCTGGGTCAGAACAATTCAAACATTCGAAATTCAAACTTTTGCGCCTAATTGGCACATTTAATTGGTAGGTAGTGACAATGCATGCCTTGTTGGCATTATTCTATTGGTCCAATTCAAAATTATTGTTGACGTGGCAACTTCCTATTGGCTATATGACATGGAGAGAATAGATTTCATCAGGGAATATAGACGGTTAGCATCAATTTAGGCTTCTTATATAAATGACCGTATAGCTCTTCATTCTCATTTGTTGTTTCTTCACTCTCTTCTTCTTCTTCCTCCATATAATTTCTGAATAAAATTATTAATTATAATATTGGGGCGCTGTCTAAATGAAGAATAAAGAAAAGAATTGACGTTAATAAAAAAAGGTGTCCAGAATCATATGCGAAGTGAGGTAATTTCTAGATCTGGTCTATTCTATTTTCTTCCTCTTTCTTCCCTTTTTCTTTTAGTAAAAATTGTGGATCTGTAACGACCCAGATTTTCAGCCGTTTAATTCTGAATATTTAAATTGGTTTAAATATTTTATTTGAATTATATATAGGGATTTATAATGAATTTATTTATAAAACGAAGTTTGAACGTTAATTCATAATATAATTATAAAACGAGCTCGGAATCGTGCGGTAGTTCGTAATATGGAGTTTCGAACTTCAACTGAGAAAACAGGATCCGGTATAAGTCGGATTTCTGTGAAACGAGACACGTTGGAACTGTATTGATCATAATTTTCATATGAAAGAGAAAAATCCAGATTTCGTGTTATAATTTGTTAGTTGTGGCCAAATAAAAATTTGAAATAATCGCTATGGAAATCGTTATTAAAATATACGCGTTAAAATAGCCACTTTCCAAACGGACTCAGGTTTCGACGAAATCAGTTTCATTGGGACCGTATCGTTAAATTATTGTACGGTGTTAAATTGCGTGGCAAACCGATGTCGTATGTAACCACGGTAGCTGTAAACGCTCGTTCAGTGCAATTAAATTAATTCAACTGAATAAAGGGATATTAGAGTGTAACTTGAACAGACGATCGAATCAGGCCACGAAACCAGTGCCGTTGAGTTCGTAGCGTCGGATATAGTCAGGGTAGGTATATAGTTTGTTATTTTTAGAGATCGGCAAATTTGGTGTTCAGAAGGGCAGTGCGGTACGCGCCAAAAACAGTCTACCGGGGCAACAGTCTCAGAATGCGACGAAACTAGTGCCGTTGGGTTCGTATCGAAAAGTTATTGTCGGTGTTCGCAGTTTCAAGTTGATTTGATTTATCTGGTGATCATGAAAAATTTAAATGCGTGTTGATTTCCGGTTTTATAAAGGAAATTTTTTCAAACGATGTTGGAATTCAACGAAACTTGTTCCATTGGGTTCAGAATACCTTTTTACACCAAGATTAGCTTTTTCATCAGTAAACAGAAGTCAACTATGGCTAGTTTTACTTGATACTTCATCGCGAAGTTTTGCTAAAATATAAAATAATATATTTTCTCTTATATATTCAAGTCGTGACTGTAAGGTATATAAAAAAAAAAATTTCAAAACAATAAAGAAAATGTAACCTAACGTATCTGCATAGCCGACCACAGTATTGTCACTTTCACGCCTAAGCCTCTTAATTAGCCTATATGCAGCAGCTTCAAAAAGAATGGGTACGGTGTCCCCTATATTTCTAAACCTTGGAGACAAAGTAATCTGCACAGCTGACCTACACTATGATCCTACTACGTGGCAAGCAAGTAAACCAATCCTATTTAACCACTGCTACACTTAGTTTTTCTTTCTTCACTTCTGCAAAGTTGAGCTCTTCCCCTCAAAAAAAAAACAAACCAATCCGTTCTTTTCCATTCTTCACTCAAACCATCGAAACAAAACCAACGGCCAGTGAGCCTTCAACTAAAACCACACAAATCTCTACCACCTTCTCTTGATTCGAGATGATGTCTATGCAAAACTTGCTCATGATGGCGATGCCTCTCAGGGTCCGGCGCCTCTATTGGTGGCAGTCCGATCATCTACGGCCGCCTGGGGTGAATACGGATGTGAAGAAGGGCTGTTTGTTGAACGGTAGAGTGGAAAGAGAGTTGCGAGGGGAGAAAGAGAGCATGGTTTGGGTTCTGGACTTGGGTGATGTTGCGAGTCACTGGAGGGTGGTTCTTGAAGGAATCGAAGTTAGTGGAAGGGCTGGAAGAGTTCAAAGTTTGGTGAAAGGGAGAGGAGATCGATATTTACACGGTGGTTTGGGAATCGGATGGGGTTGGTTTATTGGGTAGTTATTCTTCACGGTGTAGAAATTAGTGGAAGCGGGGTGGGTGTCTTGGAAACACGGTGGGTATTGTGTGATAAACGGTCTCAGCAAAGTTCGTTGTTAGCAGGGAGGAGGAAAGAAAAATAGAAAAAAAATAAAAATAAATGATGAAAGGATGAAGCGTTGGTATTTTAAGGAGGTTTGGATCCTTGTATGGAGTTGGCTTTGTCTCGGCAAATGATTGGCTGCAGTTCGAAGTAAGGGCAACGTGTGTTAGGAGAAAGAACGGGTTTAACATTATAAGGGAGAAGCATTGAAATGTTTATGTCAGTTGATAATTTGGTGAATCTACCGGAGAAGAAGCATTATCAACGTGGTTTCTAAAGATGGAAAAACAAAAGAATGGTCTACAGCGAAGGGAACAAATGTTGCTGAAAATGAAGCTACAAGTATTTCCTGATAAAGTCAAGCGATCGTTTGATTTTAAATAACAACTAAAGCAGAACCGTCGACTGCAAAACTAGGTGAGTAAACTCACTAACTCCCTCTCGTTTATATTTTTATATATAAACGAGTTTTAAATATTTTTATAATGTGCAATGGTTGATTGGTTGAATAGTTGGTAAATTTGGTTGAATTGGTTGATAGGATTACACCATTAATTGATCATTAGTTCTGATATTTCATTTTGATGTGAAATAATATTATTGATGTTATTAACATCTGTGGATGCAGGGAAACAGGTTGGAGGGATCCAACTGGATCCCTCAACATTTATATTACCGTTTGTTATTTATGGTGATGTGTATACGATGATGGATTGTACTATGTTGAATCACCCTGACACTGGAAATTTAGTTATTTTAAATACCGCAAAAGATTTTCGAATATAGAAAATAAATTGAGGTTTAAAAAGAGAACTTATTTTCAAAAGAGAAGTTGAATTTTGAATGGAATTAAAAAGTAGAAACTTGTTTTATTAAAAGAAGAAGTTGTTTTTAAACGAGTTTATAATCATTGAATAAATTGAATATAAATGCTTTATTTAAATTTATATGGAAAACTGGAAATTAGATTTGAAATCAATATTTGAGATGGGATTTGAACTTAGCAGAGTATAAAGCAAATCATAAACAAGATTTTTAACGATTGGAATAAAAATCAGATTTGTTTGTAAGACTCAGAATAGAAGTTATAAATAGAATTTGGGGTTTAAGAGAATATGTATAAGTACGAAATCAAAAGATTATATATAAAAGAAATATATTCAGGATTAAAGTGGATAATGGTTCAAAGGAAGTATTTTGCAAGTGAAATATTTATAAGGGAAGAACACAGCAGACGGTTTTGTGTTAAACATTTGGATTTTTGGAATAAAAATCCAAGGAAGAAATCTTGTTGTAAAAAGGGTGGAAACCGGATTTTTATCCTTATATACTCTTTATCTTATGGGTTTCGAACGAATAGAATGATAAATGTCTGTATTGTTTAAATCCAGACATTTTGACTATCTTTTAAAATGAACAACGGAAGCGTGTGCGTCGCACACGGTATTTTATTCAAAACAGCAATCATAATGCTGTTGTTATAAGAAATGCTTTTATAATTTTAAATAGCGATTATAATGCTGTCTTTGTAAAAAATGCTTTTATAAAACTAAACAGCGATTTTAGCGCTGTTATTATAATAGATGTTGTAAATCTATACAGCAATTTTAGACGCTGCTGTTATAATAAATGTCTTGGTAAATCTAAATAGCAATTTTAACGCTGCCGTTATAATAACTGTTTTAATACCAATCTTAATGCTATGGTTATGATAAGTGTTCTATAATGCTAGACAGCGGTTTTAACGCTGTTGTTGAAAGCAATGTTTTATAAACCAAACATTTGAAGACAGCGATTATAACGCTACCGTTATAATCAATATTTTTATAAAGAAGGTGTGTTCGTAGATCAAATCCGAGAGTCGCGTAAGCAATGTTTGGTTTAAAGTTGTGAGCTCTGACTATTTCAAAGTTAAGGATGTCGTTCAGTTAAGGTCTAAGAGGTAATTATACCCCAACTCGACTGACTGCATTATTGATGGAGAAATGGTTAAGGCTCGATAGCAAGGGTTGGTTAGTGATATCGTTAGTTAACGAATGATTTATGATTTGAGTTATAATAACGATGTTTATACCATCAGTAAATTCAAAGGATTTAGAAATGTTTTCTAACTGGAGTAAGAGATATTTTCTCAATAAAGGAATTATATATATTGGAAATGTTTCCCAATAATCAAGAGAGAAATTAGAGCTTTGAAAGAACACGAAAGGTGGAAATTGGGAATTGGAAATGATAATGTAATAAAGAACTAATATAAAAAGGGCCCAGTGTTGTTTGATGCTTGATTTATAGAATTTCCATTTGGAAATAGGATCGTTGATTGCATGGATGTTTCTTTGATAGTTAAATCACCGACTATCAAAGTTTTATCTTTTTTTTATATACCTCCGTTGTCAATATGGAGAGACCAGGATCAGATTTGATATCTGAAAACCACTCCGTATTGGCGTAAGCGTTATGAAGCAACTTATGCTGAAGAAAATTGAAGACGGAGTTATGCAAGGGTTATCCTGTTTACGGGATAGTGCCTTCGGTTTGTCCAGACCCAGGACAACTTGTATGGACGAGTGTCTGACAGAGTATTTCCAAAGGAGTTACGTACGTTGATTCCTTCAAACGTACGAAGTTGGTGGCATAGAAGGGAAGCTTCTTTAGCCTAACAATCTGAGTATTTTTGTGGGAATCAATCAGTGATTTCCGATGGATCTGACGATGTGGCATTCAAAGTGAATGATGGCCAGATGTTCTGGAAGATAATTCAAACCTCAAGCCTCATCAACCCGGAATTGGACAAAAATCGGGCAGGCAGCATGGCTATGTGGGTCGCACCCATTAGGATGTATAACCACCTATCTAGAGAAATTCCTTTTGCTTCTTAAATCTATCGATGCGGTCCCTTTTCAGGAGGCGATTGCTGATCCCAACCGTCGGTGGTATACATTCGATACACTCAAGCGAAATGAGTGGTCGGTCATGTGTGGGCCGGGTTGCAAGATGTTCTTGTTGAACCCAGTGTATTTGCCTCTAGAGATACACGTTCGGAAGGTGGTTCCATACCTTGTCAAGTTGGAATCCAATCTCCAATAAGCGCCCTGCGGTTTTCGATTTTATATTATATATGGAGCGTGAGATGCAAGCGTTCCGCTAGATTCTATTTATTTGTTGTAGACACTATTATAATATCACTGGATTTGATATCAAAATATTTTGGTTATCGTAAGGTAAAAACCATCCGTGTTTATGTTTGGATCGGTCTTACGATTATCATTTCTTTCAAAAGGATTTTGAAAGTTAAACAAATGGTTGGAGTTTACTCACACCAGTCCCATGACTGACCCAGAGTTTATTTTGTTTTGTTTTCCCTAAACTCTTGGGTGCCCAAATTTGTATGGGCAGTCAAGTAGTCGGGATTCTACAGATTCACTTGGAGGAGTTGAAGCAGGAGGCTTCACCAGTTAGCTATAGACTATCATATTTTCCGCTGTGTACTATGTTGTATCTGGAAACAGGTGTTTATGACTGTTCCAGGGATAACCGTTATGCTCTGATAATGGTATGTATATACAGTTACTGATTTGTATTGCAAAGTTTATGTTATCTAATATATTTTATTCGTTCCGCTGTGAGTTGTGATCTTCGTTTTTCTTCTATTCTAACATTTCTTTCTTTCTATATTCTCATTCTCTAACTTCTTTCTAATAATGATTCGTATTTCCGTGCAATTTGGGTTGGACGTGTTGTGTTATTTGTCGACTCAAAGGGTACGGATTTGCCGGTCGTTTCAGTTGGTATCAGAGCTGAAGGTTAAGTGATTACCTTGGCTCTGTGGCGTGACTCAATAGAGATGGGGTTAGTGGTACCCTAGATTGAGTTTGAGTGTATATATATAAGCGCGTATTTGTAGATTTGATATAAAAATTGTTTTATATTGTGTTGGCTGGTTTGTTGAGTGGTTTATGAATTCTGGTCGATACAGGAAGTACAACGGTATCGATAGGTGTTTCTAAACTCTCGAACAGAACAATTTGACACGGTATTGTTTTAATGATGGGTAAATGATATAATTTTGCCCAAAAGTTATTTTGATATAAAAGAGATAATTTTCTGAAATTATCGAATGTGTGATTGTTGTTACAATCAAATGGAATTATAAAATATTGAAATGGTTATATAACCAAGATAAACTAGAATTAAATTCAAACCAAATTTTGTGGATTTAAATCCTGGATATTTTGAAAATATTCTTTGAAGTATTTTAAAGGTAATATAGCATTGGTTTGAAGGGATTTTTGAATTAGAATGGTTTTAAATGGATTTTAAAAGTGATTAAGCACTGAAATCACTTCAAGGGCGAGAAATAGTACTGATAATGGATCGCGACATTATCGGTATTCATTTTCGAGTTTCTGAGTGACGGGTTGCTACCATAGTTGATTTATTAATGGAAATTTTTTTGAGAAAAATAAAGTTGTTTTAGAAATTCAAATGTTTGGAATTGATTTGATTATAAATAGATGTATATAAATATGTATGATTTCAAACTAATTTGAAATAAAACCCGGGAATTTGAATCCTGAAATTAAAAGTTTAACTTGTGTAAGTTAAATAAATTGAAATGGTAAAAGAGAATTAAATGAATTGGAATTTAATTTAAGTTAAGTGAAATGGGACTGGATTAGAGAAAATCCTGGATGAAATTAAACAAAGAGAAAAGCTTGAAATTGGAATTAATAAAGTGAATTCGACTTATGTGTGAAAAGTTGAATATACATTGGATGTTGTTGTCTGGAATTAAGCTGTGATGAAATTGAAGTCAAACTGACTAAGTGAATGGATTCTGAAATAAAGACCAAATGGAATGGATATAATGGAAGTGAACTAATCAGAAGTTGATTAGAGAGTTAAAGACTGGAAGTTGGATTGATTTGAAACCAGCTGGATATAGATATACGTATGCTGAGCAGATATTGTATGGAAGCAAATACAAGAGATAGAGATATGCCCGACAAAAAAGGTACATGTTTACAATATTACTTGGGTTTGATGATTTTATGAGCCTATGAGGCAAGCCACTTGGCTTTTTGATTTTCTTTTGGATTGGAGAAGGCCTAGAAAGGCGATTTGTGGTCGTACCGATTAAGCCGTGCAGAGGAGATGCTGCCGATTTTTTTTTAGAATTTGAAGTGTTCGAAATTTTTGAAATTTTTTGGTTAGTAAGAATAAATTAATATTTTAATTGAAATAAATTGGTCCAGTTAAACAGAGGTTAAGAAGTAAACAGAAAGGATTTTTGGACCTAGTTAATAGGGTATGTAGCATCTTTTCCTACCTTAGCAATTTCGAGGACGAAATTTTTTTAAGGGGGAAGGAATGTAACGACCCAGATTTTCAGCCGTTTAATTCTGAATATTTAAATTGGTTTAAATATTTTATTTGAATTATATATAGGGATTTATAATGAATTTATTTATAAAACGAAGTTTGAACGTTAATTCATAATATAATTATAAAACGAGCTCGGAATCGTGCGGTAGTTCGTAATATGGAGTTTCGAACTTCAACTGAGAAAACAGGATCCGGTATAAGTCGGATTTCTGTGAAACGAGACACGTTGGAACTGTATTGATCATAATTTTCATATGAAAGAGAAAAATCCAGATTTCGTGTTATAATTTGTTAGTTGTGGCCAAATAAAAATTTGAAATAATCGCTATGGAAATCGTTATTAAAATATACGCGTTAAAATAGCCACTTTCCAAACGGACTCAGGTTTCGACGAAATCAGTTTCATTGGGACCGTATCGTTAAATTATTGTACGGTGTTAAATTGCGTGGCAAACCGATGTCGTATGTAACCACGGTAGCTGTAAACGCTCGTTCAGTGCAATTAAATTAATTCAACTGAATAAAGGGATATTAGAGTGTAACTTGAACAGACGATCGAATCAGGCCACGAAACCAGTGCCGTTGAGTTCGTAGCGTCGGATATAGTCAGGGTAGGTATATAGTTTGTTATTTTTAGAGATCGGCAAATTTGGTGTTCAGAAGGGCAGTGCGGTACGCGCCAAAAACAGTCTACCGGGGCAACAGTCTCAGAATGCGACGAAACTAGTGCCGTTGGGTTCGTATCGAAAAGTTATTGTCGGTGTTCGCAGTTTCAAGTTGATTTGATTTATCTGGTGATCATGAAAAATTTAAATGCGTGTTGATTTCCGGTTTTATAAAGGAAATTTTTTCAAACGATGTTGGAATTCAACGAAACTTGTTCCATTGGGTTCAGAATACCTTTTTACACCAAGATTAGCTTTTTCATCAGTAAACAGAAGTCAACTGTGGCTAGTTTTACTTGATACTTCATCGCGAAGTTTTGCTAAAATATAAAATAATATATTTTCTCTTATATATTCAAGTCGTGACTGTAAGGTATATAAAAAAAAAAATTCAAAACAATAAAGAAAATGTAACCTAACGTATCTGCATAGCCGACCACAGTATTGTCACTTTCACGCCTAAGCCTCTTAATTAGCCTATATGCAGCAGCTTCAAAAAGAATGGGTACGGTGTCCCCTATATTTCTAAACCTTGGAGACAAAGTAATCTGCACAGCTGACCTACACTATGATCCTACTACGTGGCAAGCAAGTAAACCAATCCTATTTAACCACTGCTACACTTAGTTTTTCTTTCTTCACTTCTGCAAAGTTGAGCTCTTCCCCTCAAAAAAAAAACAAACCAATCCATTCTTTTCCATTCTTCACTCAAACCATCGAAACAAAACCAACGGCCAGTGAGCCTTCAACTAAAACCACACAAATCTCTACCACCTTCTCTTGATTCGAGATGATGTCTATGCAAAACTTGCTCATGATGGCGATGCCTCTCAGGGTCCGGCGCCTCTATTGGTGGCAGTCCGATCATCTACGGCCGCCTGGGGTGAATACGGATGTGAAGAAGGGCTGTTTGTTGAACGGTAGAGTGGAAAGAGAGTTGCGAGGGGAGAAAGAGAGCATGGTTTGGGTTCTGGACTTGGGTGATGTTGCGAGTCACTGGAGGGTGGTTCTTGAAGGAATCGAAGTTAGTGGAAGGGCTGGAAGAGTTCAAAGTTTGGTGAAAGGGAGAGGAGATCGATATTTACACGGTGGTTTGGGAATCGGATGGGGTTGGTTTATTGGGTAGTTATTCTTCACGGTGTAGAAATTAGTGGAAGCGGGGTGGGTGTCTTGGAAACACGGTGGGTATTGTGTGATAAACGGTCTCAGCAAAGTTCGTTGTTAGCAGGGAGGAGGAAAGAAAAATAGAAAAAAAATAAAAATAAATGATGAAAGGATGAAGCGTTGGTATTTTAAGGAGGTTTGGATCCTTGTATGGAGTTGGCTTTGTCTCGGCAAATGATTGGCTGCAGTTCGAAGTAAGGGCAACGTGTGTTAGGAGAAAGAACGGGTTTAACATTATAAGGGAGAAGCATTGAAATGTTTATGTCAGTTGATAATTTGGTGAATCTACCGAAGAAGAAGCATTATCAACGTGGTTTCTAAAGATGGAAAAACAAAAGAATGGTCTACAGCGAAGGGAACAAATGTTGCTGAAAATGAAGCTACAAGTATTTCCTGATAAAGTCAAGCGATCGTTTGATTTTAAATAACAACTAAAGCAGAACCGTCGACTGCAAAACTAGGTGAGTAAACTCACTAACTCCCTCTCGTTTATATTTTTATATATAAACGAGTTTTAAATATTTTTATAATGTGCAATGGTTGATTGGTTGAATAGTTGGTAAATTTGGTTGAATTGGTTGATAGGATTACACCATTAATTGATCATTAGTTCTGATATTTCATTTTGATGTGAAATAATATTATTGATGTTATTAACATCTGTGGATGCAGGGAAACAGGTTGGAGGGATCCAACTGGATCCCTCAACATTTATATTACCGTTTGTTATTTATGGTGATGTGTATACGATGATGGATTGTACTATGTTGAATCACCCTGACACTGGAAATTTAGTTATTTTAAATACCGCAAAAGATTTTCGAATATAGAAAATAAATTGAGGTTTAAAAAGAGAACTTATTTTCAAAAGAGAAGTTGAATTTTGAATGGAATTAAAAAGTAGAAACTTGTTTTATTAAAAGAAGAAGTTGTTTTTAAACGAGTTTATAATCATTGAATAAATTGAATATAAATGCTTTATTTAAATTTATATGGAAAACTGGAAATTAGATTTGAAATCAATATTTGAGATGGGATTTGAACTTAGCAGAGTATAAAGCAAATCATAAACAAGATTTTTAACGATTGGAATAAAAATCAGATTTGTTTGTAAGACTCAGAATAGAAGTTATAAATAGAATTTGGGGTTTAAGAGAATATGTATAAGTACGAAATCAAAAGATTATATATAAAAGAAATATATTCAGGATTAAAGTGGATAATGGTTCAAAGGAAGTATTTTGCAAGTGAAATATTTATAAGGGAAGAACACAGCAGACGGTTTTGTGTTAAACATTTGGATTTTTGGAATAAAAATCCAAGGAAGAAATCTTGTTGTAAAAAGGGTGGAAACCGGATTTTTATCCTTATATACTCTTTATCTTATGGGTTTCGAACGAATAGAATGATAAATGTCTGTATTGTTTAAATCCAGACATTTTGACTATCTTTTAAAATGAACAACGGAAGCGTGTGCGTCGCACACGGTATTTTATTCAAAACAGCAATCATAATGCTGTTGTTATAAGAAATGCTTTTATAATTTTAAATAGCGATTATAATGCTGTCTTTGTAAAAAATGCTTTTATAAAACTAAACAGCGATTTTAGCGCTGTTATTATAATAGATGTTGTAAATCTATACAGCAATTTTAGACGCTGCTGTTATAATAAATGTCTTGGTAAATCTAAATAGCAATTTTAACGCTGCCGTTATAATAACTGTTTTAATACCAATCTTAATGCTATGGTTATGATAAGTGTTCTATAATGCTAGACAGCGGTTTTAACGCTGTTGTTGAAAGCAATGTTTTATAAACCAAACATTTGAAGACAGCGATTATAACGCTACCGTTATAATCAATATTTTTATAAAGAAGGTGTGTTCGTAGATCAAATCCGAGAGTCGCGTAAGCAATGTTTGGTTTAAAGTTGTGAGCTCTGACTATTTCAAAGTTAAGGATGTCGTTCAGTTAAGGTCTAAGAGGTAATTATACCCCAACTCGACTGACTGCATTATTGATGGAGAAATGGTTAAGGCTCGATAGCAAGGGTTGGTTAGTGATATCGTTAGTTAACGAATGATTTATGATTTGAGTTATAATAACGATGTTTATACCATCAGTAAATTCAAAGGATTTAGAAATGTTTTCTAACTGGAGTAAGAGATATTTTCTCAATAAAGGAATTATATATATTGGAAATGTTTCCCAATAATCAAGAGAGAAATTAGAGCTTTGAAAGAACACGAAAGGTGGAAATTGGGAATTGGAAATGATAATGTAATAAAGAACTAATATAAAAAGGGCCCAGTGTTGTTTGATGCTTGATTTATAGAATTTCCATTTGGAAATAGGATCGTTGATTGCATGGATGTTTCTTTGATAGTTAAATCACCGACTATCAAAGTTTTATCTTTTTTTTATATACCTCCGTTGTCAATATGGAGAGACCAGGATCAGATTTGATATTTGAAAACCACTCCGTATTGGCGTAAGCGTTATGAAGCAACTTATGCTGAAGAAAATTGAAGACGGAGTTATGCAAGGGTTATCCTGTTTACGGGATAGTGCCTTCGGTTTGTCCAGACCCAGGACAACTTGTATGGACGAGTGTCTGACAGAGTATTTCCAAAGGAGTTACGTACGTTGATTCCTTCAAACGTACGAAGTTGGTGGCATAGAAGGGAAGCTTCTTTAGCCTAACAATCTGAGTATTTTTGTGGGAATCAATCAGTGATTTCCGATGGATCTGACGATGTGGCATTCAAAGTGAATGATGGCCAGATGTTCTGGAAGATAATTCAAACCTCAAGCCTCATCAACCCGGAATTGGACAAAAATCGGGCAGGCAGCATGGCTATGTGGGTCGCACCCATTAGGATGTATAACCACCTATCTAGAGAAATTCCTTTTGCTTCTTAAATCTATCGATGCGGTCCCTTTTCAGGAGGCGATTGCTGATCCCAACCGTCGGTGGTATACATTCGATACACTCAAGCGAAATGAGTGGTCGGTCATGTGTGGGCCGGGTTGCAAGATGTTCTTGTTGAACCCAGTGTATTTGCCTCTAGAGATACACGTTCGGAAGGTGGTTCCATACCTTGTCAAGTTGGAATCCAATCTCCAATAAGCGCCCTGCGGTTTTCGATTTTATATTATATATGGAGCGTGAGATGCAAGCGTTCCGCTAGATTCTATTTATTTGTTGTAGACACTATTATAATATCACTGGATTTGATATCAAAATATTTTGGTTATCGTAAGGTAAAAACCATCCGTGTTTATGTTTGGATCGGTCTTACGATTATCATTTCTTTCAAAAGGATTTTGAAAGTTAAACAAATGGTTGGAGTTTACTCACACCAGTCCCATGACTGACCCAGAGTTTATTTTGTTTTGTTTTCCCTAAACTCTTGGGTGCCCAAATTTGTATGGGCAGTCAAGTAGTCGGGATTCTACAGATTCACTTGGAGGAGTTGAAGCAGGAGGCTTCACCAGTTAGCTATAGACTATCATATTTTCCGCTGTGTACTATGTTGTATCTGGAAACAGGTGTTTATGACTGTTCCAGGGATAACCGTTATGCTCTGATAATGGTATGTATATACAGTTACTGATTTGTATTGCAAAGTTTATGTTATCTAATATATTTTATTCGTTCCGCTGTGAGTTGTGATCTTCGTTTTTCTTCTATTCTAACATTTCTTTCTTTCTATATTCTCATTCTCTAACTTCTTTCTAATAATGATTCGTATTTCCGTGCAATTTGGGTTGGACGTGTTGTGTTATTTGTCGACTCAAAGGGTACGGATTTGCCGGTCGTTTCAGGATCCATAGTTGTTAGGTTCTGAATTCAATTAAGGGAAAACAATGGAATGAAAGATCTGGACCAGATCCAGGATTTGGAAAGCATATGAGGTGAGTGGATTTAAGTTATATCATTTTAGATAATTATATGTTATCGTTTAACATTTCCCGTTATTGTACAATGTGAATTGGCTAGAATAATTAAAAGTATTGAAATGTTATTATGACATGTTTAGATATGATACATTGAAATGTTTAAACATATATTAAAAAGATTAAAGTACTGAAAATGACATGTTGGAATATTAATATGTCGTAAAATTTGCCAAAATATGCGTAGCGATTACTGTTGTTTCAATTCCATGTTAACTTGTGACATTTATGTACCTAAACCATTAACAGTAGAAATTGAGAAAAAAATACATGATTTGGCAATCACATGTTATTGTTAAATTTGAACAATTAGCTGATTAATTGATTACATGATGGAACAGAATTGATTATATGTTAGAAAGAATGTATGACATAAAATAGGCATAATATGATGACATGTAAAATATATTTTACAATGGAAATTTGAAAGAATAGACATGCCAAAATTATATAAAAGATTTACAGTAAATAAGAAACTGTAACTGCGCTTAGACACGAGGTTAAATTACACTAGTGGAAGAAGTCTGCCCAAAACCGCCCGGCATATCCAGCATCCACAAGTGGTAGATCTAATGTGAGGGGTCTAAGTGCATAAATAAAACATGTAACGGTGCTAAGACACGAGGCTAAGCCAACTTGTGGAAGAAGTCTTCCAGGAAACGCCCGGCAAATCCAGCATCCACAAGTGTAGGTGAGACGACCCAAACTTCCCCGTGAAGGAAAGTCCGGATTGAGTTGAGAACAAGACGAATCAGAACATAAATAGAAGAACATTTCATTGTTAATTACAACAATTCCACCAGATTACAAGAATATACAGAGTATGAATCAATATCACACATCATAAAATACCAGAGATTACGATATATTACATAGCTGCGGAAAATAATACAAAACACAACTGAAGGAGATATACGGATACAAAGCTTTCCGAATATCATTCCAGCTGTAACCAGGTTCCTATGAAGATAAATCTACAAAACCAAAACTACTAGCTGCCCGTGTGGAAATAGGGGCACCCAGAGTTTTGGTTAAAACAATAAACTCCAGGTCAGTCATGTGACTGGTGTGAGAACTAAAACAGTTATTAATCTTTATTTTAAAGTTAGGTAAATCAAGGGACCACGCCGTATAAACCGGAACGGGTTTCCTCCCAAGAATACCAGTGCATAAAACAACAGCACAACGCTAAATAAAGAACAATGAAGCTATTATAAGACCCAGGTCCCATAACAATGCAACACAAGCCGGAGGATAGGGTTTTACCTTATAACAGACAAAGAAAGCTTGATACGCTAAATTTCATCTTTTATTATTACCATAAGTGTATAGTATCGAAACAATTTCAATCATAAGTATTAATCATAGACGACACAAGTGCCCCATACCACTATATCGCTATACTAGGTTCTACAATCAAAACCGCAAAGTCGCGTATTGGAAGTTGGATTTCCATCTGTGAACCGAGGCAAAAGATAGTCCTCAACGATTCGAGACTATCTAGCCTGAGCCTCGGGATCAGAGCTCGAGTGACCCTTGGATCATCAGGGCCGGTCCACCGATGTGAATTAAAATGCTTGAACTCCGCGTTTCCCCACCCTATGGGGTGTAAATGAGCCAAATGTCTCCATCGAACCAAGATCGTCAGATCTAATCGAGGCGCCTCGCTATCCATCATCCACATAAGTAAAATGACAGGCCGTGTAAAACACTGACACCACTCCTAGCTAGAAAGAAACGCATGCTCTCCCTGAGGTCCTCTCTTGTTTTTGGTTCACACCGTGGTGTGAGGCTTGCGAATTAATGCTACACAAAGCTACACAACAAAGGCCGTGCTTTGATCATCAACCACAAGACTCTGCTTTTCAGTAGAAGCCTTGATCATTTGCATCTCAGCATGCCACACAGGCAATTCACGCTATGCAACCGATGTCAATCACACAGAATGAAATCCGATGTCAGACACACATCCATTTACAAGTCCGTTCTGGGTCTGAACGAAACCGGAGGAACCTTATTCCTTGCATATCCATCGATCTACAAGTACGCCTGGACGATCACCAACTGATTCACTCCTCTTGGGTGTACAGCCCAATCAAGATCATCAGTAATTATCCAAACGATGTGAAGACCTCCGGTCCTCAACCACCGTCTTCATCTTCGACTTATCGTCGTATCAGTTATTCAGAATGGGATAAACCCGGTCTTTCCGAATAACTCGCGTATATAATAAACAAGTGTTACACAAACACAACGTACGCCTCATTCCAATTCAAAATGTTCTTTTATTCAAATATTCACATTCTTAGGGAAAGGTTCCCATTAATTTTATCAAAGATAAATTCTTTAAAATTTATTCTTTAATCTTCCTTTGAATATCAATTTAAACCAAATTATGGTTTATCCAAACTAGTCAGGATTAACGAACCTTACCGAAGTAATCATTTGTTAAATTTCCCAATCCCAACCTATTCATCCCATGAAGCAAAACTGGTAATACTTCATATCTAACACCGCAGTATTATCTGTAAATTCAATTACCATTTCACGTTCAAATCTAATTAAAGATTTAACTATCGCTTGGAGCAACAAGAACTGGTGATACTCCATTCTCGATCATTTCAATCTAATTAAAGATTCATTAAAACTCCACTTGGTTTTAATCTTCCCAAAAATAAGTATTAATGATTATTTAACTTGGGAAATCATATCCTGTCTTTAACTGGGTTAAAGAACCAATGTCATTTAAAACACGGTTCACGATAAACCCAAAATCACATTTCATTTCCCTCAGCCTTTAACCGTAAATTAGCAAGTAAACAATTCCCTAAGTAATAACCCCGAAGGCCGAAACCAACATCAGATCAATACCCAGGAAACCATTCAACTTAACTAATCTCCAGTTAATTTCTGATTTTCTTAACTCCGTTGGGTCTAAGAACAGTATTATTAAAGATACCATTCACGACAACCTAAATCACATCTCATTAATTATCGGGTTAAAGAACAAATGTTATTTAAAACACCGTTCACGATAAACCCAAAAATCAATTACTATTCAATTCCAATTAAATATTATTTAATTGGTAAACTTCATTAATAAAAAGATTTAATCTTTTTCTCAACTGAGTTTAAGAACAGTGTTAATGAAGACACCATTCACAACAAACCCAAATCCCATTTGATATTAAATACAAGGCTCTGAATAGAAAATATATCGGCTTATATTCAATATCAAATACTACAACCAACATATATCGTATTGGAAATAACGATATTAAATATATCTTTCAAATTTCCATAACAATATCTGTATAATCACGAAATTCAATATCGAAATATCCCGAAGATAATTTCGTTTCAAATCCATTTCCAATTTATATATTGGAAATTCTTGTTATTTTCAAAACCATTTCAAATCCACTTTATTTATTTTAAAAATAAATGGATTATAATTCTAGTTCATTCATTTCATTAAAAAAATCTATTTTTATCTTTTCAAATATGAGATTTTTCATCCCAATTTTTCCTAAATCATTTCTTATGATTTTACACAAATTATTGATAGTTTTAATAATTTTATCAAGACCCGTACAGTCAATTTCCATCAACGGCCATCGAACTGCACTTACAACGACCTTTTCCAAATTTGATTTGGATATAATTCCAAATCCAACCGTTAGATTTCTAATTTCTTGTATTCGTTAGAAAGCTCTTTTCGATATGAACCCAACGGTTCCGGTTTCAGGAGAATCCGACGGTCGGATCTCCCGTAGTGTCCATTTGAAGTCAATGGTCGAAATTCGCAAACTGCCGCAGTGCGGCGCGTTCTATTCAGGCCATTATATTATATATATAATATATAATATATATTTCGTCGATTTCTATTTAAAACATTTTTTATAAATCGTTTTCAAAACGATTTCAACTTCACATTCAATTTCTAATCAAAATTGAATATTCCATATCATCGATATATAAATGATAATATTTTCAAAACATTATATTTTGAAATCAATTCCTTTTCAATATCCATTATAAAAAAGAATAAAATCGATATAAATATCGTTCATGTTCAAACGTCAATCTATTCAATACGGCTTTATATTTTTAAATATATTCGTGTCCATCCCAAATCGGACATCAAAATCAAATTTTGATTCTTTTCAGAATATTATTTGAAAATATTCGTTATTTCAAAATATCGTTATTTTAAAATATTCATATTTTAAAATATTCATTCTTTCTGAACTGGAATCAGACACGGTCAATTACCATATAATTTGACTATATGGATTTCACACAACAAATGTGTATCGCAACAACGAAAACAACAATCCATCATCCAGAGTGCATTCTACATTGTATAAGCATCAAATATAAATATTTAACGCTTATAACAGCCTGTCAATCAATTGATCGACACACAACTAATTATTGGGATTAGTGTATGTCATATATCATCCCAATACCCGTGTGGGGTTTCAATCAATCAAACACAGGTTTTATTTGTGCAGTTGGGCGATGTGTAAAATTTATCGTCCCAATCTATAACAGTCAAATGTGTGTATATAAACAAATCGTTCGATTTGTTTATAAATCTTCATTTTATATACACGTTAAAAATTATATTTTTAACTATAAAATATTTATTCACACAATCAATTTTCACAACACATCAATCAAACAAGTCATCCATGGTCTGTGGACGACGGGTGTCGGGTGCTGCTAAGCACCGTCTTCATCCTAGTATATATTTCAACTAGAAAATAAATTAAAAGTGAGGAGTTCTCACCACTTCAATTCCACCCTGCCAGTCTTTCCTTCTGTACTGTTCAGTTTTCGTTTTGATTTCAGTCGATACCATCGCCATCTTTTCCCGCTGTTCATATTAAAAATCACACTTTTATTTCAACGCTATAAAATTCACATTTTTATTTCACTATATATATAATAAAAATCAGATTTTTATTACGCTACACAAATAAAAATTATATTCTTTATATCCTCTATTATATAAAAATTCTATTTTTAATCGGCTACTTATAAAAAATCGAATTTTTATTTCGCTACAACATATATAAAAATTATATTTTTATATTTTCTATCTTATAAAAATCATATTTTTATAATCTCTACTATATTAAAATCATATTTTTATACTCTCTAATATATAAAAATCATATTTTTAATTCGCTACTTTATTATATAAAAATCGAATCTATCTATAATTAAAAATCATATATTTTCCTAAACAAAATCTCTTCTTTTTCGAAATAAAAATCACTTCTTTTTCTATTCAAAAATCTCAACTTTACTATTGTAAAAATATAACTTTAACTTTTCTAAAAATATAATCTTTATATTATGAAAATATAATTTTTATATTATAAAAATATAATATTTATATTAATAAATAAAATCAGCTTTTATAACTAAATAAAAAAATCATTTCTAAGTTAACCTATAAAAAAACAGATCTAAACAAACATAAAAAAATTGAAAACCTTACAGTAAAAATCGATTTTTCTTTTTCTTTTCTCAGGAGAGGGACTGTTGTTATCGTCGACTGGAGGGCTGCGGTGGGTTCGCTCGAGGCACGGTGCTGCACTCAGGTGGTGGAGTGTTGCGGTTGGCCGGAGGTGATGAAAAGAAGGGGCGGTGGCGGTTCATCGAAGGGGAGCGGCGCAGATCTGGAGGAAGCGACAGAAAATCAAGATCGAGGGGGGGTTTGTGGAGGTCGGGGGGTGGAGCTGAGGAGGCGGCAGTCGGTCTGGGGGATGGCGCCGGAGTCGGAGTGAGCGCGATGTGGTGGCGTGGGTCTTGGCGGCTAGGGCGACGATCGATTTGGGGAGAGGGATTGAGGGTCAATGGTTTTTTTTCTTAATTTTGAACTAAACGATGGAGAATTAAAAAGGGGGCCATATATTTACATATTTATTTATTTTATTTTATTCTCTTTAAAACCCTAAATGTTGACTTTTTGTCCGAACCCAAAATCGAACCCAATGACTGTCGCCCCTAACTAAATACCATCATTCTTATGTTTCGCAAGCCAATTCGATTGTTTCGATCATTTTTCATCAAAATCAAGATATAAATCTATATATTGATTTTGAACGCACATTTCAATTTACCGGGGCCACATGCAGACTCTAAAAATTCCCGAAAAATATTTTCAAGCTTCATATTGACGATACGGTCCTAACAAAACTAATTTCATCAAATTCTAAGATCGTTTGAAAAATGGCCATTTTCTGGTCGGTCAAAATTGACAAAAACTATCAAAACACGTTTTCTTTCGCCACGCTCACATTTGCTTTCAAAAATTACGAATTTTGAAATCTAGCAATAACTAGACATCCCGGATTCAACAAAAGTGGTTTCGTCAAAAACCGAGGTCGTTTGCAAAATTTCCATTTTTAAGGGCCAGAATTCCATAGCGACTATTCTGAATTTTCAACTGGGCATAACTTTTGATTCCCGCTATGAAATTTCAATTTTTCGGATTCGTTGGAAAGATATTCTCAAATAGATCCTAATATTTTTGGTTTCGCTAAAATCCGGTTTATTTTGAATCATGTACATTCATTTGAAATTTGAAATCGAATTTTCAAACTACTGCGCCATTTTCAATTCCTTTTATAAATGGAAATAAATATTTATATTCTAACGACGATCCAAATAAATATATACGTTCTAATTCTATTGAAAATAAATTTCTCGTCGTTATTATTTAAAATAAATCATTATAAATATTCAAATTCATTAAAATTTCCAAAATAAAAAATTTAAATTGGCTAGGATTTCCGGGTTGTTACAATCTCCCCCACTTAAAACTTTTCGTCCCCAAAAAGGAACAAAGCCGAAAGTTGTTTTACAACTCAACTTTCATTATTTTCATTAGGGCTTAAGTTCTTCAACTTTTCAGTTTCTAAGAACTTTTCAATTTCTTCAAAAATTTGGCTAACACCCTAAATTTTCGAAAAATTTCGCCATAACCTCCCCTGTGCCGGGAGCTTTGGGATATTTCAAACAGCCTTCCATGGCCCTCACCAATCCAAAAGAAAAAGCCAAGCGGCTAGCCAATCGGCTCATAAAATCATCCAAACCCAAAGAAATACAATAAACATGTACCTATTTATCGGGCAAACAATTTTATTCCTCTTCTCTAGCCTCCTTGCTATGACCTGTTCAATGTAAGTACATGTATATGCATACAAACGCGATAAATTTTGAATACAATTCACTATTTGGTTCAATTTGGCTAAAGGTTCAACATTCAATTGATCAAAACAGTAATCAAACAACACAACCATCAATCAATTAGTTGATTAACGTTTCAAATTCATAATTTTGATATTTAGTCAAAAATCACATTTTGGTGCCAAATCACAAGAATAAGCCCTATCTAGTTTTGGTTCTCACACCAATCAATTGGAAATATATAGAAATCCCACTTTCGAAACTCGAACATAAATACTGATGATGCGGCTGCATCACCAGAATTATCCTCGGGCGACTAGAGTGTGATTCTATATCTATCCAGTATATTTAAACTTTGAATACCCGTGGATCAGACGTATATGCAAAATCTTTATATATTGGATTGTCCAAATTCAATACAAATAAATATTCAAATACGTATAATTGATTTAATTTTTCTAAACAAAAATTGTTTTCATCTTTAAAATATACTCTTCACACTCGTTCTAGGACACTACTGATCCCATCTCTAACGAGTCATTCTTATTGGATGTTACTAATCCAATCTCTGATGAATTCTTTCGTATGGTACTAATATGTCTTGTTCTCGAGCTTTGTAAACCAAAGCTCTGATACCAAACTGAGACGACCCGAACTTCCCCGTGAAGGAAAGTCCAGATTGAGTTGAGAACAAGACGAATCAGAACACAAACAAAAGAACATTTCATTGTTAATTACAACAATTCCATCAGAATACAAGAATATACAGAGTATGAATCAACATTACACATAATAAAATATCAGAGATTACGATACATTACATAGCAGCGGAAAATAATACAAAAAAAACTGAAGGAGATATACGGATACAAAGCTTTCCGAATATCATTCCAGCTGTAACCAGGTTCCTGTGAAGATAAATCTGCAAAACCAAAACTACTAGCTACCCGTTTGGAAATAGGGGCAACCAGAGTTTAGGTTAAAACAATAAACTCCAGGTCAGTCATGTGACTGGTGTGAGAACTAAAACAGTTATTAATCTTTATTTTAAAGCTAGGTAAATCAAGGGACCACGCCGTATAACACGGAACGGGTTTCCTCCCAAGAATACCAGTGCATAAAACAATAACACAATGCTAAATAAAGAACAATGAAGCTATTATAAGACCCAGGTCCCATCACACAATGCAACACAAGCCAGAGGATAGGGTTTTACCTTATAATAGCCAAAGAATGCTTGATACGGTAAATTTCATCTTTTATTATTACCATAAGTGTACAGTGTCAAAACAATTTCAATCATAAGTATTAATCATAGATGGCATAAGTGCCCCATACCACTATGTCGCCATACTAGGTTCTACAATCAAAACCGCAAAGTCACGTTTTGGAAGTTGGGTTTCCATCTATGAACCGAGGCAAAAGATAGCCCTCACTGATTCGAGACTGTCTAGCCCGAGCCTCAGGATCAGAGCTCGAGTGACCCTTGGATCGTCAGGGTCGGTCCACCGATGTGGATTAAAATGCCTGAACACTGCGTTTCCCCACCCTATGGGGTGTAAATGAGCCAAATGACTCCATCGGACCCGGATCGTCCGATCTAACCGAGGCGCCTCGGTATCCATCATCCACATAAGTAAAATGTCAGGCTATGTAAAACACTGACACCACTCCTAGCTAGAAAGAAACGCATGCCCTCCCTGAGGTCCTCTCCCATTTTTGGTTCACACCGGGGTGTGAGGCTCGCGAATTAACGCAACACAAAGCTACGCCACAAAGGCCGTGCTTTGATCATCAACCACAAGACTCTGCTTTTCAACAGAAGCCTTGATCATTTGCATCTCAGCATGCCACACAGGCAATTCACGCTATGCAACCGATGTCAATCACACAGAATGAAATCCGATGTCAGACACACATCCATTTACAAGTCCGTTCTGGGTCTGAACGAAACCGGAGGAACCTTATTCCTCGCATATCCATCGATCTCCAAGTACGCCTGGACGATCACCAACTGATTCCCTCCTCTTGGGTTTACAGCCCAATCAAGATCATCAGTAATTATCCAAACGATGTGAAGACCTCCGGTCCTCAACCACCGTCTTCATCTTCGACTTATCGTCGTATCAGTTATTCAGAATGGGATAAACCCGGTCTTTCCGAATAACTCGCGTATATAATAAACAGGTGTTACACAAACACAACGTATGCCTCATTCCAATTCAGAATGTTCTTTTATTCAAATATTCACATTCTTAGGGAAAGGTTCCCATTAATTTTATCAAAGATAAATTCTTTAAAATTTATTCTTTAATCTTCCTTTGAATATCAATTTAAACCAAATTATGGTTTATCCAAACTAGTCGGGATTAACGAACCTTACCGAAGTAATCATTTGTTAAATTTCCCAATCCCAACCTATTCATCCCATGAAGCAAAACTGGTAATACTTCATATCTAACACCACGGTATTATCTGTAAATTCAATTACCATTTCACGTTCAAATCTAATTAAAGATTTAACTATCGATAGGAGCAACAAGAACTGGTGATACTCCATTCTCGGTCATTTCAAACTAATTAAAGATTCATTAAAACTCCACTTGGTTTTAATCTTCCCAAAAATAAGTATTAATGATTATTTACCTTGGGAAATCATATCCTGTCTTTAACTGGGTTAAAGAACCAATGTCATTTAAAACACGATTCACGATAAACCCAAAATCACATTTCATTTCCCTCAACCTTTAACCGTAAATTAGCAAGTAAACAATTCCCTAAGTAATAACCCCGAAGGCCGAAACCAACATCAGATCAATACCCAGGAAACCATTCAACTTAACTAATCTCCAGTTAGTTTCTGATTTTCTTAACTCCGCGTAACGGCTGGAAATTTCCGACTCCTCGAGAGTCGGAAATTCCGCGACGTTAGTGAAAGAATTTAGAAGGTGAGAAAGAAAAGATAGAACTAATAGAATAGAAGAAGAAGAAAAACATCATAATCATCAGAGTAACACGAATCTCACAGCGGAACGAATAACATATAGTATATAACATAGCTTTGAAGTAAACAGTTATATAAATACAATAGCACTTATCAGAGTACAACACTTACAACACAGCGGAAATAACTATAGCTATAGAATCTTGAAGTCTCCTGCTCCAAGCTCTCCAAGTATATCTGTAAATCCCGACTACTTGACTGCCCGTACAAATTTAGGCACCCAAGAGTTTAGGGAAAACAACAAAGTAAACTCCGGGTCAGTCATGGGACTGGTATGAGTAAAATAGTTTAAAACAGGTATAGGATATCTCGTAAGACCACGCCGTGAATACGGAACGGGTTTTTCCCTTATGAGTATCTGAACAACTTTGACAAGCAATATCATTGTGATATTATAATAATGTCTAAGTACAAATAGGTATCAATCTAGCAGAAACGCTTGCATCTCACGTTCTACATACATAGTATAAAATCATAAACCGCAGGGCGCTTATCGGAGAATGGATTCCAACAGACAAGGTATGGGAGCACCTTCTGAATAGTGTACTCTAGAGGTGATACACTCAGGGTTCAACAAGAACGTCTTGCAACCCGGCCACACATGACCACTCACTCATTTAGCTTGAGTGTCGCGAATATATTGCCACCACGGTTGTAGGCCATCAAACCGTCATCCGAAGATACAGAATCAAAAAGAAGTATAAATATGAATATTCACTAGATCGGTGACAATACACCCTGCTTGGGGATGACCCAACTAGCCATGCTGCCTAGCCCAACTTTTGTTACTTCCCGGTGTGAGGCTAGAAGCTACGTCTATCTTCAGAACATCTGATCACCATTCACTTTGAATGCCACATCGTCATACCCGCCAAATCACAAATTGACTTATCCAAAAATAACACGGGTATATAGCTAAGAGAAACGAATTCCTCCGCCACCAAACATGGATACGTTTGAACAGATCAACTTACGCGATCCATTGGATATACTCTGTCAGACCTTCTTCCATATACGTTGTCCTGGGACTGGACAAACCGAAGGCACTATTTAGTATATCCATCTTAGTCACTGTTATCTAAGACTTATACAACAGCCCTTGCACTTTACTCCGTCTTCAATTTATCTTTGGCAGATATTACTCGCAACGCTTATGCCAATACAGAGTGGCTCTTTGGATAATAATCCAACCGGTCTCTCCATATTAACAACGTTAAAATGGTAAAAACTTTGATAGTCTGTGATTCAACTATCAAATGAAAACATGTCGGTGTACAAACAACGATCTTATTTCCAAATGGAAATTCGATCGATCAATCATCATATGTTCATATTTCCTTATTTCATATATTTAGAAAATATATGTTATTAATCATTGGAAAACATTTCCATAGTTATTTTCACATCACTATTATTTCGCAACTATCAGTCCCTAACTGTAACTAGTATGAGAACAATTCTCTAAGTATCAATACGGAAGGTCGAAACCAACATCAGATCGTCACTTAGAAAACCGTTCAACTTAACCTCTCCAGTCAGTTTCTGAATTTGCTTAACTCTATTTCTTAAATTCTTATCATGAAAACATTTCATTTTCTATGTTTAGTAAACATATCTGACTATATTTGGAAAACGTTTCCAAAACTCATTTACGGATTTCCAATGAACGTTGTATAAAACATCGTTTCGCTTAATCCATTTATCGCTTATCCCTTAACTTTATTGCTAATCAACCTTTTAGATCGAACCACAACTATTCCTTTGTCAATTCTGAAGTCAATCAAGTTGGGGTATATTTACCTCGCAGACCTTAATTGAATAACGTCCTTTACTGTGAAATAGATGAAGCTTATCACTCACTTTTTACAATCATCTGTTTACGCAAATTCTCGGATTCAGGTTACGAATCCACTTCTTATATGACAGTGTTTGATTACAACTATAACGTTATAATTCCTACCCCTAAAATATCTAACCTAAATTATAAATTTATTTCCTAACTCGAATAATTTAACAGACACCTAATTTCTAAATCAATAACTAAATCTTGATTTAAACCCTGGAAAGTAAATAGTACTTTCCCGAATTCGCTATAATCGAATTCGACGTATAACTCTCTTTCGAGTAATCTCTATTCGATTAACTCTCTCTTTTTAATAACTTATATTCGATAAACTCTATTTCGATTAACTCCTATCAAATAACTAATATTCAAATAACTCTTCTTGGTTGGCTCTATTTCATTAACTCTTATCGAATAACAAATATTCGATTTTCTTAAATGTGTCAATTCTTATCGAATAACTAACATCCGATTTAACTTAAATGGATTTACTCTTATCGAATAACTTATTCGATTAACTCAACTTGATTTTCTTAACTCGATTATCTCAACTCGATTTCTTAACTCGATTACTTAACTCGATAAATCTTAACTTGATTACTTAACTTAACCCAAATCGATTAACTCAACTCTAATCGATTAACTTAATTTGATTTACTCCTTCGAATAACTCATTCGAATAACTTAATTGATAAATTATATTCACTTCTATCCTATCGAATAAACTATATTCGATATCTCCTCCAACACTATTCGAATGAACTATATTCGATTAACTTCTCTAACTCTATTCGAATAAATTATATTCGATTAACTCTTTTAACTTTACTCGAATAACTATATTCAATTAACACTTTCTTTCGAATAACTATATTCGATTAACTCTTCGACTAACTCCTTTGGATTAACTAACTTCGAATAACTCCTTTGGATTACTAACTTCGAATAACTCCTTTGGATTAACTAACTTCGAATAACTCCTTTGGATTAAATAACTTCGAATAACCCCTTTGGATTAACTAACTTTGAATAACTCCTTTGGATTACCTAACTTCGAATAACTCCTTTGGATTACTAACTTCGAATAACTCCTTTGGATTAACTAACTTCGAATAACTCCTTTGGATTAACTAACTTCGAATAACCCCTTTGGATTAACTAACTTTGAATAACTCCTTTGGATTAACTAACTTCGAATAACCCCTTTGGATTAACTAACTTTGAATAACTCCTTTGGATTAACTAACTTCGAATAACCAATATTCGATAACTACTCTTCGAATAAATAATATTCGGTAACTCTTCTCAAATGAATAACATTTGATTTCTCCACTCGAATAAACTATATTCGATTACTCTTCCCTCGAATACACTATATTCGATAACTCTACTTCGAATAGGTGATATTCGGCAACTCTACTCGCTTAACTCCACTTGGATAACTCTAACTGGTCAACTCTAACTGGTCAACTCTAACTGAGTAACTCTAACTGATCAACTCTAACTGGTCAACTTTAACTGGTCAACTTTAACTGTTTATCTTTAACTGGTAAACTTTAACTGGTTATCTCAAATGGTTTAACCTAACTTGATTTACTTGTCTCGATTAACTGAACTAATCCACTTAGTTTAACTTAGTTAATTCTCTTTGATTAACTCTAACCGATTTACTTAGTTTAACTCAGCGAATTCACTTTGATTAACCCAACTAATTTACTTCGATTAACCAATTAGTTTAACTTGACTAATTCACTTAGTTTGACGCAACTAATTCACTTTGATTTACAAATTAGTTTAACTTAACTAAGTCACTTAGTTTGACGCAACTAATTCACTTCAATTAACTGCTTAGTTTATCTTAACTAATGTACTTTGGTTAACTTAACCAATTACTTTGATTAACTCGACTAACTTGCTTTGGTTAACCTAACAGATTACTTTGTTTAATCCTTTTATCACACTCTGGTTATAATTCCTACTTCTACAATATCTCCTTAAAATCCATATCGTGTTATACTTGTGTGCGAAGCACGTGTTTAAATCTATCCTTGTATAATTCTATTTATTTTCCGAACAAGTGTTCCTTTATTTATTCCCTAAATAAATATTCCTTTATTCCATTTATTTATGATCTAAATAAATGTTCCTATATTTATTTCCTAAATAAATATTCCTTTATATCCAAATTCATTTATTTTCTAAATAAATGTTTCTATTTTATTTCATTTATTTTCTAAATAAATGTTTCCTTTTTCATTTATTTATTTTCAAATTAAATAAATGTTTTCCTTTTATAAAATCCTATCGATTTTATAAACAAGATTCATTTTCAATTAAACATTGAAAATCCCCTTATCAACATTTCGGTATGTTATGGTATTCAATCATATCAAATCACGATATTCAATATCGTCCAAGCACATATAATCGCCCACAGATTTTATATCACATCATATAACAATATATGAAAAACAATAAAATAACTGTTGAGGAATCCTGTCGGATTCCTCCAACCTGTCTCACTGCATCACAGATGTTAGACAATATAGATAACATCACTTTCAGTTCCGTATGATATATTTTGTTAAACAGAATCAATATAGAAATTTAACTAACTGACTAGCAGTTCAATCAACCAATCAACCCACAGTCAAACAGACAATTTTAACAGTTCTAACAATGCAATATGAAATTATAAACTGTTCAAAGTTAGTGAGATTTACTCACATTTGCGCGTTAACTATTAAATAACGGTTTGCGTCAGTTGTTTTGCTCACGAAATCCCAGTGGCTATGCTCTTCTTGCAATACGTTCCATAATGTGGATCCGTTCGTTACACTTCTAGCGGATCCGGTCGCGATCTGTTCGATCATTCTTTTACCATCAGTGTTGAATTCATCACTATTCCAGTGCACTGCTTCCCGACGAGCACACCCCCATTCATATACGCACCCCTCATCACTTCCCTTACATATTTTTCTCTTAATTAAACATCTCCATTTTTTTAATCATTGTAGTATTTGACTCGGCTTCGGCCTTGACGGAAGTACCGCTCACTCACTAAACCTTTTGCAAACCCGACGGCCTCCTGTAGCTCCATCTTCTAATTGCTTACTCCACCAAGAATGGGCGCTAACCCACCCATTTACAACTTGCGTAAAAAAAACATTCATTTTATACCATCTTCCACCTTTACTGAATGGTTGCCACAATTCTCATTTGTTTTTGCGAATTCCAACTGGTCACCCGAAAACTTGACAGACCAAACTCCTACTCATATTCACAACTCATTTCACCATACTTCCACCGTTCATGCACTGCATGCACTACGCAGGCAATATAATTTCGCCTCCCAAGCTTCATGCGTGAATCCCTCCAATGTACACCGTACACCAGTTCGCACATTTCATGAATACTTCACAGTGGACACCCTTCTCGCAAGCACCCCATTTTGCTCCATCCCATTCCCATGTACAAGCATGCATTCGGATTCCCTCTATACACATTTTGCCACAAATGAACCTCATCACCTTTTTACGCGTTGCCCCCCCTACCCCTTCATATTTTGTTTTCTTTATCATCTCATACCCACGTGTTGCTTCTGTATACATCCCGTATTCCCTATGCAAAGCTCGAGCACCCAAAGTTGAAGCTTCGATCCACTTGGCCCCTTTCCAAAACAGTCCTCTCTTCACATGGTCACCACTCACCACTACTGCTTCTTTTCTTTTGCTTTTGCTCCATTTATACTTCACAAAACTGACCATGACACTACCATTAATTACTGCACAAACTCCCTCATGCAAATGCTTTGCTTTGCCTCACCATACTTCAAGCGTGAGCACCTTCTGTTTTCATCCTCAACTCCATGAAGCCATCTCACGTCCGTACTTCACATACAAGCATGCGTGCCCTTCCTGCTAAACACTCCCTTCACTTTGACACTGCCACTTCCTTCTTTAAATCTCACACTTCACCAAATAGACCCACGAGACCATCACACCTCATACAAAACCACCGACTATAGTACCCTTTACGCAATATAACCTTCAAATGCTTCTTCCCAGGTTTTAACCCCATACACGAATGCATGCCCCACTACCATGTGTCCTCATGCTCCTTCACATTAAAACCGTCCAAACATCTCCATCTTTTGTTTTTCTGAGATCGAAAGGAAAGAAGTGGAAATACGCTGTGTATTTAATAAATATATAAAGCAGGTGTACTCATGGTTAAGTCCTTTCTGCGTTTCCCTTTATTGGCCTTACATAAGTTTGTGGATTGAAATAAGGAAACGTGGCCTTCCTGTTATACACTCATGCTTATAAGAAATGAAACGTGGTTCCTTTTACACACTCATGCTTATTTACGGACACAAACACTATGCGTGTACTTCCAGAATGAGCCCATCCTTTATTTTGTTTCAACATGAACAGAGAGATACAAATATAAAACTCAAACCTCACTTCTTAGATAAATAGTACACCCATCACATAAACTCCGCTCATTTACGGACTGCTCTTGACAGAAATGAATATATCATTGTACCGAGCAATGTGCTACAGTTTCAAAAATATAATAACACCGGTAGATTAACTCATTTTGTGAAACCTCAAAATCGCTGATTAAGGGTGCAAAATACTCCAAATAAAACGTTGCTTATTTAATTAATTAAAAATTACACAAAAATTCTAAAAATTAAATTATCACTATGTCCCAAAAGAACCTTGTCTAAATTCAAACCCGACCTCTAGTTATATCGAATAAACCGATATGGTCAATAAACGATTCTATAGCGACTATTTCAAAATTTGATTTGGACATACATCAAAATCTACACGATGAAATCCCGATTTTTCTCTTCCACTAGAAAGATATACTCCACCAGCTCCACACGTTTCTTGTTTCACAGAAATCCGATTTAAAATGAATCATGTACATTCAGTTGAAGTTCAATTCGCCAAATTGCGAACTGCCGCGACGTTTCAGGTTTGTTTTAATTATAATTATAAATTATAAGTTCGAACGTTGTACTTTAAGTTATATATATCGCCAAATCGATATATAAATCATTAAATAAATAAATTATTCGACAGCTAACAAAACGCGCCATTACAGACTTCCTCCCTTAAAATAATTTCGTCCTCGAAATTGCTAAGTTCGAAAAATGCTACTAACTCTACTAACTAGATTTAAAAATCTTTTTGTTTACTTCTCAACTCCAGTTTCAACTGAACCCTTAAATTTTCAATTAAATTATTAATTCATTTTGGCTAACTGAATTTCCATAAATCATGAGAATGTTCTAACGCCTGGAATTTTCGAAAAAATTCGCCATAATCTCCTTTGTATTGGTCAATACGTCAAACCACAACTCGCCTCTCTAGGCCTCCTCCAATCCAAAAGAAAATCAAACAGCCAAGCGGCTTGCCAATTCGGCTCAAAAATCCAAACTCATATATGATATAAACTTGTACCTTTTTGTCGGGCATTTAACTCTACCCCTTTCATCTGCTACCACTTCAACATATACCAATGTTATCCATTCCAATTGATCTCCAATCAGTTCATATCCTCAAATCCAAATCGAATTTCATTCGAACTCTAATATCAAATTCCAAATTATTGACTTATCAAATTTGTTCCATTCTAGATTATCTCTAATCCAATTAAATTTTATTTAACTCGGTTCAAGTTAAATTTCAATTTATTTTTACCATCTCATTTTATTTAACTTCATTAGTTAAATTTTAATTCCAGAACTTAAGTTCCTGGGTTTCTTTCAAATCAATTTAAAATCATAATGCCAATTCAAAACCTTTGAATTTCTAAACAACTTGTTTTCTCAAAACAATTCAAAAACAAAACCTTTGGTAGTAATCCGTCACTTAGAACTCGAAAATGAACACTGATGATGTCTAGATTCAACATCAGAATCTATTTTCCAGCTATCGACGTGAGTTCAATACTATATCATTTTCAATTTGAAACACATTTTCAAAATCTCCCAGGAACTTAAAATTTCCTTATTTTAAATTCCAAATTCTGATTTAAATTCATACTTAATTCAAACTATTTCATATATTACATTCATATGAATTCTGATTTGTCATTTATAACCATTTCACCCTTTTATAATCTTATTCGATTATAATAACTACCAACACAATCAATATACTATAATAATTTCAAGATATATATTTCTTCTATAAACAAATATATTTTGGGGAAAAATTATTTCATTTACCCTCTTTCAAAACATACCATGACGGTTCATCGTATTCAAGTGTTTAGTAACCCTTATCGATACAGTGGATCAACTGATCGACCAAAATTCATAAGCCACTCAACCAATGAGTCTCCACAATATAAAATCACTTTATATTAAATAACAAATACGCACTCGTATATATACACTCAAACTCAATCTAGGATATTAATAATCCCATCTCTATCGAGTTATGCCACAGAGCCAAGGTAATCACTTAACTTAAGCTCTGATACCAACTGTAACGGCAGGAAATTTCCGACTCCTCGAGAGTCGGAAATTCCGCGACGTTAGTGAAAGAATTTAGAAGGTGAGAAAGAAAAGATAGAACTAATAGAATAGAAGAAGAAGAAGAACATCAGAATCATCAGAGTAACACGAATCTCACAGCGGAACGAATAACATATAGTATATAACATAGCTTTGAAGTAAACAGTTATATATATACAATAGCACTTATCAGAGTACAACACTTACAACACAGCGGAAATAACTATAGCTATAGAATCTTGAAGTCTCCTGCTCCAAGCTCTCCAAGTATATCTGTAAATCCCGACTACTTGACTGCCCGTACAAATTTAGGCACCCAAGAGTTTAGGGAAAACAACAAAGTAAACTCTGGGTCAGTCATGGGACTGGTATGAGTAAAATAGTTTAAAACAGGTATAGGATATCTCGTAAGACCACGCCGTGAATACGGAACGGGTTTTTCCCTTATGAGTATCTGAACAACTTTGACAAGCAATATCATTGTGATATTATAATAATGTCTAAGTACAAATAGGTATCAATCTAGCAGAAACGCTTGCATCTCACGTTCTACATACATAGTATAAAATCATAAACCGCAGGGCGCTTATCGGAGAATGGATTCCAACAGACAAGGTATGGGAGCACCTTCTGAATAGTGTACTCTAGAGGTGATACACTCAGGGTTCAACAAGAACGTCTTGCAACCCGGCCACACATGACCGCTCACTCATTTAGCTTGAGTGTCGCGAATATATTGCCACCACGGTTGTAGGCCATCAAACCGTCATCCGAAGATACAGAATCAAAAAGAAGTATAAATATGAATATTCACTAGATCGGTGACAATACACCCTGCTTGGGGATGACCCAACTAGCCATGCTGCCTAGCCCAACTTTTGTTACTTCCCGGTGTGAGGCTAGAAGCTACGTTTATCTTCAGAACATCTAATCACCATTCACTTTGAATGCCACATCGTCATACCCGCCAAATCACAAATTGACTTATCCAAAAATAACACGGGTATATAGCTAAGAGAAACGAATTCCTCCGCCACCAAACGTGGATACGTTTGAACAGATCAACTTACGCGATCCATTGGATATACTCTGTCAGACCTTCTTCCATATACGTTGTCCTGGGACTGGACAAACCGAAGGCACTATTCAGTATATCCATCTTAGTCACTGTTATCTAAGACTTATACAACAGCCCTTGCACTTTACTCCGTCTTCAATTTATCTTTGGCAGATATTGCTCGCAACGCTATGCCAATACAGAGTGGCTCTTTGGATAATAATCCAACCGGTCTCTCCATATTAACAACGTTAAAATGGTAAAAACTTTGATAGTCTGTGATTCAACTATCAAATGAAAACATGTCGGTGTACAAACAACGATCTTATTTCCAAATGGAAACTCGATCGATCAATCATCATATGTTCATATTTCCTTATTTCATATATTTAGAAAATATATGTTATTAATCATTGGAAAACATTTCCATAGTTATTTTCACATCACTATTATTTCGCAACTATCAGTCCCTAACTGTAACTAGTATGAGAACAATTCTCTAAGTATCAATACGGAAGGTCGAAACCAACATCAGATCGTCACTTAGAAAACCGTTCAACTTACCCTCTCCAGTTAGTTTCTGAATTTTCTTAACTCTATTTCTTAAATTCTTATCATGAAAACATTTCATTTTCTATGTTTAGTAAACATATCTGACTATATTTGGAAAACGTTTCCAAAACTCATTTACGGATTTCCAATGAACGTTGTATAAAACATCGTTTCGCTTAATCCATTTATCGCTTATCCCTTAACTTTATTCCTAATCAACCTTTTAGATCGAACCACAACTATTCCTTTGTCAATTCTGAAGTCAATCAAGTTGGGGTATATTTACCTCGCAGACCTTAATTGAATAACGTCCTTTACTGTGAAATAGATGAAGCTTATCACTCACTTTTTACAATCATCTGTTTATGCAAATTCTCGGATTCAGGTTACGAATCCACTTCTTATATGACAGTATTTGATTATAACTATAACGTTATAATTCCTACCCCTAAAATATCTAACCTAAATTATAAATTTATTTCCTAACTCGAATAATTTAACAGACACCTAATTTCTAAATCAATAACTAAATCTTGATTTAAACCCTGGAAAGTAAATAGTACTTTCCCGAATTCGCTATAATCGAATTCGACGTATAACTCTCTTTCGAGTAATCTCTATTCGATTAACTCTCTTTTTTTAATAACTTATATTCGATAAACTCTATTTCGATTAACTCCTATCAAATAACTAATATTCAAATAACTCTTCTTGGTTGGCTCTATTTCATTAACTCTTATCGAATAACAAATATTCGATTTTCTTAAATGTGTCAATTCTTATCGAATAACTAACATCCGATTTAACTTAAATGGATTTACTCTTATCGAACAACTTATTCGATTAACTCAACTTGATTTTCTTAACTCGATTATCTCAACTCGATTTCTTAACTCGATTACTTAACTCGATAAATCTTAACTTGATTACTTAACTTAACCCAAATCGATTAACTCAACTCTAATCGATTAACTTAATTTGATTTACTCCTTCGAATAACTTAATTGATAAATTATATTCACTTCTATCCTATCGAATAAACTATATTCGATATCTCCTCCAACACTATTCGAATGAACTATATTCGATTAACTTCTCTAACTCTATTCGAATAAATTATATTTGATTAACTCTTTTAACTTTACTCGAATAACTATATTCGATTAACACTTTCTTTCGAATAACTATATTCGATTAACTCTTCGACTAACTCCTTTGGATTAACTAACTTCGAATAACTCCTTTGGATTACTAACTTCGAATAACTCCTTTGGATTAACTAACTTCGAATAACTCCTTTGGATTAACTAACTTCGAATAACCCCTTTGGATTAACTAACTTTGAATAACTCCTTTGGATTAACTAACTTCGAATAACTCCTTTGGATTACTAACTTCGAATAACTCCTTTGGATTAACTAACTTCGAATAACTCCTTTGGATTAACTAACTTCGAATAACCCCTTTGGATTAACTAACTTTGAATAACTCCTTTGGATTAACTAACTTCGAATAACCCCTTTGGATTAACTAACTTTGAATAACTCCTTTGGATTAACTAACTTCGAATAACCAATATTCGATAACTACTCTTCGAATAAATAATATTCGGTAACTCTTCTCAAATGAATAACATTTGATTTCTCCACTCGAATAAACTATATTCGATTACTCTTCCCTCGAATACACTATATTCGATAACTCTACTTCGAATAGGTGATATTCGGCAACTCTACTCGCTTAACTCCACTTGGATAACTCTAACTGGTCAACTCTAACTGGTCAACTCTAACTGAGTAACTCTAACTGATCAACTCTAACTGGTCAACTTTAACTGGTCAACTTTAACTGTTTATCTTTAACTGGTAAACTTTAACTGGTTATCTCAAATGGTTTAACCTAACTTGATTTACTTGTCTCGATTAACTGAACTAATCCACTTAGTTTAACTTAGTTAATTCCCTTTGATTAACTCTAACCGATTTACTTAGTTTAACTCAGCGAATTCACTTTGATTAACCCAACTAATTTACTTCGATTAACCAATTAGTTTAACTTGACTAATTCACTTAGTTTGACGCAACTAATTCACTTTGATTTACAAATTAGTTTAACTTAACTAAGTCACTTAGTTTGACGCAACTAATTCACTTCAATTAACTGCTTAGTTTATCTTAACTAATGTACTTTGGTTAACTTAACCAATTACTTTGATTAACTCGACTAACTTGCTTTGGTTAACCTAACAGATTACTTTGTTTAATCCTTTTATCACACTCTGGTTATAATTCCTACTTCTACAATATCTCCTTAAAATCCATATCGTGTTATACTTGTGTGCGAAGCACGTGTTTAAATCTATCCTTGTATAATTCTATTTATTTTCCGAACAAGTGTTCCTTTATTTATTCCCTAAATAAATATTCCTTTATTCCATTTATTTATGATCTAAATAAATGTTCCTATATTTATTTCCTAAATAAATATTCCTTTATATCCAAATTCATTTATTTTCTAAATAAATGTTTCTATTTTATTTCATTTATTTTCTAAATAAATGTTTCCTTTTTCATTTATTTATTTTCAAATTAAATAAATGTTTTCCTTTTATAAAATCCTATCGATTTTATAAACAAGATTCATTTTCAATTAAACATTGAAAATCCCCTTATCAACATTTCGGTATGTTATGGTATTCAATCATATCAAATCACGATATTCAATATCGTCCAAGCACATATAATCGCCCACAGATTTTATATCACATCATATAACAATATATGAAAAACAATAAAATAACTGTTGAGGAATCCTGTCGGATTCCTCCAACCTGTCTCCCTGCATCACAGATGTTAGACAATATAGATAACATCACTTTCAGTTCCGTATGATATATTTTGTTAAACAGAATCAATATAGAAATTTAACTAACTGACTAGCAGTTCAATCAACCAATCAACCCACAGTCAAACAGACAATTTTAACAGTTCTAACAATGCAATATGAAATTATAAACTGTTCAAAGTTAGTGAGATTTACTCACATTTGCGCGTTAACCGTTAAATAACGGTTTGCGTCAGTTGTTTTGCTCACGAAATCCCAGTGGATATGCTCTTCTTGCAATACGTTCCATAATGTGGATCCGTTCGTTACGCTTCTAGCGGATCCGGTCGCGATCTGTTCGATCATTCTTTTACCATCAGTGTTGAATTCATCACTATTCCAGTGCACCGCTTCCCGACGAGCACACCCCCATTCATATACGCACCCCTCATCACTTCCTTTACATATTTTTCTCTTAATTAAACATCTCCATTTTTTTTAATCATTGTAGTATTTGACTCGGCTTCGGCCTTGACGGAAGTACTGCTCACTCACTAAACCTTTTGCAAACCCGACGGCCTCCTGTAGCTCCATCTTCTAATTGCTTACTCCACCAAGAATGGGCGCTAACCCTCCCATTTACAACTTGGTAAAAAAACATTCATTTTATACCATCTTCCACCTTTACTGAATGGTTGCCACTATTCTCGTTTGTTTTTGCGAATTCCAACTGGTCACCCGAAAACTTGACAGACCAAACTCCTACTCATATTCACAACTCACTTCACCATACTTCCACCGTTCATGCACTGCATGCACTACGCAGGCAATATAAATTCGCCTCCCAAGCTTCATGCGTGAATCCCTCTAATGTACACAGTACACCAGTTCGCACATTTCATGAATACTTCACAGTGGACACCCTTCTCGCAAGCACCCCATTTTGCTCCATCCCATTCCCATGTACAAGCATGCATTCGGATTCCCTCTATACACATTTTGCCACAAATGAACCTCATCACCTTTTTACGCGTTGCCCCCCTACCCCTTCATATTTTGTTTTCTTTATCATCTCATACCCACGTGTTGCTTCTGTATACATCCTGTATTCCCTATGCAAAGCTCGAGCACCCAAAGTTGAAGCTTCACGCGTGATCCACTTGGCCCCTTTCCAAAACAGTCCTCTCTTCACATGGTCACCACTCACCACTACTGCTTCTTTTCTTTTGCTTTTGCTCCATTTATACTTCACAAAACTGACCATGACACTACCATTAATTACTGCACAAACTCCCTCATGCAAATGCTTTGCTTTGCCTCACCATACTTCAAGCGTGAGCACCTTCTGTTTTCATCCTCAACTCCATGAAGCCATCTCACGTCCGTACTTCACATACAAGCATGCGTGCCCTTCCTGCTAAACACTCCCTTCACTTTGACACTGCCACTTCCTTCTTTAAATCTCACACTTCACCAAATAGACCCACGAGACCATCACACCTCATACAAAACCACCGACTATAGTACCCTTTACGCAATATAACCTTCAAATGCTTCTTCCCAGGTTTTAACCCCATACACGAATGCATGCCCCACTACCACGTGTCCTCATGCTCCTTCACATTAAAACCGTCCAAACATCTCCATCTTTTGTTTTTCTGAGATCGAAAGGAAAGAAGTGGAAATACGCTATGTATTTAATAAATATATAAAGCAGGTGTACTCATGGTTAAGTCCTTTCTGCGTTTCCCTTTATTGGCCTTACATAAGTTTGTGGATTGAAATAAGGAAACGTGGCCTTCCTGTTATACACTCATGCTTATAAGAAATGAAACGTGGTTCCTTTTACACACTCATGCTTATTTACGGACACAAACACTATGCGTGTACTTCCAGAATGAGCCCATCCTTTATTTTGTTTCAACATGAACAGAGAGATACAAATATAAAACTCAAACCTCACTTCTTAGATAAATAGTATACCCATCACATAAACTCCGCTCATTTACGGACTGCTCTTGACAGAAATGAATATATCATTGTACCGAGCAATGTGCTACAGTTTCAAAAATATAATAACACCGGTAGATTAACTCATTTTGTGAAACCTCAAAATCGCTGATTAAGGGTGCAAAATACTCCAAATAAAACGTTGCTTATTTAATTAATTAAAAATTACACAGAAATTCTAAAAATTAAATTATCACTATGTCCCAAAAGAACCTTGTCTAAATTCAAACCCGACCTCTAGTTATATCGAATAATCCGATATGGTCAATAAACGATTCTATAGCGACTATTTCAAAATTTGATTTGGACATACATCAAAATCTACACGATGAAATCCCGATTTTTCTCTTCCACTAGAAAGATATACTCCACCAGCTCCACACGTTTCTTGTTTCACAGAAATCCGATTTAAAATGAATCATGTACATTCAGTTGAAGTTCAAATCGCCAAATTGCGAACTACCGCGACGTTTCAGGTTTGTTTTAATTATAATTATAAATTATAAGTTCGAACGTTGTACTTTAAGTTATATATATCGCCAAATCGATATATAAATCATTAAATAAATAAATTATTCGACAGCCAACAAAACGCGCCATTACACTCCGTTGGGTCTAAGAACAGTATTATTAAAGATACCATTCACGACAACCCAAATCACATTTCATTAATTATCGGGTTAAAGAACAAATGTTATTTAAAACACCGTTCACGATAAACCAAAAAATCAATTACTACTCAATTCCAATTAAATATTATTTAATTGGTAGACTTCATTAAATATAAATAAAAAGATTTAATATTTTTCTCAACTGGGTTTAAGAACAGTGTTAATGAAGACACCATTCACGACAAACCCAGATCCCATTTGATATTAAATACAAGGCTCTGAATAGAAAATATATCGGCTTATATTCAATATCAAATACTACAACCAACAAATATCGTATTGGAAATAACGATATAAATATATCTTTCAAATTTGATTATATGGATTTCACATAACAAATGTGTATCGCAACAATGAAAACAACAATCCATCATCCAGAGTGCATTCTACACTGTATAAGCATCAAATATAAATATTTAACGCTTATAACAGCCCGTCAATCAATCGATCGACATACAACTAATTATTGGGATTAGTGTATGTCATATATCATCCCAATACCCATGTGGGGTTTCAATCAATCGAACACATGTTTTATTTGTGCAGTTGGGCGATGTGTAAAATTTATCGTCCCAATATATATCAGTCAAATGTGTGTATATAAACAAATCGTTCGATTTGTTTATAAATCTTCCTTTTATATACATGTTAATAATTATATTTTTAACTATAAAATATTTATTCACACAATCAATTTTCACAACACATCAAACAAACAAGTCATCCATGGTCTGTGGACGACGGGTGTCGGGTGCTGCTAAGCACCGTCTGCATCCTAGTATATATTTCAACTAGAAAATAAATTAAAAGTGAGGAGTTCTCACCACTTTAATTCCACTCCGCCAGTCTTTCCTTCTGAACTATTCAGTTTTCGTTTTGATTTCAGTCGATACCATCGCCGTCTTTTCCCGCTGTTCATACTAAAAATCACACTTTTATTTCAACGCTATGAAAGTCACATTTTTATTTCACTATATATATAATAAAAATCAGATTTTTATTACGCTACACAAATAAAAATTATAATTTTTATATTCTCTATTATATAAAAATTCTATTTTTAATCCGCTACTTATATAAAAATCGAATTTTTATTTCGCTACAACATATATAAAAATTATATTTTTATATTTTCTATCTTATAAAAATCAGATTTTTATAATCTCTACTATATTAAAATCGTATTTTTACTCTCTACTATATAAAAATCATATTTTTAATTCTCTACTTTATTATATAAAAATCAAATCTTTCTATAATTAAAAATCATATATTTTCCTAAACAAAATCTCTTCTTTTTCGAAATAAAAATCACTTCCTTTTCTATTCAAAAATCTCAACTTTACTATTGTAAAAATATAATTTTAATTTTTCTAAAAATATAATCTTTATATTATGAAAATATAATCTTTATATTATAAAAATATGATATTTATATTAATAAATAAAATCAGCTTTTATAACTGAATAAAAAAATCATTTCTAAGTTAACCTATAAAAAATAGATCTGGAGGGCTGCGGTGGGTTCCCTCGAGGCGCGGTGCTGCACTCAGGTGGTGGAGTGTTGCGGTTGGCCGGAGGTGATGAACAGAAGGGGCGGCGGCGGTTCATCGAAGGGGAGCGGCGCAGATCTGGAGGAAGCGACGGAAAATCGAGATCGAGGGGGGGTTTGTGGGGGTCGGGTGGTGGAGCGGAGGAGGCGGTGGTCGGTCTGGGGGATGGCGCCGGAGTCGGAGTGAGCGCGATGTGGTGGCGTGGGTCCTGGCGGCTAGGGCGACGATCGATTTGGGGAGAGGGGATAAGGGTCAACGGTTTTTTTTGTACTTTTAAACTAAACAATGGAGAATTAAAAAGGGGGCCATATATTTATATATTTATTTATTTTATTTTATTCCCTTTAAAACCCTAAATGTTGACTTTTCATCCGAACCCCAAATCGAACCCAATGACTGTCGCCCCTAACTAAATACCCACATTCCGAACACAATGGGATATGTTTCGCAAGCCAATTCGATTGTTTTGATCAGTTTTCGTCAAAATCAATATGTAACACCCCACCTCCATTAAGGTCACTCGCAAAGGGAATGCCTTAACTTCAGTGGAGCGTTTTAGGTAAACATACACAGAATATCACAAGACATATATTAAAAATTTTGCAGCGGAAATAAATAACTTTACTAAATCACCAAAATACTTTGTTACATAGTACCATGAGTCATAAAACCCTTAAAACAAAACACTTCTGTCTTACATTATCAGAGTACATAGTTATTTTAAAAGAAAAACATCATTCCCCAATTTAAAGAGCAAGCCACATAAGAGAAAGAGATTCGAGCCATACTTCACAAGTAGCTCCTAGAAGATGATATCCAAATCCTGACTAAACCTGTGTGTTTCCACCATGAGAACCTGGGGGGAAAGGAAGAAAAGAGGTGGAAACAAAGGGGGTCAGACATAAAGTCTGGCGAGTGCGATAACTTTAACAATATAATTACCAAAGTAACTAAGCTAAGGCATAAGTTGGAAAATAAGGAAATGACTGTGAACAATTGAGTATGACAGAATAAACAAGGAAATAAGATTGAACTAAGATAACGTTGAAGTGCACCTAAACCACTATAAGATAATTACTATACTGCACCACCACTAGTATAACAGGATTAGGTGTTACCCTAATGTTTAAACTGAAATAGAATCGAAACAGAATAATCTATACAGAAACAGAATGCTAGTGATGGGCCTTTACCACCCCAACATATAGAAGGTACAGAAGCAGAATACTAATAATGGGCCTTTACCACCCAACTAATGGGCCTTTACCACCCCAACAGATAGAAGGTACGGAAACAGAATCGAAAACGGAATCAGAGACGGAAACAGAATAATCCCTATGGAAACAGAATGTAGAATTAGGGGTACACTAGTAATGGGCCTTTACCACCCCAACAGACGGTACCACGTAGAAACAGACAGGTGTTACCACCCAACAAAAACAGACGGTACCAACAGAAATAGACAGAACTAAGTGTACCCTAAGTCCTACCCCAAGTGATCGGGTCCCTAACACGTAGATACCTGTGCTGGTCCCACAGTGGGGTGTATCACTCCCCAAAGTGGCAACCCGATAATACCAGAGATGCACGGCTTATACCTACACGATGCAACAAAGTCTTACCTACCAGCCCGGGCCCACACACGCACATGAACCCGTTGGACTTGCGTTGCCACCGCTCACCCGTTTTGGCCTCTTACAGTTAAGCCCAGTACGCGTGTCCCGTCCTCGACTTAGGTCGAGCCCACAGGGATACTTTTGGGTTACTGGTTGAAACGGACCTCCATGACTTGACACAAGCAATCCACCTAAGCTTGGTCCCCTCTAATACATCCCAGTTCACCCTTTTCTTATTCATGTTCATTTTCATGTTTCACATTTTGGTTAAGTGTTTCTAATCATATTTCAAATGCCACCCAAGGCACCCACTAGATTCCACATGCCACCCAAGATACCCACTTAACCCCCTTATGTCCCACTACATGTTTATCTGGTTAAGTGTTTCTTAATTCATTAAGACCACAACCTTATAAAGACCTCCCACATTATACTGGCATTTGTAGCAGCTGGATTTGCCGGGTGGGTCCGGGCAGTCTTATACCACAAACGAGTCTAACCTCGTGTCTTTACAATTGTTACGTATTTAATTTATGCCCAAGACCTCTCACATTATACTGGCATTTGTGGCAGCTGGATTTGCCGGGTGGGTCCGGGCAGTCTTACACCACAAAAGAGCCTAACCTCGTGTCTTAGACGATTAATTACTCCTAATTAATCATCCCCCAATTTGAATTACTTTTCCTATTCAAATTATCAATCAATTCCAAATTTAACGATGTCCATAATTGACTCAATTATGTCCATCCATTTATGGTATGTAAAATCATACCAATTATCACCACAAATTTATTCTATGCCTTTTAAGGCATTTATGCAAATTCTCAATATTACATCTTTTAATATTATCCCATTACCCCCACGTTGTACATTTGTTCGTTTAACGTAAAATATATGTTAGACTCGAATAGTCTAACTCATGGAATAAAGAGAAAACATCACAATATACACATAATTAGAACATCGATCTAAACATAGGGGTGAACTTGCATGTGTGAATGATGTTCTACATCTAAAACTTGCATAAACAACATATGTCATAGATCCAAATCTAAAGGTGTGAACTTGTTGAGATAATGGTCACAAACTTGCATAAATCATGTATGTCATAGATCTACATCTAAAGGTGTAAACTTGCATAGGCAATAACCCTAAACTTGCATAACATGATTCATATCCCAAACTCATATATTTATATAAACTTGCATATGTGATTTATGCATCATAACAATGGTGTAAACTTGCATCTAACATGTAAATTATCATGTAGAATTTAGCATATAACTCACACATGTCATAGCCTAACTTTTAGATTCGATTCACATAAAAGAGGTGTCATGAAAGTTATACATAATTAGCATATGATCTATGCCTCAATTCTCATCCTAACTTGCATAAATACATATGATTTATCATATGAACCCAACTAGCATATGAACAACATGATGATTTGATTATATAAAATTACAAAATAGATGATAGCATCATAACTTTACATCGTAAATGATAGCATCATAACATAACATCATAGAAATTACAACACAATTCTACAACATAATTCAACATGCAGTCAATAATTCACATCATATCCAAATTATCCGCATCATAACTCAATCCAATTAATTTACTAATTATTTTATTAAAACTATCGAACTCACAACTCAAAGAAGGCCTTGAGTTCTGAATTCTGAGTTCTGAAATTGTATTAGCTCTCCTTTGAAGAAGATTCGTTGTTAAAGTCGAATAGAATTGATTTGATTCGCTGTTCTTTCTCTCTAATTGGCGGCGGCTATTCTGAGTTGCAAGGCGACGGCATGACGGCTAGGAGTTTAACTTTAATTTGATTTTAGGGTTTTAGTCTATAGGTGTTTATATAGGAGAATAGAGTGATTTAGAGCCTTCAGATCAGTCCAGAAGTCATTAGGTCCACCCAGCTCGAAGATAGGTCATCCAACCACTCAGAAGAAGACACGTCATCACAGAACACTCCAGAATTCTGTGCTGGATCGGTATGGGCGCACTTGGCAGGTGCGCCAGTGTATTTTTGTACTGGCGCACTTCACAAGTGCGCCAGTGTATTCTGGCCTGTTTCTAGTTTTTCTGCCTAACTTCGTTCGTCCGTATCTTCTTCATACGGAGTCCGATTTACGCAAACTCGGACTCTATCTCAAGCAGAATTTCGAGATGAACGCAATGGCACAACCCGTTTCACCTAATTCTTCTCCTAAAAATTAAGTATACTTTAATTTGTTACTTATACATTCACAGAAAATACGGGGTGTTACATTCTCCCCTCCTTAAAGGATTTCGTCCCCGAAATCTTCAAGTTTATAAGAATGTGTCCTACCATCCAATCATCCATCTACTCAACCATCATCCACAAGCACCCATTGTCCTTAGAAAATTTCTAATGCTCTATGAACATATGCAAAAAGTGTGTGTGTATGCTCTCTATCTAATGCAAAATCAGGCGGTCTACTGATTCAGTCGACCTCCTTAATGCAAACCATGATAGTGCCATGCGTCCATTATGTATGCGAAAGAATCCTATCGATACATATTATTTCCACATGTGTGCACAACCATTCACCAAAATGCAACATCCATGTGATAGTACAACCATTATACATCCATTACTTAAATATGTACACGCATTTATATGCAATATGCAATATGAAGTGACTGAGCCGATCTACTGCCTAATGTGTGTGTATATGCATCCACAGGCAACCACTAGCAAACACTTGCATCCAATTGCAACCATCAAACATAACATGTCTCAAACACATGTTTACATCCATGGATTTCCTATCTAAAGGTCGAAGATTCGGTCGATGGGATACAAACAAATGATACAACTAGAACAAAAGATCTGTTCCCATTTGACATCGGTTAAGAGAATAATTCCTTAAGTCTCGGCCCCGAACACCAAAATCAACATCAGACTGCCACTCAGATAATTACCCCCATTAAACAATGTCAAAACTTGAAATCTACTACATGCTTCGAGTAGAAACTCCTGTCCTTCAGAAATATTCAGATACTTACAGACTACTGGTATAGATCAGATTACAGAATGATTCTCAGAAAGCTAAGCATAACAGACCCTTGCGGGTTACAAGAAACTTTGGGGGTCTTCCCATGACAAGTTAGAAACTTAACGACCCTCCTCTCAAAATCTAGAACGACCCTCTACATAGAAAGCTGGTCCATTTAGACCCAACCCATAGCCCATAAATTGAGCACACAAATATCACATTCAAATTTTTGACTCCTAACACAGATAATTTCAAACCCTAGAAATCACTAACAATTGAGCCGAACCACAAATGGGGTTTGAAACAACTACGGGATCAGAAACAAGACTAGTATTAAAGTGCAGAGTCTCAATTACAGAATCAAAAAGAGTCTTAACTTCATAACCAGATAAGGAAATTAAACCTTCTACATAAATTTTCCTACCCCTATCCTATCCATCAGCCGCGAGAGCATTCGCCTATCCTATCAAAGGAAGAGATTTTAGACAAAGGACCGAAGGAAACTACATATGGCTTTTCGGGGAATGTTTTTCAAAACAGGCTTTCCTTTTTGAAAATACTTTCTTTTAAAACCTTTTTGAAAATAGTTTTTCAAAAGCTTTTTATCTAATCTGGTAACCTTCAGCTCTGATACCAAGTGTAACACCCCACCTCCGTTAAGGTCACTCACAAAGGGAATGCCTTAACTTCAGTGGAGCGTTTTAGGTAAACAGACACAGAATATCACAAGACAGATATTAAAAATTTTGCAGTGGAAATAAATAACTTTATTAAATCACCAAAATACTTTGTTACATAGTACCATGAGCCATAAAACCCTTAAAAAAATACTTCTGTCTTACATTATCAGAGTACATAGGTATTTTAAAAGAAAAACATCATTCCCCAAATAAAGAGCAAGCCACATAAGAGACTAAGATTCGAGCCATACTTCAGAAGTAGCTCCTAGAAGATGATATCCAAATCCTGACTAAACCTGTGTGTTTCCTCCATGAGAACCTAGGGGGAAAAGGAAGAAAAGAGGTGGAAACAAAGGGGTCAGACATAAAGTCTGGCGAGTGCGATAACTTTAACAATATAATTACCAAAGTAACTAGGATAAGGCATAAGTTGGAAAATAAGGAAATGACTGTGAACAATTGAGTATAACAGAATAAACAAGGAAATAAGATTGAACTAAGATAACGTTAAAGTGCACCTAAACCACTATAAGATAATTACTATACTGCACCACCACTAGTATAACAGGATTAGGTGTTACCCTAATGTTTAAACTGAAATAGAATCGAAACAGAATAATCTATACAGAAACAGAATGCTAGTAATGGGCCTTTACCACCCCAACATATAGAAGGTACAGAAGTAGAATACTGATAATGGGCCTTTACCACCCAACTAATGGGCCTTTACCACCCCAATAGACAGAAGGTACGGAAACAGAATCAGAAACGGAATCAGAGACGGAAATAGAATAATCCCTATGGAAACATAATGTAGAATTATGTGTACACTAGTAATGGGCCTTTACCACCCCAACAGACGGTACCACGTAGAAACGGACAGGTGTTACCAACCAACAAAAACAGACGGTACCAACAGAAATAGACAGAACTAAGTGTACCCTAAGTCCTACCCCAAGTGATTGGGTCCCTAACTCGTAGATACCCGTGCTGGTCCCACAGTGGGGTGTATCACTCCCCAAAGTGGCAACCCGATAATACCAGAGATGCACGGCTTATACCTACACGATGCAACAACGTCTTACCTACCAGCCCGGGCCCACACACGCACATGAACCCGTTGGACTTGTGTTGCCACCGCTCACCCGTTTTGGCCTCTTACAGTCAAGCCCAGTACGCGTGTCCCGTCCTCGACTTAGGTCGAGCCCACAGAGATACTTTTGGGTTACTGGTTGAAACGGACCCCCATGACTTGACACAAGCTATCCACCTAAGCTTGGTCCCCTCTAATACATCCCACTTAACCCTTTTCTGATTCATGTTCACTTTCATGTTTCCCATTTTGGTTAAGTGTTTCTAATCGTATTTCAAATGCCACCCAAGGCACCCACTAGATTCCACATGCCACCCAAGGCACCCACTTAACCCCCTCATGTCCCACTACATGTTTATCTGGTTAAGTGTTTCTTAATTCATTAAGACCATAACCTTATAAAAACCTCCCACATTATACTGGCATTTGTAGCAGCTGGATTTGCCGGGCGGGTCCGGGCAGTCTTATACCACAAACGAGTCTAACCTCATGTCTTTACAATCGTTACGTATTTAATTTATGCCCAAGACCTCTCACATTAGACTGGCATTTGTGGCAGCTGGATTTGCCGGGCGGGTTCGGGCAGTCTTACACCAGAAAAGAGCCTAACCTCGTGTCTTAGACGATTAATTACTCCTAATTAATCATCCCCCAATTTGAATTACTTTTCCTATTCAATTTATCAATCAATTCCAAATTTAACGATGTCCATAATTGACTCAATTATGTCCATCCATTTATGGTATGTAAAATCATACCAATTATCACCACAAATTTATTCTATGCCTTTTAAGGCATTTATGCAAATTCTCAATATTACATCTTTTAATATTATCCCATTACCCCCACGTTGTACGTTTGTTCGTTTAACGTAAAATATACGTTAGACTCGAATAGTCTAACTCATGGAATAAAGAGAAAACATCACAACATACACATAATTAGAACATCGATCTAAACATAGGGGTGAACTTGCATGTGTGAATGATGTTCTACATCTAAAACTTGCATAAACAACATATGTCATGGATCAAAATCTAAAGGTGTGAACTTGTTGAGATAATGGTCACAAACTTGCATAAATCATGTATGTCATAGATCTACATCTAAAGGTGTAAACTTGCATAGGCAATAACCCTAAACTTGCATAGCATGATTCATATCCCAAACTCATATATTTATATAAACTTGCATATGTGATTTATGCATCATAACAATGGTGTAAACTTGCATCTAACATGTAAATTATCATGTAGAATTTAGCATATAACTCTCACATGTCATAGCCTAACTTTAAGATTTGATTCACATAAAAGAGGTGTCATGAAAGTTATACATAATTTGCATATGATCGATGCCTCAATTCTCATCCTAACTTGCATAAATACATATGATTTATCATGTGAACCCAACTAGCATATGAACAATATGATGATTTGATTATATAAAATTACAACATAGATGATAGCATCATAACTTTACATCGTAAATGATAGCATCATAACATAACATTATAGAAATTACAACATAATTCTACAACATAATTCAACATGCAGTCAATAATTCACATCATATCCAAATTATCCGCATCATAACTCAATCCAATTAATTTACTAATTATTTTATTAAAACTATCGAACTCACAACTCAAAGAAGGCCTTGAGTTCTAAATTATGAGTTCTGAAGTTGTATTAGCTCTCCTTTGAAGAAGATTCGTTGTTAAAGTTGAATAGAACTGATTTGATTCGTTGTTCTTTCTCTCTAATTGGCGGCGGCTATTCTGAGTTGCAAGGCGACGGCATGACGGCTAGGAGTTTAATTTTAATTTGATTTTAGGGTTTTAGTCTATAGGTGTTTATATAGGAGAATAGAGTGACTTAGAGCCTTCAGATTAGTCCAGAAGTCATCAGGCCCACCCATCTCGAAGACAGGTCATCCTGCCACTCAGAAGAAGACACATCATCACAGAACACTCCAGAATTCTGTGCTGGATCGGTATGGGAGCACTTGGCAGGTGCGCCAGTGTATTTTTGTACTGGCTCACTTCACAAGTGCGCCAGTGTATTCTGGCATGTTTCCGGTTTTTCTGCCTAACTTCGTTCGTCCATATCTTCTTCATACGGAGTCCGATTTACGCAAACTCGGAATCTATCTCAAGTAGAATTTCGAGACGAACGCAATGGCGTAACCCGTTTCACCTAATTCTTCTCCTAAAAATTAAGTATACTTTAATTTGTTACTTATACGTTCACAGAAAATACGGGGTGTTACACAATATATAAATCTATATATTGATTTTGAACGCACATTTCAATTTACCGGGGCCACAAACGGACTCTAAAAATTCCCAAAAAATATTTTCTATCTTCGTATTGACGATACGGTCCTAACAAAACTAATTTCATCAAATTGTGAGATCGTTGAAAAATGGCCATTTTCTGGTCGATCAAAATTGACAGAAACTGTCGAAACACGTTTTCTTTCGCCACGCTCACATATTGCTTTCAAAAATTATGAATTTTGGAATCTACCAATAATTAGACATTCCGGATCCAAGAAAAGTGGTTTCGTAAAAAATCGAGGTAGTTTGCAAAATTTCCATTTTTAAGGGTTAGAATTCCATAGCGACTATTCTGAATTTTCAACTGGGCATAACATTTGATTCCCGCTATGAAATTTCAATTTTTCGGATTTGTTGGAAAGATATTCTTAAATAGATCCTAAAATTTTCGTTTTGCTAAAATCCGGTTTATTTTGAATCATGTACATTCATTTGAAATTTGAAATCGAATTTTCAAACTACCGCGCCATTTTCAATTCCTTTTATAAATAAAAATAAATATTTATATTCTAACGATGATTCGAATAAATATATACATTCTAATTCTATTCAAAATAAATTTCTCGTCGTTGTTATTTAAAATAAATCATTTTAAATATTCAAAATTCATTAAAATTTCCAAAATAAAATTTTTAAATTGGCTCGGATTTCCAGGTTGTTACAGTAGGCTTAATGTGAGAGGTCTAGTGCATTAATTGTAATTAATGGGAGTGAATGGAATTGAATGAAAAATAATTACAACAGCAAAAGGGAAAGGAATGAACGGGGAACGATAATAACCTATTATAAATGAATTACATTAATGAATTACATTAATGCGAATGAGAATGTAAGAGGTTGTACTTTGTTGTAAACTAAGTAATGGAAGTCTGAAATATGCTGATAAGAATACCGTGTTAAGGCTTGTCCTAGGGACAAGAGGAAATTATAACATAGGTTATAATAAATGGAAAGGAGACTTATGAGTGAACCTTAGTAAAGAGAACTAAGTTAATAAGTAAACGACGATAAGTTGTAGTGACAATGTAAGATGGAATTATGATTAAATAAGAAAGAGTGAGGCAAACTTATGAAATGAAATAAGTTATATTTAATCATAAATGATAATTGACATGTTAGACTGAAAATGTAAATTGAGACATACTTAATTACGTATTAAGTAGAACATGTTATTGTAACCTTGAATCAAATATGAATATAAATGGATTATGGATTACAGACCTTGGATCACAATATAGAGAATAACATGTTGTGGGTTTATTAATAAACTTAAATGGGTCAAGTTATATGATTGAAATTAATAAGCGAGGGGGCCATTCCTTAGAGATGATAACCATGTTCAATGGAAACCCGATGAGGTAAAGCAAGAGCATAAAATAATGTTTAGTAACATATTAAAGTAAGGCAGTTGGACCAGTCCACACGTTTGTGGGTGAATAACCCAATAGGGTAGATCAACGTGGTGTCATAAGGCACGAGGGCAGCGCACGTTCATCTGATTATTCTGTCGACTCCGAAGGACTGTAAGGGGAAGTACGCGGCTTTCTGAGGTACGTAAGGCGCTCTTGGTAGTCCTCTGTGTGGTGGTAGATATTTAGGCTGTGATCTCAGAGGTTGGGTCGGAGCGTAACTATCAGGTGGGTGGGCATTGACTGCAAAAATAGCTTTGCAGTCAGAATGCTATGACGAGGTGACACTAGGGTGATTCGGCGGTAACCTCAATGGGGAGGCAGAGGGTCAGGACCAACAAGGATAGTAGATCGTCAGATGTCCATCATCGGCAGCAAGTGGGATGCGAAATGATTAGAGCCAAACCCAATAGACCATTCAACTTTCACTATCCAAGTACGATGGTTGAGGGGAGACGCCAACTGGATGTTTAGATTGTTTGTTGTTAGGGGCATGTCGCTTAGCTCTTGTAGTCTTTACTTGTTGAGGAAGGGGCCGAGGTGGGGCCGTAGCCACCATGAAAAACAGAACCTAGGAATATCTGTATTTTGGGGCTCTTAAAGGCGGGCAAGTATAGATATCGAAAAGCTCCCGACCGAGTTCCATGTTTCTTGTATCGCCCTGCCACGGAACTCGGTGCACATTAGAGGACGTGTGGTTAAGGCATCGAGCTACAATTGACGATATGTACGGGGGAAAGTCTAGATACATGCATGTCTTCTATGGGTGGTGTATCGTAGACTTGAGGGCATTACTCTGGTATGGAATCTGATTCGATCGAAGATGGTAGTCCATACGCTTACGTAGCATAGCATTGACAGATATATGTGGAACGTAACATTGTTATATAGAGATATGTACATCACTCCGGCGTAGGATGAAGGACTTTGTATATTTCGGTGGTATTATGGTGGAGACCGTGCGGGTTGGGTACCATGGGGTGTGCCTTAATATTGGGGGTAGCTACATATATACTGTATTAGGTTAATCCACTGGGAAGTAAATGGGTACGACATGTGTGTAAGCCTTGAGTGCTGTTAACCCAAGTAACCTAATAAAAAAGAAAATGTGATTGAACAGTATATGTAGAATTATCAAGAGTGTATAGTTTAAATCCAGTCACCAGAACTTGTGTTCTGACCCCCTCCTCATAACATACTTGTAGGTTAGATTTTTGGCAGAGACATAATAGCTTTGGATACTGGTTAGGCAGTATGATTAATGCGGTAAGGCTATAATTTGATTATATTATATTTTATCCATTCCGCTGTGAGATATTTTCTAAGCTCTAACATATTTTGTCTTTGTCTCTTCTACAGGATACCAGAGCAAACCAACACGAGTTTCGATAGATTAGAATTTTGAAAAAAAAAATCGGTCTGTTGGAATTCGAGTTGTTGCATCTAGTATCAGAGCTTAGGTTTAGGATTCCCGTATAAATAGTGAGCGAACGTATTTGTATTTTTTTTTAAAATGTAAATATATATATATATACCTAGATCCATTGTGGAACCCACTAAATAGAAAGAGTATAATATGGTAAGAAATGGGATGTTTGTTTTGTACACTAAAGGAATGAATATGGAAATCTGAGACCGTTAGGTAATTTAGGTGGAGAGTGTACAATGTACTTTGTATGGAAGGAAGGTGAATCGCATATGATTAGTATTTTGGGTTAGTGGGTTCGGCAGTAAAACCTTATAAATTGGAAAAGGTTAAAAGAGAAAAATGGATTAGGAATATATATAGTTGAGAGAATTGGCCTTGGGGGGTGTCTAGGAAAGCCTAGAAAATTGGAATCCCGTTTTGAGTCTAACCCTATTGTTAACTTTTACGAACTTGAAATTGTAAAAGTTTTGGGAAAATGGTTTATGGTGTTTTCAAGTTTTAATCTTAAAAGTTATAATTTTAAATATGTAAAGTATACATATTTAGTTTTAAAGTAAAATGGGGTATATTTTGTAAATAGTGATTTCTCGCGAAAAACTTGTCTAAAGTAAATTTCTCTTAGTAAAAGGTGCATATTATAGAGTATGTATAGCTCGCTAGTTTTCTTGTTATATTGCATGAAAGGATCTAAAAGCAAAACTTAGAAATTATTGCATTTTTTTAAAATTCTCAATAAAGAAAGTTTTGAAATCTCTATTCTTTTGACAATCATTTTTGATAAATTGTTTTACACTACTACAAAACAAGTCTGTTGCCTTGCCTCATTTGCTTCCGTTGTGCTCAAAACCGAAGCAAATATTATCATCTGCTTCGGTTGGGAGCACAACAGAAGCAAATGCACCAAAGCGAATAGTGTTATTTGCTTCGGATGTGCTCACAACCAAAGCGAATAGTATCATTTTCTTCCGTTGTGCTAACATCTGAAGCAAATGCAACAAAATAAATAGTGTTATTTGCTTTAGATATAGTATCAGTTGCTTTCGTTGTGCTAACATCTGAAGTAAATGCACCGAAGCAAGTAATTTTATTTGTATCAGTTCTTTATTAACCAAAGAAAATGCATCGAACTAAATAATATTATTTTCTTCATTTCTTAAGAATAGATTCAAATTCATTATGCCATTAAATAATTTATTCAAATTAAGGAGTAGCAACAAGCAATTCTAAATTATTGACAATTATAATTAATCAATAACTACTGTTTTCATCTAACATATATTATAGTTAATATACCCAGTTAATTATAGTTTATGTTTATTAATTACATTTAATAACTAATAAATATAATTAATAATCAATATTAAATAATTGATATTGAATAATTAATAATAAGTACTAAGTAACTAATATTTGACATTTAATATTCAATATTTAATAATTGGTAAGTAATGTTTAATATTCAATAATAAGTTTTTAGTAATTATCAATTAATAATTATTGTTAAATAATTAATTCTCAAAATTAGGATATTTAGTCATTATTAAATAATTAATTTTCAATAATTATGTAATAATTAATAGTAATAACTTGTATTAAAATTTAAAACTTATGAAGTGATATTTATTATGTATTAATTGATTTTAACTAATTGTTAATTACTAATGACAATTTAAAAATTAGTAATTTATAAGTGGAAACTTTTAAATGTACTTAACTTTAATTTACCACCAACGATTGTCAATAAATCATTTATAATAATTAATTATTATCTATTTCTTTTTACATTTAATTATTTATTATAATTAACAATTAATAATTAGTAAATTACAACAAGAATTTATTAATTACATTTAATAATTAATAAATAACTTATTACATAATTAATATCAAATAATAAATATCAAGTAATTAATAATTAATATTCAATTATAATTAAGAAGTTATACATAATAACTAATAATTAATATATAAGAAGTGATAATTAATATTTACTACTAAATGAATAACAATAGGAAATAAAAATACAATAAAATTTAAAGTTTTCTATAATAAATTTAAAACAATTCATAAAATTAAAAAAAGTTCATATAGTTCCAAACTAAAAGAAAAATAGAACTTTTAGAAAATTTAAAATTTTATTATATTTAATAAGTTATGTACAATAATTTATTAAAGTTAATTATGTGAATTATTTGGTTGTTAGTTATGTGAATTATTGTAATATGTAATAGTTAATTAATATAATTAATAAGCTAGAAGTAAATAGATAATAATCGGTGAATATATTTGGCTATTAGTTGATAATCAATATTTTTTATTATTAATAAACTAGAATTAAAGTTTATAAATCAGAATTAAAATAAAATATAAACCATAATGAAAAACTGTTAATATGCTAAAAACTCTAATAATAAATAAATAATAGTCAGTGAACTTTGAACATTTTGAGATATACGTAGGAAGCATGTGAATGCGCGGCTCAATTTAGATCCCGTAATAGAACTCTTACCCGATATATAACCGCCCGATCCATTTCGCATAACACTCAACCCTACTAGCAGCCACCATATTCATCTTTGTTAAATCCTCAACTATTAGCCATGGCGGAATCACTAAAGTAGTGATGCGCGGATTAGTTGTTTCCAGTCAATCTCACTTGCGGATCAACATGGCCATGGACACGAAGTTCCCTGGCATCATGCTTCGCTCCACTAGATCCTTTGCTTATCGCAATCTAGACCCCTAATCTAAACCATGGCTTCGCGCTCAAGTTCCAATCCTGAGATTCTAACCCTTCTTCTGACCAGTTCGATCGATTTATTCTAAGTTTCCAAGATCAATTTGAGAGGAATATTGAGTATCACTACAAAAATATCGCCTTTCCATAGCAAAAATGTATAGCGTTTCCTTGTATCCAGTTTGGAACGCTATTCACGGTAGGGTCCTCAACGCTATTCGATCTCTCACAACGCTATTCGATAAAAGGCGGAAATCCAAAATTTGGGCGGTAAGAAAAATTAGCATATAATGGTTTGTCATCCTTCTCCACGAATTATCTAATTATCTCAACTAAGAAACGGTCAAACGTTGCCATCATCACCTCCCCAAATCGATAACATTCACTCCACAGATCTCGATCTCGTGTAACCCTAATCGCCATCATCGAAGCCGATCGGTGCCCTAATCCCTCTTTCGAGCGGTTAGTCCCAATACATAAACGCAGCTGGCATTTCAAGTACCTAGCTACGCCTCTCATATTCAAACAACCGTGAGGTATTACTTTATGTTTTTCATATAATTTGATTATTATTTTTGTGTGAACAACTTGTTTGCTGGCAACGATTAGAAATGGTTGATTTTTATTTTTATGCTTGTTTTTATTTTGTGATTGGTACATGTTGAGGATCAGATACATGAATGTATACTACCTCAATCATTATTTAAGGATTCAAGAGCATAAGAAGTTGATGTTTTGATCAGATATATGATTGGTACATGTTTATGTGGCAAGGCAGACGAGAAGATCGCAAAGAGAAACTTTTTTTTTACAAATATAGTTACATAATCTGTTATAATTAGAAGAATTCATATAACAAACTGGGAATTTTTATTTCACAGCAACATCGAAAAGTTTTTAAAGAGAGTCTAGTAGTTGAAATTAAATAAAAGAGTTTGTTGTTGATCATCAAACCATTCAAAAATGAGTATAAACAAAACCTTGGATATACAATGTTAAGCAGTAGCATCCTGCATTATATTTAATGACCTCAAGATAGATCTTCCGTGTTTTCTCATCACAATTATTGTACCATTTTAACCTATTTTGCATTCATTAACTAGTTTCACTAATTGTGGGGCATCCAAGATGACATGTAAACAATAGACACTTAATGTTGAAGACACAAAGGGTGAATAGATATCTGCATTTAAAGTCAATATCCTTAACTACTTAATCCTGACAAATACTAATCTAACCCCTCTTCCTAAATCCAAAATAGCAAAATGATGGATGGTTGTAATCTGCATGTACTTCATAAACTTCATGCAACTGGATCGTTATGTATGCCTTGTGTTAAGTAGCCACAACTTGGATAATTGACAAAGATAATTTGTTGACACATGACACGATTAACTTCACCTTATTGACATCTTAATGATTTATCACTGTAATAAGCCTTGTGTATTGCCACTGAAATAAGAAGAGAAATACTGATCAACCATAATTAATACTATTAATTTGGACTTGAAACTTGTAAATTGCAATAGTGTGACTCATACTTTAGCTGAATCTGAATTACCATCACCTCCGCTGAGATTACAGATCAAAGATCTAATCTACACCTAAGATCTTATCTAAACCATCTAAAAGAGGAAGTGTTGTTAAGGTCTGTGAGGGTCTAGGGGCAAACAACATGGATCCAAGTACTTAAACATAGATTTTTTTCATAAAACTGAAGGTTAAAGAACCGTTTGCTTATATTTTAATCTTTGTGGTTTGAATTTATCACTATATGACTACGGGGAGATGATAGAGAGGATAAATTACTTTTCTTGTTTCTTAAAATTTTCCAAAACACGAAAAATATGATAAATTTATTTGCTACTTTACATGATAGTTTCAATTTCCAAATTGATTCTTTTCCACAAATACATATACCATATGAATTTCTATTTGGATGGAACATAAAAACTAAAAAGGCCGAAACAACCAAACTGAACTGTTTTGAGAATTTGGGGTGGGTAACTTTGGGGAGGGTGCTGTCTCTATTTTGTAAAGGTGCAGCCCAATGAAATTGATGGACCAAACTATCTAACAGGCAAATTTAAAGGATGCCATGGTCCCAGAGCCCATCCTATTTCATTGGACAGAGAAAATACAGCTACGAAGAATTGCCACAACTAAACCATTAATTATTAAATAAATGGAGTGAATGAAAATTATGAACGATTTAAATGAAAAATAAATGAGGTTATTAAGGAAACTTGATGAAAACCAAATGGAATCAAGAGAATGGAATCAAGAGAACTGAGAATAAAAGTTCAAGTGATTAACAACCAATATAGATGAATACTTAATTAGGTTGCAGAATTGGAAGTAAATGAAAAAGAGGTAATGAAAACTATAGGAATTTAAAAAGAATATGTACAAGAATTTAACTACAAATGTGATACTAAGCAAGTGGAACTAAAACTGGAAACTAGTATAATCGTATAACGGTAGGAAGACCGACTTTTTAATGCTACAAGATAAAAAAATTATTTTGCTCATGCTTTTTAATTCTTTAAAACTACACATGAATCACAGTATATAGAAGAAAAATTACATACATTATTAAAAACTTAAAATAATTATTTTAAGCAATCATGCAAACCCAAAAATTTAATAAACAAATAAATATTCATGAAAAATGTCGTATTTAATTAGTGTAATTTATCAATTACATATGAAGGATTTTAAAGCAAAAAAGGTGTACGTTTTCTATTTGAAAAATTGCTATCTAATTCAAACATTTCATAACTATGGGCAAAACTAGATTTATCTACAAAATTACATCTATAATTCACTATTGAAATTTTAAATTTAAATTAAGGTGAATCTAATAGACAAATCAGTTTGGGTTTGCAGTTGTTATATGTATTATAACATGTCAAACATGGAACGTTGGCCTAATTGTTTATAAAATGATGGTAGTACGCCAAAAATTTCAAAAAAATAAAGAAGTTGAAGATTCACATAAAAACTAACAATATTCAAGAAAAAATAGTGTGGATATTAATTAATAACGTCCACGCGTAGATTATAATGTCATACAGAATTATTTGGATATAAAAAATATTTCCTTTTGCTAGCTCATTAGGTAATCTTGAATTCATATTGAAAATTTGATGTACGTAAAATCATGTGAAAACATTAAATTTGATTGACTTCATGAAAATTATCTACTTAATATGATTGCTATTGATTTCATATTGAAAACTATCTACCAAAACATAACGGATGGAAATATATAATGTATATATAGTGGTATATTTGGATTCTCATTAATGCTCATAAATAAATGCATAAACAGGCCAAAAACAGAAGGTGTAACTGGAGTATTTCATATGCTTTGTTATATTTTTCTAAATCTAATTTAGGGAACATTACGTTGTAGTTGGATGATTAGAAAATACGTTCAAAAAATGCTAAAAAAAGGAAATACAATATTGACAACCAATGATACCATACGTTAATGGCAAAAGGAAATTATCTACTTTATGAAAACTATCTACCAAACTTGAATTCATATTGAAAATTTGATGTATGTATAATCATGTGAAAACATTAAATTTGATTGACTTCGTGAAAATTATCTACTTAATATGATTGATATTGATTTCATATTGAAAATTATCTACTTTATGAAAACTATCTACCAAAACATAACGAAAGGAAATACATAATTTATATACAATGGTATATTTGGATTCGCATTAATGCTCATAAATAAATGCATAAATAGGCCAAAAACAGAAGGTGTAACTGGAATATTTCATAGTCATATTGAAAATTTGTTACGATACGCGTCTTAGTAATAACAAAATAAAAAAATTCTTAAAAACAAAAAGAAATTAACAAAATAAAAATTGAACCAAGTTGTTTCGTTGCTCATTCTACCGTACAATATGTTGCTTCAAAATTAGTTCTTAAAGAAAAAGCCGTGATTTATGAAAGAAATAATTGCATATTTCTTCATCTATAATGCAACAAAATATTGAAAATGGGTGGTTAGGATATGGGGTAAAAAAGGGAATTAATAATGAGTTGAATAAATATAGAAACAATCAACAAATTTCTCATAATTCAAAATTAAGTTTCCAATAATTCCAACAATTCTATTTTTCGTTTGTAATTAATGCATAAGTCATGATTATTCAATAAACATTATAATTAATGCTATCTTAAGTCATGATTATTCAATAGACATTGTAATTAATGCATCTGACATTATAATTAATGCATCGTTCGAAGGAGGACAAAATGGGTATTGTTAAAAAGCTTCAGACGCACGGAAGTTATCGAAGGCTCAGTAGAATTAAGAAAAACCGACAAAGTCGGTTTGATAAAATGGCATTGAATTGATAATTAAATATTTGAATTATTTCAAATTTTTTCACACTTTTACATGGCCAAACACCCATATTTATACATATATTTAAATGCTAGAATTGAATGGTTTCTTTACTTGTACCTAATAATTAATTATTTCTTTGAGTTTTAGAACCTTTTTTTATTTTGCTTACATATTGAATGATTTCAAACACATTAACAGATATATTAGTATACCGAACTGATATGCTAGTGTGTATTTCACTATTTTGTTAATGTAAGAAATGGCGAAGAAGACGAAGATTAGTCGCAAACAAAAACAAGCCTAGGACCCCATGAAGAATTTGAAGCAAATAATGAACCCAATGAGCAACCTGAAATTAATATGCAACATGGAGTGAATTAACAAACCCATGAGCATCATGAAGCAAATTTAGAAACCAACAAGGAAGGAACTAAAGCATGTAGAGAAATGCGATGCAATCTGAATTAAATATTGAAACCAATGAGTTTGAAACTGAAAATAATTTAGTGGAAAACGAGACTGATATTCAACTACATGAAAAGCTGGTCGGAAAAAAAAACGAGAGGTCATACTAGAATGAAAAGACTTCCGTCAGATTGTGTATCTCGGATTACCGTTGAATTCAACGAAAATGCGCTATACCAATAGGAGAAATCTATCAAATTGTCTTCTTACTTAGGACCGCTCATACGGGAGTATGTTCCAGTCACAATTGGTGATTGGCGGTCAATTGACGATGATTTAAAGTTTGTGTTGTGGTGTTCCATTCAGGTATCATTTTCATATGATTTTCTTGCACATTATGCCAATATATGCAATATTTCATTCACAAATTCATATATCTCACATGTGCATCAAACTGTAAATATTACTATCAAAATATTTAACTGAGATAATGTAACTGACGTAAAAAAAACTCTTTGAGTAGGATCCATTCTAGCATGGCTTATTCAACAATTACAGTGAACCTCGCTTTTTGATATAGAAAATATTTATAAATTGAAAACAGTTCTGTATTGCTAGTTGAAAATATTCTCTATTTTTCAATCTCCCTAGCATTTGAGGTCATCTGGACTGTTGATTATATAACTTTGGATCTCCCTCGGTAGCAAAATATCCATGTGATATGATAGTATAGACCATTATAGCACTCCCTAGCATTTCTGTTAGTTCATTGCTGTGAATATTGATTATATTGTCCAGATGTTCAAGCTAATCAGCCTCAATATAACACATTTCATTGTCCCTATAACAGTGTAATTTAAACAGCGTTATTCATGCATGATTCATCATGTTGTAAGAAAAACTGAATAACCAACTTTTTAGTTGGCCGGTGAAAACATGGTTTGTACCACCATTTGATATTTTCTTCATGTTTTGTCCCATTGGTTGAAACTGGTACTGTACAGGTTCTTTTTTTTTTAAGTGTCAATAGTAATGCTTAATTTTCAGTGGTTCAAGTTATCTTTGTTTTAAAATGCAGTATATTTGTTATTTGTTTTATGAAAACGACCAAACTGATTGAAAAAGAAAATCATACCATTGGTAACAACAGGTTTCTTCATACGGCCACGACGACCACATTTTGAGCATACCTCTATAGGTTGTATTTGCATATTATGAATTCATAAAATTTATCTTTAGGTCTACTAGCACATATTTGAGATATAGGGTCCACGCTTTTCAAAGAGCCCATAGCAGCAATACTTGACTTAGTTTCTGAATGTCCCATTTTATGGAATACAGGGTCGCACTGATGCATTGCTTATTCATACTTCATTCTTCATCTCAGCCAATTATTCATACTCGTGCCCCTGATGCGTTATTTATTTTTGTTCATTATGCCATTTTGCCTTGAAATGGGTACACATGCAGGCTTATTCTTCAATTTAGTACCTTGCATGCATGTCCTATGTAGCGATGCCATGAAAATAAAATTAGCATTGTTTTAGTGTGATGCTAAGAGCCCCCCGATTTGTGCTTGGGGCTCCCACCGCAACCTCCGAATGTCTTTTTTATTTATTTTTGCCATGTTCGACGTACAACGTTGTTTGGTCGGCGGTTCCGTGTGGGAGCCCTTAGCACAAAATACAGTGCCCTTAGCACCGCACTTGTTTTATAGAATGCACCATACACCTATATGTCATATAGCTACACCCTTACTTTTACTATTATTATTTTACTGGCATCTCCCTGTTGCCTAGAATGAAACATGGAATGTTGCGTTATTTAGATTTATGCTTTGATGACAATCATTAATAATTTCATATCAACACACGGGCTGTTGCATGAAATTGGCATATCATTTTATATTTGTGCTTTATGGCCTAGCAAGCACGTGGTTGTGTAACAATGTCAGTGAAGTGATGGATTTGTAGCAGGTTTGATGGTAGAGGTTAAACGAATGAAGTCAGGAGAAGATTTGTGTATGACAGTGGGAAGAAGTCAAAAGAGCGTAGAAATAGTGATGTAGTGCACAAAGATGCACAGAAATGAATACAACTTAAAAGCCGTGAATAATGTAAATAGGAAAGTTTAAAATTGTACCAGAGAAATGAAATGAAATGGAATGTTTAATCAAATGAGATGTGATGTTTTCTTTTATTTGAAAATTGGTTGAAACTAAAACAAAGTGAAAGCACAGCCGAAAGTTGGTTGAAAAACAGAATTGAAATAAAAGGGTGGTTGAAAGCACTGAAACAGTGGAAGAAAGCACAAAAACAGTAATAGTTTTTTCCCTTTTTTTTGTTGTGATTTTTTGGTTTGACAAAAACAAATGAACAATCTGTGAAATGAAAACAAGAGCAATATGCAATGGAACCAGACTCCAAAGGAAATGCAATACGCACAATGAGTTGAAAAATAGAACTGTTCTATTTTTCATGATAAATAACACAAAAATAAAACAAAAAAAAGGAAAAATAATGCGAAGAGTTTGCAAAATAATCTGAATAGTTCTGCATTGCTACCGAAGGAGATCCAAAGTTATACAATACAGTGAGCAACCTTTTCAATATAAATCTAATGTATGAACAAGGGCGGATCCAGGAATTAACAGAGGGGTGGGCTGATTTACAGTTTGCCTAATTTACAGTTTGACAACAATAAATTTAAAATTTTGTAATTGAGTAAATAACAATTGTTGGATAATGATGTCTATTTAAATTTAATATGACAACAATTAATATCATATTTCTGCTATAATATCATTTAAAATTTCTTTACAATATCCATTGCATTTCAAATTTATTTAGCAATGCAGTGAACAGGGAGAAGTTGACCTAACCAGAGCACTACCAGGCTGCTTATAGACATTTTGTTGAATATTATGCCTGCATGTTTCATTAGCGCAAACCTCCACTAAGGTCAACTCCAACAAAGCATAGGATATCCAAAAAATACCTGAAATCAGACCTTGTTGAACAAACTTCCGGGTGTTTTTTGTTTTTCCATCCACGTCCGTTCCCTAAAAATCTGCTGTGTAGTTTAATTTGAGCAATTTCGATTTGTAATTTTCTTCACTCTTCCGTGTGTTTTTCCATCCAGGTAATTTTTTTTTCTTTTTCTGTTAGCTTTCTTCTTTTCTTCACTCTTCCAGCTTTCTTCTTTTCTTCACGTATTTGTCCATCCAGGTAATTTGAGCAATTTCGATTTGGATGAAGCGACTTCTCCATTATTTAATTTGAGCAATCGCATGCTGCAAGTTTTCTTCTTTTCTTCACGCTTGCTTTACCAACAACAGCGGCGACTTCTCCTTAGATCTAGTCGAAAATGAAGAGTTCGCAACATTATAGCGAAGCGAATTTTGCATAGAAGAGAAAGAGAGGGGAGAAGAGGAGGTCAAAGCAAAAAGGAAGAAGAGTTCCTGACCCTGGGCTGCAGCCCAGGCCCGCCCAGGGCTGGATCCGCCATTGTGTATGAAAAAAGCTTGTAGTTAACTAATTGAAGAAGCAATGGTTTAGAGATCTTAATTTTGCACCTTAACAGAAATTCGATCCTAGCTATCTGGCTGTATTGAATTAATGAATTGCTTATTGAACTATCGCTTTCCGGCTGTATTTATAAATTCCTTTTGTTTTCATGCTTCCCTTGAGATTAAGCTTGCTTCCTCCAGTATAATTAATAGTCTTGATAAAGATGGGTTGCCTTCTTCTCAATGGCGGATCCAGCCCTGGGCGGGCCTGGGCTGCAGCCCAGGGTCAGGAACTCTTCTTCCTTTTTGCTTTGACCTCCTCTTCTCCCCTCTCTTTCTCTTCTATGCAAAATTCGCTTCGCTATAATGTTGCGAACTCTTCATTTTCGACTAGATCTAAGGAGAAGTCGCCGCTGTTGTTGGTAAAGCAAGCGTGAAGAAAAGAAGAAAACTTGCAGCATGCGATTGCTCAAATTAAATAATGGAGAAGTCGCTTCATCCAAATCGAAATTGCTCAAATTACCTGGATGGACAAATACGTGAAGAAAAGAAGAAAGCTGGAAGAGTGAAGAAAAGAAGAAAGCTAACAGAAAAAGAAAAAAAAATTACCTGGATGGAAAAACACACGGAAGAGTGAAGAAAATTACAAATCGAAATTGCTCAAATTAAACTACACAGCAGATTTTTAGGGAACGGACGTGGATGGAAAAACAAAAAACACCCGGAAGTTTGTTCAACAAGGTCTGATTTCAGGTATTTTTTGGATATCCTATGCTTTGTTGGAGTTGACCTTAGTGGAGGTTTGCGCTAATGAAACAAGCAGGCATAATATTCAACAAAATGTCTATAAGCAGCCTGGTAGTGCTCTGGTTAGGTCAACTTCTCCCTGTTCACTGCATTGCTAAATAAATTTGAAATGCAATGGATATTGTAAAGAAATTTTAAATGATATTATAGCAGAAATATGATATTAATTGTTGTCATGTTAAATTTAAATAGACATCATTATCCAACAATTGTTATTTACTCAATTACAAAATTTTAAATTTATTGTTGTCAAACTGTAAATTAGGCAAGCTGTAAATCAGCCCACCCCTCTGTTAATTCCTGGATCCGCCCTTGCTTCTTCTACTTCTAAAGATATCAACGACAATATTATTGAGTTATTATTTTGTTAAGGAACTGAAAACAGTCAAAGTGATCATTTTTTTATAGATATAAAATTTTAAGATGTACACACATACGACGTTCCACCATTTTTATATAGGTAACCAGCGTTAAAATTTGTTAGCTGATCGAAAGGAAAAAAATCGTCATAATAGTAAGTTTTGAACTCCTGCATTCTTTTTTGTTCACTGCTCTTATGTCTTTCAGTTGAATATATCTAATCATAGCAGTTTAAATGTGTTTGAGTTTCGTGTTGACTTTGAGACTGGAAGTTGAATTTGCAATCAACATTGTCCCATCCATACGTATACAAAATTTTAGGAGGAAACGGAAACCTATAATTTTAGTGAGGAAAACAAGGAATTTGCAATCCAACAAATTAAAAAAATTCCACGTACATGTACATAGTGTGCCAACTTCACTAGATATCGATAATTTGCATAACGTCAGTAATTTATGTTAATAGGTTCTGTTAAAAAGATTTTTTTTTCTTATTTTGCATCTGCATGCGGACTGAGAATACTTTCAAAGAGCCAAGGCAAGGAGGTTATTTTGAATTCATTCTTTAAGACATAAGAATGGACTATATATAAATGTGTCTTGCAAAACATAGGAATAAATTTGAAACGGACAGAAAAAGGCTAGTAATTTCACCTTTATAAGCGTAATTGGTGTTAGCAGCCACTGATCAATTAAGTTTACATGTTATATTCCGGCTTGCATGTCCTGCTTTCACATTAACATTGCTAAAACACAAAGAACCAACAGATTTTGCAGAAACCAACTTATAGATACGTCCAGCAGCACATACAGTAGGATATACACAAGAATAGATAAATAAAAATTGGCTCCAATATTTACAATTATATTAGTACAATTTTTTTTTCATGGATGCCTTCCTTGGTATAATCATAATCACCATCTCCAAGCTTTTTCTGTGTAATTCAAACTTTAAAGCACAATATATTAATCTAAGATTTTGGAGGTACATCCTAGTGAGTGTATAGTAATTGAGGGTGCTCTTGCTTGGACAAGATTTTGCATAATGTTGAACCGTGGTCATTAGTGGAGTGACTAAGTGATTGCAAACACAAGAAGAAACGTGGACAAGAGTTCCAAATTGTCCCTTCCCTTCAGATTTATCAGTAGTAGCAAGGATTTGAGGTGTCCTTGTCCATTGCCATAATTTCTTTTACTTCCGGCTTAGATATTTTTCTAGGCATAGTGGTGAGAGGCTTTTATTGAGTTACTCAGAGGTTGTACTCGCCTAAACATCCGAGGAGTCGGGGAGCTCCTTCGTCTAATTGCGAATCCGGTTCGCTTGCACACAGGTGTTGAAAAATTAAACTTGACTTTGGGCTATTAGTTTGGGTTATTGGTTTGGGCTACAAATAAAGAAGAAGAGCTAAAGAGAAATCTAAAGCATGAGAAACATCTAGATATATGTTGATGTGGAAGGAGCCTAGAATTATCCTTTTTCATGTTGTAATAAAATAATTAGTATCTAGAGTAATCTATTCTTTAATTATGTATAAAAGGGCCTAGATATTTTGTAGGAGAGTTATAGAAAACTCTAGAGAAAAGCTATGTACCGTAGGATTAAAAACATCTCAACCATTCATTTGAGATGTGAACTAGTATAAATAGGAGAGGTATGTCTCATTTGTAAGCAAGCAAAAAATTTGTAAGAAAAGTTTAAGTTTGTAATAAAGTATCACTTCCTCTTTTGCAAACAATCTCTCGTTTTCACTTGCTATCCAATTCAACATCAATTTGAGAATTTTGCTAACATTGGTATCGAAGCTATAAAAATTTCTAACATTGGTATCGGAGCCAGGTTCAATAATCAACGAAGATGGCACAAATTCCGTTATTGAAGAAAGATAATTATGGCACTTGGAGCATCCGCATAAAGAAGCAGCTTGAACCGCAAGGCTTCTGGGATATCGTAGAAAACGGGTATGAAGAACCCGCCGATGTCACCACTTTATCCCAAATTAAAAGGGATAAATTGAAGAGTTTGAAGAAGACAGACTTACAAGCATTAGTCATCATTCATCAAGGCTTGGATGATGATATGTTCGGAAAGATAACGGATGCAACTACGAGCAAGGAAGCATGGGAGATCTTGGAGAACGACTTCATTGGAATTACTAAAATGAAGAAAATTCGATTTCAAAATCTGCAATGTAAGTTTGAATCTTTACATATGGAATCTTCAGAATTGATTGATGATTACTTTTTTTTAATAAATAGTTCAGCATGCCATAAATAAAACAGGTTTTCTAATGAACTCACAGACGAAGCATTAAAAGCAAAAGTAACACATGTGATTAAGACCAAAGAAACTACTTAAAGCATAATGATCCAACTCAAACAGATATGGACTTCCAAAAAGCAAAACCTAATAACTTCTCCAACACAAGTAAAAATCCTTAACGGTAGGACTTCTGGAACCTCGCATGAGCACCACGACCACCAAACTTCTTTGGCTCATATCATCTAGGATCAGCAACAAGTAAGGTACGATCATAACCAATAAGGATATCCTTGATCTCTTTCTTCTGCTGTTCATCCACAAACTTCTGGTAGTATGCTACGAGCGCCTTGGCAATGTTCTGTCTGATGGCACAGATTTGACTGGTGTGACCACCACCCTTAACGCGGACACGCATGTCGACGCCAACGAAGCGATTTCGGCCCAGGAGAAGGATGAGCTAGAATGCCTTGTATCGCAGGATTTCAGGTTTGATAAGCTCAATTGGAGCTCCATTAACCTTGATCAACCCACGACCGGCTTTGCAGTGGGTGATGGCCACCGCGTTCTTTTTTACGGCCGAAGCACTGGACGGAATTTGTCGGAGCAGTCACCATGTCTTTCCCTAAGGCTAGGTTTTGTAGCGCGAGCGATGTGGCAGCTGATTTAGGGTTTCGAGAGTACGAAGACGGCAGCTAGAGTTCCAAATTGTCCCTTCCCTTCAGATTTATCAGTAGTAGCAAGTTGCGGATTTGAGGTGTCCTTGTCCATTGCCATAATTTCTTTTACTTCCGGCTTAGATATTTTTCTAGGCATAGTGGTGAGAGGCTTTTATTGAGTTACTCAGAGGTTGTACTCGCCTAAACATCCGAGGAGTCGGGGAGCTCCTTCGTCTAATTGCGAATCCGGTTCGCTTGCACACAGATGTTGAAAAATTAAACTTGACTTTGGGCTATTAGTTTGGATTATTGGTTTGGGCTACAAATAAAGAAGAAGAGCTAAAGAGAAATCTAAAGCATGAGAAATATCTAGATATATGTTGATGTGGAAGGAGCCTAGAATTATCCTTTTTCATGTTGTAATAAAATAATTAGTTTCTAAAGTTTTCTACTCTTTAATTATGTATAAAAGGGCCTAGATATTTTGTAGGAGAGTTATAGAAAACTCTAGAGAAAAGCTATGTACCGTAGGATTAAAAACATCTCAACCATTCATTTGAGATGTAAACTAGTATAAATAGGAGAGGTATGTCTCATTTGTAAGCAAACAAAAAATTTGTAAGCAAAGTTTAAGTTTGTAATAAAGTATCACTTCCTCTTTTGCAAACAATCTCTCATTTTCACTTGCTATCCAATTCAACATCAATTTGAGAATTTTGCTAACATTGGTATCGGAGCTATAAAAATTTCTAACATTGGTATCGGAGCTAGGTTCAATAATCAACGAAGATGGCACAAATTCCGTTATTGAAGAAAGATAATTATGGCACTTGGAGCATCCGCATAAAGAAGCTGCTTGAATCGCAAGGCTTGTGGGATATCGTAGAAAACGGGTATGAAGAACCCGCCGATGTCACCACTTTATCCTAAATTAAAAGGGATAAATTGAAGAGTTTGAAGAAGACAAACTTACAAGCATTAGTCATCATTCATCAAGGCTTGGATGATGATATGTTCGGAAAGATAACGGATGCAACTACGAGCAAGGAAGTATGGGAGATCTTGGAGAACGACTTCATTGGAATTACTAAAATGAAGAAAATTCGATTTCAAAATCTGCAATGTAAGTTTGAATCTTTACATATCGAATCTTCAGAATTGATTGATGATTATTTTTCTCGAGCTTTTTCTCTTGTAAATCAATTGAAAAAATGGAAGATTCTAGAGTTATTGAGAAAATTTTAGGATCTTTAGATTCCAAATTTGACAACATAGTTGTTGAAATTGGAGATTCTAAAGATATAAAATGCATGAACATTGGTCAACTTTTGGATATTCTTCAAGTTTTTGAAGAAAGATTAAACAGAAAAGTTGAAGAGAAAACCAATTACGTTGAAGAAAGATGTATTGAAGATGGTACGTTGCTACTAGCTCACGAAGAAAATGAAGAAGAGGAAAATGAGAAAAATAGCATTAAGGAAAAATTCACGGAGCATCTAAGAATGTGAAGCGGGACATAAATAAAGTTTGCAAGGATGTTGATAAAGCATCCGCTGGAGAAAATATAAAGAGCACAGAAGAAAAAGGTGTATCTAAAGGCGTAATTGTTGAAGAAGAAATCAAAGAAGCAAAAAGGAAGGGTAATGAAAGCAATCTAAAATGCGAGGATGTTGCTGACATGCGAAAAGAAGAAAAAATAGATATTGAAGAAGGAATTGGTACTGAAAATGCGAAGAAAGCTGACAAGACAGAGGAGGAAAGAACTGAGAAAGAATTGCAAAATGATGTTGATGAAAGCAAAAGGAAAGTGGATGAAAACAAAAAGAAAGTGAAAGAGTCCAATTATGAATTTTATGAAGAAAAGAACAAAATGGTGAGCAAAGAATATAGCTTCATATTTCAGAGAACTTTATTTTCCAACCAATATTTTCTAAAATGTCATGCAAAATTCATATTTGGGAAGTATGCAAAGAAATTGGATGGATAGAAAATTGTAAGAGTGAAATTATGAAAGAATGGAAAGATGACATATATGACTCATTCAAAGTTTATGACACCGGAACAAGATGGAAGCTAGAGCACACACTTTTTGGAATGTCTTGTGCGAATGAAGGAGGACAAAATGAATGGAGCACCGTTGAAGAAATTGCATCGAAGATCTTCATATTGGGAAAGAGGAAGAAACGAAAAAAAGAAAATTTGGATAATTTCTTTACTCCTGTCAAGGCACGTAAAATATAAAGAATAAAAATGTTGCATTAATATGCAAAGTCAAGTTTACGGGGGAATGTTGAAAAATTAAACTTGACTTTGGGCTATTAATTTGGGTTATTGGTTTGGGCTACAAATAAAGAAGAAGAGCTAAAGAGAAATCTAGAGCATGAGAAATATCTAGATACATGTTGATGTGGAAGGAGCCTAGAATTATCATTTTTCATGTTGTAATAAAATAATTAGTATCTAGAGTTTTCTACTCTTTAATTATGTATAAAAGGGCCTAGATATTTTGTATGAGAGTTATAGAAAACTCTAGAGAAAAGCTATGTACCGCAGGATTAAAAACATCTCAACCATTCATTTGAGATGTGAACTAGTATAAATAGGAGAGGTATGTCTCATTTGTAAGCAAGCAAAAAAATTGTAAGTAAAGTTTAAGTTTGTAATAAAGTATCACTTCCTCTTTTGCAAACAATCTCTCATTTTCACTTGCTATCCAATTCAACATCAATTTGAGAATTTTGCTAACATTGGTATCGGAGCTATAAAAATTTCTAACATTGGTATCGGAGCCAGGTTCAATAATCAACGAAGATGGCACAAATTCCGTTATTGAAGAAAGATAATTATGGCACTTGGAGCATCCGCATAAAGAAGCTGCTTGAATCGAAAGGCTTGTGGGATATCGTAGAAAACGGGTATGATGAACCCGCCGATGTCACCACTTTATCCCAAATTAAAAGGGATAAATTGAAGAGTTTGAAGAAGACAGACTTACAAGCATGAGTCATCATTCATCAAGGCTTGGATGATGATATGTTCGGAAAGATAACGGATGCAACTACGAGCAAGGAAGCATGGGAGATCTTGGAGAACGACTTCATTGGAATTACTAAAATGAAGAAAATTCGATTTCAAAATCTGCAATGTAAATTTGAATCTTTACATATGGAATCTTCAGAATTGATTGATGATTACTTTTTTTTTTTAATAAATAGTTCAGCATGCCATAAATAAAACAGGTTTTCTAATGAACTCACAGACGAAGCATTAAAAGCAAAAGTAACACATGTGATTAAGACCAAAGAAACTACTTAAAGCATAATGATCTAACTCAAACAGATATGGACTTCCAAAAAGCAAAACCTGATAACTTCTCCAACACAAGTAAAAATCCTTAACGGTAGGACTTCTGGAACCTCGCACGAGCACCACGACCACCAAACTTCTTTGGCTCATATCGTCTAGGATCAGCAACAAGTAAGGTACGATCATAACCAATAAGGATATCCTTGATCTCTTTCTTCTGCTGTTCATCCACAAACTTCTGGTAGTATGCTACGAGCGCCTTGGTAATGCTCTGTCTGATGGCATAGATTTGACTGGTGTGACCACCACCCTTAACGCGGACACGCATGTCGACGCCAGCGAAGCGGTTTCGACCCAGGAGAAGAATGGGCTCGAATGCCTTGTATCGCAGGATTTCAGGTTTGATAAGCTCAATTGGAGCTCCATTAACCTTGATCAACCCACGACCGGCTTTGCAGTGGGTGACGGCCACCGCGTTCTTTTTCCGGCCGAAGCACTGGACGGAATTTGTCGGAGCAGTCACCATGTCTTTCCCTAAGGCTAGGTTTTGTAGCGCGAGCGATGTGGCGGCTGATTTAGGGTTTCGAGAGTACGAAGACGGCGGCTAGAGTTCCAAATTGTCCCTTCCCTTCAGATTTATCAGTAGTAGCAAGTTGCGGATTTGAGGTGTCCTTGTCCATTGCCATAATTTCTTTTACTTCCGGCTTAGATATTTTTCTAGGCATAGTGGTGAGAGGCTTTTATTGAGTTACTTAGAGGTTGTACTCGCCTAAACATCCGAGGAGTCGGGGAGCTCCTTCGTCTAATTGCGAATCCGGTTCGCTTGCACACAGAGAAGTGAACCACAGGTATTGTTGCCGTAGGTTCTCAACATTGGCCCGTGTCGGGGGTGCAGGATATCGAGTCCAGGCACGCTTAGAGCATTACCGGAACCGGCATGATCGGATCATTAACGATAAGCCTATTTCTCAAGCTTTCCGACTTGTGCTCCTATGGAGCCAAGGTGCTTGCAATTAAAAAGTCAGTTCAATCCTGAAACAAAGCCGCAGTATATTAGGGTCAGTAAGCAGGCCTCCGCTTGAGCTTCCAATGATTTAGTACCATAGCTACAAGTTTAGTGCAAATGGTCCCAACATAAATGGAAGAAAAAATATGCTAGTGGAATTACGATTGGGAATAGGGGTTTTAGATCATTTGTAGTCTGCATATACGGTCTACATTAGGGACATTGTAAACTGGATGGGACAGCATTGTTGGTCAAAACAGGCACTATTTTTGGTTAAGCACTAGGATTTATAGAGTTAGATTGATCAGTAGAAAGGGATTGTCATTGAGGTGAGTGAGGGTTGTTGTCACATCGACTTGCAATAATAAACTATGAACTGGACTTTCTTTAAGAGAATTATAATTAGTTTTGTTTCCCTTACTGTTTGTTCTCATTTATCCATTACTTCATTGTGTTCTATTTTTTTCTTAAAAAAATCATAAGATTCTTGTGTTGCTGCTGTTAGTAGCAGTAACAGTGCATATTAGCACTTAAATTCCGCGCATGCGATTTTCATTAGCATGAGCCTCCCGGATAATCAATGCTCGTCTCTTACCTGATTCAACAGTAATATTGGATCCATATATCATATTGTATATATTCCTAAGCAAGTGAATAGTCCAAATAATTTATTTATTTATATTTATTTTTAGTTCACGGAAAATACTAAGATATTGATTCAATATGAATAAGAGAATTTATACAATGAAGCCAGCTAATAATGCACAAACTCACCGATTGGGCTTAGCTAAAGCTTTACATAGACTGTTTCTGCTGTACGATATCATAGTGTACCAATGCAGCATCTAAAGCCTGAAGCATAGGCTGGACAAGAAGAGAAACCGGATGTATATAATCAAAAGGTACTGCTTTCATTTGCTGCAATTTGGAATACCTATGTTCCATCGCATCTTTTAATCTGACGACCTTGTTCTCAAGGTCTTGGGTGTTAACTGGATACGATGACCGAAAATGGCGATGCAACTCCTGAATAGATCTCCAGCAATGCAAGAGATCTTCACTTGCCGTGCCCGACAAATTGCCTGGTACACTTTCTTGTGGGCTTTTGCCAAGATTCTTTGGGCTCAAAATATGCTGACTCTGCACGTTAATAACCTTAAGAGCTATGTCAGGTAACACAACTGGATCACTCAAACCTCTGAGTTTTATTTCAGATATCAACCCATCTCAAGCAAACATATGCTTCCTCGGAACTTAATGTGAAATTTGTAGGTTTTCCTCCAGCGCCATTGTCACCTAGTACTTTTATTGCATGTGCTTGACGGCTGTAGATATACTCGTGTGGGTTCTTGATGAAGAGTGGTACGAAGGCCAGGTATAGTCCACGTAATTTTTTGGTATTCACATTTCAGTTTTTTCTTGTGAGTGTTAGCGCCTAATGTCTGTCAAGAAATAAAACCTGCAAAACATTAAAAGCATGTTAACTATTGTGACTTCAAAAATATATTTTGGCTTTATAATATATGCACACTGAACTTAAGTGAATGTGCTCCATTAGTGTTCTTTCTGGATAATTACAAGCTATACAGCTTGCTTCTTTTGATCTGGATTGAATGCAATGTCAAATGATTCAAACTGAGAAGCAAATTTCTATTAGAGCTTGTATTTTGTTCGAAATTACCTCACACGCTACCTTTAAACTAAGAAGCAAATTTCTATTAGAAGACAAATAGTCTGTTAATGCACCTTGCTCGTTTTGATCTGGATAGTGTAGTGTGTTCGAAATATGGTGTTGTTTTTGGAGTGTATCTAATTATTTCAATATTCTTTCTCCTATAATTTTTTTCCATCCTTCTTTCCTCTTGCCGGCGAACACAGCTAGCCAGAATAGAGAAGTCATATCAGCTGAAGTCCATTGAATACACGATCCAAAAGTAGGTGATTTTGATTGTTTAATATAATTTTAGAATATTTTTACTGATTGGGCACGTATTATGCTGCTTAACGAGCTTACTAGGACATTAAAAAACTCTGGCAATTTTGGTATTCAATGATATTTATTACGGCATTTCACTAAATTTTACATAAACATTGCCTTTTTTTATATTCATGGAATTAGAGATTCAATGCGATCCGTTGGATTTTTTTAATTTTAATTTTCAATTTTTATTTCGATTAAAACATAATGTCAGTTTATATTTTTTTAAATTTCTTCTCACTTGATAAAATGTCTTTTGAATTTTACATGTACAAAACTAAATATGGTAGTTCTTCACTTCGATTTTTTATGAATTTACTGTGGTTTTATCTCTCTACATGCATTGAAGACAAGTACTTGTTACTGCACTTTATTGAAAAACTATATTGTGAATTAACTGGGATTGATTTTCACTACAAAAAGGTTTCGTTATTTTAATCACAATGAATTCATGAGCAGTTCTCGTATTCTCGAGCGATGAGAAATCTTTAGATTATATACTTTAGAATTTTCATTGTTTTGATTCGGCATTATGCTTATGCATCCTTATACTTATTTGATGCAATAAACTTTTGCATATTTTGTTGCTACTCTAGGTTTTTATATCCAACGACAATTAGTTACTTACGACATAGTATCTACCTGCAGATCTTTTATGCTTTTATCGTTTATCATTTTAGCCAACTGTCATGTCTACTTATGTATGGTATATTAAGCAGAACAATTTTCTTTGTTTGATGGCTGTAAATATGTGCTTGTTCTTACGAAGATGAACTGTTGTCAGTAAATGAAGTAGATGTCAAGGAAAAATTAGTGTTTGATGTTTCGTCTTAGATTGCAAAGCCTAAGCAAAACTTTTGTGACTATTGAGATGCTATATCCAAATGGTTTTTCCTGCTCAACCGTAAACAAAATGACCTTTACAGTAGGTCATATTGTGTGTATGTGAAAGTAGTGGCATGACCTTTACAACATGTCATATTGTCTCTTATGGTCAAATTCAACGTTTCACGGTTCAAAGACAATCGGTTGGTCGTGTACTCCAGTTTATGTCGCCTTGAAAACGCAAAAAGTTGAAATGTTTCAGTCTCATTTTCGTGCATTCATCATGACCATGATCTTTCATTTATAGTTTGATTAGTTCTGCGCCTTCACATGTTGTGTCATAGTTTACTATGGTAAAACCATTATGATCTTTATGTTTTTGCAATACCTGGCATTAATGATATAACATATAGATTCTGTTTATATTATTAAACATTACTAGAGGCTACATGTTCATTTAATTGTACCCCACCGGTGAGACTTTTTGTAACAATCCGGAAAATCAGAACCAATTTAAAAATTTTATTTTAACAATTTTAATGGATTTTGAATATTTAAAATGATTTATTTTAAATAATAACGACTAGAAATTTATTTTCAATAGAACTAGAACGTATAAATTTATTTAAATCAAAATTAGAATATAAATATTTATTTTAATTATAAAAAGAATTGTAAATGGCGCGGTAGTTCGAAAATTCGATTTCAAATTTCTAATGAATGTACAGGATTCAAAATAAACCGGATTTTAGTGAAACCAAAAATATTTAAATTTGTTTGAAAATATATTTCTAACGAATCTGAAAAATCAAAATTTCATAGTAGAAATAAAAAATTATGTCCAGTTGAAAATTCAGAATAGTCACTATGGAATTATAGCCTTTAAAAATAACGATTTTGCAAACGGCTTCTGTTTTTGACGAGACCACTTTGGTTGAATCCGGAATGTCAAATTATTGCTAGATTCCAAAATTTATAATTTTTGGAATTAATATGTGAGCGTGGCGGATTTAAACGTGTTTGGTAAATTCAGTTTGAATTTAATCGACGGGAAAATGACCATTTTTCAAACGATCTCCAAATTCAATGAAATCAGTTTTGTTGGGACCGTATTGTCAAAACATAGCCAGATTTATTTTTCTGGAATTTTTGGAGTCCTTATGTGGCTCCAGTAAATTAAAATGTATGTTTAAAATTGAATATATAGATTTAAATTTTAATTTAAATGAAAACTGATCAAAACAGTCGAATCAGCTTGCGGGAAATCCCATTGCGTTTGGAATGGGGGTATTTAGCTAGGGTTGACAGTCCTTGGGTCTCGATTGGAGTACGAATGTAAAGTCAGCTCTTTAGGGAATTTAATTCATTAAATGTTAAAATAACATATATATATATATATATATATATATATATATATATATATATATAAAATCGTTTACAATTCCTAAACCTAACCCTCAGTCCAAAACCCGCGCCCCCCTTTTCTCCCAGACCCCGATTCACCCCATCGCCTCACCCAGATCTGCCGCCGTCAACTCCAGGGGCTGCCACCCCACCCTAGTCGCCGCCCATCGACGGCGCACCTTCCCCTCCGACGCCCTCTCTCCTCCTCCAGCCTCCACCATCACCCAATCGAACTCCAAAACTCCCAAGGCCCCAGAAATCGAACCGCCACCCCCAGCTCGCCATGACACGCCACGGTGGCCTGCTACCGGTAGACGGAGCTCCTCCTCCCCCTCCTCAGCGACGTGAAAACCCTCTCCCCCCTAAACCCGCTGTAAGCATTTTATTTATTTTATTTATTTAATGTTATTAGCAATATGATTTTAAAAATAGAAAAGCTAATATTTTCAAAATTTTAAAAGATTCGATTTTTAAAATTAAAAAGACTCGATTTGTAGAAGTATAAAAATACGATCTTTAGTTGAATAAAAATATAATTTTTAAACGAGTAGCGATATAAAAATATTATTTTTATATGAGTAGCATAATAAAAATATGATTTTTATATTTGTAGAGTATAAAAATATGGTTTTTATATATGTAGCATATTAAAAATTTGATTTATATATATATGAAGTACCGTTAAAATATTATTTTTATTGTATGTACGATATGTAATAAAAATATGATTTTTATTTATAAAAATGTGATCTTTATAATATGTGTAGCGTATAAAAATATGATTTTTATAATACAAGTAGCGGCATAAAAATGGAATTTTTATAATGTAAATATAGTATTAAAAATATGATTTTTAATATATATACCGCGTGAAACAGATAGCGATGGAATCGACTGGAATTAAGTCCAAATCCGAACCGTTCAGAAATAAGGAATGGAGGAGTGGATCCCAAAGGTGAGAACTCCTCACTAAAATTTTCTGTTCAATTATTTATTTTATAACTGCATATATGAACTGCTCCCCGTCGTCTACAGATCGAACAATTTGTTTATGAATAAAATAAATATTCATTTACAAATCGAACAATTTGTTTATGTACACCCATTTGAGTGATATGGATTAGGACGATATATTTTACACATCGCCCAGCTGCATAAATAAAAATCAGTGTTTGTTGATTGAAACCCCACACGGGTATTGGGATGATATTTGACATACACTAATCCCAATCGTTTAGTTGTATGTCGATCGATTGGTTGATAAACTGTGGTAAGCATTAAATATAATATTTAATGCTTATGCTGTGTAGAATACACTCTGGATGATGGTTGATTGTTTATCATTGTTGTTTTATACATGTGTTGTATGAAATCCATATAATCAACATTATATGGTAATTGACTGTGTCTGATTCTAGTTTAGAAAGAATAAATATTTTAAAATAACGAATATTTTAAAATAATATTCAGTCAAAAATTAAAATATGATTTTGATGTCCGATTTGGGACGGACACGAAAATATTGAAATATATAAAGCCACATTGATTAGATTAACGCCATTTTGGACATGAACGATAATTATATCCACTACAACAAAAACACCATATTACAACTTTAATTTTACAACGGTGGTAAAATCATCGTTGTAATAAATGTTTTTTAAAACTTTTTTCCAAAAAAATTGCAATAAACTTATTTTTAACAACTGTGTTATTTTGACAGTTGTAATAAAAGCCTATCACAACTTTTATTTTTTGACTGTTGTAATATATGAGTACACTACAACAAAAATACCATATTAATAATTATAAAAATTCGATAATTAATAAAAATATTAATACTCAATAACTATTGTTTAATAATAATAATAAATAGTTTATTTGAAAATATGTAATAACTAATATTAATAATTTCTTTTCGCTATATAATAATTAATAAATAATAATTATGTATTATTATTAAAAACTAAAAATAAATAAATAAAAATTAGTTTTTAGTAATGAATAATTAATTTTAGTAATCAATAAATAAGAAGTAAGAATCACTAATTAAGAAGTAATAATTAGTAGTATTTAATAAATAGTAATTATTTTTTAATAATGATTTTTAAGTATTTAATAATGAGTAGTAATTAATAAATAGTAATTATCTTATAATAATTACTATTAAATATTTAGTAATTCATAATATATACATGATAGCTAAATTAAAATAATTAATATTCAATTATAACTTAGATATAAAAATTGATATTAATTAAGAAATAATATTCAGCACTTAGTAAAATTTGTTTTCAGAAATTGATATCATATTTGTTATAAATATTCATTTATTAATTATAACTTGTAAAATCCAGTTTTTTATTAACGTTGTTCTACCAAACAAGAAACGTAAGCGGGCTCTCGCAGGAAAATTAGGCGGGACAGTGAAAAATTGGCTCCAAACTTACTCATGTGATATCACTTCCTCACGTATGCCTCCTCGTATCCCATTCCTTCAGTAAAGTTTCACCCAAAATCGAAATGAATCCCAAAATCAAAATCAATCCCAAAATTTCAAGTTCAAATCATAGATAATTTAATTCAAATTATCTCCTGGTCCTGCGTATGTATCCAACCGAATTCAAATTAATTAATCATTTGACCTTTCCTTCGCCTAATATGTCTCTCTGTATTCTTTTTGTTTCTCACGAGCCACTTTAATGGTGGATGACCTTCCAACCGCTTGTTTCTCTCCAAGTCGTGCAAAGCCCTCTGCTAAATCACGTGCTATTATACTTTCGTGTTCTGAAAATTCATTCGTCTTTAAGTGGCTACTCGTTTTCGACTGATCTGAAAACTAAGAAAAGGATTCTTCTTGCTTGCGCTTATCCAAATTTACGTAAGCTTTATGAGGTTTTGAAATTTCTAATTTTTTAATTTGTTCATTTTAAGTTTGGTTTGGGATCGTTGATCCATATACTTCTGTTATGTCAGAGACTAAAATTCGATACTGGTACTGATAAGTGTGTTAATTGCAGCTGTTGGTCACTGGATTGTGTAAGGTAAGCGATTATGATAGAGCTAGGGATCTTGTTGAAGAAATGTTGAGGAGAAAGATTGTAATTTCAAGTCAGTTTTATGAGTTTGTTATTGAATCTTTTCAAAGTTCTGGAAGAGTTAAGAGATAAATAAGCTATTCCACAGGCATGCACGCAATGATTTTGCTTCACAAGCACAATAGGTATTAACTTAATGTGTTTTTTGTGCACTGATTTAACTTATATCTTTGTTATGATATTGGAGCATATTTCAAATTTATTCTTGGTTATAAGATTATTTTGGAATCATTGATGTATGGTCAAACATAAAGTTATGCATTTTTCATAGTGTACTCCCGTAGGGTATGCATTTTTTTGTATTCAATTTTTTGCCTTATTTTTTAAATATTTTAATAATCATTATCATTCTGAAAACATCATCATTTAAAATCATTTCAATTTGTAAACCAAACCAGTATACACGTTTATCTCTGAATACATTTATATCATCCATTCCAATCATGGCAAAATCAATCATGGCAAAATACAAGAGCATACAACATGCTATTTTCCAGAATAATACTTAACTATCTTCACAAGTACCATAATTAAACAGGCTTACACGTTTATAATAATTAACGTTGTCTTGGGGTGAATTTTTAGTGATTCGTTTTGTCAGTTGGTTGCAATGTTGGCTGTCTAGGATGATATATCAACTCAACACTAATGCTTAATGACTGCATTTTCACCTTTTTGTGCATTTGTTCCTGGGTGATGGTTTAGCTTAGTTGATTGAGGGGTTGTTGGCTGGATCAATAGTGTTTGGCATTGAATGAAGTAATGTATATGAAGACTATTTTGAATCTCACACTTCGGATTTATCACAACACGTTGTGATCAAGCGAGTTGAATAAAAGAATCAAGAATTGATCAAAGTGGGGCAGCAAATGTCTGATTCTTTTTTTTTGATATAATAATTTGAGTTTAGTCTAGGATGCGAGAAATGAGTTGAAGTTATCGTTGGTAGTTATGAACCTAAGCGTTCTATTTTAATGGTGCATCTCTTCCATTGATGGTGCAAGGAAAGTTTTTTTTTTGAAGGAACCCATTTAAGCCAAACATTAGAAAACGTTCTAATTCCTTATGATTTGAAGAAATCATGATGGAACAAGGAAAGCTTTTTTTAGAAGAAATATGCCACGAGTGCATCCCTTCCTGTATTCTTTGCCATATAAATTATCTATTTGGCAGTTGTATTATTTAAGCAAGTCATCATTAGGTCTTAATTGTTGTTATTTGGAAGGTCATATAGATTGTGATATTTGAACTGCTGCCGATTTTACCACGTGATTTCAATTATATGCAGGCTAGGATATTAGCATTAAATGCATCTTATTTCCTGAAGAATGAGGGCCACTTTGTCATATCCATTAGGGGTTTTTACCCTCAAGGACAAAAGGAACAACAAATTTTTCCATAAGGACAAGGAGGCAAAATTTTATCCTCAAGGACAAAATTTAGTGTAATGGAAGAAATTCAGGAGCCCACTATAATTCATCCCTTTACACTTAAACTTGTCCTTATGGAGAAAATTTTGCCCCCTTATCCTAATGGAACAATTTATTGTTCATTTTGTCCTTCAGGATATTTTCCTGTATCCATTAAGGTAAAATTCTTTTATTTTTGGTCCTCTGCTTTCCCGTTTACATACAAAAAATATTACCTCAAACCTTTCATGTTATAATATGTAGGCGAATTGCATAGACTCGACAGTGCCTGCAGAAGCAGTATTTGCTCAAGAAGTGAAGAAACTTCAGCAGGAACAGTTCAAACCTGAGGAACAGGTCACCCTTGAACCCTTTGAGCGTGATCATGCTTGTGTTGCCGTTGGCTGTAGGATGCCTAAAAAGAGCAAGGTCGCTCTTTCTGCATAACTTATTAGCTTGGAAGCTGTCGTAGATCTTGAACTCTATGTTTGTAGCTTGGAATCATTTATTGGAGCATATTTTATAGTGTACTCCCGTAGGATATGCATTTTTTTGTGGATAACTTGTGTTTGTACTAAGTTGCTTTGTAACGGTCAAGTATGTAATAATGCACGAAATATTGTCTAAAACTTATTGTTTGTAATACTGAATATTTGAGTATTTTAATAAATTAGTTTGCAAATAACTGTAATATATGATTTGCTTATGGAGTATTGCTATATTTAATGTATTGTTCTTTTCAGTTGCAAAAGGTGTATTTTTTTTAAAACCCAAATGTCAATCACAACGGTGCATAACAGTTGTAGTAGATATTATTACAACGGTGCATAACTGTTGTAATAAAGTTTATTACAACAGTGGAAGAAAGTTGTAAAATATACATATTACAACGGTGTTGCAACAGTGTAAAAAAATTGTAAAAGATTTTACTCTATTACAACTTCTTAATACACGACGGTTAGTCCACCGTTGTAAAATGTATATTACAACGGTGTTCCACCGTTGTAATAGGGTCATTTTGTTATAATGATCGATTTTATTCATTTTTATAATGAATATCGAAATGGAAGTGATTTCAAAATCTAATGTTTTGAAAATATTATCATTTATATATTAATGATATGGAATATTTAATTTTGATTTGAAATTGAATATGAAGTTGAAATCGTCTTGAAAACGAATTTAAAACGATTTATAAAATACGTTTAAAATGGAAATCGATGAAATATATTATATATATATATATATATAATGGCTTTAATAGAACACACCGCGATAGTTCGCGAATTTCGACCATTGACTTCGAGTGGACATTACGGGAGATCCGACCGCCGGATTCTCCTAAAACTGGAACCATTGCGTTCGTATCGAAAAGAGCTTTCCAACGAATATAAGAAATTTGAAATCTAACAGTTGAATTCGGAATTATGTCCAAATCAAATTTGGAAAAGGTCACTGTAAGTGCAGTTCGATGGCCGTTTATGGAAATCAACTGTACATGCCTTGATAAAATTATTAAAAATATCAATAATTTTTGTCAAATCATAATAAATGATTTGGAAAGAATTGGGATGAAAAATTCCATATTTGAAAAGATAAAAATATATTTTTATCAAATGAACTAGTTATTAACGAGATTTGAAATCCAATAATTTTTAAATAAAATAAATTGGATTTGAAATGGTTTTAAAAATAACTAGAATTTCCAATATATGAATTGGAATGGATTTGAATCGAAATTATCTTCGAAATGTTTCGATATTGGATTCTGTGATTATACGGACATTGTGGAGGAATTTGGAAGATATATATATCGTTATTCCAATACGATATTTGTTGATTTCAGAATTTGATATTGAATATATGCTGGTATATTTTCTATTCAGAGCCTTGTATTTAATATCAAATTGGATTTTGGGTTTGTCGTGAACGGTATCTTCATTAACACTATTCTTAAACCCAGTTGAGAAAAGATATAAATCTTTCTATTAAGATTTAATGAAGTTTACCAATTAATTAACATCTAATTGAAATAAATTGAAATTGGTTTTTGGGTTTATCGTGAACGATGTTTTAAATAACACTTGTTCTTTAACCCGATTAACAATGAAATGAGATTTTGGGTTTGTCGGGAATGGTATCTTTAATAATACTGTTCTTAAACCCAATGGAGTTAAGAAAAATATAAACTAACAGGAGATTAGCTAAGTTGAATGGTTTCCTGGGTATTGATCTGATGTTGGTTTCGTCCTTCGGGATTAATACTTAGGGAATTGTTCTCTTACTAATTTACGGTTAGAGACTGATGGTATGGGGACTTCAGTAACACTATTCTTAAATCAAGTTTGAAAAGAATAAATTTTTTAATTAAGACTATTAGAATTTCCACTTATATATTTAGTAATTGGAATAAAATGGAATGTGATTTTGGATTTATCGTGAACCGTGTTTTAAATGACATTGGTTCTTTAACCCAGTTAAAGATAAAATTAATTTCTTAGCTTTGAATAATCATCAATATTGATTTTTGGGAAGATTAAAACTAAATGGAGTTTTAATGAATCTTTGATTAGATTGAAAAGTGAATGTGATAATTAAAATTATCAATTCAAGAAAATGATCGAAAATGGAGTATCATCACTTTTGCTCTAAGCGATAGTTAAATCTTTAACTAGATTTGAATGTGAAATAGTAATTAAATTTACCAATAACACCGTGGTGTTAGATATGGAGTATGACCAGTTTTTCTCCATGGGATGAATTGGTTGGGATTGGGAAATAAAACTAATGATTACTTCGGTAAGGATCGATAATCTAGACTAGTTTGGATAAACTATAATTTGGTTTGAATTGATATCCAAAGGAAGATTAAAGAATAAATGTAAATAATTTATCTTTGATAAAAGTAATGGGAACCTTTCCCAAAGGATATGAATATTTAAATAAAAGAATATTCAGAATTGGAATAAGGCGTATGTTGTGTTTTTATAGCACTTGTATATTATATACGCGAGTTATTCAGAAAGACCGTATTTATCCCATTTTGAATAACTGAATCTGCGATGAGTCGGCGATGAAGACGGTGGTAGAAGATCGAAGGTCTTCACATCGTTTGGATGATTACTGATGTCTTGATTGGGTTGTACACCCAAGACAAGGCAAAAAGTGGTGATCGTCCAGACGTACTTGGAGATTGACCGGATATGCGAGGACCTCTCTCCTGTATTGGACATATGGGACGAGGAATAAGGTGCCTCCGGTTTAGTTCAGGCCCAGAACGGACTTGTATGGATGTGTGTCTGACATTGGACTTCATTCTGTGTAATTGATGGACATCAGTTGCATGACATGAATTGCTAGTGTGGCATGCTTGGATGCATTGATCAAGGCTTTATTGAAAAGCAGAGTCATGTGGTTGATGATCAAAGCACGACTTTAATATAGCATAGCTTTGTGTATAGCGTTAATTCGCGAGCCTCACACCTCTGTGTGAACCAGAATCGGGAGAGGTCCTCAGGGAGGGCATGTGTTTCCTTCTAGTTGTCTGAGTTTTGCACGCCCAGATGTTTTACTTATGTGGATGATGGATAGCGAGGCGCCTCGATTATTTCGGTCTCTACGGAGCCGATGGATGGTTTGATAGATATACCAAACAGTTTTACGCCCCATAGGGTGGGGAAACGCAATGTTCAGGCATTTTAATCCACTCCGTGTGGACCGGCCCTGACGATCCAAGGGTTGATGCGTTCTGATCTTGAGACATGGGCTAGATTGTCTCGAAGCGGTAAGGATGATCCCTTGCCTTGATTCATAGACGGAAATCCAACTTCCAATACGTGACACTTCGGTTTTGATTGTAGAGCCTAGTATGGCGACATAGTGGGATGGGGGCACTCATGCCATCTATGATTGATACATTTATATTTGAAATCGATTTAACACTATGCACTTATAGTAATAGTAATATGAAATTTCACATACCATGCCTTTTTGGCTATTATAAGGTAAAAACTCTATCCTCCGGCTTGCGTTGCATTATGTGATGGCACCTGAGTCTTATAATAGCTTCATTGTTCTTTATTTATCATTGCACTGTTTGTTTTATTCACTGGTATTCTCGGGGGTAAACCCGTTCCGTGTTATACTGCGTGGTCCCCTGATTGACCTAACTTTAAAATCAAATTAATAACCATATTAGTTCTCGTACAAGTCATATGACTGACCTGGAGTTTATCGTTTTAACCTAAACTCTAGGTGCCCCTATTTTCCACACGGGTAGCTAGTAGCTTTGGTTTTGCAGATTTATATTCATAGAATCCTGGTTTACTACTGGAATGGTATTCGGAAAGCTCTGTAGCCGTGTATCTCTTTCAGTTGTGTTTTGTATTATTTTCTGCTGCATTGTAATTTATAAATCTCTGATATTTATCAAATGTATATTATTTGTTCATACTCCGTATATTCTTGTACTCTGAAGTAAATTGTTGTAATAAGCAATGAAATGTTCTGTCGTTTGTGTTCTGATTTGTCGTGTTCTCAACTCAATCCGGGCTTTCCTTCACCGGAAAGTTTGGGTCGTTACATTTGGTATCAGAGCTTTGGCTTACAGAGCTCGAGAAGAGGACATATTAGAACCAAACGAAAGAATTCATCAGAGATTGGATTAGTAATATCCAATAAGAATGACTCGTTATAGATGGGATCAGTAGTTTCCTAGAACGAGTGTGAAGAGTGTTGTTTTAAAATTAGAATGAAAACAAATTTTGTTTTGAAAATTTTATATCTTATTATTCGTATTTGAATATTTATTTTATATTGAATTTGGACAATCGAGTATATGAAGATTTTGAATATACACGTATTCGAAGTCTCAAATATACTGGGTAGATATAGAGTCACACTCTAGTCGCTCGGAGATGATTCTGATGATAGCGATTGCATCATCAGCATATGTGTTCGAATTTCAAAGGTGGGATATCTATATATTTCCAATCGACTGGTGTGAGAACCAAAACCTTATTTTTGAATAGATTGTTTGTGATTTGACACTAGAAATATGATTTTTGAATATATATACCAAATTTCTATGTTTTGGAAATTTAATTCACAAATTGATTGCCGGTTGTGTTGTTTGATTATTAGTTGAACTAATAAAAATATTGGATTAACAAATCCAATATGAGAATGAAAAAATGAATTGAACCAAATCCAAACCAATATGTAATGGAAAGGTAAATTAAGCCAAATTGAATCGAATATGGAACTGAATTGAAAATTGATTAGAATTGCATACATGTACATGCATATATATATATTGAACAGGTCATTGCAAGGAGGCTAGAGCAGAGGAAAAAAATTGTATGCCCAACAAATAGGTAAATATTTACTAATTTATTGGGTATTGGTGATTTTATGAGCCGATTGGCTTTTTCTTTTTGAGATAAGAGGGCCTATGTGGCGGTTTGGGGATTTTCCCGATGCTCCCCGTACAAAGGGGGTTATGGCGATTTATTTTAAAAATTTAGGGTGTTAGCCAAATTTTTGAAGAATTTGAAAATTCTTAAAAACTGAAAAGTTGATGAATGAAAGCCAAAATGAAAGTTGAGTTGATTGGTATAACAACTTTCAGCTTCGTACCTTTTCGAGGACGAAAAGATTTTAAGTGGGGGAGATTGTAACTACCCGGAAAATCAGAACCAATTTAAAAATTTTATTTTAGCAATTTTAACGGATTTTGAATATTTAAAATGATTTATTTTAAATAATAACGACTAGAAATTTATTTCGAATAGAACTAGAACGTATAAATTTATTTAAATCGAAATTAGAATATAAATATTTATTTTAATTATAAAAGGAATTGGAAATGGCGCGGTAGTTTGAAAATTCGATTTCAAATTTCAAATGAATGTACAGGATTCAAAATAAACCGGATTTTAGTGAAACCAGAAATATTTGAATCTGTTTGAAAATATCTTTATAACGAATCTGAAAAATCAAAATTTCATAGCGGGAATAAAAAGTTATGTCCAGTTGAAAATTCAGAATAGTCGCTATGGAATTATAGCCCTTAAAAATAGTGATTTTGCACACGGCCTTCGTTTTCGATGAGACCACTTTTGTTGAATCCGGAATGTCAAATTATTGCTAGATTCGAAAATTTACAATTTTTGAAATTAATATGTGAGCGTGGAGGATTTCAACGTGTTTGGTAAATTTAGTTTGAATTTAATCGACTGGAAAATGACCATTTTTCAAACTGTCTCCAAATTCGACGAAATCAGTTTTGTTGGGATCGAATAGCCAAAACAAAGCCAGATTTATTTTTCTGGAATTTTCGGAGTCCACACATATGTTTAAAATTGAATGTATAGATTTAAATTTTAATTTAAACGAAAATTGATCGAAACAGTCGAATCAACTTGCAGGACATATCCCATTGCGTTCGGAATGAGGGTATTTAGCTAGGGGCGACAGTCGTTGGGTCTCGATTGGAGTACGAATGTAAAGTCAACTCTTTTGGGAAATTAATTAATTAATTATTAAAATAATATACATATAATCGTTTAAAATATGATTTATATATATATATGAAGTACCGTTATAAAAATACGATTTTTAGTTGATAAAAATATTATTTTTATCGTATGTATGATATGTAATGAAAATATGATTTTTATTTATAAAAATGTGATCTTTATAATATGTGTAGCGTATAAAAATATGATTTTTATAATATAAATAGCGGCATAAAAATGGAATTTTTATAATGTAAATATAGTACTAAAAATATGATTTTTAATATATATACCGCGTGAAACAGATAGCGATGGAATCGACTGGAATCAAGTCCAAATCCGAACCGTTCAGAAATAAGGAATGGAGGAGTGGATCCCGAAGGTGAGAACTCCTCACTAAAATTTTATGTTTAGTTATTTATTTTATAACTGCATATATGAACTGCTCCCCATCGTCAATAGACCATGGGCGACTTGCTTGTTTGATTGTGTTGTGAAAATTGTTTGTGGTGTGAAATGGGCTGAATAGGATATTCATAGGTTGAATAAAATATTTTATCGTTAAAAATATAATTTTTAACGTGTATATGAATAAAATAAATATTCATTTAAAAATCGAATGATTTGTTTATGTACACCCATTTGAGTGATATGGATTGGGACGATATATTTTACACATTGCCCAACTGCACAAATAAAAATCAGTGTTTGTTGATTGAAACCCCACACAGGTATTGAGATGATATTTGACGTACACTAAACCCAATCGTTTAGTTTTATGTTGACCGATTGGTTGATAAACTGTGTTAAGCATTAAATATTTATATTTAATGCTTATGCAGTGTTGAATACACTATGGATGATGGTTGATTGTTTATCATTGTTGTTCTATACATGTGTTGTATGAAATCCATATAATCAACATTATATGGTAATTGACTGTGTCTGATTCCAGTTCTGAAAGAATGAATATTTTAAAATAACAAATATTTTAAAATAACGAATATTTTAAAATAATATTCGGTCAAAAATCAAAATATGATTTTGATGTCCGATTTGGGATGGACACGAAAATATTTAAATATATAAAGCCATGTTGATTAGATTTAATGCCATTTTGGACTTGAATGATAATTATATCGATTTTATTCATTTTTATAATGAATATCGAAAAAGAAGTGATTTCAAAATCTAATGTTTTGAAAATATTATCATTTATATATTATGATATGGAATATTCAATTTTCATTTGAAATTGAATATGAAGTTGAAATCGTTTTGAGAACGAATTTAAAACGATTTATAAAATACGTTTTAAATGGAAATCGATGAAATATAATATATATATATATATATTATATATATAATGGCCTAAATAGAACGTGCTGCGCCGCGGTCGTTCACGAATTTCAACAATTGACTTCGAATGGACATTACGGGAGATCCGACCGTCAGATTCTCCTAAAACCGGAACCGCTGGGTTCGTATCAAAAAGAGCTTTCCAATGAATACAAGAAAATTGAATTCTAACGGATGGATTTGGAATTATGTCCAAATCAAATTTGGAAAATGTCATTGTAAGTGCAGTTCGATGGCCGTTTATGGAAATCGACTGTACGGGCCTTGATAAAATTATCAATAATTTGTGTAAAATCATAATGAATGATTTGGAAAGAATTGGGATGAAAAATTCCATATTTGAAAAGATAAAAATATATTTTTATCAAAATGAACTAGTTATTAACTAGATTTGAAATCCAATAATTTTTAAATAAAATAAATTGGATTTAAAATGGTTTTAAAAATAACCAGAATTTCCAATATATGAATTGGAATGGATTTGAGTCGAAATTATCTTCGGAATGTTTCGATATTGGATTCCGTGATTATACGGACATTGTGGAGGAATTTGGAAGATATATATATATATATATATCATTATTCCAATACAATATTTGTTGATTTCAGAATTTGATATTGAATATAAGCCGATATATTTTCTATTCAGAGCCTTGTATTTAATATCAAATTGGATTTTGGATTTGTCGTGAACGATGTCTTCATTGACACTGTTCTTAATCCCAGTTGAGAAAAGAGATAAATCTTTTTATTAAGATTTAATGAAGTTTACCAATTAATTAACATCTAATTGGAAATAAATTGAAATTGGTTTTTGGGTTTATCGTGAACGGTGTTTTAAATAACACTTGTTCTTTAACCCGATTAACAATGGAATGTGTAATGGCCTGAATTTTCGTACTCTTTGAGTTGACTATTTACACACACGTCAAACCCAAATTGCACAGAAATACGAATCATTAATAGAAAGAAGTTAGAGGATGAGAAATAGAAGGAAAGAGAAATTAGAAAAGAAGAAAAATGAAGAACACAAATCTCACAGTGGAACGAATAAAATATATTAATTAACATAACTTTTGAAATACAAATCAGTAACTGTATATACATACCATTATCAAAGCACAACGGATATTCCTGGAACAGTTATAAACACCTGTTTCCAGATACAATGTAGTACACAGCGGAAAATATGATTGTTCATAGCTGACTGGTGAAGCCTCCTGCTTCAAGCTCCTCCATTGAATCTGAAAAACCCCGACTACTTGATTGCCCGTACAAATTTGGGCACCCGAGAGTTTAGGGAAAACAAACAAATAAACTCTGGGTCAGTCATGGGACTTGTGTGAGTAAACTCCAACCATTTGTTTAACTTTCAACATCCTTTCGAAAGAAATGATAATCGTAAGACCGATCCACACATAAATACGGATGGTTTTTACCTTACGATAACCCAAAATATTTTGATATCAAATCTAGTGATATTATAATACTGTCTACATCAAAAAATAGCAATCTGGCGGAACGCTTGCATCTCACACTCCATATATAATATAAAATCCAAAAACCGCATGGCGCTTATTGGAGATTGGATTTCCAACATGACAAGGTATGGAATCACCTTCCGATCAGTGTACTCTAGAGAGGATACACTGGGGTTCAACAAGAACGTCTTGCAACCCAGCCCACACATGACCGACCACTCATTTCGCTTGAGTGTATCGAATGTATATCACCAACGGTTGGGATCAGCAACAGTTTCCCAAAAGGGACAGCATCGATAGATTAAAGAAGCAATTGGAATTTCTCTAGATATGTGATTATACATCCTAATGGGAGCGACCCACATAGTCATGCTGCCTGCCCGATTTTTGTCAATTCCCGGTTGTAATGCTTGAGGTTTGAATTATCTTCCAAAACATCCGGACACCATTTACTTTGAATGTTACATCGTCAGATCCATCGGAAATCACTAATTGATTCCCACAAAAATAATCAGATTGTTAGGATAAAGAAGTTTCCCTTCTTTGCCACCAATTTCATACGTTTGAAGGAACAACGTACGTAATCCCTTTGGAAATACTCTGTCAGACACTCGTCCATACAAGTTGTCCTGGGTCTGGACAAACCGAAGGCACCATTCTATTAATCCATATTAGGCAATTTCTACCTAGGGTTAACAGAACAGCCCGCATCTTACTCCATCTTCATAATCTCTTCAACATAAGTTGATTCATAACGCTTATGCCAATACGGAGTGGTTTTCAGATATTAAATCTGATCCCGGTCTCTCCGTATTGACAACGGAGGCATAAAATAAATCAAAATTTCGATAGTCGGTGATTTAACTATCAAAGAAACATCCATACAATCAACGGTCCTACTTCCAATTGGAAATCCAACCGATCAACCATCAACAACACTGGCCCCTTTTTATATTAATTCCCTATTATATTATCGATTCTAAAATCCATTTTCAATCTTCCATATCCTTTTCAAATCTCAATCCCGATTCTTGGAAGACATTTCCAATGTCATCATTTCTTTATTCAAGAAGATATCTCTTATTCCAATTTGAAAACATTTCTATATATTCATATATTCTTATTTCTATATTTTAGAAAATATACTTTATAACATTGGAAAAAAAACATTTTCAATATACAGAAAAATATTGGAGTTATCCCAAATCATTGCATTTTCTATACTTAGAAACCACCTCCGATTTACGTTGGAAAATGATTCCAAGACCTTTTCATTTAGTTAAACCCATGTTACATAATAAGCATCGTTGCTATAACTCAATTCATTAACTATTCATTTACTAATCAGATCCCTAATCAATCTTCGCTACCGAACCTTAACCATTCCTTAGTTAATTATGAAGTCAATCAAGTTGGGGTGTAATTACCCCTCAGACCTTAACTGAACGACATTCTTTGAAACAGCCAAAGCTCACAACTTCGAACAAAACATCACCTACGCAACTCTCGGATTCAATCTAAGAACCCACTTCCTTTTACGGAAAACATTTGGTTGTAACAATAGCGTTATAATCGTTGTTTCCCAATATTTGATTTATAAAACATTCATTATAGCGGTAGCATTAAAATTGCTGTTTAGATTTACAAGACATTTATTATAACGACAGCGCTAAAAATCGCTGTTTAGATTTACCAAACATTTATTATAACGACAGCGCTAAAATCGCTGTTTAGATTTACCAAACATTTATTATAACAACAGCGCTAAAATCGCTGTTTAGATTTACAAAACATTTATTATAGCAACAACGTTATAATCGTTGTTTCCAAATATTTGATTTATAAAAAATATAACTTGTACTTAATAAATAAATGAATAAGTAAATACATAAATAATTAAATAATTAAATTGGATTCAAAATGGAAAGTAAAATATACTACTTCCCTAATTCGATATAATCAAATTCCAATAAATACTTTCTCTTGAATAATCCATATTCGATTTATATTCGAACTTCGGAATTTGTATACCATTTCAGGTTAATTCCAATTCCAAATTCACTTTTGAATTTAACTTTTCCAAATCCTTACCAAATTCCTTTATACCCATGTCCCTCTACAAAATGTTATCACACTTTATTTTATATTCCGAATTTTGGAATAAACTCATCGTTTTTATTTAAAACGATTACCCATTTCCCTTTTCATTCAATTTCCAATCTGGATTCATATTTCAAATCTAAATGTCCTTTAGAGATATTTCATTTACAAAATATTTCGGTTAAACCATTATTCACTTAAATCGTGAATATATTTCTTTTATGTATACAATCAAATCCATTTGATTTTATCATTTCAAATCCAATTTTCGTCTATAACTTCTACTTAAAAATTTATCCATAGAAAATCTCATTTCTTATTTCTAAATATTTATAATACCGTTCACAATTTCTTTTGTAACTGCAAAGTTTGAATCCAATTGCAAATAACGGTTTCAAAACCATTTCTACTTTTCAATTTATCCTAATATAATTATTTCACTAAATTTTAAATCGTTGTTCATAATTCAATATTCTCGGTTTATCTGTTAAATACATATTTCTATTTAAAATCTCTCTTTAAAACCTTATAGTGATTTTGCATTCGATAATAAAATACTAATTTCAAGCCAAATGCTAATTATCTAATGATAATTATTTCCCTTCATTCATAAATATCATTTATAACTTTAACTATTCACCTTATCCATTAGAACAAGTTTCTACTTTCAAATCTATTCGAAATCCTACTTCTAATTTCGAAAGTAAATTTTCTTTTTTAATGCCCTATTTATTATTTCATGGTATTAACACCAAAATTCTTGGGCCAGTGTAATTTATAACAACAAAATCAATCACAGTATATATGTATATCACAACATATATCACAGTAAAGAACAAACAGTAATAAATGTTGAGGAATCCAGTTGGATTCCTCCAACCTGTTTCCCTGCATCCACATATGTTAATCAACATCAATAATATTAATTTCACATCAATATGAAATATCATGGTGAACAGAATTATAAATGATCAATGATATGACTAAGTCAACCAATTTTATTTGCCATTCAACCAAACAACCATCACACAGTATAAAACTACTATAGATAAATTTAAAATTCGTTTATATAAAAATATAATGAGTTAGAGTTAGTGAATTTACTCACCTTGGTTTGCAGTTGACGTTTTTGCTTTTTTTCTTCATTTAAAATGAAACAGTCATTTGATTTTTTCTCTACGGAATTCCAATAACTTTGTTCTCCGCCACCTCAGTGCCACACTGTAAATCTCATCATTGCAATTTCAATGTGACCAATTTCGTCCAATTCTATTGACATATGATTAAGTTATAACCTTATATGATTTAAATTATATATACATATAAATTAATTAAAATTAAATTTCTAAATTACTAGTTTAAAATTAAACCTTGGTTCCTGTTATCTTTTGCCAGCATCTTTTGTTTTCTTGCTACAGTGCTTTTGTGGCGTTGACCCAACTTTTCATTAGTCCTCCTCACCACGTTTCCATTATTTCCAGAACCCATACCCCAGATGACTTACTAACCTTATGCTCAACTATCTTTTTTTATTACTATTATTAGCCAAACACCTTAATCTCTCCTAATCACGTCATTCAAATTCGTCTTCTCCCAATCAAGAAAAACCGTTGCTCCTCTATGACCAGACATGGCCGCTCCTTTACTCCACTAATCCATTAATGTAATGACCCGCATTTTTTAGCTGTCGAATAATTAATTAATTTAATTATTAAATATCGAGTGGCGATATCGATAACCAAAATTAAATTATATTGAATATTTAATTAATATAAATAATAGAATAATATATTTAATTGCTGAAATAATCAGAAATAGTGAATTGACAATATAATGTGAACTGGACAATTCAAAATATATATAATTCAGTTTGGAATTGAATTCGAATAACGAATATATTATATAAACGACAGTTGAACGTAGAATTATAATATAATTATAATCGAGCTCGAAATGGCGCGGCAGTTCGCTATTTGGCGATTCGAACTTCAACAGAATGTACAGGGTTCGTTTTAAATCGGAATTCTGTGAAACAAGAAACGTGTGGAGCTGGTGAAGTATATTTTTCTAGTGGAAGAGAAAATCAGGATTTCATTATGTAGATTTTGATTTATGTCCAAATCAAATTTTAGAAAAGTCGCTATGGAATTCCTTTATAATTTATAACGATATATATAAGGAATTTCAATATAAATTTTAATATTGATTCAACCGGGATTTGAATATCGAGTTGTAAAATCCCAGTGGAGCTGTATGATATTCCGTTGTGAATATATACGATAATATTTATTTTTAAATATTTAATTTAATTATTTTTAAATATATTTAATTATTTAAATGGGTTATGTAGAGCTTTAAAAATAGCCAGTTTTGCAAACGACCTCATAATTCGATGAAACTAATTTTGTTGGATCCGCAATATTAAATTATTGCTAGATTTCAATTTCCGTGATTTTTGAAGTCAGTATGTGGCCATATGGGATTTTAATGTGAAGAACAGTCAGTATTTTGACGGTTAAAAATATGCTGTGTGAGCATACGAAGTCGGAATTCGACGAAACCAGTTTCATTGGGACCGTAATATCAAACAGTAGCTGCATGTCAATTTCCATGATATTTGGGTATCGTGTGTGGCCACATGAATTTTTAGAAAGGAAGAACGAATATAAAATAATAAAAGAAAATATCTAAAACTCATTTTGAGGTAAAAACAAAGGCCACCTACTCACTTCTTCAACCACACAATATTTTCATCCCCATATAAAATCAAATACCGGTCGCCAAAAAATTTCATTCACAGTCAAAAATTCATGAGCTTCTAAATTCCTTTAAAAATCAAAACAAATACGACAAATCATCATATAAGTATAGATGGATTCTGAATTGAGAGAGCTTCGCAGTAGTGGCCTCAGATTTTGGTGCGATCCAATTTCTGTCGAGCTCGAATATTAACAGTAGACCTAGGGCATCGGATTTTGAATGAATAAGGGTTTGGTTGGTGATTCGAAGCATGGATTCATGTTTGATTTAGGGAGACGAGGTTGTTTTGATCTTTTGATGATTTCTGGGCTCTAAGATGTCGGCCGCTGTACTGTTTCAGCGAACAGAAGGTTGAGAACGGAAATCTATAGTGAGGGCGAGTTAGGTATTGTGACGATGAGAGGAATAAGGATTCGAAGAGGAGGAGTTTGGAGTTCTTAGTTTGAATTTCCATTTGGATTAGAGGGAGCACAAGCTATGTGAAGTGGCCGAAATGGTGTATGCTCAATAACAGGAGGACGCGAAACATCAGGAGGAAGAAGAGAAGAAGGAAGCGGGTCATGGGCTTGAAGTAGTGCGGTTAGGCCAGAATTTGAATGGGACGTTGAAATTTGGAGGGGTAAAGGCCATCTAGTTAATTTAATTAAGTTTGTTTAATTTAAATTTGTATATGAACTTATAATCAAAATAACTTGGTCATATATTATCGGAATTCAGCGAAACAAGATCGACAGGATCGTATGGACGGACATTACACGGTGGAACTGACTGGAAGTCCAACAGAGCTCGTTACAATTTATAGCAAAATAAATTGTCCGTCTGAATCAAGCGATGGTTATCGTTATTAACGATGACCGTCCAATGTGAGTAAAACTCACAAACTCTGAACAGTTATATTTTTATAACGTATTCTTAGAACTGATAACTTTATATATTGATTGTTGTGTGTTGACTGTTTGATTGAACTGCTAGTCAGTTGGTTTAAATTTATATATATATATATATGTAAATATATATATATATATATAAATCATTAAATATATGTTGAATATATTTAGCAGAATATTTCATATTGAAATGAAATCGATGTTAATTATATTGTTTAACGTATGTGATGCAGGGAAACAGGTTGGAGAATCCAACTGGATTCCTCAACATTTATTTTACTGTGATTCATATATTGCGATATATGATGTGATATAAAATCTGTTGTTGGTTATGTGTGTTTGGACGATATTTATCGTTGTTGTATGGTATGTTAAATACCATAAGAAATACCATAATGTAGAAAGGAGATTTTCAAAGCATATTTTGAAAATAATTTATTTATATAAAATCAATGGATTTTATATATAAAAGGAAAAAGGATTTTATAAAAGATAATAATTATAAAATCAAAAGAGTTAAAGGAAATATATTTGTCAAACAAATATAAAGGAGAAATATATTTGTCAAACAAATATAAAGGAAATATATTTTTTAAACAAATATAAAGGAAAATGTTTGTAAAACAAATATAAAGGAGAAATATTTGTAAAACAAATATAAAGGAAATGTTTGCAAAACAAATAGATTAGAAAAAGGAATATTTGTAAAACAATTACAAATAGAAATAAAACGGGAAAAACATTTGTAAAACATTTACAAATGAAATTGGAAAGAAAATATTTGTAAAACATTTACAAATAGAGTAAAAGGATTATTTACTTAGGAAATAAATAAAAGTATAAAAGGATCATTTATTTATAGAAAAATAAATAGAAGAAAAAGGGGTTATTTATTTAGGAAACAAATAGGAGGATAAAAGAAATATTTATTTGTTAAATAAATAGGAAAGTTAAAAGAAATATTTATTTGTTAAATAAATAGGAAAGATAAAAGAAAATATTTATTTGTTAAATAAATAGGATTTAAAAGGGAATAGTTATTTGTTAAGTAAAAAAATAGAAAAGGAATTAATCAAAGGAGTTAATTAAAAAGAGTTAATCGAAATGAGTTAATCGGATATTAGTTATTCGATTTGAGTTAATCGAGTAGAGTAAATCAGTTAGAGTTAACCAGTTAGAGTTAACCAGTTAGAGTTGAGGGATTAGAGTTAATCAAACAGAGCTAAGTGATAAGAGTTATTTGAATTAGAGTTAGTTGATTTGAGTTAGAGGTAAAGCGAAATAAAGTAATCAAAAAGGAGTTACTCGAATTTAGCATATTCGAATAGAGTTAAAAGGAGTTATCGAGTATAATCATTTGAGATAGAGTTAAAACAAACATAGTTATTCAGGATGAGTTGCCATTTCATATGACTGCTAGCGTAATTTGTTGGACTGTAGATAGCCTACGACGGTCGGATGTTTCCTGAGGGAATCAGGCGTAACCATTGTGATCGTTGCGATCTAGAGTCAAGCGAATGGAGTTAAATCGAATATTAGTTATTCGATAGGAGTTAATCAAGTTGAGTTAAAAAAAAGTAAAGTTAGTCGAGTTAGTTAAGTTAAGTTCGTTGAGTCGAGCTAATCGATGTTAGTTTAAATCGAAGGGAGTTAATCGAATATTGTTTATTCGAATAGAATTAAAGGAGTTATCGAATATAGTTTATTCGAATAGAGTTAAAGGAGTTATCGAATATAGTTTATTCGAAAGGAGTTAAGTGAAAAGAGTTAATCAAATATAGTTTATTCGAAAGGAGTTAAGTGAAAAGAGTTAATCCAATAGAGTTAGTCCAAAGGAGTTAATTGAATAGAGTTAATCGAATATAGTTTATTCGAAGAAAGGTTTTCGAATCTAGTTATTCGTAAGAGAGATTATCGAATATAGTTATTCAAAGGGGGAAGTTATCGAATAGAGATTATTTGAAAGAGAGTTACGTAAGGAAGTTTGTTAAAGGTTTAAAAGATAAACTTTGTTTATTCTGAAGTTAAAACGTTGTTCAGTTAAGGTCTGAGAGGTAATTATACCCCAACTTGATCGACTTCCTTCTTAACTAAGGAATGGTAAGGTTTGATAGTAAAGGATGGTTAAGTGAATTTGGTTAATGCGTGAAATGGTTTTTGAGTTGGCCTGGCGATGTTTGATTTAAACATCAGTTTAAATCCAGTGAAGGAGTTTGGAAATGTTTTACAAATAAGAATCAGAAATGTTTTTTGATAATAGAAATTAGAATATATGGAAACAGAAGATAAGTAAATTAATGAACTAAAGAGATAAATGTTCAATGATGATTGATCTATATAATTTCCATTTGGAAATAATGTCGTTGTTTGCACACCTGTTTTCTTTGATAGTTAACTCACCGACTATCGAAGTTTTTGACCATTTTTAACGTTGTTAATATGGAGAGACCGGTTGGATTATTATCCGAAGAACCACTCTGTATTGGCATAAACGTTGCAAATTATATATGCCAAAGATAATTGAAGACGGATTAAAGTGCAAGGGCTATTATATAAATCTTAGATAACAATTGCCTAAGATGGATATACTGAATAATGCCTTCGGTTTGTCCATTCCCAGGACAACTGGTATGGACGAGGGTCTGATAGAGTATATTTGATAGATCGCGTAAGTTGATCTCTTCAAATGTATTCACGTTTGGTGGCGGAGGAATTCGTTTCTCTTAGTTGTATACCCTTGTTATTTTTGGATAAATCAATTTGTGATTTAAAGGGTATGACGATGTGGCATTCTAAGTGAATGAAGATATGATATGTAAAAAGATAAGCGTAGCTTCTAGCCTTACATCCGGTAAATGACAAATATCGGGCAGGCAGCGTGGCTAAGTCGGTCGCTCCGAAGTAGGGTGTATAATCACCTATCTATAGAATATTCATTTGCTTCTTTAATCTATCAATGTTGTCCCATATATATATACGGGAATGGTTGCTGATCCCAACCGTTGGTGATATACATTTGATACACTCAAGCGAAATGAGTGGTCGGTCATGTGTGGCTGAGTTGCAAGATGTTCTTGTTGAACTCCAGTGTATCGTTCCTAGAGTACACTGGTCCGAAAGTGGTTCCATACCTTGTCATAGTTGGAAATCCATTACCCAATACATGCTTGCGATTTTGATTGTATACTATATATGTAGAACGTGAGATGAAAGCGTTTCTGCTAGATGATTATTATATTGTGGTTGATAGACATTATTATAATATCAAAAGGGTTTTGATATAAAGATATTTTGGATTCTCATAAGGGAAAAAGCCGTTCCGTTATACGGCGCGGTCTTATGAGATATCGTTTACTTGTTCAAACTGTTTTAAACTGTTTTATTCACACCAGTCCCATGAGTGACACAGAGTTTATTTTGTTGTTTTCCCTAAACTCTTGGGTGCCTAAATTTGTACGGGCAGTCAAGTAGTCAGGATTTTACAGATATACTTGGAGAGCTTGGAGCAGGAGGCTTCAGTATTTTATAGCTATTGCTTATTTCCGTTGTTGTTGTAAGTGTTGTACTCTGCAATGTTATTGTATACATATATTGTTTGTATTTCAAAAGTTATGTTATATTTTATTCGTTCCGTTGTGAGATTCGTGTTTACTCTAATGATGATGTTCTTCTTCTTCTATTCTATAAGTTCTATCTTATCTATTCTCACCCTCTAACTTCTTTCATTAACTATTCAGTTATTTTCGATCCTTAGATGTTCGATATGTGTTGTATATCGGATAACCAAGATCGACAGAAACCGGGTCGTTACAGTTGGTATCAGAGCTTAAGGTTGAGTAATTACCTTGGCTCTGTGGCGTGACTAGGTAGAGACAGGGTTAGTAATACCCTAGATTGAGTTTGAGTGTATATATATGAGCGCGTATTTGTTATTTGATATAAAATTGTTTTATATTGTGGTGATTTATTGGTTGAGTTGTTTAGGAGTTCTGGTCGATCAGTTTGATCCACTGTATCGGTAGGAGTTGATAAACATTTGAATACGATGAACCGACATGGTATGTTTTGAAAAGAGGGTAAACGAAATAATTTTACCCAAATTATATTTTTGATATAAAGGAATTATATTGAAATGATTATAATATATTGGATATATTGGTTGTTATTATAATCGAGTAAGATTATAATGGAGATGGTTATATATATATATATAACCAAATAAAATTCGTATAAGTATTATGAAGTGAATTAAATCTGAATATTAAATCAGAATTGAAATTAAAACTCTGGGAATTTGAATAAGTGTTTGTAATTGGATTTGGGTTAAATATATGAGAATTTTAAAATCCTGGGAGATTTTAAATTGATTTACAAACATCGTGAATAGTATTTTGAAAATGGATTTCAAAATAGAAGTGTTTAGACATGGTTTTGAAAAGTAATATAGTATTGAACTCACTTCAGTCGCTGGAAAATAATTCTGATGATGACTGCGCAGCATCATCAGTGTTCATTTTCGAGTGGTAAGTGACGGATTACTACCAAAGGTTTTGTTTTGAATTGATTTGGGAAAAACAAGTTGTGTTGGATTTCAAAAAGGAAAATTTGATTTTTGAAAAGAGTAAACTGTTTAAAAACTCCTAGGAAAGACTGTTTGTATTAAAAACAAATTTAACAGAAATTTGTGAAAGCAAATTGGAATTAAAAATAAAGCCAGTTAAGTGGTAACTGAATTTGATTAGAATGATATCTAGTAAGTTGAATTGATAAGAATTTGGAATTAAGGATAATACTTGAATTTGAAATGAAGTTTGGCTCGAATAAAACCAAACGATTGAGTTGAAAATGAAATTCGACTTTGGTATAAGCGAATGATTTGGTTTGAGAATGAATTGATTGGAAATTGGTTAAGATGACATTGGTATATGTTGAATGGATAACAGGTGAAAGTGATAAAGTTGATATGCCCGATGAAAAGGTACAAGTTTAAATTTGTTATAAGCATGAGATATATGAGCCGAATTGGCAAGCCACTTGGCTATTTTATTTTCTTTTGGGTTGGAGATGACCCAGAGAGGCGAGTTGTGGTTTTACCGATAGGGCTGTACAAAGGAGGTTATGGAGAAATTTTCCGAAAATTTAAAGCGTTAGAAAATTTTCAGAATTTTTGAAAATTTTAGTTAGTCGGAATAAATTAATATTTTAGTCGATATTAATTGGTTTAGTTTAAACTGAAGTTAAGTGGTAAACAGATAAATTTTTACCCAGTAGATAGGGTCGTCCCCTACCTTAGCAATTTCGAGGACGAAATTATTTTAAGGGGGAAAGATTGTAATGACCCGCATTTTTTAGCTGTCGAATAATTAATTAATTATTAAATATCGAGTGGCGATATCGATAACCAAAATTAAATTATATTGAATATTTAATTAGTATAAATAATAGAATAATATATTTAATTGCTGAAATAATCAGAAATAGTGAATTGACAATATAATGTGAACTGGACAATTCAAAATATATATAATTTAGTTTGGAATTGAATTCGAATAACGAATATATTATATAAAAACAATTGAACGTAGAATTATAATATAATTATAATCGAGCTCGAAATAGCGCGGCAGTTCGCTATTTGGCGATTCGAACTTCAACTGAATGTACAGGGTTCGTTTTAAATCGGATTTCTGTGAAACAAGAAACGTGTGGAGCTGGTGAAGTATATTTTTCTAGTGGAAGAGAAAAATCGGGATTTCTTTGTGTAGATTTTGATTTATGTCCAAATCAAATTTTAGAAAAGTCGCTACGGAATTCCTTTATAATTTATAACGATACATATAAGGAATTTCAATATAAATTTGAATATCGATTCAACCGGGATTTGAATATCGAGTTGTAGAATCCCAGTGGAGCTGTATGATATTCTGTTGTGAATATATACGATAATATTTATTTTTAAATATTTAATTTAATTATTTTTAAATATATTTATATATTTAAATGGGTTATATAGAGCTTTAAAAATAGCTAGTTTTGCAAACGACCTCAGAATTCGATGAAACTAATTTTGTTGGATCTGCAATATTAAATTATTGCTAGATTTCAATTTACGTGATTTTTAAAGTCAGTATGTGGCCGTACGGGATTTTAATGTGAAGAACAGTCAGTATTTTGACGGTTAAAAATACGCTGTGTGAGCATACGAAGTCGGAATTCGACGAAACCAGTTTCATTGGGATCGTAATATCAAACAGTAGCTGGATGTTGATTTCCATGATTTTTGGGTATCGTGTGTGGCCACACGAATTTTTAAAAGGAAGAACGAATATAGAATAATAAAAGAAAATATCTAAAACTCATTTTGAGGTAAAAACAAAGGCCATCTACTCACTTCTTCAACCACACAATATTTTTCATCCCCGTATAAAATCAAATACCGGCCGCCACAAAATTTCATTCACAGTCAAAAATTCATGAGCTTCTAAATTCCATTAAAAATCAAAACAAATATAACAAATCATCATATAAGTATAGATGGATTCTGAATTGAGAGAGCTTCGCAATAGTGGCCTCAGATTTTGGTGCGATCCAATTTCTGTCGAGCTCGAATATCAATAGTAGACCTAGGGCATCAGATTTTGAACGAATAAGGGTTTGGTTGGTGATTCAAAGCATGGATTCATGTTTGATTTAGGGAGACGAGGTTGTTTTGATCTTTTTGAGGATTTCTGGGCTCTAACATGTTGGCCGCTGTACTGTTTCAGCGAACAAAAGGTCGAGAACAGAAATCTACAGTGAGGGCGAGTTGTGTATTGTGACGATGAGTGGAATAAGGATTCGAAGAGGAGGAGTTTGGAGTTCTTAGTTTGAATTTCCATTTGGAGTAGAGGGAGCACAAACTATGTGAAGTGGCCGAAATGGTGTATGCTCAATAACAGGAGGACGCGAAACATACAGGAGGAAGAAGAGAAGAAGGAAGCGGGTCATGGGCTTGAGGTAGTGCTGTTGGGCCAGAATTTGAATGGGCCGTTGAAATTTAGAGGGGTAAAGGCCATCTAGTTAATTTAATTAAGTTTGTTTATTTTAAATTTGTAAATGAACTTATAATCACAATAACTTAGTCATATATTATCGGAATTCAGCGAAACAAGATCCGACAGGATCGTATGGACAGACACTACACGATGGAACTGACTGGAAGGCCATCGGAGCTCGTTACAATTTATAGCAAACTAAATTGTCTGCCTGAATCAAGCGATGGTTATCGTTATTAACGATGATCGTCCAATGTGAGTAAAACTCACCAACTCTGAACAGTTATATTTTTATAACGTATTCTTAGAACTGATAATTTTATATATTGATTGTTGTGTGTTGACTGTTTGATAGAACTGCTAGTCAGTTGGTTGAAATTTATATATATTTTTATATATATAAATATATATATATATATATAAATCGTTAAATATATGTTGATTCTGTTTAGCAGAATATTTCATATTGAAATGAAATCGATGTTATTTATATTGTTTTAACATCTGTGATGCAGGGAAACAGGTTGGAGGAATCCAACCGGATTCCTCAACATTTATTTTACTGTGATTCATATATTGTGATATATGATGTGATATAAAGTCTGTTGTTGATTATGTGTGTTTGGACGATATTTATCGTTGTTATATCGTATGTTAAATACCATAAGAAATACCAGAATGTAGAAAGGAGATTTTCAAAGCATATTTTGAAAATAATTTATTTATATAAAATCAATGGATTTTATATATAAAAGGAAAAAGGATTTTATAAAAGATAATAATTATAAAATCAAAAGAGTTAAAGGAAATATATTTGTCAAACAAATATAAAGGAGAAATATATTTGTCAAACAAATACAAAGGAAATATATTTGTAAAACAAATATAAAGGAAAATGTTTGTAAAACAAATATAAAGGAGAAATATTTGTAAAACAAATATAAAGGAAAATGTTTGCAAAACAAATAGATTAGAAAAAGGAATATTTGTAAAACAATTACAAATAGAAATAAAAAGGGAAAAACATTTGTAAAACATTTACAAATGAAATTGGAAAGAAAATATTTGTAAAACATTTACAAATAGAATAAAAGGATTATTTTCTTAGGAAATAAATAAAAGTATAAAAGGATCATTTATTTATAGAAAAATAAATAGAAGAAAAAGGGGTCATTTATTTAGGAAGCAAATAGGAGGATAAAAGAAATATTTATTTGTTAAATAAATAGGAAAGAGAAAAGAAATATTTATTTGTTAAATAAATTGAAAAGATAAAAGAAAATATTTATTTGTTAAATAAATAGGATTTAAAAGGGAATAGTTATTTGTAAAGTAAACAAATAGAAAAGGAATTAATCAAAGGAGTTAATTCAAAAGAGTTAATCGAAATGAGTTAATCGGATATTAGTTATTCGATTAGAGTTAATCGAGTAGAGTAAATCAGTTAGAGTTAACCAGTTAGAGTTGAGGGATTAGAGTTAATCAAACAGAGCTAAGTGATCAGAGTTATTCTAATTAGAGTTAATTGATTTGAGTTAGAGTTAAAGCGAAATAAAGTAATCAAAAAGGAGTTACTCGAATTTAGTTTATTCGAATAGAGTTAAAAGGAGTTATCGAGTATAATCATTCGAGATAGAGTTAAAACAAACATAGTTATTCAGGATGAGTTGCTATTTCGGACGACTGCTAGCGTAATTCGCAGGGCTGCAGATAGCCTATGGCGGTCGGATGTTTCCTGAGGGAATCAGGCGTAACCATTGTGATCGTTGCGATCTATAGTCAAGCGAATGGTGTTAAATCGAATATTAGTTATTCGATAGGAGTTAACCAAGTTGAGTTAAAAAAAAAGTAAAGTTAGTCGAGTCGACTTAAGTTAGTCGAGTTAGTCAAGTTAAGTTCGTCGAGTCAAGTTAATCGATGTTAGTTTAAATCGAAGGGAGTTAATCGAATATAGTTTATTTGAATAGAATTAAAGGAGTTATCGAATAGAGTTTATTTGTATAGAGTTAAAGGAGTTATCAAATATAGTTTATTCGAAAGGAGTTAAGTGAAAAGAGTTAATCGAATATAGTTTATTCGAAAGGAGTTAAGTGAAAATAATTAATCCAATAGAGTTAGCACAAAGGAGTTAATTGATAATAGTTAATTGAATAGAGTTAATCGTATATAGTTTATTCGAAGAAAGGTTTTCGAATCTAGTTATTCGTAAGAGAGATTATGAATATAGTTCTTCGAAGGGGGAAGTTATCGAATAGATATTATTCGAAAGAGAGTTATGTAAGGAAGTATGTTAAAGGTTTAAAAGATAAACTTTGTTTATTCCGAAGTTAAAACGTTGTTCAGTTAAGGTCTGAGAGGTAATTATACCCCAACTTGATTGACTTCCTTCTTAACTAAGGAATGGTAAGGTTTGATAGTAAAGGATGGTTAAGTGAATTTGGTTAATGCTTGAAATGGTTTTTGGGTTGGCATGGCGATGTTTGATTTAAACATCAGTTTAAATCCAGTGAAGGAGTCTGGAAATGTTTTCCAAATAAGAATCAGAAATGTTTTCTGATAATAGAAATAATAATTTAGAATATATGGAAACAGGAGATAAGTAAATTAATGAACTAAAGAGATAAATGTTCAATGATGATTGATCGATATAATTTCCATTTGGAAATAATGTCGTTGTTTGCACACCTGTTTTCTTTGATAGTTAACTCACCGACTATCAAAGTTTTTGACCATTTTTAACGTTGTTAATATGGAGAGACCGGTTGGATTATTATCCGAAGAACCACTCTGTATTGGCATAAGCGTTGCGAATCATATATGCCAAAGATAATTGAAGACGGAGTAAAGTGCAAGAGCTGTTGTATAAATCTTAGATAACAATTGCCTAAGATGGATGTACTGAATAGTGCCTTCGGTTTGTCCAGTCCCAAGACAACTTGTATGGACGAAGGTCTGACAGAGTATATCTGATAGATCGCGCAAGTTGATCTCTTCAAACGTATTCACGTTTGGTGGCGGAGGAATTCGTTTCACTTAGCTGTATACCCGTGTTATTTTTGGATAAATCAATTTGTGATTTAAAGGGTATGACGATGTGGCATTCTAAGTGAATGAAGATATGATATGTAAAAAGATAAGCGTAGCTTCTACCCTCACATCCGGTAAATGACAGAAATCGGGCAGGCAGCGTGGCTAAGTCGGTCGCTCCGAAGTAGGGTGTATAATCACCTATCTAGATAATATTCATTTGCTTCTTTAATCTATCAATGTTGTCCCATATATATATACGGGAATGGTTGCTAATCCCAACCGTTGGTGATATACATTCGATACACTCAAGCGAAATGAGTGGTCGGTCATGTGTGGCTGAGTTGCAAGATGTTCTTGTTGAACTCCAGTGTATCGTTCCAAGAGTACACTGATCGGAAGGTGGTTCCATACCTTGTCATAGTTGGAAATCCATTACCCAATACGTGCTTGCGGTTTTGATTGTATACTATATATGTAGAACGTGAGATGAAAGCGTTTCTGCTAGATGATTATTATATTGTGGTTGATAGACATTATTATAATATCAAAAGGGTTTTGATATAAAGATATTTTGGATTCTCATAAGGAAAAAACCCGTTCCGTTATACGGCGTGGTCTTATGAGATATCGTTTACTTGTTCAAACTGTTTTAAACTGTTTTATTCACACCAGTCCCATGACTGACCCGGAGTTTATTTTGTTGTTTTCCCTAAACTCTTGGGCGCCTAAATTTGTACGGGCAGTCACGTAGTCGGGATTTTACAGATATACTTGGAGAGCTTGGAGCAGGAGGCTTCAGGATTTTATAGCTATTGTTTATTTCCGTTGTTGTTGTAAGTGTTGTACTCTGCAATGTTATTGTATACATATACTGTTTGTATTTCAAAAGTTATGTTATATTTTATTCGTTCTGTTGTGAGATTCGTGTTTACTCTGATGATGTTCTTCTTCTTCTTCTAATCTATAAGTTCTATCTTATCTATTCTCACCCTCTAACTTCTTTCATTAACTATTTGGTTATTTTCGATCCTTGGATGTTCGATATGTGTTGTACATCGGATAACCAAGATCAACAAAAACCGAGTCGTTACAATCAAGTTAGTTACCCTTAATCCCTTATCTTCGTTAGTCCTTCTTCCTTTGTTTATACAAAACCTACTCCTTCTAGTATACTCATTCGCAGCCAATCATATCTCCACTCAACACCAACAGTAGCCTTCGCCCCCTCCCTTCCTTTCACCACAGTCCACAACAACGGAAACCTCCATCACCAATCTACATCATTACCTCGCTTCCTCTTCTTCCTTACCACTTACACCATCCTTTAGCCTTCTGTATATTTTCATCGTTCAACACATAGGTCCCTCGTTGCTTCCTACCTCCCGAGCCCAACCCGAAAGCCACAAACTCGAAGTCCAACTCACAAGATTCGAGAAAAAAAAACCGCGACTTACATCAGTTCCCGTCCACCTCCCCACACTGGCCACCACCGACGTTCAGGGCATCGACCCCTACCAGGATCAACTCGTCGGACCCGTAAACCAATAGACGTCCGCATATAGAGGCTTCTACATACAACTTCTCAAATCTACCCTTCCAATTGCAAAACGCACAACAACTTCACACTAAACCTCCGTCCTAAAAGGCACGGGTTCGAACTGGAACCATAGAACAAATCGCATCCTCTAACATGCATACCAAAGTGAAGATAAAGATCACCGCAACCCAAAGGAATATCTATTCGAATTTCCACTGAATGAAACAATTGATTTTTGATTAAATTCTGAAAGTTTGGTTTGTTTATTTTTCTCGTTTTAAATTTCTAGAAGAAATAGATTAGGTGAGGAGGCAAGGAAAGGGAACGGAAAGTGAAATCAAAAATGAGGAGTGAGCTGGGTACATATTTATAATACTAATTTACTTGGCATCCACGAAATTAATAGGCTTGGCAGACACGGTGAGCATTGGATTGGGGAACACGGAATTGAGACGCGTGGAGAGCACGCTGTCTGAGTTTTCGTGGTAAGGTAGTATATATTTTTCCCCTGAATGCTACTATTTCGATTCTTCGACTTCTTATATATATATTTGATTTCAACGAAGTGATCCCCATCTAAGTATTGTATATTCTCACTTGTTAGTTTGTTAGTGAATGACCAAAATCCATAGTAGTGCAAATTTACACACCTTCATAGAAATATCTTAATTTTGCTATAGTTTCATTGTTATTAGATTTGCGTACCTTGCTACAAAAGAAGCTCCATTCACCGAACTGCTAACAATGAAAACAAAATTAGCGTTGTGATGAGTAATGTGCAACGGTCCCAGAAATATAAAAATATAGACAAGTTAACTTATATTGTGATATCCCAGAACGCTGATATAGGGTGTAAAATACTTCAAATAAAAAGTTGCTTATTTTTCCAAATAAAAATTTCAGAAAAAAATCTATAAATTACATTATAACTACATCCCAAAGATCTTGCAATAATAATCTATTTTGGATTTTATAAAATTAATCTCGTTATAATCACATATCGTTTTGAAATTAAGTCGATTTAATTTCAAAATAAACAAATAAAATACATATCTAATCTGAATATATACGTATAGCTACAAAGTAATCTAATTTGAATTTCAAACTCGCTATTTCTATTTTTAAGTTAAAATGATATTCAATATATTTTAAAATCCATTTATTTTATTAAATAAATTCCTTAAAAACTACTATATATAATTCAAATTAAATATTTAAAACAAATTTAAATATTCATAATTCAATGTCTCAAAATCCGGGTCGTACATTCCTTCCCCCTTAAAATAATTTCGTCCTCGAAATTGCTAAGCAGTAAAAATTCTATAACTCTAACTTCTCATAACCTACTTAGTTGAAATCTTATATTTCATATCTTCATAACCCGGTTCTTATTCGACCTTCGATTTCTCATACCAATACTCGCCCATTCATAATTCTTTCCAAATGATCTGTCCACCATTTTGAACAATCCATCATCATTTTCTCGTCTTCAATCCATAAGCTCTTCTGCATATCCACATCCATTCCAATTGATTTTAAATCCATTTATTAATTTAATTATTCCACTTGAAATTTTATTAACCAATTTTGTTTTTTTATATTTCAATTACAACCAACAACTCTATTTTAAATTATCAAGAATTTCTTTAAAAAAATTCTAACTCTTTAAATTTTCGAAAAATTTCGCCAACATCTCCTTTGCACGGCTCAATCGGTACAATCACAACTCGCCTTTCTAGGCCCTCTCCAATCCAAAATAAAATCAAAAAGCCAAGCGGCTTGCCCCATAGGCTCATAAAATCATCAAACCCAAGTAATATTATAAACATGTACCTTTTTGTTGGGCATAATTCTACCTCTTTCATTTGCTACTATACTATATCTGCTCAGCATACATATATCCATTTCCAGTTGGTTTCAAATCAATCCAACTTCCAGTTGTTTTTACTCTCTAATCAACTTCTGATTAGTTCACTTCCGCCTTATCAGTTCAAATCATATTCTATTTAAATCAACCCATTTATTATACTTGAGTTCGACTGAATTCCAATTAACAACATCCAATATATATTCAACTTGCCTATTCATAAGTCGAATTCATATTAATATTTCGAATCTCAACATTGTTCTTTATTTAATTTCATTCGAAATTATTTCTAATCCAATCCAATTTTATTTAACTTAAGTTAAATTTCTATTCATTTGATACATTTTTACCATTTCAATCTATTCAACTTATACAAGTAAAATTTTAATTTCAGAATTCAAATTTCCGGGTTTTATTTCAAATTAGTATGAAATCATACATATTTATATACATATATTTATAATCAACTCAACTCAAAACATTTGAATTTCTAAAACAACTCTATTTTTCTCAAACAATTTTCCATTAATAAACCTATTATGGTAGCAATCCGTCACATAGAACTTGAAAATGAATACCGATAATGCTGCAGTCCATTATCAGAATTATTTTCTCGCCACTGAAGTGATTTCAATACTTAATTACTTTTAAAATCCATTTAAAATCATTCTTGTTCAAAAATCCTTCAAAGTAACGTTATATTACTTTTAAAAATACTTCAGAAAATATTTCTAAATTCCCGGGATTCGAATTCAAATCCTGGTTTGAACTTAATCTTAGTTTATCTCATTTGTATACATTATTCATATACAAATTATATTTGGTTATATATAACCATTTCAATATTTTATATTTCCATTTGATTGTAATAAAAATTAATCAAATCAATAATTTCAGAAAATTATTTCTTTTATATCAGAAATAGTTTTGGGCAAAAATTTCATTTATCTATTTTAAAACAATACTGTGTCGAATTGCTTTGTTCGAGAGTTTAGAAACACCTATCGATAGAGTTGTACATCCTGTATCTCCTGTATCGACCAGAATTCATAAACCACTCAACAAACCAGCCAACATAATATAAAACAATTTTATACCAAATTTAGAAATACACGCTCATATTTATACACTCAAACTCAACCTAGGGCATTTCTAACCCCATCTCCATTGTGTCACGCCACAGTGCCAAGGTTACTACTCAACCTTCAGCTCTGATACCAAATGTAATGGCCCGAATTTTCGTACTATTTGAGTTAACTATTTACACACACGTCAAACCCAAATTGCACAGAAATACGAATCATTAATAGAAAGAAGTTAGAGGATGAGAAATAGAAGGAAAGAGAAATTAGAAAAGAAGAAAAATGAAGAACACAAATCTCACGGTGGAACGAATAAAATATATAAATTAACATTACTTTTGAAATACAAATCAGTAACTGTATATACATACCATTATCAGAGCACAACGGATATTCCTGGAACAGTTATAAACACCTGTTTCCAGATACAATGTAGTACACAATGGAAAACATGATAGTTCATAGCTGACTGGTGAAGCCTCCTTCTTCAAGCTCCTCCATGTGAATCTGAAATGCCCCGACTACTTGACTGCCCGTACAAATTTGGGCACCCAAGAGTTTAGGGAAAACAAACAAATAAACTCTGGGTCAGTCATGGGACTGGTGTGAGTAAACTCCAACCATTTGTTTAACTTTCAACATCCTTTCGAAAGAAATGATAATCGTAAGACCGATCCACACACAAATACTGATGGTTTTAACCTTATGATAACCGAAAATATTTTGATATCAAATCCGGTGATATTATAATAGTGTCTACATCAAATAAATAGCAATCTAGCGGAACGCTTGCATCTCACGCTCCATAAATAATATAAAATCCAAAAAACCGCATGGCGCTTATTGGAGATTGGATTTCCAACATGACAAGGTATGGAATCACCTTCCGATCAGTGTACTCTAGAGAGGAGACACTAGGGTTCAACAAGAACGTCTTGCAACCCGGCCCACACTTGATCGACCACTCATTTTGCTTGAGTGTATCGAATGTAAATCACCAACGGTTGGGATCAGCAACCGTTTCCCGAAAGGGACAGCATCGATAAATTAAAAAAGTAATTGGAATTTCTCTAGATAGGTGATTACACATCCTAATCGGAGCGACCCACGTAGCCATGCTGCCTACCCGATTTTTGTCAATTCCCGGTTGTGAGGCTTGAGGTTTGAATTATCTTCCAGAACATCTGGCCACCATTAACTTTGAATGTTACATTGTCAGATCCATCGGAAATCACTAATTGATTCCCTCAAAAATACTCAGATTGTTAGGCTAAAGAAGTTTCCCTTCTTTGCCACCAACTTCGTACATTTGAAGGAATCAACGTACGTAATCCCTTTGGAAATACTCTCTCAGACACTCGTCCGTACAAGTTGTCCTGGGCCTGGACAAACCGAAGGCACCATTCTATTAATCCATCTTGGGCAATTTCTATCTGGGGTTAACAGAACAGCCCTTGCATCTTACTCCTCTTCATAATCTCATCAACATAAGTTGATTCGTAACGCTTATGCTAATACGGAGTGGTTTTCAGATATTAAATCTGATCCCGATATCTCCATATTGACAACGGAGGCATAAAATAAATCAAAATTTCGATAGTCGGTGATTTAACTATCAAAGAAACATCCATACAATCAACGGTCCTACTTCCAATTGGAAATCCTACCGATCAACCATCAACAACACTTGCTCCTTTTTATATTAATTCCCTATTATATTATCGATTCTAAAATCCATTTTCAATCTTCCATATCCTTTTCAAATCTCAATCTCGATTCTTGGAAGACATTTCCAACGTCATCATTTCTTTATTCGAGAAGATATATCTTATTTCAATTTGAAAAAATTTCTAGATATTCATATATTCTTGTTTCTATATTTTAGAAAATATACTTTATTAACATTGGAAAAAAACAATTCCAATATACAGAAAAATATTGGAGTTATCCCAAATCATTGCATTTTCTATACTTAGAAACCACCTCTGATTTACTTTGGAAAATGTTTCCAAGACCTTTTCATTTAGTTAAACCCATGTTACATAATAAACATCGTTGCTATAACTCAATTCATTAACTATTCATTTACTAATCGAATCCCTAATCAATCTTCGCTATCGAACCTTAACCATTCCTTAGTTAGTTATGAAGTCAATCAAGTTGAGGTGTATTTACCCCTCAGACCTTAACTAAACAACATTCTTAACTTTGAAATAGTCAAATCTCACAACTTCAAACAAAACATCGTCTACGCGACTGTCGGATTCAATCTAAGAACCCACTTCCTTTTACGGAAAACATTTGGTTGTAACAGTATCGTTATAATCGTTTTTTCCCAATATTTGATTTATAAAACATTCATTATAGCGATAGCATTAAAATCGCTGTTTAGATTTACAAGACATTTATTATAACGACAGCGCTAAAAATTGCTATTTAGATTTACCAAACATTTATTATAACGACAGCGCTAAAATCGCTATTTAGATTTACCAAACATTTATTATAACAAAAACACTAAAATCGCTGTTTAGATTTTCAAAACATTTATTATTGCAACAACGTTATAATCTCTGTTTCCAAATAATTGATTTATAAAAAATATAACTTGTACTTAATAAATAAATGAATAAGTAAATACATAAATAATTAAATAATTAAATTGGATTCAAAACGGAAAGTAAAATATACTACTTCCCTAAATTCGATATAATCAAATTCCAATAAATACTTTCTCTCGAATAATCTATATTCAATTTATATTCCGAACTTTGGAATTTTTATACCATTTCAGGTTAATTCCAATTCCAAATTCACTTTTGAATTTAACTTTTCCAAATCCTTACCAAATTCCTTTATACCCATGTCTTTCTACAAAATGTTATCACACTTTATTTTATATTCCGAATTTTGGAATAAACTCATCGTTTTTATTTAAAACGATTACCCATTTCCCTTTTCATTCAATTTCCAATCTGGATTCATATTTCAAATCTAAATTTCCTTTAGAGATATTTCATTTACAAAATATTTCCGTTAAACCATTATTCACTTAAATCGTGAATATATTTCTTTTATATATACAATCAAATCCATTTGATTTTATCATTTCAAATCCAATTTTCGTCTATAAATTCTACTTTAAAATTTATCCATAAAAAATCTCATTTCTTATTCCTAAATATTTATAATACCGTTCACAATTTCTTTTGTAACTGCAAAGTTTGAATCCAATTACAAATAACGGTTTCAAAACCGTTTCCACTTTTCATGTTATCCTAGTATAAATATTTCACTAAATTTTAAATCGTTGTTCATAATTCAATCTTCTCAGTTTATCTGTTAAGAACATATTTTTATTTAAAATCTCTCTTTAAAACCTTATAGTGATTTTACATTCGATAATAAAATACTGATTTCAAGCCAAATGCTAATTATCCAATGATAATTATTTCCCTTCATTCATAAATATCATTTATAACTTTAACAATTCACCTTATCCATTAGAACAAGTTTTTACTTTCAAATCTATTCGAAATCCTACTTCTAATTTCGAAAGTAAATTTTCTTTTTTAATGCCATATTTATTATTTCATGGTATTAACACCAAAATTCTTGGGCCTGTGTAATTTGTAACAACAAAATCAATCACAGTATATATGTATATCACAACATATATCACAGTAAAGAACAAACAGTAATAAATGTTGAGGATTCCTACAACCTATTTCCCTGCATCCACAGATGTTAATCAACATCAATAATATTAATTTCACATCAAAATGAAATATCATGGTGAACAGAATTATAAATGATCATTGATATGACTAATTCAACCAATTTTATTTATCATTCAACCAAACAACCGTCACACAGTATAAAACTACTATAGATAAATTTAAAATTCGTTTATATAAAAATGTAACGAGTTAGAGTTAGTGAATTTACTCACCTTGGTTTGCAGTTGACATTTTTGCTTTTTTTCTTCATTTAAAATGAAACAGTCATTTATTTTTCTCTCTATGGAATTACAATAACTTTGTTCTCTGCCACCTCAGTGCCACACTGTAGATCTCATCATTGCAATTTCAATGTGACCAATTTCGTCCAATTCTATTGACATATGATTAAGTTATGACCTTATAACCTTATATGATTTAAATTATATATACATATAAATTAATTAAAATTAACTTTCTAAATTACTAGTTTAAAATTAAACCTTAGTTCACATTATCTTTTCCCAGCATGCTTTACTGGCGTTGACCCAACTTTTCATTAGTCCTCCTCACCACGTTTCCATTATTTCCAGAACCCATACCCCAGATGACTTACTAACCTCATGCTCCACTATCTATTTTTTATTACTATTATAAGCCAAACACCTACCTTAATCTCCCCTAATCACGTCATTCAAATCCGTCTTCTACCAATCAAGAAAAACCGTTGCTCCTCTATGACCAGACATGGCCGCTCCTTTACTCCACTAATCCATCAAGTTAGTTATCCTTAATCCCTTATCTTCGTTAGTCCTTCTTCCTTTGTTTATACAAAACCTACTCCTTCGAGTATACTCATCTGTAACCAATCATATCTCCACTCAACACCAACAGTAGCCTTCGCCCCTCCCTTCCTTTCACCACAGTCCACAACAACGGAAACCTCCATCACCAATCTACATTATTACCCCGCTTCCTCATCTTCCTTACCACTTACACCATCCTTTAGCCTTCTGTATATTTTCACCGTTCAATACATAGGGCCATCGTTGCTTCCTACCTCCCAAGCCCAACCCGACAGCCACAAACTCAAAGTCCAACTCACAAGATTCGAGAAAAAAAACCGCAACTTACATCAGTTCCCATCCATCTCCCTACACTGGCCACCACCGACGTTCAGGGCATCGACCCCTACCACGCTCAACTCGTCGGACCCGTAAACCAATAGACATCCGCATACAGAGGCTTCTACATACAACATCTCAAATCTAGCCTTCCAATTGCAAAACGCACAACAACTTCACACTAAACCTCCATCCTGAAAGGCACGGGTTCGAACTGGAACAAGAGAACAAATCGCATCCTCTAACATGCATACCAAAGTGAAGATAAAGATCACCGCAACCCAAAGGAATTTCTATTCGAATTTCCACTGAATGAAACAATTGATTTTTGATTAAATTCTGAAAGTTTGGTTTGTTTATTTTTCTCGTTTTAAATTTCTAGAAGAAATAGATTAGGTGAGGAGGCAAGGAATGGGAGCAGAAAGTGAAATCGAAAATGTGGAGTGAACTGGGTATATATTTATAATACTAATTTACTTGGCATCCACGAAATGAATAGGCTTGGCATACACGGTGGGCATTAGATTGGGGAACACGGAACTGAGACGCGTGGAGAGCACGCTGTCTGAGTTTTCATGGTAAGGTATTATATATTTTTTCCCTTAATGTTACTATTTCGATTCTTCGACTTCTTATATATATATATGTATATATATATTTGATTTCAACGAAGTGATCCCCATCTAAGTATTGTATATTCTCACTTGTTAGTTTGTTAGTGAATGACCAAAATCCATAGTAGTGTAAATTTACACACCTTCGTAGAAATATCTTAATTTTGTTATAGTTTCATTGTTATTAGATTTGCGTACCTTGCTACAAAAGAAGCTCCATTCACCTGACCGCTAACGACGAAAACAAAATTAGCGTTGTGATGAGTAATGTGCAACGGTCCCAGAAATATAAAAATGCAGACAAGTTAACTTATATTGTGATAACCTAGAATGCTGATATAGGGTGTAAAATACTTCAAATAAAAAGTTGCTTATTTTTCCAAATAAAAATTTCAGAAAAATTCTATAAATTAAATTATAACTATGTCCCAAAGATCTTGCAATAATAATCTATTTTGGATTTTATAAAATTAATCTCGTTATAATCACATATCGTTTTGAAATTAAATCGATTCAATTTCAAAATAAACAAATAAAATACATATCTAATCTGAATATATACGTATAGCTACAAAGTAATCTAATTTGAATTTCAAACTCGCTATTTCAATTTTTAAGTTAAAATGATATTCAATATATTTTTAAATCCATTTATTTTATTAAATAAATTCCTTAAAAATTACTATATATAATTCAAATAAAATATTTAAAACAAATTTAAATATTCAGAATTCAATGGCTCAAAATCCGGGTCGTTACAGAATGAGATTTTAGGTTTGTCGTGAATGGTATCTTTAATAATACTATTCTTAAACCCAATGGAGTTAAGAAAATTAGAAATTAACTGGAGATTAGCTAAGTTGAATGGTTTCTTGGGTATTGATCTGATGTTGGTTTCGGCCTTCAGGATTAATACTTAGGGAATTGTTCTCTTACTAATTTACGGTTAGAGACTGATGGGATGGGGTCTTCATAACATCGTTCTTAAATCCAGTGTGAAAAGAATAAATCTTTTAATTAAGATTATTAGAATTTCCAGTTATATTTAGTAATTGGAATAAAATGGAATGTGATTTCGGGTTTATCGTGAACCGTGTTTTAATTGACATTGGTTCTTGAACCAAGTTAAAGATAAGATTAATTTCTTAGCTTTGAATAATCATCAATATTGATTTTTGGGAAGATTAAAACAAAATGGAGTTTTAATGAATCTTTAATTAGATTGAAAATCGAATGTGATGATTAAAATTATCAATTCAAGAAAATGATCGAAAATGGAGTATCACCAGTTTTGCTCCAAGCGATAGTTAAATCTTTAACTAGATTTGAACGTGAAATGGTAATTAAATTTACCAATAACAATGTGATGTTAGATATGGAGTATGACCAGTTTTGCTCCATGGGATGAATAGGTTGGGATTGGGAAATAAAACAAATGATTACTTCGGTAAGGATTGCTAATCCCGACTAGTTTGGATAAACCATAATTTGGTTTGAATTGATATCCAAAGGAAGATTAAAGAATAAATTTAAAGAATTTATCTTTGATAAAATTAAAGAGAACCTTTCCCAAAGGATATGAATATTTAAATAAAAGAATATTCAGAATTGGAATGAGGCGTATGTTGTGTTTTTATAGAGCTTGTTTATTATATACGCGAGTTATTCAGAAAGACCAGGATTATCCCATTCTGAATACCTGAATCAGCGATGAGTCGACGATGGAGACTGTGGTTGAAGACCGGAGGTCTTCACATCGTTTGGATGATTACTGATGTATTGATTGGGCTGTACACCCAATACAAGGTAATAGGTGGTGATCGTCCAGACGTACTTGGAGATCGACCGGATATGCGAGGACTTCTCTCCTTTATTAGACATATGGGACGAAGAATAAGGTGCCTCCAGTTTCGTTCAGGCCCAGAACGGACTTGTATGGATGTGTGTCTGACATTGGACATCATTCGGTGTGATTGATGGACATCAGTTGTATGGAGTGAATTACTAGTGTGGTATGATAAGACGCAAATGATCAAGGCTTCTGTTGAAAAACAGAGTCTTGTGGTTGATGATCAAAGCACGGCTTTAATATAGCATAGCTATGTGTATAGCATTAATTCACGAGCCTCACACCCCGGTGTGAACCAGAAACGGGAGAGGACCACGGGGAGGGCATGTGTTTCCTTCTAGCTAGGAGTGGTGTCTTGGTTTTGCACGCCCAGATGTTTTACTTATGTGGATGATGGATAACAAGGCGCCTCGGTTATTTCGGTCTCTGCGGAGCCGATGGAAGGTTTGGTAGATACACCGACCAGTTTTACGCCCCATAGGGCGGGAAAACACAGTGTTCAGGCATTTTAATCCGCTCCGTGTGGACCGGCCCTGACGATCCAAGGGTTGATGCGTTCTGATCCTGAGACATGGGCTAGATTGTCTCGAAGCGGTAAGGATGATCACTTGCCTTGATTCATAGACGGAAATCCAACTTCCAATACATGACACTTCAGTTTTGATTGTAGAGCCTAGTATGGCGACACAGTGGGATGGGGCACTCACGCCGTCTATGATTGATACATTTATATTTGAAATTGTTTTGACACTATACACTTATAGTAATAGTAAAATATGAAATTTCACGTACCAAGCATTTTTGGCTATTATAAGGTAAAAACTCTATCCCCCGGCTTGCGTTGCATTGTGTGATGGGACCTGAGTCTTATAATAGCTTCATTATTCTTTATTTAGCATTGCGCTGTTTGTTTTATGCACTGGTATTCTTGGGGGTAAACCCGTTCTGTGTTATACGGCGTGGTCCCTTAATTTACCTAACTTTAAAATCAAATTAATAATCGTTTTAGTTCTCACACCAGTCACGTGACTGACCTGGAGTTTATTGTTTTAACCTAAACTCTGGGTGCCCCTATTTTCCACACGGGCAGCTAGTAGTTGGTTTTGTAGATTTATATTCACAGGATCCTAGTTTACAGCTGGAATGATATTCGGAAAGCTCTGTATCTGTGTATCTCTTTCAGTTGTGTTTTGTATTATTTTCCACTGCATTGTAATTTGTAAATCTCTAATATTTATCAAATGTATATTATTTGTTCATACTCTGTTTATTCTTGTACTCTGATGTAAATTGTTATAATAAGCAATGAAATGTTCTATCGTTTGCGTTCTGATTTGTCGTGTTCTTAACTCAATCCAGGCATTCCTTCACAGGGAAGTTTGGGTCGTCTCACTTTTCCTACTAGTTTCTTTATATTTTACGTTGAGTATGAAATAATACTGTGAAAGGAAAAGGTTATTTGACGATATGTTTTCCTATATCCAATCTTTTTTTTAACTTGCTGACAGGTTCAAAGGTGTAGTTTCGTATCAAGGTTTGAAATGATTCTACATTTGCATTCATATTTTTGAAAGTATGAAACACGTACTTTCACTCAACCTTTACAACATGTCATTATATAAAAGAGTTCAAATTGTGTGTAAGTGAAGTACTAGCATGACTTATGAGTAGTGTTTTATTTTTACTTTTATTTTATTTTTTATAAATTTCTCCAAAGTGAAATTGTTTGTTCTCACAAATGTATGTTGGTTTTGTGAAGCGTTTTATTGGCTTCACGTTTATATTAGTCATCAGGTAACATGTATAATATTTAACCTATGATTTAAGTTGTATACTTATTTTATGTCAAAACAACTCACGTTTATGTTTCACTAGTTCATTTAGCATCACTTTTATTTTATGTCAAATCAACTTTCATAGTACCTTCCATTATTTATTCATGAATTGGATTCACTGCATTATTTGTTAACTAATTGAACAGCATCAGTATTTGCTAATCATTTGTTTGAATGCTATTGCCAGTTTATTAGTTGATTCTTGACACTTTCCTGACCTGGTGCAAGTGATAGTGCCGCACGAACTGGAAACCCTGCTATCAGCTACCAAGTGCAATTGTCTGATGTTGGGGTGAAATGAAGATATTATGGACGTGGAAACTCTACTATCGACTACTTTCAAGTAACTTTTAGTGCAATATATGACGTATTATGGACATGAAAGAGTTGATCAAACAATGTATAAATTGTTAAGTTTGGATATGTGAGAAGTAGTGTGAATTATATGTATGAAATATTAAGTATGATGAATGATGTTTGAATGATATGTATGAAATATTATGTTGTAGTTCATAAGTTTGTTGTTTTGTAAAATGTGTTATGTTTGTATACATTTGAGAAATAGATAATGATATATATGAATGTTATATGAATTTATTTAGAAGTAACGATAAAGCTGAAAAAGTGGTATATAAATGGTAAATGCTATAAAATTGTATGTTGATATTACAGGGCTTTAAAAACGCTATGAAATTATACATACAAACGATATTAAAAAGGTAATAAACGCTATGCAATTGTACATCTAAACGCTATTATAGAAGCTCAATAAACGCTATAAAAGGCATAAGTTGATGTAGATTTCATATAGCGTTTTAGTTTAATAGCAAAGAAAAAATGCTATAGAATCCTCATTTTTCATAGCGTTTTACCATCTGCTATTTAAAGCCAAAGGCCTAACATAGCATGTCTTTAGATGGCGTTCTCTGAAACGCTATCTTTGGATATAATAGCATTTTTGAAATGCTGTAAAAGCCCCCTTCTTGTTGTAGTGTATGGCGTAGATTTCTTGAAATTTGGAGGCTTTCAATGTCTTGACTGTCGGAGAGCAAGCTGGAGGTTGCAGCATCGACGGAAGATTGAGCCTATGCAAGAAAACTATGGGTACTAGGCTGGTATTTGCGGTGGGACAAGCCTATCTCGGATGACAGATAAGGTTGAAACATGGTGATTTAATAAGTATATCCTACTTTTTTGATTTAAGTGAATAAAATCGACTATTTTCAGTGTAATCTGATTTCAGATTGGAAGATAATTGCTCGGTAGCTTGATAGGCATGAATTTCCTTAAAAAATAATTTGATATTGACCATGTTTGATTAGAAATTGATGATACGATAAATTGATGAATGTGTATTTACTGTTAACACAAAGCTATTAGATAGGCTATTTATGTTTTTTATCATTCCCAAAGCGAGGCATCAAAATTGCATATATTCCATTTTCTTTTCACCTTTAAAGATGGATCAGTGAAAACAATAGTACCGTTGTAATAGTACTCAAAGGATAGAGCAAACAGGGTTAACAAAATTCCATCAAAGCAAATACAAATTCCATATAACTTTTTAACCAAAAAAAGAGTAAGCAAAGATAAAACAAGAGCATTATTTATCGGTTTAATTAAGGGGGCAATACACCAAAACAATGAAATCGCAACACTTCGGAGCCTGAACTATTTACCATCTCTATACTTCGGAGCCTTCCTATTTACCATACAAAAACAATCCCTATAAATACCGTTATGAAGAAACATATATTTTTTAAAGTTGGTAATAAGTTAAGAAATATGTTAGCATGAATTTTCTTCTTTTTGATTATTTAATTTTTTTTTCTAGTATTGCAGAACTTGGTTTGTCAAGCTTTCTTCAAGAGTTATGTGTTTGATTGCTTCACTTTAGTAGAACTTATTTAAGAGTGTTGCTAAAATTTATTTGATATAGGATATGGCAGTGCATAATATTCAGAATGTTGGGTACCAGTTTCCTTCCTGAAATGGTTCCTGGAGAAGTTGGCTTATTAAAAAGTCTTACTTTGTTGGATTTGAGCTTTAATAGGTTATCAGGTCCTATTTTTCATGAGATTGGACACCTGGGGAAGCTTAAACACATTTATGTATAATTGATTAATTTCATATTTAATAAGTTGGTTAAAATATTTTATAGTTTTTAACTTGTTATTTAATTTCTTTTGTTCTTTTGAAGAAGAAACCTTCACTCAAATGGGCTGGTTGGTGATGTACCCTTGAAGTTAGCAATCACAGGAACCTTGTTGAGCCCCAGTTGGACTGGACCGAAACAAGCTTCGTAATATGTAAGTTTGCACTTGTTGCAAAAAAAAATTATTTTATTTAATACACTTGCTGCAAATTTGCACCTTATTAGATATGAAAATTTTGGCTTTCAACATTATCTGTAAATGTATTTTAATTTTTTTTGATATTCTGTTGCAATTTCAGAGCCACCGCATCATTTCATAAGGTTTTAAATCTTTGTGCAATGTTGTAAATTTCCATTTTATAAATGTTAAAGTAAGACGAGTCGCCGAACATATGAGAATAAAATATTTCTTATTGAATAGCATGTTACTTCTCTTTTAATACTGCAGATCTTTAATTCTCTTTCTTTGTCATGTTAAATTTTCTACTGTGTGATGTAAGCCTGAGGTCAATATTATTATCCTACTTTTAAAAATTCAACTCCTTCCAAGTTTTGTACAAAAAATATGATGCAAAGTGTTAATCATTTTACTTGTTGTTTAAACTGTTAATTGTGCATGTATGACTGAAGTTTATAAGTTTTTAGTATAACAGAATCATTGTAGCTCAGTCTCGAAACTGAGCCAGCGCTGATACCCAAACTTATATGAATATTAAATTTCTTCTCATTTATGTCAATTATGATCAGGTTAGCATTTTAATTTGTGGATATTGCCCTATCAGTTCAGAAGCTGCTGAATTATAAACTGACAGCCAAAGCAGTGTAAAACGGCAGGTATTTCATTTATTTTTGTTATTCTATAACATACATGAAAGCATACATTCCACACAAGTATGTTTCATATTTCATTTGATATTATGGCTATATTACTCCTTAATCTAGTACTTAGCTTAAGGATTTTCTTCTCTAAATGGTCATATTCAACTTCTTCTTTAAGTTGAAAAAAGCTGTAGTGATCTTGTAGAGAAGACAAGTAAAATCATTGATTAATGTTTGAATTATGAGTAATTAAGAAAAATATACTTCCTTTTGTTGTTTCGTCAATTAGCATGTTATGAACAAAAATTCTTATATTAAGTTATACTTTTTTTCAATGTTCACTTGCACTTAATAATTTTTCCCTTTTTATTGTAAAATCTTTAACAATTGATTTCAGGTATGGTTTCCCTTTTTAAGATTTGATATTGTTTATCTTTCTGTTCAGATAAATGATTTAATTTTCTAAAAATGCTTATAATTAAAGATACACATTTAACACTGCCTATTAAATTAGCTTAGATATGTTTCCTGATTCATCTCATATGTAGACACTATTATTTTCAATGTGCCAATTGTTATCCACCTTTTTTTTTGTGAATTTACTGTTTTTTGAAAATATCAATTTTATAATAAGGTGGATATATCAATATGAATTTTTAGATTGATATTTAATAAAATACTAAAAAATATATGACCATGCTTTTTACTACTAAGATTACAGCTATGTTTTAAGAGTAATTAACCGGCATTCAGTGTAGTTTATGCATATATCTAGAGGAATCTCTTTCCAGATTCATTCACAATAACAGGGGAAAATGCAATTTTAAACACAGATATAACTTGCCACGATTTAGATTTTTTTCATAGAAAAACATATATATGATTTTCAGCATACAAACAATAATACACTTTCATAAAATTACGGCAACATGCAAATCAAGGCAACAAGTGAAGTTGCCAAAAACATAACTAAGACATTAGAACTGAGATTTATCAAAGGTGTCAAAGCAGGGGTGTTCCATTCTGGCATTTTCCGTTATCCTAGTAACAGGATTGTACTATAGGATTTTCTACCAATTAATTGTGTGACAAGTCCAACTTATTACATAAAGGGTTTGAATTTTATTTGTTCAATATATTTTGTGACTAATTTTCTTTTACAAAAAATTGATGTGTACTTATTGAAGTTCCTCTAAAATATTTCGTTTTTTAACAAATTTTCTTCAGGTAATTATAGAACTAGTAGTTACAAAATCCTCATGAAAAAAGTTAAATGGTAAATCATCAAACATAAAACAATAATAGTAGTAGTAATGATGATCTATAATCAGTATTATTTCATTAAATAAAATATAAACATGTAATTGTCCATTTTATTCAGCAATTTTAATCTTCTATCATATATTATTCACTATATTCAATTGGTCACTTAATTTCAGTTGTTCCTGCGTTTTATATTTGTTTCTTTCTTTCAGTTTTAACAAATTATATTTTATAACATATTTGTTGCACAGTGTTCTACCATGATAATTTTCTTTGTTTGGAAATATTCCCTAAGTTTGACATTTGTCTAATGTTTACTGCATGTGTATCTTGCTTGATTTATACCAAATTGTGACATTTGTAATGACTTTATTTTCATACTAAGTTTGTCTCATATCAAAATTAGTAAACATAATTTTATATAGACTATCCAAAATACGCACTTTAAAAGAAAATAGCGACATCCATTTGCTGCCATCGCTACCTAAATTTGTTTACTCACTTTCAAAGTGCTAATCAAAATCAGTATAAATTTACAAAATCAGTTATATCATTATCGACGTGTACATATTTTACAGCCGAACGTTTGTGTATACACTTGTAGAACTCTATATGTATAATACTTCCATGACTGTGATTATTCTCCCATGGAAATTCTGACATTTGCAAGTGAGACCTGGGTTTTATTTGCAGAACGTATCTTTTCTTGTCTTCTGCCATCATTGACTTGTCCGTTATGAAAAATAATTATTGTCGGTAGTGTGTTTATTATATGCTTGGATTAAGTACTTGATAGCTACATCCTGCTCAAGGAAAATAAGAAATCAAGAATGCTATTAGACTAGAACACTTGTCCAGTCACACCCTAACAACAGAATTTTGAGACCATAAAATAAACTAGTTGTAGTATTGTAACGTCCCATTTTTCCGTACAATTTAAGCTGACATTTAACTACCATAGTCAACCCAAATTATATAGAAAAAACAGAATGTTAAGAGAAAGAAATTATAGGGTGAGAGAGAAAGAAAGAAATATCAGAATAGAAGAGAAGAAGAACATCAGAATCTCACAGCTGAACGAATAAAATATAATATAACATCTCTTTACATAAAAGAGAATTTGATATACATACCAATCATCAGAGTACAACATATATCAGATACAGCGGAACAAACTTAGATAACTAACAGTGAAGCCTCCTGCTTCCATCTCCTGAAACTCCAAGCGAAAACTAACCTGGAAAATATGTTCGGTCTGACCCGAGTACATTTTGAAGCAAAGAAAAAACACCTGGATCAGTCTGGAATACTTTCAGTGCTAAATTCACATTAAACAATCAGCTTAACTTTAGAAATCCTTTTGGAAGAAAGGATAATAGTAAGACCAGCCCATACATAAACATGGACGGTTTTTACCTTACTATAACCCAAAACGTTTTTGATATATCAAAATCCGGTGATATTATAATAGTGTCTATCAATTCACAAATAAATAACCAAGTAGTAGAACGCTTGCATCTCACGCTCTGCATATTTAATATAAAATCAAAAACTGCATGGAGCTTATTGGAGATTGGATTCCAACTATGGCAAGGTATGGGACCACCTTTCCGATCAGTGTACTCTAGAGTATATACACCGGAGTTCAACAAGAACATCTTGCAACCCAGGCTAAACATGACCAGTCTCTCATTTAACTTGAGTGGACCGAATGTATTACCACCCACCGGTAGGAGCTAACCACCGTTCCCGCAGGATAACATCGAAAAGATTAAAGAAGGAAATGGAATCTCTAGATGGTGATAATACACCCTGCTTGGGAATGACCCAACTAGCCATGCGACTTACCCGATTTCTGCCGTTTCCCGGTTGATGAGGCTTGCGGTCACATTTTATCTTTTTGAACACCACGCCATATTCTCTTTGAATGTCACATTGTCAGATTCGTCAAATCACTAATTGACGTCCACAAATATACTTTGGGTGTTAAGCAAGAGTAACACCCAGAGGACTTCTCCGCCATCAAACTTGGTATATTTGTAAAAATCAACGTACGTGGCCCTCATGAAATACTCTGTCAGACATTCTTCCATACAAGTCATCCAGGAACAGGATGAACCGAAGGCACCCTCTTACTACATCCTAGGAATCACCCTGCAAATCAGTAGCGAGAATTCCTTGCAAATCCTGGATTCCAATCACGACAGAACAACAGTATATCTCTGGCTGCAGACCAGAGATTATAAGTAGTTCTTCCGTTTATGAATATAAACGGTCTTCAATTTGCACCATCTTTATTCCCTGTACGTTAGTTCCGGTCGCAACGTTGATTCGAAGTGGTTTTGGGTCTGGTTCCCATCCTGGTCTCTTCGAAAACAACACGTCAAAAAGGTCCAATAAAATATTTCATTGATAGCTTGATGTTTTAACTATCAACTCACACAGTATTGTCAATTATCTTGGTAGCTCAGGTCCACGTTGGTAAAAACCATTCATTTCAAACTCTTAATCGAATCATTGGAAACCATTTCATATATTAAAGTTTGATCCCATTTACATATCCTGTCAATTCATCATTTGTTTCGCCATTTGGAAACAATACCTCTCGTTTATTCTCACTTCGCCTTGTTCCCCTTTTACTCTGGAATATTGCTATATTTTCATCAACCATTTATTTCCTTAATTCTATAAATGTCCATACGTTAATATATTGTTAACTCACTAGTATAATCCCATTGCCAATTCTTATGCGGTAAAAACCCTGTTAAACGATACACGCTTTCTTATTAAAACTCAATGGCTTTAACTTCACTACTTAAATTCCAAATATTTATTTCTATTTCAAAATTAATATAACCCTTCCATTCTAATTACTTACTATTCTAAAGAAGAATATTTCAACTTATATCATTTCCATTTTCTGGAAACAGCGCTGTATAAATAGCCTAATGGCACAAATAAAACTTTTCGTGTCATCTCGGCTAAACCATATTACTTTACCCCTTTAATTTCAAACTCATTATATTAAATCACATTTCAATGAATTGAAAATGTTTTACGAATATAACAATTTCATTTCAACTTCCATTACCGTTACAAACTAATATTATTTCTCGATAATAGTGAAATCGTTCAAGTTGGGATATTTTATTTACCTCTCAGACCTTGATCGACAATGTTCTTATCTCGAAATAAATAGAAGTTCATAACTGAATACCCATATTTTCATAATATCAATCGGATCTTATTTTTTACTCATATTTAACCCTGGTTTTATAACCCATATCGTTCTTTGGAAACTGCAATTGTCCATAACCACTTTACTTAATATATTTATTAAGTAATTCATTTACTAAAATATTTATCCTTTTCTTCAAAACTTCTATATATTATTTTGTTCATACTTTGGATTATATTACACTAATCTATTCACTTATATCCTTTCCAAAACCTTTGTACATTATATATAATCTAAACCTTTTCGGTTCATCCTTTTATCATCTTCTTTTCTATGAAACATTACTATCCCTCTCACCTTCGAAGTTTCTCTTCGATTACGACATATACTTAATTAATCTCTTAAGTAAAATATTTATTTAAGGCCCTTGCCTTAGTTCAAAACTTCAAATCCCTTTCCATATAAACTTGGATCCGTTCACTAATACTTAATCCAAAACTCTTTTTAACATCGTTAAAACTAATGGTTGGATTTTATAACCAAAACCCCTTTTTATATACTCCTTTACTCAAATAGATAAGTAATTCCATTTACATGTTTGCAAAACCTCTCATTTATTTCAACTCGAAATAAATCTTTATTTTGAACTCACATTACTATTATAACTTGTTTATGAAACTTAGATTATAAAATCCCTCTCTATAAGCTACTTCCAAATTTACCAAATATTATTACTTGTTCAATTACTGTCTTAAATTGATTTTATTTAAGAAGTAATTAATAATAATTAACTTAATCATTTGCTGAAGTAAGGGTATGTTACTTCATTATTAACTAACAATGGGTTAGTTAATCTCCTTATTAAGAAAATAATTAATTTTATAAATAACAAATTATTCAACAATCACCTTAAAGATAAATATAATAAGATTAATTAGATTTTAAAACAATCATTAAGTTAAACTTCATAATAGGGTTTCGTTTGATTATTTCCTTAAGAACAAGTATCCCAGATTATTAAGTTTCTGGTTAGTACACGAATTCCTTATGTATTTAAACATAAGTTTGTTACTATATAATCGTTTAATATTTCTTTATAAAACCAAGCCATAAATATCAATTTATTTAAAACTACCTATTTAAATAAAATTAAAACTTCGATTTAGTTATAAAAATAAATCTTATAACTTAAAATATGTTAATTCACCTGACATCGAATTAATATCTCAAACGATGGATTTTAGACCATCCGTTGCCAATTACTTAATCAACACTGCATATTGATTAAACCATGATGATTTAATTCACCAATTAACATCCATTTAATTATTGATATCTAAACAGGATATGATATAAATTGGATTAAACAATTCATATTTAACAATATGAAAACAATAAATAATATACCATTTATTTGAGGAATTCGGTCGGATTACTCCAACCTGTTCTTCCCTGCACGACAACTCATAATATCATTCAATAATAATATACGGAATGAGAGTTATTATCTAATGCAATTGAACAATCAATTTACAAATACGGACAACAATCAACCAATAAATAAATAAAAATCATCCATAGCATCCATTCAACCAATTATATACTTATTAAAAGTAAATATAAATAATATGAATTTAACATATCACAGTAATCCAGAAGTGTGAGAATTAACTCACCATGATTTCGATGATCCATTTCAGCGTTGTTTCATTTAATTCTAAACAACGTTAAAATTAAATGAAAAATCCAACTGCTTCCAATTCCATCCGGACTTGCTTAGCAGTGTAGTACTCTTCAGCGCGACACCAACGGATCCAACTTTTCGAAATTTCGATACCGTATCTCGAGTTATGACTGTTACAATTTTTAAATCGATTTAAGTTACTAAAATTTTATATTGTTATTAATATTAAAATTAATAACCTACTGCCAATTAATGTTAATTTCAACAAACTATTGATACCTTTTTAACCGATAACCACGTCATTAGTCAAATGACTCAAAGCGGGTTTCCCTTTCTTCTGGAATAAAACTTGAAGCCATCATCTTGCCAAACCCGATGTCCTCTGTTTGTCAAGCCCGACCCTTTTGCTTTCTAAAAACCATGTCCACATTTTCAAAGCTGATAACCACCACTGGCTTCATCACCTACGGCGAACTTTGTCTGCCACGCCCCCTACTCCGACTCGCCTCTGGCCCGACCACCTCCTCAGGCTGTCGTCACCATATCCGGTGGTCCCCAGTTTGACCATTTCTCACAAATTCAAACCCAAACCCAAATGAAGAAATCAACGCAGTAAAACCCCTCCGTTCAACCTTGAACTGCTCTGCCTCCTTGCCACTAATCACCACCGCACGTCTTCCACGACGACCATCAATCTCCCAGCTTCCACCTCCTACCAACCGTACCTTCTCCGGTGAAATACAGTTCAACCATGATCCCTAAAACCGCCAACCATTCAAGAATAGAACAAACCCATCACCGAAACTTTGAAGCCACTTCGTCGCCTCTCTGGCCCATCGTCCATGTAATGTCCCGTATATTTGCAATATAATAATTAATTAATTTAATTTTATAAATAGTGATTTAGAGTTTCAAATGCTTGTTGAATTAAATAATAGGGTATATTTAATTAATATAATAATTAAATATTATATTTAATTTTGAAATAATCAGAAATAGCCGAAAAGGCAATATGGTGTGAATTGGGAAATTCAAAATATATAATTTAGTTTAAAATTTAATTACGATAATGAATATATTTAATTAACGATGGTTGAACGTATAAATTATATTATAATTATAATCGAGCTCGAAATGGCGCGGCAGTTCGCTATTTGGCGATTCGAACTTTAAATGAATATACAGGATCTGTTTTAAATCGGATTTATGTAAAACAAGAAACGTTCGGAGCTGGTGAAGTATATTTTTCTAATGAAAGAGAAAAATCAGGATTTCATCGTGTAGATTTTGATTTATGTCCAAATCAAATTTTAGAAAAGTCGCTATGGAATTCCTTTGAAATTTATAAATATATATTCATATTATAAAAGGATTTTATATATAAATCGAATATCGATATAACTAGGAATTTTGAAATATTGAGTTATAAATCCAATTGGAGCTGCATGGTATTCTAGTGTGGATATATACGATAATATTTATTTTTAAATATTTAATTTAATTATTTTAAAATATATTTATATATTTAAATGGGTTATTTAGAGCTTTAAAAATAGCCAGTTTTGCAAATGACCTCCGTTTTCAATGAAACTAATTTTGTTGGATCCACAATATTTAATTATTGCCAGATTTCAATTTTCGTGATTTTTGGGGTCAGTGTGTGGCCGTACGGATTTTTAATGTGAAAAACAGTTAGTATTTTGACGGTTAAAAATACGATGTGTGAGCAAACGGAGTCGGAATTTGATGAAACCAGTTTTTTTGGGTCCGTAATGTCAAACTCTAGCTGCATGTCCAGTTTCGTGATTTTTGGGTATTGTATGTGATTATAGGAACTTTTATTCGATGATACATATAGCATTTGCTTAAAATTGGATATAATAATAAATATAAAATTATTTAATTCTTTCTATAAATACCCACTAACTCTTCTAACCCTAAAGGAAATTTTCTTTTGATCAAATACATTTCTGCTGTCCTCATTATTCATACAACAAAAATGTTGAGAAAAAATAAATCAAAAGAAATGGGAATAAAATTCCTAAATTAGTAAAACTTTTATCTTTGAGTTCCTTAGAAGATTCTCTACGTTGCTATAGGGATTTCAGGGTGCTTGATGTTCATTTTGGGGCTAGGTTTTGAGACAGTGGATTCTAGGTTTAATGCTTACGGAATATACAAGCTTTAATTCATGATTTGGGTTTTATGTTTGGGTTTATCATAGAAAACCGCATCATTTTGCAAAGTTTGGGAGAATTCCTGAGAAAAACATGTCGCGGGTACTGTAGTGGTGCGATGAGCTTCTGAAGTCGCGATTTCATTTGATGGTTGCGAGTATCATCTAAGGGCGATGGAGATGTACGGCTCGAGATGAGGGAGGGAGTGCTGAAATTAGTTTGTTGAACGGTGTAGAAATGAGTGAGCAGATTGGAGTGAAAACTTCGGTAATGGTTTCTAGAAACAGGAGATGGAGTTCGAAATATAGGAGCAGCATTCTTACTTGATGCGTGGAAGAAGAAGTACTAGTTGATAGTGGGTTTCAGGTGCGTGTATGGGTATTAAAGAAGATTGGGCATTGGTGGATTTTCTCTTCTGTTGGGCCGGTTTAAAATCGGTAAGAGCAGGCGTGAGTTGTTACCATACGGTAATGGGCCGTGTACAAAATGGTAAAGCCCAATTAAAGTTTAATTTTTGTTTAAATTAAAATTAAAATAGTATATCAACTTTAAATCATTATATCTCACACATACGATATCGAAGTTCAGCGAAACAAGATCCGATAGGATCGTACGGACGAACACTACCCAATGGAACTGACTAGGAGTGGATTGGAGCTCGTTACAATTTATAGTGAAATAAATTGTACGTCTGAATCAAGCGATGATTATCGTTATTAACGATGATCATCCAATATGAGTAAAACTCACCAACTTTATCAGTTCATATTTTTATAACGTATATTTAGAACTAATAAATGATGATTGAATTCTATGTATTGACTGTTTGGTTGAACTGCTAAGTAATTGGTTGAAATTGTAGATCTGGTTATATATATTTTTATATGTATATATAAATTTATTCTGTTTAGCAGAATATTTCATAGTGAAATGAATTTGATGTTAATTATATTGTTTAACATCTGTGGATGTAGGGAAACAGGTCGGAGGAATCCAACTGGATTCCTTAACATATATTTTACTGTTTTTCATATATTATAATATATGATGTTATATATGATCTATGTTGACTACGTGCATTGGATGATATCGATCATTATTATTTGGGTATTTTAAATACCGTAAGAAATACTAGAATGTAAAAAAGGGGATTTTCAAAGTGTATTTTGAAAATAAAGTATTTATATAAAATCAATGGATTTTATATATAAAAGGAAAAGGATATGTATAAAAGAAAATAATTATAAAATCAAAGAATTTTATAAAAGGAATATTTATTTATAAAATAAATAAAACAAATAGAAAAGGAAATATTTGTGAAAACAAATTGGAAAGGAAATATTTGTAAAACATTTACAAATAGAATATGAAAGGAAATATTTGTAAAACAATTACAAATAGAATATGGAAGGAAATATTTGTAAAGCATTTACAAATAGAATGGAAAGGAAATATTTGTAAAACATTCACAAATAGAATATGAAAGGAAATATTGTAAAATATAAATAAATAGAATTGAAAAGGGAATATTTATTTGTTAAATAAATAGAATTGAAAAGGGAATATTTATATGTTAAATAAATAGAATTGAAAGGAAATATTTGTATAAACAAATATAAAAGAAAGTATTTGAAATCAAATAGAGTTAGTCGAATATAGTTTAATCGAATATAGTTTATTCGAAGAAAAGAGTTAGTCGAATATTGGTTATTCGAAAAGAGTTAGTCGAATATTGGTTATTCGAAAAAAGTTATCGAATATTGGTTATTCGAAAAGAGTTATCGAATATTGGTTATTCGAAAAGAGTTATCGAATATTAGTTATTCGAAGAGAGTTAATCGAATAGAGAAAAGGAGATTATCGAATATAGTTCATTCGGAAGGTGTTAATCGAATATAGTTTATTCGAAAAGAGTAAATCGATTAGAGTTAATTCATTTGAGTTAATTCATTAGAGTTAATCGACAGGGTTGATCCAATATAGTAAATCTAAAGGAGTAAATCGATTATAGTTATTCGAAAGGAGTTAATCGATTATAGTTAATCAATTAGAGTTAATCGATTAGAGTTAGTCAAAATAGAGTTAATCGATTAGAGTTAGTCGAATTAGAGTTAATCGATTAGGGTTAGTCGAATTAGAGTTAATCAAATAGAGTTAAAGGAGTTAATCGAATATAGTTTATTTGAATAGAGTTAAAGGAGTTAATCGAATATAGTTTACTAGAATAGAGTTAAAGGAGTTAATCGAATATAGTTTATTCGAATAGAGTTAAAGGAGTAAATCGAATATAGTTTATTCGAATAGAGTTAAAGGAGTTAATCGAATATAGTTTATTCGAATAGAGTTAAAGGAGTTAATCGAATATAGTTTATTCGAAAAGGAGTTATCGAATATTAGTTATTCGAAAAGGAGTTATCGAATAGAGATTATTCGAGTGAGAGTTATATGTTGAAATTCGAATATATCAAATTCGAGAAAGTATTATTCACTTTCCGTTTTTAATCAAGATTTATTTATTTATAAATAAATTAGTTGTTTGTTTATTTATCCAAAATAATAAATAAAAGTTATACTTAAGTTATTATATTTTGGAAGCATGAGATTATAACACTATTATTATAATCAAATGATTTCTGTAAAAGAAGTGGATTCATAAATAGAATCTGAGAGTTACGTAAGGAAGTTTGTTAAAGATTTAGAAGGTGAACTTGGTCTATTTTCGAAGTTAGAAATGTTGTTCAGTTAAGGTCTGAGAGGTAGTTATACCCCAACTTGATTGACTCCATTTTTAACTAAGGAATGGTTAAGGTTCGCTAGTGAAGGTTGGTTAAGTGAATTTAGTTAATGAAGGTAATGGTTTGAGTTGGTATAGCGATGTTTTATTTAAACATCTGTTTAAATCCAAATGTTGGAGTTTTGGAAATGTTTTCCAAATAAGAATCAGAAATGTTTTCTAATATAGAAAATAAGAAATGGAAATGTTTTCCATTGTTAATAATGTATATTTTCTAAATTTAGAAAATAAGAAATGTTGAATATATGGAAACAGGAATAGGGAAATGGATAATTGAATGACAAATTAAATTAAAGTGGATCAGTGTTGATTGATGATTTGATCGATATAATTTCCATCTGGAAATAATGTTGTTGTTTGCACACGTATTTTTCTTTGATAGTTAACTCACCGACTATCAAAGTTTTTGACCATTTTTCCTTCGTCAATACGGAGAGACCGGGATCAGATTCATGACCTGAAAACCACTCTGTATAGGAGTTAACGTTGCGAATCAAATACGATGAAGAAAATTGAAGACGGAGTTATGCAAGGGCTGTCCTGTTTACAGAATAGTGCCTTCGGTTTGTCCAGTCCCAGGACGACCTGTATGGAAGTATGTCTGACGGAGTATATTTAGTAGATCGCGTAAGTTGATCTCTTCAAACGTATATACGTTTGGTGGCGGAGGAATTCGTTTCTCTTAGCTGTATACCCATTGTATTTTTGGGGAAATCAATTTGTGATTTGGCGGGTATGATGATGTGACATTCAAAGTGAATAAATGTGTGATCTGTCAGAGATAAGCGTGGCCTCTAGCCTCACAACCAGGAAATGACAAAAATCGGGCAGGCAGCATGGCTAAGTGGTTGGCTGCCAAGTAGGGTGTATTATCACCTATCTAGAGATATTAATTTCATTCTATAATCTGTTGTCGATGCCGTCCCATTTGGGAAACGGTTGCTGATCCCAACCGTTGGTGATATACATTCGATACACTCAAGCGAAATGAGTGGTCGGTCATGTATGGTCGGGTTGTAAGACGTTCTTGTTGAACCCAATGTATTCCTCTCTAGAGGTACACTATCGGAAGGTGGTTCCATACCTTGTCATAGTTGGAAATCCATTACCCAATAAGTGCTCGCGGTTTTGATTGTATACTATATATATGGAACGTGAGATGAAAGCGTTCTGCAAGATGATTATTATATTGTGGTTGATAGACACTATTATAATATCAAAAGAGTTTTGATATAAAAGATCATTGTTTCTTTCAAAATGATTTGAAGGTTAAATCAAATTGATTTGGATTCTCATAAGGAAAAACCCGTTCCATTATACGACGTGGTCTTATGAGATATCGTTTAATTGCTTAAACTGTTTTAAACTGTTTTACTCACACCAGTCCCATGACTGACAGAGTTTGTTTTGTTTTTTTCCCTAAACTCTTGGGTGCCCAATTTTGTACGGGCAGTCAAGTAGTCAGGATTTTACAGATATACTTGGAGAGAGCTTGGAGCAGGAGGCTTTAAGATTATATAACTATAGTTATTTCCGTTGTGTTGTAAGTGTTGTACTCTGATAATGTTACTGTATACATATACTGATTTTATTTCAAAGATATGTATCTATTATATATTGTTCGTTCCGTTGTGAGATTCGTGTTTACTCTGATGTTGTATATTCTTCTTCTTCTTCTTCTTCTTCTATTCTAAGTTTCTATCTTATCTATTCTCACCCTCTGTTTTCTTTCTATTAGTTTTTCTGGTTTCTAGTGTAATTTGGGTTGGACTTGTGTTATTTGGTCAGCTCAAATTTTACTGGAATTTTGGGACACTGCAGTCCACCACCAGACCACTTCTGCAACCTCTGCCTGCCTTTCAACTTCCACTTTGACTAACTCTATTTGCTTCCAGTGGACCACAGCTCCCCCACGAAGTCAAAACACGCAACCCACTCCTACAGAACCACATAGTATAACCCCGATGTTCCACTCGCCTGACCGCCATTGTCAGGTCACCGGAGCACCCTGGACCACCTCCGCTACGACTGCTTCACCTCCACCTACCTTCACCTGAACCAGCTTGGCCCTAGTTCATCGTAATCGGTCAAAGAAGAACCCGCTGACTCAAACCATTGGAACCCAAAAATACTTCATCGAGCCCTACGATTTATACGTGGATTTGAAGTTTATACAAGCAGTATTCCATTGGTATAGTTCTTTGAATTAATAGGAATTTTGAGTAATTGTTATTGAATTTTATTTGAGGAGTATTCACTAAAATTTTTGAGTTTTACTATTTTTTGAAGTGTATGGAAACATTTCTGTGATGCTGTGTATATATATTTTCGAAAGGGTTGGATAAGATGAATGTCCCTTTCAATTTGTATAGGTAGGATGGTGATTTTTCAATGTAGGAGCATTGCTGCACCTATGGAAGTAGGCAATATAGGGTAAGGTGGTAAGGAGCCGATTTTACAATTTGAGTAGACTAAGAATATTTTTGTGAAGATGACCGACGATATTTTAGTGATTTGGACTAACGATATTTGCGGTGTGTAACGCGTGTCGTTCGCAGTTCGTACAACCCATATAAACCTGGTCGTATGAAATTGCAAATTATACAATAATTTAGTTGTTACGGTTTTAAAATAGATAAAATATACACCGATAAAATAAATAAATTTATTACCAAATTGATTTAAATAGAACTCATATAACTTCAGAAATGAACAAATTAAGATTCTAAAATTGATATATTGAATTTCAAGTTAAAATGGTGCTCGATGTATTAAAAATCCTTTATTTTTATATAACTAAACATTATGGTTTATAAACGAGTTCTATAGTGATTTTCTGAGAATTTAATTTGGACATAACTTGCAATCTGTACGATGAAATCTCGATTTTTCTCTTTTATTAGAAAATTATAATCAAATCGATCTGAACGATTCTAGATTCATAGAATTCCGATTTATATCGGATTCGGTATATTCAATTAAAGTTTGAATCGTAAATTACGAACTACCGCGCCATTTCGAGCTCGTTTTAATTATATTATAAATTAAACGTTCAAACAGCTTTTAATAAACGAAATCGATTATAAACCCATTTCTAATTCCGAATCAATATTTAAAATAATAAATTTAATTAAATATCGGACTACCAAAAATACAGGACGTTACAAGTATGATACAAACTTATATTTCTGAACATTAAAACTGCAAAACTATGAGACAATTGAAATATTTCAAAATCTAAACTCAATCATATGCATTAGGTTTAACTAATTAAAAATCCATGACATTTGGTACAAATATGTCACTTTAGGTATGCCATGCTGTTGTTGTACCGAGTAGACAATCCATTTTGATTTTTTTTGTTATAAGTAGGGAACTGGGATAAGTTGAAGTATCATCAGGGTATGAGGTAGTATATGTTATGCTTCGGGATAAGTTGAATTTGACGTTCTTTCTATAAGTAGTCTGCATAACTGTATATAATTACTGTCTCTGATTATATTACTCTATTGTAAAATGGATAAGTTGCAGTTCCAAATTATGAAGAAAGTTGTCTTTGATTCAATTCATTGACAACTTTACAATCAATTCGTTATAGATATAATTACTGGTATGTCACAGATATACACATGATTAGGAATCTGAATTTTCCTAAAAAATACTTTTGTAGATGAAGGCATGCCATTTCCTTTTTTATTAATTTTTGTACCATGATTAGGAATCTGGGTACCATGACCTTCCCACGTAGCTATTGTCAAGTGTTATGTATGTACATGACGTTACCCAGATTGCCTTTTTATTATTATTTTTACATGAGTGTCCATTTATATGAAGCTGTTATATATGTATACAACATATAATGAAACTGCATATTCATGGGTACTTATATGTTTATTTCCAAAATGTATATTTCAGATGACCAGAAACTGCATATATGGAAATACTACAACAGATCTATAGTTACATGTAGATTATTTGTTCCATTATTTTTTTTATTTTTGCAGGTTTACCAGCTTTTCGTTTGTTTTTGAAATTTTAATTTGCAGGTACTACCCCAACAGATATTAAGTGTTAGGCACTTGGTGTTTTTTTTGAAAGTTTGCATTTTGTAAATACTATATTTACCACATCTTTTTGAAGCCGTGATTTAGTAAGTTAAAATTCGTAGTTTTTGAATTGCTCATTCTTGTAGTAAGACCAGTTTATATTGTATTTGGTTATTTCTTGTAGTAAGAGACTGGCTTATTAACACTATGTCTGAATTATTTGTTTTCTAATTAATATGTTGTTGTTATTAGATGTATGGATTACTAACATTATCAATGAAATTATTGAATTTATTTTTGAATTGTTCAATTTGCACTGTTGTATAGTATGAATATCAATAATTATCTATTTGAGAGTAATAGTGGTTTGTGTGGGGGTAATATTTTTTGTTAAATGGATTTTTGCTTCGATTGTAGTTGCAGCCAAAGCAACAAGAAGTATCATCTCATTCCTCCATACTTTTTTACGTCTGTTACAAGAGACCGGAGCAAGAAATAATTTTATGCTTTGGTTGTTTATTCGAAGCAACAAAATATATTTTTTAGTGTCATCTGCATTTTCTTCATATGTCAAACCGAAGCAAAAAGAAAAACAATCGAAGCAAAAAGTTTTATTTTCTTCGGTTTCTTGTCCGAAGCAACAAATTTTGGTCTGTTGCGTCGTCTGCAGTTGCTTCGGTTGCAGAACTGAAGCAACAGGGGGTAAACAACCGAAGCAATTGACCTGTTTTGTAGTAGAGTTAAAAGAGAAAATTTTGTTGGGTGGACAAAATAAGTTGTAGAAATTAAAAATAGAGTAGATGTTTGCACCTTGTAAGAAGTAATTGAATCGACCTTATAGGTAAGAACATGTTATAAACCCGATTGAGAAATAGTTGTCCTTATCTACTCCAGTTTTTGTGATTTGAAACAAAAATTGATTTTTTTTTTATAAAGTGACATGTTTTATGGTTTGGATAAAGTAAGTTTTGATGAGGAAAATAAAGTTTTGATACTTTTTAACTTTGAAAAAAAGTGAAATGAAAAGGCCAAACTGTGTTTTAAAAGTATGGAGTAGGTAAGGATTAGTGCCTAAGGAAGACGGGAAAAGTTTTGAGGCTATGAAGTAAATAGCGAGAATTATCTTGGAATAATGGTAAGTTCTCATAGAATGTGTAAGCATTGAAAAGCCTAGGGTGTTGCTTGGAATAATTGTTGGTACACAACTAGGACTAGTGGTGACTACTAGACATTAGAGGGCAAGTAAGTACTTACATCCTGTTGTTGAATTTTTCAGAAGGGGACATAGTCCCAAGATTCTTGGCCCTTAGTAGTCGCTGTGTAGAGCGTCTGTTTTCCTGTTTTAGTTGAAATACTAGAAGGCTTATTTGAAAATTAAACTTAAATCAGATGATTAAATAAGTTAAGAAAAGAAAAATGGTACAAATAAAAAGGAAACAGTAAATTCAGTAAAGCGACAAACTTGACAAATTATGAGAAAAGATGAATAAGAGTAAAAATTTCCAAGATAAGACAAAAAAGAAAAGCTACAACAGAGGAAATTTTCTTATCTGGGTTGTGCTTGGATAGGAAAATAGGGGAATCTTTATAAATAGTTACATAAAATCTAAGAACGGTTAGAAAAAGGTTGAAAAAGAAAAACGGAAGATGTGAAGTTTTCCGTTTTCCACCTTTTTGTAACATAAGAAACCGAATTTAGAAAATTAGATTTTTCTGAAATTCAAAAAATAAAGTTGGTTGGTAGGATTTTGGGTGCAACAATTGGATGAATTGTGTTCTTGCTCTGCAAGAATGTGGGAAAATTTGGATGAAAATGTATTCTGATTTTCAAAATATTGCATTCATGTGGAACTGCCAATATATTTAGGATGTGAGCATTATGTTTGAAGAGGATTTTTGAAAAATTTGCATACATATAGGAGGTACCGCTTAGGCATACATGTATTGTTGTATTTCATTGTGCACAAGTTCACAATGTTTGCAAAAATTGGATGCACGCATGATAGATGTATATTATGCGAGGGGTTAATTAATTTTTACCCTTATCAAATTTCGGGGATGAAATTTCCTAAGGGTGGCAGAATGTAACACCCCGCATTTTATAACAATTAAAAATTAGATAATGCATATATATATATATATATATGTGCACAAACATAAAAATTTAAGAAAAAGAAAATTTTGAAGAGCTTCCAGAATTTGGCCATGGGATTAGCGCCATTGCGTTCGTGGTGATCTTCTGGTCAATTTAGACCTATGGATTGCAGAAAACTGATTCAATATGAAAGAGATACCTTTAAATGAAGTATGTAGCAAAACATGAAAATAAGGTAAAAGAAGGAGAACAATGATTACCATTGTTTCTAAACTTATTAACAAAAGGTATCATAGTTCAGTTGATTAAGGCATTGGTTTTGCAACATAGAGGTAAGGGGTTCGAACCTCGGCGGCGACATAATTTTTATATTTGTTTTAGAGAAGGCCAACTGAATATACAAATTCAAAATTTGAACGGGTAAGAACGCACATATATGGAAATAAAGAATATATATATATGAATATATATATATATATGTATATATGTGCAGAAATATATGCATACAAGAGATAAAATTCAAGATAAGGCTGAAATCATAGAAATATGTAATAACCCGAAAATCTGGGCCAGTTTAAAATTTTTATTTTGGCAATTTTAGCGAATTCTGATTATTTAAAATGAATTATTTTAAATAATATCGACGAGAAATTTATTTTGAATATAATTCGAACGTATATATTATACGCGTCGTCGTTAGAATATAAATATTTATATATAATTATAAATAGAATTGAAAATGGCGCGGTAGTTCGATAATTCGATTTCAAACTTCAATTGAATGTACCAGGTGCAAAACAATCCGGATTTTAGTGAAACCAAAAACATTAGAATCTAATTGATGATATCTTTCCAACGAATCCGAAAAATCAAGATTTCATATCGGGAATCAAAAGATATGTCCAGTTGAAAATTCTGAATAGTCGCTATGGAATTCAGGCCCTTAAAAATGGACATTTTGCAAACGACCTCGGATTTCGACGAAACCACTTTTGTTGGGTCCGTGATGTTAAGTTATTGCTAGATTCCAAATTTCATAATTTTTCGAATCAATATGTGAGCGTGGCAAAGGAAAACGCGTTTGACCAGTTTCAGTTGATTTTAATCGACTGGAAATTGGCCATTTTTCTAACGGTCTCAGAATTCGACGAAATTAGTTTTGTTAGGACCGTATCGTCAATACGAAGCTAGAAATAATTTTCTGGAATTTTTGGAGTTCGTATGTGACCCCGGTAATTTGAAATGTACGTTTAAAATTCAATATAGTGATTTAAATGTAAATTAAACGGAAACTGATTCAAATGGTCAAATCATCTTGCGATACATATCCCATTGTGTTCGGAATGGGGGTAAAACGCTATGGACGACAGGCGGTGGGCCTCGTTTTGAGGTCGTATGAAAAAGTCAACATAAATTGAAAATAAAATAATAAAATAAATAAAAAAAAAACTTTCTTCCCCTTATCTCCTTTGCCCCCCCCCCCCCCCCCGTCCAAATTCAATCGACAGAAATCAAAGATAAAAAAAAAGGAGAACGCTGAAGCCCTAGGGGCGCCAGCCGCCGCCATCGCGGGTGGCCACCGCCACCACCGCTTCGTCGCCCCTCCTCCTCTTCCTCCATCTTGTGACGGCAAGGAATTTCGCTCGGTCCGAACCAGTCGCTAAACCGATCCAGGCCGCTCGAAACGCCCTATCGTTTGAGAACACGACACAGCAGAACTCATACAGAAGAACATTTCATTGTATATTACAACAATGCATCAGATTACAAGAATATACAGAGTATAAATGAATATTACACAGAATTAACAGAGATTTAAATTACATTTAAATACATAGCAGCGGAAAATAATACAATACACAACTAGAAGTAGATATACGGATACAAAGCTTTCCGGATATCGTTCCAGCTGTAAACCAGGATCCGGTGAATATAAATCTGCAAAACCAAAACTACTAGCTGCCCGTGTCAAAAATAAGGGCACCCAGAGTTTAGGTTAAAACAATAAACTCCAGGTCAGTCATGTGACTGGTGTGAGAACTAAAACAGTTATTATTCTTTATTTTAAAAGTTAGGTAAATCAAGGGACCACGCCGTATAACACGGAACGGGTTTCCTCCCAAGAATACCAGTGCATAAAACAGCAGCGCAATGCTAAATAAAGAAAGATGAAGCTGTTATAAGACCCAGGTCCTATCACACAATGCAAACGCAAGCCGGGGGATAGGGTTTTCCCTTATAACAGCCAAAGGATGCTTGATACGTTTAAAACAAATCATTTGATACTATAATAAGTGTATAGTGTATAAAACAACTTCAAATCATAAGTATCAATCATAGGCGACATGAGCGTCCCATGCCACTATGTCGCCATATATAGGTTTACAAATAAAACCGCAAAGTCACGTATTTGGAAATTGGATTTCCATCTATGAACCGAGGCAAAAGATAGTCCTCAACCGATTCGAGACGCTCTAGCCCGTGTCTCAGGAACAGCCGCAACTGCCCCTTGGATCGTCAGGGCCGGTCCACACGGAGTGGATTATTATGCCTGAACAATACGTCTCCCCACCCTATGGGGTGTAAGTCTGGTCCGTCAGCCGACCAGAATGCATTCGGCCGAAACCGATATAACCGAGGCGCCTCGCAACTGCAACAACCACATAAGTCAAACTCGTCAGGGCGTGTAAAACCACTGACGCCACTTCTAGCTAGAAAGAAACGCAAGTCCTCCCTGATGTCCCTCCCGTTTTTGGTTCATACCGGGTGTGAAACTCGCGAAGTAAACGTTACACAAAGCTACGCCACAAAGGCCGTGCTTTGATCATCACCACAAGACTTTGCTTTTCAACAGAAGCCTTGATCATTTGCATCTTAGCATGCCACACAGGCAAACCACTCTATGCAACCGATATCAGTCACACAGAATGAAATCCAATGTCAGACACACAGTCCATTTACAAGTCCGTTCTGGGCCTGAACGAAACCGGAGGCACCTAGTACCCCGCATATCCATCGATCTCCAAGTACGTCTGGACGACCACTAACTGTTTCCATCTTCTTGGGTGTACAGCCCAATCAAGATCATCAGTTATCACCCAAACGACGTGAAGACCTACGGTCTTCGACCATCGTCTTCATCTTCGACTTATCGTCGTATCAGTTATTCAGAATGGGATAAACCCGGTCTTTCCGAATAACTCGCGTATATATTCTAAAAGTGTTACACAAACACAACATACGCCTCATTCCAATTCATTAGTCACTAACCGTAAATTAATCAAGAGAATAATTCCCCAAACATTAACCCCGAAGGCCGAAACCAACATCAGATCAATATCCAGAAAACCATTCTGCTTGGCTAACCGACAGTTAGTTTCTAAATTTCGCGTTCAAATCTAATTAAAGATTTAACTATCGCCTGGAGCAAAACTGGTGATACTCCATTCTCGATCTTTTCAATCTAATTAAAGATTCATTAAAACTCCACTTAGTTTTAATCTGTGACTGGGTTAAAGAATCAGTGTCATTTAAAACACGGTTCACGATAAACCCAAAGTCACATCCCATTAATTATCGGGTTGAAGAACAAGTGTTATTTAAAACACTGTTCACGATAAACCCAAAAATCAATATCAATTCAATTCCAATTAAATATTATTTAATTGGTACACTTCATTAAATCTAAATAAAAAGATTTAATCTTTTCTCAACTGGGTTCAAGAACAGTGTTAGTGAAGACACCATTCACGACAAACCCAAATCACATTCATTAATTATCGGGTTAAAGAACAAGTGTTATTTAAAACACTGTTCACGATAAACCCAAAAATCAATATCAATTCAATTCCAATTAAATATTATTTAATTGGTACACTTCATTAAATCTAAATAAAAAGATTTAATCTTTTCTCAACTGGGTTCAAGAACAGTGTTAGTGAAGACACCATTCACGACAAACCCAAATCACATTCGATATTCAATACAAGGCTCTGAATAGAAAATATATCGGCTTATATTCAATATCGAATTCTACGACTAACAAATGTCGTATTGGAAATAACGATATACATATATATCTTTCAAATTTCCATAACAACACCTGTATAATCACGAATTCCATCATCGAAATATTCCGAAGACAATTTCGATTCAAATCCACTCCAATGTAATCATTGGAAATTTTGGTTATTTTCAAAACCCTTTTCAAATTCAATTTATTTATTTAAAAATAAATAGAATTATAATTCTAGTTCAAAACTAGTTCATTTCGATAAAAATCTATTTTTATCTTTTCAAATATGGAGTTTTTCATCCCAAATCTTCACAAATCATTTCTTATGATTTTACACAAATTATTACTATTTTTAATAATTTTATCAAGGCCCGTACAGTCGATTTCCATTAACGGCCATCGAACTGCACTTACAGCGACCTTTTTCGAATTTGATTTGGACGTATCTCCAAATCCAACCGTTAGATTTCAAATTTCTAACATTCATTAGAAAGCTCTTTTCGATACGAACCCAACGGCTCCGGTTTTAGGAGAATCCGACGGTCGGATCTCCCGTAATGTCCGTTTGAAATAAATGGTCGAAATTCACGAACTGCCGCGGCGCGGCGCGTTCTATTCAGGCCATTATATTATATATATAATATATATAATATATATTTCGTCGATTTCTATTTAAAAACGAATTATATAAACAGTTTTAAATTCATTTCAAAATCTATTTCAACTTCCATTTCAATTCAAAGCAAAAATTGAATTCTTCTTTATAAATTCGTTTCAAAATTCATTTCTGTTCAATTCAAATTTCAATTCAATTTGAATTCATATTCAATTCAATTCATTTCGAAATCGTTTTCAATTCAATTCATTTCGAAATCGTTTTTCAATTCAATTCATTTCGAAATCGTTTTCAATTCAATTCATTTCGAAATCGTTTTCAATTCAATTCATTTCGAAATCGTTTTCAATTCAATTCATTTCGAAATCGTTTTCAATTCAATTCATTTCGAAATCGTTTTCAATTCAATTCATTTCGAAATCGCTTTTCAATTCAATTCATTTCGAAATCGTTTTCAATTCAATTCATTTCGAAATCGTTTTCAATTCAATTCATTTCGAAATCGTTTTCAATTCAATTCATTTCGAAATCGTTTTCAATTCAATTCATTTCGAAATCTATTTCAATTCAATTTATTTCGAAATCACTTTTAAAATCGATATAAATATCGTTCACGTCAAAATGGCGTCAATCTAATCAACACGGCTTCATATATTCCTTTATTTTCAAATATTCTATTTCAAATATTTCTTTTTCAAATATTTCTTTTTCAAAACTGGAATGAGGCCCAATCAATTACCATATAAAATTAATTATATGGATTTTCATACAACACATGTATATAATAGCATTGAAAATAATCAACCATCAACCAAAGTGCACTACACTGTATAAGCATCAAATATAGATATTCAACGCTCATAACAGCCTGTCAATCAATCGATCGACATATTTAATCAATCGGGATGAGCGAAATTCATATTTCATCCCAACACCCGTGTGGGGTTTCAAACAATCAAACACAGATTTTGGTTGTGTAGTTGGTTAGATTATATCTCCCCCACTTAAAACTTTTCGTCCCCGAAAAGGAACAAAGTCGAAAGTGGTTTGATCCTTCAGCTCTACATTCGATCTGGCTTCCATTCTCTAACTTTTTAGTTTCTGAGAATTTTCAAAATTTCAAAAATTTGGCTAACACCCTAAATTTTCGAAAAATTTCGCCATAACCTCCCCTGCAATGGGAGCATCGGGGAATTTCAAATAGCTTCCCCGGTCCTTCAGATCTCAAAAAGAAAATGAAAAAGCCAAGCGGCTAGCCAATAGGCTCATAAAATCATCATCACCCAAACAAAACAGGAAATTATGTAGTAAACATGTACCTATTTGTCGGGCAAACAAATTTTATTCTCTGCTCTAGCCTCCTTGCTATGACCTGTTCAATGATATATATGCATATGCTAACAAATGCAACCAATTCTCAATATAGTTCAATATTCGGTTCAATTAGGCTAAATGGTTCAAAATTTAGCAAACAAATAAACAAACCACACAAACATCAATCAATTAGTGAATTAGAGTTTCCAATTCATAATTTTGATACATATACAGAAAATCATGTTTTGGTGCCACTTTACAACAATGTGTTCTAACTATATTAGTTTTTGGTTCTCACACCAGTCTAATGGAAACATATAGAAATCACACCTTCGAAACACGAAAATAAATACTGGTGATGGCGCGCCATCATCAGAATCATGTCCGGGCGACTAGAGTGTGACTCTATATCTATCCAGTATATTAAAATTTCGAATACACGCGGATCAGACGTATACGTAAAATCTATATATACTGGATTGTCCACATCAATATAAATAGATAATCAACTACGAATAATTGATTTAAATTTTCAAAACAAAATTTGTTTTCATTTCCAAAAATATACTCTTCACACTCGTTCTAGGATACTACTGATCCTATCTCTAACGAGTCATTCTAATTGGATATTACTAATCCAATATCTGATGAATTCTTTCGTATGGTTCTAATGTGCCTTGTTCTCTGCTTTGTAAACCAAAGCTCTGATACCAACTGTGACGGCAAGGAATTTCGCTCGGTCCGAACCAGTCGCTAAACCGATCCAGGCCGCTCGAAACGCCCTATCGTTTGAGAACACGACACAGCAGAACTCATACAGAAGAACATTTCATTGTATATTACAACAATGCATCAGATTACAAGAATATACAGAGTATAAATGAATATTACACAGAATTAACAGAGATTTAAATTACATTTAAATACATAGCAGCGGAAAATAATACAATACACAACTAGAAGTAGATATACGGATACAAAGCTTTCCGGATATCGTTCCAGCTGTAAACCAGGATCCGGTGAATATAAATCTGCAAAACCAAAACTACTAGCTGCCCGTGTCAAAAATAAGGGCACCCAGAGTTTAGGTTAAAACAATAAACTCCAGGTCAGTCATGTGACTGGTGTGAGAACTAAAACAGTTATTATTCTTTATTTTAAAAGTTAGGTAAATCAAGGGACCACGCCGTATAACACGGAACGGGTTTCCTCCCAAGAATACCAGTGCATAAAACAGCAGCGCAATGCTAAATAAAGAAAGATGAAGCTGTTATAAGACCCAGGTCCTATCACACAATGCAAACGCAAGCCGGGGGATAGGGTTTTCCCTTATAACAGCCAAAGGATGCTTGATACGTTTAAAACAAATCATTTGATACTATAATAAGTGTATAGTGTATAAAACAACTTCAAATCATAAGTATCAATCATAGGCGACATGAGCGTCCCATGCCACTATGTCGCCATATATAGGTTTACAAATAAAACCGCAAAGTCACGTATTTGGAAATTGGATTTCCATCTATGAACCGAGGCAAAAGATAGTCCTCAACCGATTCGAGACGCTCTAGCCCGTGTCTCAGGAACAGCCGCAACTGCCCCTTGGATCGTCAGGGCCGGTCCACACGGAGTGGATTATTATGCCTGAACAATACGTCTCCCCACCCTATGGGGTGTAAGTCTGGTCCGTCAGCCGACCAGAATGCATTCGGCCGAAACCGATATAACCGAGGCGCCTCGCAACTGCAACAACCACATAAGTCAAACTCGTCAGGGCGTGTAAAACCACTGACGCCACTTCTAGCTAGAAAGAAACGCAAGTCCTCCCTGATGTCCCTCCCGTTTTTGGTTCATACCGGGTGTGAAACTCGCGAAGTAAACGTTACACAAAGCTACGCCACAAAGGCCGTGCTTTGATCATCACCACAAGACTTTGCTTTTCAACAGAAGCCTTGATCATTTGCATCTTAGCATGCCACACAGGCAAACCACTCTATGCAACCGATATCAGTCACACAGAATGAAATCCAATGTCAGACACACAGTCCATTTACAAGTCCGTTCTGGGCCTGAACGAAACCGGAGGCACCTAGTACCCCGCATATCCATCGATCTCCAAGTACGTCTGGACGACCACTAACTGTTTCCATCTTCTTGGGTGTACAGCCCAATCAAGATCATCAGTTATCACCCAAACGACGTGAAGACCTACGGTCTTCGACCATCGTCTTCATCTTCGACTTATCGTCGTATCAGTTATTCAGAATGGGATAAACCCGGTCTTTCCGAATAACTCGCGTATATATTCTAAAAGTGTTACACAAACACAACATACGCCTCATTCCAATTCATTAGTCACTAACCGTAAATTAATCAAGAGAATAATTCCCCAAACATTAACCCCGAAGGCCGAAACCAACATCAGATCAATATCCAGAAAACCATTCTGCTTGGCTAACCGACAGTTAGTTTCTAAATTTCGCGTTCAAATCTAATTAAAGATTTAACTATCGCCTGGAGCAAAACTGGTGATACTCCATTCTCGATCTTTTCAATCTAATTAAAGATTCATTAAAACTCCACTTAGTTTTAATCTGTGACTGGGTTAAAGAATCAGTGTCATTTAAAACACGGTTCACGATAAACCCAAAGTCACATCCCATTAATTATCGGGTTGAAGAACAAGTGTTATTTAAAACACTGTTCACGATAAACCCAAAAATCAATATCAATTCAATTCCAATTAAATATTATTTAATTGGTACACTTCATTAAATCTAAATAAAAAGATTTAATCTTTTCTCAACTGGGTTCAAGAACAGTGTTAGTGAAGACACCATTCACGACAAACCCAAATCACATTCATTAATTATCGGGTTAAAGAACAAGTGTTATTTAAAACACTGTTCACGATAAACCCAAAAATCAATATCAATTCAATTCCAATTAAATATTATTTAATTGGTACACTTCATTAAATCTAAATAAAAAGATTTAATCTTTTCTCAACTGGGTTCAAGAACAGTGTTAGTGAAGACACCATTCACGACAAACCCAAATCACATTCGATATTCAATACAAGGCTCTGAATAGAAAATATATCGGCTTATATTCAATATCGAATTCTACGACTAACAAATGTCGTATTGGAAATAACGATATACATATATATCTTTCAAATTTCCATAACAACACCTGTATAATCACGAATTCCATCATCGAAATATTCCGAAGACAATTTCGATTCAAATCCACTCCAATGTAATCATTGGAAATTTTGGTTATTTTCAAAACCCTTTTCAAATTCAATTTATTTATTTAAAAATAAATAGAATTATAATTCTAGTTCAAAACTAGTTCATTTCGATAAAAATCTATTTTTATCTTTTCAAATATGGAGTTTTTCATCCCAAATCTTCACAAATCATTTCTTATGATTTTACACAAATTATTACTATTTTTAATAATTTTATCAAGGCCCGTACAGTCGATTTCCATTAACGGCCATCGAACTGCACTTACAGCGACCTTTTTCGAATTTGATTTGGACGTATCTCCAAATCCAACCGTTAGATTTCAAATTTCTAACATTCATTAGAAAGCTCTTTTCGATACGAACCCAACGGCTCCGGTTTTAGGAGAATCCGACGGTCGGATCTCCCGTAATGTCCGTTTGAAATAAATGGTCGAAATTCACGAACTGCCGCGGCGCGGCGCGTTCTATTCAGGCCATTATATTATATATATAATATATATAATATATATTTCGTCGATTTCTATTTAAAAACGAATTATATAAACAGTTTTAAATTCATTTCAAAATCTATTTCAACTTCCATTTCAATTCAAAGCAAAAATTGAATTCTTCTTTATAAATTCGTTTCAAAATTCATTTCTGTTCAATTCAAATTTCAATTCAATTTGAATTCATATTCAATTCAATTCATTTCGAAATCGTTTTCAATTCAATTCATTTCGAAATCGTTTTTCAATTCAATTCATTTCGAAATCGTTTTCAATTCAATTCATTTCGAAATCGTTTTCAATTCAATTCATTTCGAAATCGTTTTCAATTCAATTCATTTCGAAATCGTTTTCAATTCAATTCATTTCGAAATCGTTTTCAATTCAATTCATTTCGAAATCGCTTTTCAATTCAATTCATTTCGAAATCGTTTTCAATTCAATTCATTTCGAAATCGTTTTCAATTCAATTCATTTCGAAATCGTTTTCAATTCAATTCATTTCGAAATCGTTTTCAATTCAATTCATTTCGAAATCTATTTCAATTCAATTTATTTCGAAATCACTTTTAAAATCGATATAAATATCGTTCACGTCAAAATGGCGTCAATCTAATCAACACGGCTTCATATATTCCTTTATTTTCAAATATTCTATTTCAAATATTTCTTTTTCAAATATTTCTTTTTCAAAACTGGAATGAGGCCCAATCAATTACCATATAAAATTAATTATATGGATTTTCATACAACACATGTATATAATAGCATTGAAAATAATCAACCATCAACCAAAGTGCACTACACTGTATAAGCATCAAATATAGATATTCAACGCTCATAACAGCCTGTCAATCAATCGATCGACATATTTAATCAATCGGGATGAGCGAAATTCATATTTCATCCCAACACCCGTGTGGGGTTTCAAACAATCAAACACAGATTTTAGTTGTGCAGTTGGGCGATGTGTAAAATTTATCGTCCCAATCAATGTCCTTCAAATAAGTGTACATAAACAAACCATCTGGTTTGTAAATGAATATTTATTTATTCACTCCACTATTTTCATATTCCCGTTAAAAATTATATTTTTAACGATAAAACATTTTATTTCAACCTATGAATTTCTATTCAATTCATTTATTCAATAAAATGATATTTTTATTTTTCTAACATATTTTAGAAAATTTCGGCGGCATAACGGCACGATACTAGAAACGGGACGAGGCCTAGCCTTATCCCCGGACTAGTGAAGGCCCACGCCATTCACATATCAATTTCCAATTCAACCAATCAATCAAATCCAAATCAAATAATCTAACCAACTACACAACCAAACAAACAAGTCCATGGTATGTGGACGGGTGTCGGGTGCTTCTAATAAGCACCGTCTGCATCCTAGTATATATATATAACTAGAAATAAAATTGAAAGGTGAGAAATTCTCACATTTAGCTATCCAACCATCTCGGCTCTTCTAATGCAGGAAACCTTCGCCAACTTGCATTTTGTCGCTTTCGTTGTCCGCTTTCACTACATATGTAAAAATCGAATTTTACTTCGCTATTCCATATATAAAAATCGAATTTTTAGTTCAAAGTTCAGTATATAAAAATCGAATTTTTAGTTCAAAGTTCAGTATATAAAAATCGAATTTTTAGTTCAAAGTTCAATATATAAAAATCGAATTTTTAGTTCGAAGTTCAATATATAAAAATCGATTTTTTAGTTCGAAGTTCAATATATAAAAATCGATTTTTTAGTTCAAAGTTCAATATATAAAAATCCATTTTGACTTCGCTATTGAATATAAAGATTATATTTTTGTTATTCTTATGAGGTAAAAATTATATTTTTATTGCTTTAAAAATATAAGAATCATACCTTACTTTTTCTACTTAACAAAAATTCCATCTTTATATTTTTAAAGATATGATCTTTATTTTTGCACGTTCTAATCTTTTCCTATTAAAAGATTAAACCCTTTTTCCTATTTTAAAGTTTAAAATAAAATCAGTTTTATAATTCCTTTAAAAAAACAGTTTTTTTATTTTCTTTTAAAACAGTTTTTGTAATTCTTTTAAAAACAAAACAGTTTTAAAATTCCTAAAACAAAAATCAGTTTCTTTCTTTTATAAAATTGCAGTTTTTATCTTTTTTTTTTTTCTTTTCTAAATTCTGTTTTTAAAACTCCTAAAAGAAAAAAAAACAGTTTTTATAATTCATTTAAAATTCTGTTTTTATAATTCTTTTATAAAAAATAAAAAAAACAGTTTTTGTAACTTATATAAAAATTCAGTTTACATAATCTAAAAAGAAACAGTTTTCAAATCATAAAAAAAAAAACAGTTTTTTTTTCTTTAATTCACTGTAACACAAAATAGAACAAAACAAAATAAAATAAAATTAAACGCTCACCGGGCTTCGAATGGGAGGAGGAGGATCTCGCGGTGGTGCTAGGCGAAGGTGGCGCGGGTCCTGGCGGCGTCGGTTGGATGCGGGTCGGGGGGGGGAAATGTTGTCGCGTCGCTTGAGGAGAGGGGGGGGGGGGTTTCGGGCGTCGCAGGCGAAGGGAGAAGGGGACGGAGGGCGGTGGCGAACGCCAGGGGGGCGCGATGGAGGCGGCGGCTGCTCTCCCCGTCGATCGATTAGGTCTAATCCTTTTTTTTTTTTCTCTTTTCGATTTTGCTCTGATATGAATCGGGGGGGGGGGGGGGGTTTTAAATGTAAAAGGTTATTAATATTTAATTTTATTTTAATTTATTTTCTCCTTAGAGTTGACTTTTTTATTCGACTTCGAAACGAGGCCCACCGACTGTCGCCCATAGCGTTTCACCCCCATTCCGAACACAATGGGATATGTATCGCAAGCTGATTCGGCCGTTATAATCAGTTTCCGTTTAACTTACATTTAAATCAATATATTGAATTTTAAACGTACATTTCAAATTACCGGGGTCACATACGAACTTTAAAAATCCCAGAAAAATATTTTCTAGCTTCGTATTGACGATACGGTCCTAACAAAACTAGTTTCGTCGAATTCCGAGGTCGTTTGCAAAATGTCCATTTTTAAGGGCCTGAATTCCATAGCGACTATTCAGAATTTTCAACTGGACATATCTTTCAATTTTTAAAGTGAAATCTCAGTTTCTTACATCCGTTAGAAAGATATTATCAATCAGATCCTAATGTTGTTGGTTTCACTAAAATCCGGATTGTTTTGCACCCGGTACATTCAATTGAAGTTTGAAATCGAATTATCGAACTACCGCGCCATTTTCAATTCTATTTATAATTATATATAATTATTTATATTCCAACGACGACGCGTATAATATATACGTTAGAATTATATTCAAAAATAAATTTCTCGTCTATTTTATTTAAAATAATCCATTTTAAATAATCAAAATTCGATAAAATTGCCAAAATAAAAATTTTAAACTGGCCCAGATTTTCGGGTTGTTACACATCTCCCTCCGCCCAGCATGACGCCGCGCGACGCCCCCTCCGCTCCATTTCAGCGAGCCCCTCCTCCTCTTAATCGAGCCAAAACCGAACCCTAGCCCCCCCCCCCCCCCCCCGTTCAGCCCCCACCGCGAGCAAACCCCCCCTCCTCCGATCTTCCCCACCTCCACCTTCTTCTTCCTCCTCCCTGCTGACTCGCGCTCCCCCCCCTACCATCCTCCTCCCACGCAGGAAGAAACCCCCCCACCCCTCGGCTGTAAGTATTTGTGTTTTTTTTATTTATTATTAATATTTTATTTTGTTTTATATTTACAGATTAAAAACTGATTTTAAAAAAAAAAGGTTTAAAACTGATTTTATTTTATTTTTAAAAACTGAAAACTTATTTTCATTTTAAAACTGAAATTAATGTTTTAGGAAAATAAAAAAAAGAAAAAGATTTGATTTTAAATGTGATTTTTATATGTTGAACTTTGAATTAAAAATGTGATTTTTATATGTTGAACTTCGAATTAAAAATGTGATTTTTATATGTTGAACTTCGAATTAAAAATGTGATTTTTATATGTTGAACTTCGAATTAAAAATGTGATTTTTATATGTTGAACTTCGAATTAAAAATGTGATTTTTATATGTTGAACTTCGAATTAAAAATGTGATTTTTATATGTTGAACTTCGAATTAAAAATGTGATTTTTATATGTTGAACTTCGAATTAAAAATGTGATTTTTATATATTGAACTTCGAAATAAAAATTCGATTTTTATATATTGAATAGCAAAGTAAAAATTCGATTTTTACATATGTAGTGAATGCGGGCGAAAGCGGCAAAAAGGCGAGAACGGAGAAGATTTATATCCAAGAAGAGTCAAGATGTTTGGATAGCTTTAGGTGAGAACTTCTCACTCAAATTTTCTTTTGCTAGTTATATATATATATATACTAGGATGCAGACGGTGTTTAGTAGCACCCGACACCCGTCATCCACAGACCATGGATGGCTTGTTTGTTAAATTGTTTGGTTGTGTAGTTGATTAGATGATTTGATTTGAAATTGAATTGTTGGGTGAAATAAATTGATTTGATTGATGTGTGAATGGCGTGGGCCTTCACTAGACCGGGGATAAGGCTAGGCCTTGTCCCGTTTCTAGTATCGTGCCGTTATGCCGCCGAAATTTTCTAAAATATGTTAGAAAAATAAAAATATCATTTTTATTGTGTAAATGAAATGAATAGAAATTCACGTGTTAAAATAAAATATATTATCATTAAAAATATAGTTTTAACGTGAAAGTGAATAAATAAATATTTATAAACAAATCGGCCGATTTGTTTATATACACTGATTTGACTGATATTGAATGGGTCGATAAATTTTACACATCGCCCAACTGCACAACTAAAAATCTGTGTTTGATTGTTTGAAACCCCACACGGGTTTGGGATGAAATTTGAAGTTCACTCATCCTGATTGATTAAATATGTCGATCGATTGATTGACAGGCTGTTATAAGCGTAAGATATCTATATTTGATGCTTATACAGTGTAGTGCACTTTGGTTGATGTTTGATTGTTTATTATTGCTATTATATACATGTGTTGTATGGAATCCATATAATTAACGTCATATGGTGATTAATTGGGCCTCATTCCAATCGGGAAAGCAATGAATATTATAAAAGAAAATTCATGTGTTGAATATAAAAATAGTGATGTGTTGACAGTACTCATGTGTTGAGATTAGTCGTGTGTTGAAATAAATATAGATTCATGTGTTGAATGGGATAATATTCATTTGTTGGATAGAATAAAGAAGTTTTGAAAATATAAAGCCGTGTTGATTAGATTGACGCCATTTTGACGTAAACGATATTTATATCGATTTTATTCATTTCGAAATGAATTGAATTGAAAACGATTTCGAAATGAATTGAATTGAAAACGATTTCGAAATGAATTGAATTGAAAACGATTTCGAAATGAATTGAATTGAAAACGATTTCGAAATGAATTGAATTGAAAACGATTTCGAAATGAATTGAATTGAAAACGATTTCGAAATGAATTGAATTGAAAACGATTTCGAAATGAATTGAATTGAAAACGATTTCGAAATGAATTGAATTGAAAACGATTTCGAAATGAATTGAATTGAAAACGATTTCGAAATGAATTGAATTGAAAACGATTTCGAAATGAATTGAATTGAAAACGATTTCGAAATGAATTGAATTGAAAACGATTTCGAAATGAATTGAAAACGATTTCGAAATGAATTGAATTGAAAACGATTTCGAAATGAATTGAATCGAAAACGATTTCGAAATGAATTGAATCGAAAACGATTTCGAAATGAATCGAATTGAAAACGATTTCGAAATGAATTGAATTGAAAACGATTTCGAAATGAATTGAATTGAAAACGATTTCGAAATGAATTGAATTGAAAACGATTTCGAAATGAATTGAATTGAAAGCGAATTCAAATGAATTCAAATTGAATTGAATAGAAATGAATTTTAAAACGAATTTATAAAGAAGAATTCAATTTTGATTTGAATTGAAATGGAAGTTGAAATTGTTTTGAAACGAATGTAGAACTATTTATAAAATTCGTTTTAAATGGAAATCGACGAAATATATATAATATATATATATATATATTATATATATATAATGGCCTGAATAGAACGCGCCGCGCCGCGGCAGTTCGTGAATTTCGACCATTTATTTCAAACGGACATTGCGGGAGATCCGACCGTCGGATTCTCCTAAAACCGGAACCGTTGGGTTCGTATCGAAAAGAGCTTTCCAATGAATATTAGAAATTTGAAATCTAACGGTTGGATTTGGAGTTATGTCCAAATCAAATTCGAAAAAGGTCGCTGTAAGTGCAGTTCGATGGCCGTTGTTGGAAATCGACTGTACGGGCCTTGGTAAAATCATTAAAAATATCTATAATTTGTGTAAAATCATAATATATGGATTGGAAAGAGTTGAGCTGGAAAATTCCACATTTGAAAAGATAAAAATAGATTTTTATCGAAATAAACTAGTTTTGAACTAGAATTAAAATCAATTTATTTTTGAAATAAATAAATTGAATGTGAAAGTGATTTTAAAAATAATCAATACTCCCAATACGTGGATGGGACTGGAGTTGAATAGAAATTATCTCCGGGATATTTCGATGTTGGATTTCGTGACTATACAAATATTGTTATGGGGATTTGAAAGATATATTTTATATCGCTATTTCCAATACGATATATGTTGGTTTCAGAATTTAATATTGAATGTAAGCCGATATATTTTCTATTCAGAGCCTTGTATTTAATATCAAATGTGATTTGGGTTTATCGTGAATCGTGTTTTAGAAGACATTGGTTCTTTAACCCAGTTAAAGGCAAGATATCGATTTTTGAGAAGATTAAAGCTAAGTGGAGTTTTAATGAATCTTTAATTAGATTGAAAAATGAAGTGATGATTTAAATTATCAAATCTGAAAGGTGATCGAGAATGGAGTACCACCAGTTTTGCTCCAAAGCGATAGTTAAATCTTTAATTAGATTTGAACGTGAAATGGTAATTAATTTTACCGATAACACAGTGGTGTTAGATGTGGAGTATTACCAGTTTTCTCCATGGGATATATAGGTTGGGATTGGGAAATAAAATAATAATTACTTCGGTGTGGTTCACTAATCCCGACTAGTTTGGAAAACCATAATATGGTTTGAAATGATATCCAAAGGAAGATTAAAGAATAAATTTGGAAGAATTTATCTTGGATAAAATTAATGGGAACCTTTCCCTAAAAATGTGATTTTGTGAATAAAAGAATATTCTGAGTTGGAATGAGGCGTTTGATGTGTTTGTGTAACATTTGTTTATCATATACGTGGGTTATTCAGAAAGGTCGGGTTTACACCCATTCTGAATAACCGATTCGACGAGATGTCGAAGATGAAGACGGTGGTTGAAGACCGGAAGTCTTCACATCGTTTGGATAATTACTGACGATCCTGATTGGGCTGTACACCCAAGAGGATGGAAATAGTTGGCGGTCGTCCAGACGTACTTGGAGATGGATGGATATAGTGCCTCCAGTTTCGTTCAGACCTAGAACGGACTTGTAAATGGATGGTGTGTCTGACATTGTATTCCTTTATATTGTATTTGTTGATCTCTGCTAAATATATATCTGTTTGGCGGCGGAGAATTTATTCTCTTGCTTAACGCCCTTCTCTGAGACATATGAGCTCAGAGGTTATATATTGGCAGAAATCAGTGGTACGATATGGATTGATAGTGTGGCATACTGAGATGCAGTGATCCAGACTTTTGTTGAAAAGCAAAGTTTGGTGGTTGATGATCAAAGCGCAGCTGATATAGCATGGCTTTGTGTATAGCGTTGATCCGCGAGCCTCACAGCCCGGGATGGTGGTAAACTGATGGTTTGATCAGTATACATTTTTAGTGTAGCGGATTCGGTCGACCGATATTGAGCTTCGTGCTCGGAGGGATAGAGTAAGCGGTGTTTTCTCTTGCTGGGACGTAAGCCGCGGTGATACTTGAGTCCCAAAAAGTGCGGATGTGCATAGCGGTGTTTTCTCTCGCTGAGACGTAAGCCGCGGTGATTTGTACTACGCGATCGATCTTTCGAATCAGGAGCCACCATGATGGAAATCCAATTTCCAATACGTGTATTTCGGCTTTATTTGTAGAGCCTAGTATGGCGACATAGTGGGATGGGGCACTCATGCCGTCTATGATTTATATTTATGATTGAAATTGTTTTTGACACTATGCACTTATTATAGTATCAAAGGATTTGTTTTAAACGTATCAAGCATGTTTGGCTGTTATAAGGTAAAACCCTATCCTCCGGCTTGCGTTGCATTGTGTTATGGGACCTGGGTCTTATAATAGCTTCATTTTTCGAAAAAGCATTGCGCTGTTTATTCTATGCACTGGTATTCTTGGGAGGAAACCCGTTCCGTGTTATACGGCGTGGTCCCTTGAATTACTCTCTTTTAAAGTAAAGTTTTAAATAACTGTTTTAGTTCTCACACCAGTCACATGACTGACCTGGAGTTTATTGTTTTAACCTAAACTCTGGGTGCCCTTATTTTCGACACGGGCAGCTAGTAGTTTTGGTTTTGCAGATTTATATTCACAGGATCCTGGTTTACAGCTGGAACGATATCCGGAAAACTTTGTATCCGTATATCTCTTCTAGTTGTGTATTGTATTATTTTCCGCTGCGATGTATTTAAATGTAATTTAAATCTCTGATATTTCTGTGTAATATTCTTTTATACTCTGCATATTCTTGTAATCTGGTGCATTGTTGTAATATGCAATGAAATGTTCTTCTATATGCGTTCTGATTTGTCGTGTTCTCAAACGATAGGGCGTTTCGAACGGTTTGGGTCGGTTTAGCGACTGGTTCGGACCGAGCGAAATTCCTTGCCGTCACAGTTGGTATCAGAGCTTTGGTTTACAAAGCTTAGAGAACAAGGCACATTAGAACCATACGAAAGAATTCATCAGATATTGGATTAGTAATATCCAATTAGAATGACTCGTTAGAGATAGGATCAATAGTATCCTAGAACGGGTGAGAAGAGTATATTTTTCAAATGAAAACATTTTTGTTTTGAAAATTTAAATCAACTATTCGTATTTGATTATTTGTTTATATTGATTTTGGACAATTCAGTATATAAAGAATTTGCATATACGCCTTGCAAACGTATATTCAAAGTTTTAATATACTGGATAGATATGGAATCACATTCTAGTCGCCCGGAGATGGTACTGATGATTGTCATGACATCATCAGTATTTATGTTCGTGTTTCGAAGGTGTGATCTTCTATATATTTCCATTAGACTGGTGTGAGAACCAAAACTAATATAGCTAGAATACATTGTTGTGATTTGGCATCAAAAATCTGATTTTTGACTATATATCAAAGTTATGAATTTGAAACTCTAATTCACTAATTGATTGATGTTTGTGTTGTTTGTTTAGTTGTTTGATAATTTTGAACCATTATGCCTAATGTGATCGAATAATGAATTGTATTGAAATTTGGTTGCGTTTGCTTGCATATACATATATTTCATTGAACAGGTCATAGCAAGGAGGCTAGAGCCAGGGAATAAAATTTGTTTGCCCGACAAATAGGTACATGTTTACTACATAATTTCCTGTTTTGTTTGGGTGATGATGATTTTGTGAGCCTATTGGCTAGCCGCTTGGCTTTTTCTTTTTCTTTTTGAGATCTGAAGGACCGGGGAAGCTATTTGAAATTCCCCGATGCTCCCGGTGCAGGGGAGGTTATGGCGAAATTTTTCGAAAATTTAGGGTGTTAGCCAAATTTTTGAAATTTTGAAAATTCTCAGAAACTGAAAAGTTAGAGAAGGGAAGCCAGATCGAACGTAGAGTTGATTAATCAAACCACTTTCGACTTTGTTCCTTTTCGGGGACGAAAAGTTTTAAGTGGGGGAGATTGTAATAACCCGAAAATCTGGGCCAGTTTAAAATTTTTATTTTGGCAATTTTAGCGAATTCTGATTATTTAAAATGAATTATTTTAAATAATATCGACAAGAAATTTATTTTGAATATAATTCGAACGTATATATTATACGCGTCGTCGTTAGAATATAAATATTTATATATAATTATAAATAGAATTGAAAATGGCGCGGTAGTTCGATAATTCGATTTCAAACTTCAATTGAATGTACCGGGTGCAAAACAATCCGGATTTTAGTAAAACCAAAAACATTAGAATCTAATTGATGATATCTTTCCAACGAATCCGAAAAATCAAGATTTCATATCGGGAATCAAAAGATATGTCCAGTTGAAAATTCTGAATAGTCGCTATGGAATTCAAGCCCTTAAAAATGGACATTTTGCAAACGACCTCGGATTTCGACGAAACCACTTTTGTTGGGTCCGTGATGTTAAGTTATTGCTAGATTCCAAATTTCATAATTTTTCGAATCAATATGTGAGCGTGGCAAAGGAAAACGCGTTTGACCAGTTTCAGTTGATTTTAATCGATTGGAAATTGGCCATTTTTCTAACGGTCTCAGAATTCGACGAAATTAGTTTTGTTAGGACCGTATCATCAATACGAAGCTATAAATAATTTTCTGGAATTTTTGGAGTTCGTATGTGACCCCGGTAATTTGAAATGTACGTTTAAAATTCAATATAGTGATTTAAATGTAAATTAAACGGAAACTGATTCAAATGGTCAAATCAGCTTGCGATACATATCCTATTGTGTTCGGAATGGGGGTAAAACGCTATGGACGACAGGCGGTGGGCCTCGTTTCGAGGTCATATGAAAAAGTCAACATAAATTGAAAATAAAATAACAAAATAAATTAAAAAAAAAACTTTCTTCCCCTTATCTCCTTTGCCCCCCCCCCCCCCCCCCGTCCAAATTCAATCGACAGAAATCAAAGATTAAAAACAAAAAGGAGAACGCTGAAGCCCTAGGGGCGCCAGCCGCCGCCATCGCGGGTGGCCACCGCCACCACCGCTTCGTCGCCCCTCCTCCTCTTCCTCCATCTCCCTCCGCCCAGCATGACGCCGCGCGACGCCCCCTCCGCTCCATTTCAGCGAGCCCCTCCTCCCCTTAATCGAGCCAAAACCGAACCCTAGCCCCCCCGTTCAGCCCCCACCACGAGCAAACCCCCCTCCTCCGATCTTCCCCACCTCCACCTTCTTCTTCCTCCTCCCTGCTGACTCGCGCTCCCCCCCTACCATCCTCCTCCGACGCAGGAAGAAACCCCCCCCCTCGGCTGTAAGTATTTGTTTTTTTTATTTATTATTAATATTTTATTTTGTTTTATATTTACAGATTAAAAACTGATTTTTTTTTAAAAAAAGGTTTAAAACTGATTTTATTTTATTTTTAAAAACTGAAAACTTATTTTCATTTTAAAACTGAAATTAATGTTTTAGGAAAAAAAAAGATTTGATTTTAAATGTGATTTTTATATGTTGAACTTCGAATTAAAAATGTGATTTTTATATGTTGAACTTCGAATTAAAAATGTGATTTTTATATGTTGAACTTCGAATTAAAAATGTGATTTTTATATGTTGAACTTCGAATTAAAAATGTGATTTTTATATGTTGAACTTCGAATTAAAAATGTGATTTTTATATGTTGAACTTCGAATTAAAAATGTGATTTTTATATGTTGAACTTCGAATTAAAAATGTGATTTTTATATGTTGAACTTCGAATTAAAAATGTGATTTTTATATGTTGAACTTCGAATTAAAAATGTGATTTTTATATATTGAACTTCGAAATAAAAATTCGATTTTTATATATTGAATAGCAAAGTAAAAATTCGATTTTTACATATGTAGTGAATGCGGGCGAAAGCGGCAAAAAGGCGAGAACGGAGAAGATTTATATCCAAGAAGAGTCAAGATGTTTGGATAGCTTTAGGTGAGAACTTCTCACTCAAATTTTCTTTTGCTAGTTATATATATACTAGGATGCAGACGGTGTTTAGTAGCACCCGACACCCGTCATCCACAGACCATGGATGGCTTGTTTGTTAAATTGTTTGGTTGTGTAGTTGATTAGATGATTTGATTTGAAATTGAATTGTTGGGTGAAATAAATTGATTTGATTGATGTGTGAATGGCGTGGGCCTTCACTAGACCGGGGATAAGGCTAGGCCTTGTCCCGTTTCTAGTATTGTGCCGTTATGCCGCCGAAATTTTCTAAAATATGTTAGAAAAATAAAAATATCATTTTTATTGTGTAAATGAAATGAATAGAAATTCATGTGTTAAAATAAAATATATTATCATTAAAAATATAGTTTTAACGTGAAAGTGAATAAATAAATATTTATAAACAAATCGGCCGATTTGTTTATATACACTGATTTGACTGATATTGAATGGGTCGATAAATTTTACACATCGCCCAACTGCACAACTAAAAATCTGTGTTTGATTGTTTGAAACCCCACACGGGTTTGGGATGAAATTTGAAGTTCACTCATCCTGATTGATTAAATATGTCGATCGATTGATTGACAGGCTGTTATAAGCGTAAGATATCTATATTTGATGCTTATACAGTGTAGTGCACTTTGGTTGATGTTTGATTGTTTATTATTGCTATTATATACATGTGTTGTATGGAATCCATATAATTAACGTCATATGGTGATTAATTGGGCCTCATTCCAATCGGGAAAGCAATGAATATTATAAAAGAAAATTCATGTGTTGAATATAAAAATAGTGATGTGTTGACAGTACTCATGTGTTGAGATTAGTCGTGTGTTGAAATAAATATAGATTCATGTGTTGAATGGGATAATATTCATTTGTTGGATAGAATAAAGAAGTTTTGAAAATATAAAGACGTGTTGATTAGATTGACGCCATTTTGACGTAAACGATATTTATATCGATTTTATTCATTTCGAAATAAATTGAATTGAAAACGATTTCGAAATGAATTGAATTGAAAACGATTTCGAAATGAATTGAATTGAAAACGATTTCGAAATGAATTGAATTGAAAACGATTTCGAAATGAATTGAATTGAAAACGATTTCGAAATGAATTGAATTGAAAACGATTTCGAAATGAATTGAATTGAAAACGATTTCGAAATAAATTGAATTGAAAACGATTTCGAAATGAATTGAATTGAAAACGATTTCGAAATGAATTGAATTGAAAACGATTTCGAAATAAATTGAATTGAAAACGATTTCGAAATGAATTGAATTGAAAACGATTTCGAAATGAATTGAATTGAAAACGATTTCGAAATGAATTGAATTGAAAACGATTTCGAAATAAATTGAATTGAAAACGATTTCGAAATAAATTGAATTGAAAACGATTTCGAAATGAATTGAATTGAAAACGATTTCGAAATGAATTGAATTGAAAACGATTTCGAAATAAATTGAATTGAAAACGATTTCGAAATGAATTGAATTGAAAACGATTTCGAAATGAATTGAATTGAAAACGACTTCGAAATGAATTGAATTGAAAACGATTTCGAAATGAATTGAATTGAAAACGATTTCGAAATGAATTGAATGGAAAACGATTTCGAAATGAATTGAATTGAAAACGATTTCGAAATGAATTGAATTGAAAGCGAATTCAAATGAATTCAAATTGAATTGAATAGAAATGAATTTTAAAACGAATTTATAAAGAAGAATTCAATTTTGATTTGAATTGAAATGGAAGTTGAAATTGTTTTGAAACGAATGTAGAACTATTTATAAAATTCGTTTTAAAAGGAAATCGACGAAATATATATAATATATATATATTATATATATAGTGGCCTGAATAGAACGCGCCGCGCCGCGGCAGTTCGTGAATTTCGACCATTTATTTCAAACGGACATTGCGGGAGATCCCATCATCGGATTCTCCTAAAACCGGAACCGTTGGGTTCGTATCGAAAAGAGCTTTCCAATGAATATTAGAAATTTGAAATCTAACGGTTGGATTTGGAGTTATGTCCAAATCAAATTCGAAAAAGGTCGCTGTAAGTGCAGTTCGATGGCCGTTGTTGGAAATCGACTGTACGGGCCTTGGTAAAATCATTAAAAATATCTATAATTTGTGTAAAATCATAATATATGGATTGGAAAGAGTTGAGCTGGAAAATTCCACATTTGAAAAGATAAAAATAGATTTTTATCGAAATAAACTAGTTTTGAACTAGAATTAAAATCAATTTATTTTTGAAATAAATAAATTGAATGTGAAAGTGATTTTAAAAATAATCAATACTCCCAATACGTGGATGGGACTGGAGTTGAATAGAAATTATCTCCGGGATATTTCGATGTTGGATTTCGTGACTATACAAATATTGTTATGGGGATTTGAAAGATATATTTTATATCGCTATTTCCAATACGATATATGTTGGTTTCAGAATTTGATATTGAATGTAAGCCGATATATTTTCTATTCAGAGCCTTGTATTTAATATCAAATGTGATTTGGGTTTATCGTGAATCGTGTTTTAGAAGACATTTGTTCTTTAACCCGGTTAAAGGCAAGATATCGATTTTTGAGAAGATTAAAGCTATGTGGAGTTTTAATGAATCTTTAATTAGATTGAAAAATGAAGTGATGATTTAAATTATCAAATCTGAAAGGTGATCGAGAATGGAGTACCACCAGTTTTGCTCCAAAGCGATAGTTAAATCTTTAATTAGATTTGAACGTGAAATGGTAATTAATTTTACCGATAACACAGTGGTGTTAGATGTGGAGTATTACCAGTTTTCTCCATGGGATATATAGGTTGGGATTGGGAAATAAAATAATAATTACTTCGGTGTGGTTCGCTAATCCCGACTAGTTTGGAAAACCATAATATGGTTTGAAATGATATCCAAAGGAAGATTAAAGAATAAATTTGGAAGAATTTATCTTGGATAAAATTAATGGGAACCTTTCCCTAAAAATGTGATTTTGTGAATAAAAGAATATTCTGAGTTGGAATGAGGCGTTTGATGTGTTTGTGTAACATTTGTTTATCATATACGTGGGTTATTCAGAAAGGCCGGGTTTACACCCATTCTGAATAACCGATTCGACGAGATGTCGAAGATGAAGACGGTGGTTGAAGACCGGAAGTCTTCACATCGTTTGGATAATTACTGACGATCCTGATTGGGCTGTACACCCAAGAGGATGGAAATAGTTGGCGGTCGTCCAGACGTACTTGGAGATGGATGGATATGCGAGGAAAGTGCCTCCGGTTTCGTTCAGACCTAGAACGGACTTGTAAATGGATGGTGTGTCTGACATTGTATTCCTTTATATTGTATTTGTTGATCTCTGCTAAATATATATCTGTTTGGCGGCGGAGAATTTATTCTCTTGCTTAACGCCCTTCTCTGAGACATATGAGCTCAGAGGTTATATATTGGCAGAAATCAGTGGTACGATATGGATTGATAGTGTGGCATACTGAGATGCAGTGATCCAGACTTTTGTTGAAAAGCAAAGTTTGGTGGTTGATGATCAAAGCGCAGCTGATATAGCATGGCTTTGTGTATAACGTTGATCCGCGAGCCTCACAGCCCGGGATGGTGGTAAACTGATGGTTTGATCAGTATACATTTTTAGTGTAGTGGATTCGGTCGACCGATATTGAGCTTCGTGCTCGGAGGGATAGAGTAAGCGGTGTTTTCTCTTGCTGGGACGTAAGCCGCGGTGATACTTGAGTCCCAAAAAGTGCGGATGTGCATAGCGGTGTTTTCTCTCGCTGAGACGTAAGCCGCGGTGATTTGTACTACGCGATCGATCTTTCGAATCAGGAGCCACCATGATGGAAATCCAATTTCCAATACGTGTATTTCGGCTTTATTTGTAGAGCCTAGTATGGCGACATAGTGGGATGGGGCACTCATGCCGTCTATGATTTATATTTATGATTGAAATTGTTTTTGACACTATGCACTTATTATAGTATCAAAGGATTTGTTTTAAACGTATCAAGCATGTTTGGCTGTTATAAGGTAAAACCCTATCCTCCGGCTTGCGTTGCATTGTGTGATGGGACCTGGGTCTTATAATAGCTTCATTTTTCGAAAAAGCATTGCGCTGTTTATTCTATGCACTAGTATTCTTGGGAGGAAACCCGTTCCGTGTTATACGGCGTGGTCCCTTGAATTACTCTCTTTTAAAGTAAAGTTTTAAATAACTGTTTTAGTTCTCACACCAGTCACATGACTGACCTGGAGTTTATTGTTTTAACCTAAACTCTGGGTGCCCTTATTTTCGACACGGGCAGCTAGTAGTTTTGGTTTTGCAGATTTATATTCACAGGATCCTGGTTTACAGCTGGAACGATATCCGGAAAGCTTTGTATCCGTATATCTCTTCTAGTTGTGTATTGTATTATTTTCCGCTGCGATGTATTTAAATGTAATTTAAATCTCTGATATTTCTGTGTAATATTCTTTTATACTCTGCATATTCTTGTAATCTGGTGCATTGTTGTAATATGCAATGAAATGTTCTTCTATATGCGTTCTGATTTGTCGTGTTCTCAAACGATAGGGCGTTTCGAACGGTTTGGGTCGGTTTAGCGACTGGTTCGGACCGAGCGAAATTCCTTGCCGTCACAAAATATGGCAAGAATCAAATAACAGTGCAATACCATTTGAATTTTGAAAACAAAACAAAAGGTGTACGTACATATATATATATATATATATATATATATATATATTTTTACATTTATATATATATGCGTAAAATGGTCGTTAGAAGGATTGTATACGTATAAAAAGAATATATGTTAATATAGCTGTCAAATAAATTCCAGAAGTTCGAAAGTTCGAAAATCAAATATCTGCGCAAAAACAATTCAAACTTTCGAAATTCAAACTTTTGCGCCTAATTGGCACATTTAATTGGTTGGAAGTGACAATGCATGCCTTTTTGGCTTTATTCTATTGGTCCAATTCAAAATTATTGTTGACGTGGCAACTTCCTATTGGATATATGACATGAAGAGAATATATTTCATCTGGGAATATAGACGGTTAGCATCGATTTAGGCATCTTATATAAAAGACCATATAGCTCTCCATTCTCATTTGATGTTTCTTCACTCTCTTCTTCTTCCTCCATATAATTTCTGAATAAAATTATTAATTATAATATTGGGGCCTTGTCTATATGAAGATTAAAGAAAAGAATTGACGTTAATAAAAAAAAAGGTGTTCAGAATCATATGCGAAGTGAGATAATTTTCTAGATCTGGCCTATTCTATTTTCTTCCTCTTTCTTCCCTTTTTCTTTTAGTAAAAAATGTGGATCTATGGTTGTTAGGTTCTGTATTCAATTAAGGGAAAACCATGGAATAATAGATCTGGACCAGTTCCAGGATTTGGAAAGCATATGAGGTGAGTGGATTTAAGTTATATCATTTTAGATAATGATATGTTATCGTTTATCATTTCACGTTATTATACAATATGAATTGGCTAGAATAATTAAAAGTACTTAAATGTTATTATGACATGTTTAGATATGATATGTTGAAATGTTTAAACATATGTTAAAAGGATTAAAGTGACAAATATGACATGTTGGAATATTAATATGCTAAGATTTTAATATGTTGGAAAATATGCCAAAATATGCTTAGTGATTACTATTGTTTCAATTCCATGTTAACTTGTGACATTTATGTACCTAGACCATTAAAGGTAGAAATTGAGAAAAATTACATGATTTGGTAATCACATGTTATTGTTAAATTTGAACAATTATCCGATTGATTACATGATGGATAAAATTGATTATATGTTAGAAAGAACGTATAACATAAAATAGGCATAATATGATGACATGTAAAATATAAATTACAGTGGAAATTTGAAAGAATAGGCTTGCCTAGAATATATAAAAGATTTACAGTAAATATGAAACTGTAACCGCGCTTGGACACGAGGTTAGATTATACTTGTGGAAGAAGTCATCCCAGAACCGCCTGGCATATCCAGTATCCACAAGTGGTAAATCTAATGTAAGGGGTCTAAATGCATAAATAAAACATCTAACGGTGCTAAGACACGAGGTTAAGTCAACTTGTGGAAGAAGTATGCCCGGAACCCCCCGACAAATCCAGCATCCACAAGTGTAGGCTTAATGTGAGAGGTCTAGTGCATGAACATATATTTAAATATATGTAAATGGCAGGATTGATAAATGACATTAATTGTAATTAATGGGAGTGAATGGAATTGAATGGAAGATAATTACAACAGTAAAAGGGAAAGGAATGAACGGGGAATGATAATAACCTATTATAAATGAATTATGTTAATGAGAATGTTATATAATAGGTAGGCTTGTCCTATGGACAAGTGAAGATTATAACTTAGGTTATAATAAACTAGTAAGGAAATGAGTTAACTAGTGAAATGAGATAATTGGCACTTAATTGTAAATTAAGTAATCAGTAAACGGGGAAGCCTGAAACCAGTTGTTCGTAATAAGTAGAGAAAAGAGGGAAAGTTTATGAAATGTAAGAGGTTGTACTTAATTATAAATTAAGTAATGAAAGTCTGAAATATGCTGATAAGAATAACGTGTTAAGGCTTGTCCAAGGGACAAGAGGAAATTATAACATAGGTTATAATAAATGGAAAGGAGACTTATCAGTTAACCTTAGTTAAGAGAATTAAGTTAATAAGTAAATGACGATAAGTTGTAGTGACAATGTAAGATGGAATTATGATTATATAGGAAAGAGTGAGGCAAACTTATGAAATGAAATAAGTTATATTTAATCATAAATGATAATTGACATGTTAGACAGAAAACATGTAAATTGAGATATACTTAATTATGTATTAAGTAGTTCATGTTATTGTAACCTTGAATCAAATAAGAATCTAAAGGGATTGTGAATTACAGACCTTGGATCACAATCTAGAGAATAACATGTTGTGGGCTTATTAATAAACTTAAATGGGTCTAGTTATACAATTGAAATTAATAAGCGAGGGGCGCCCATTCCTTAGAGATATTACAGGCTAGAAAGAACTTGGTAACCTGAATAAAAGTTAAGATGATAACAAAGTTAAATGGAAACCCCATGAGGTAAAGCAAGCGCATAAAAGAATGTGTAGACATAGGGTCTAATAATATATTAAAGTAAGGCGCTTGGACCAGTCCACACATTTGAGGGTGAACAACCCAACAAAGTATATCATCATGGTGTTATAAGGCACGAGGGGAGCGCACGTTCAACTGATTATTCCGTCGGCTCCAAAGGACTGGAAGGGGAAGCATGCGGCTTCCTTAGGTATGTAAGGTGCTCGTCGTAGTCCTCTGTGTGGTGGAGGATGTTTAGACTACACTCTCAGAGATTGGGTCTGTGCGTAACTTCCAGGTTGGTGAGCCTTGACTGCAAAAGTAGCTTTGCAGTCAGACTGCTGTGACGAGGTGACACTAAGGTGATTTGGTGGTGCCTCAGTGGGGAGGTAGAGGGTTACGAACAAAAAGGATAGTAGATCGTCGAATGCCCGTCATCGGCAGCCAGTGGGATGCGAAAAGATTAGAGCCAAACCCAATAGACCATTCACCTTTCACTATCGAGGTACGGTGGTTGAGGGGATATGCCAACTGGATGTTTAGATTGTTTGTTGTTAGGGCATGTCGCTTAGCTCTTGTAGTCTTTACTAGTTGAGGGAGGGGTCGAGGTGGGCCATAGCGACCATGAAAAACAGACCCTAGGAATATATGTATTTTGAGGCTCTTAAAGGCGGTCCTGTACAGATATGGAAAAGCTCCCGACCGAGTTCCGTGTTACTTGTATCGCCCTGCCACGGAACTCAATGCACATTAGAGGATGTGCGATTAAGGCATCGAGCTACAATACTAACATTAAGAACTTTTCATACGGGTGGAGTATTCAAGGGTGGTACTGCCGAACATGTACGAGCTCCTTCTAACGGAAAAATAAATTTCAACGAGTATTTGGTTTATCCCACACGTACCCGTCACGGGCATCCTTCAAAGGGATCAAATAGGAAATGATACTCTGAATCATATAACTATAATGAAATATACGATCAACCAACATTTATTGAATTTGAAAGAGACTCAGAAGAAATGGTTTGATCAATCTTCCCAAATAAAAACGACTTAATTAATATTAAAAAAAAAATTGCTTCTAAAAAAATATCGATATTTTTTCGAAATGTAATGATTAAAAAAGCAACTGATTCTTTACCTTTTCAAAGTACGGGATAGCGCTGCTAAGACAACAATCTGAGTTTGCTGCCCTATAAATGACAACTCCTTAACCGTTCCTGTAGCGACCCGGAAATCCGAGCAAGTTTAAATTTTTTATTTTGGCAATTTTAATGAATTTTGAAAATTTAAAATGAATTATTTTAAATAATAACGACGAGAAATTTATTTTGAATATAATTCGAATGAATATATTTATATAGATCGACGTTAGAATATAAATATTTATTTATAATATTAAAAGGAATTGAAAATGGCGCGGTAGTTCGATAATTAGATTTCAAATTTCAAATGGATGTACAGAATTCAAAATAAACCGGATTTTAGCGAAACCAAAAATATTAGAATCTATTTGAGAATATCTTTCCAACGAATCCGAAAAATTGAAATTTCATAGCGGGGATCAAAAGATATGCCCAGTTGAAAATTCAGAATAGTCGCTATGGAATTCTAGCCCTCAAAAATGGAAATTTTGCAAATGACCTCGGATTTCGACGAAACCACTTTTGTTGGATCCGTGATGTCAAATTATTGCTAGGTTTCAAATTTCGTAATTTTTCGAATCAATATGTGAGCATGGCAAAGGAAAACGCGTTTGACCAGTTTTAGTTGATTTTAATCGACTGGAAAATGGCCATTTTTTAAACGGTCTCGAAATTCGACGAAACTAGTTTTGTTAGGACCGTATCGTCAATACAAAGCTAGAAAATATTTTTCGGGAATTTTTAGGGTCAGTATGTGACCCCAGTAAATTGAAATGCGCGTTCAAATTCAATATATAGAGTTATATGTTGATTTTGACGAAAACTGATCGAAACAATCGAATCAGCCTACGATACATATCCCATTGTATTCGGAATGGGGGTAATTAGCTAGACGCGACAGTCGTTGAGCCTCATTTCGAGTTCGAATGTAAAGTCAACTTTAGTAGGAATAAAATATTAATAAATTAATTGTATATAATATAATCCTACACTCTCTCCTCTAAACCTAGTTCAGAAAAAAAATGAGTCCCCTTTTGAAATCAAACCGCCGTTACCCCTCAGCCGCTCCCTCCCTCCACTCTTCCTCCGCCACCGCGCCGCCATAGGAGGAGCGCCGCCCTCCAATCGACCGCCCTACCTCCGCCGCGACACTCCCCTTCCCCTCTCTCCTCTGTTCGACACATTTCGTTCAGTGTGGAGGTCGATTTGGCGCCGCAAAGCGCTGCCATTCGAGCCACTTCCCAGCAACGTAGGCCCCACCGAGTTGGTCGAGGATTTGGAGAAAGGCGCGGTGCTCCAGGCCTGAAGTCGTGCCGTAGTCTGATGGTGCTCCGATCGTCCAATGTGGCGGCAATATCAAGCCCTAACCAGTGAGCTTCATTCGAATACAGGCCCGAAACCATCGAAGGAGACAACAGAAACAATAGCGCTTGTTTAACGTAATAGAAGGTAATATCTTAGCCTAATTAATTAGTTATTTATTAATTTAGCTTAAATTAAAAATGCTAGATTTTTATAGAAAATATATACATTGGTTTAGAGAAAAATAAGCATTGTTTTTGAAAAATATAAACTAGAATTGTTATTTTATAGAAAAATATAACCTAGAAAGTTGATTTTGAAAATTATAAATAAAAAGATTAGATCTTTGTGGGGGAAAAGATTAGATCTTTATGAGGTAAAAGATTAGATTTTTAGATTATGAAAGTTTAGATTTTTAAATAGAAAAGGGATTTGATTTTTATAATATAAAAAGAATAAAAATATGATTTTTATAATATAGAAAGAATAAAAATATGATTTTTAATTTATAGAAAGAATAAAGATATGATTTTTATTTTATAGAAAGAATAAAGATATGATTTTTATATTATAGAAAGAATAAAAATATGATTTTTATATGGGTAGAGTATTAAAAATATGATTTTTAATATATAGAACATCATATTAAAAGTGTGGTTTTTAATATGAACAGCGTAAAAAGGATAGCGCAGGAATTTCGGGCTAATCGAATCGATCAGAAATTCAACAGTTCAAAAGTAAAGCACGGCGGAGTGGATCCCTCGGTGAGAACTCCTCATTTTTATTTTAATTTATTTCTAGTTTGAAATATATACTAGGATGCAGATGGTGTTTAGTAGCACCCGACACCCGTCGTCCACAGACCATGGACGGCTTGTTTGTTTGATTGTTGGTTGTTGTTGTGAAATTGAATGTGTGCTGTGGAATGAAATAAAATAGTTATATAGTTGAAAATATTTTATGGTTGAAAATATAATTTTCTAACGTGTATTTAAAATGAAATAAATATAAACAAATCGGACGATTTGTTTATATACACACATTTGACTGATATTGATTGGGACGATAAATTTTACACATCGCCCAACTACACAAATAAAATTTGTGTTCGATTGTTTGAGACCCCACACGGTTATTTGGATGATATATGACATACACTAATCCCAATAATTAGTTGTATGTCGATCTGTTGATTGACATCTTGTTATAAGCATTGAATATTTATATTTGATGCTTATACAGTGTAGAATGCACTTTGGATGATGGTTGAATATTTGTCATCGTTGATATATACATGCGTTGTATGGAAATCCATAGAAATAAAATCTATGGTAATTGATTGGGCCTCATTCCAGTTTTGAAATAGAATATTTGAAATAGAATATTTGAAATAAAATATTTGAATAGATGTATTTGAAATAGAAATATTTGAAAAAGAAATATTTGAAACAGAATATTTGAAAATAGAAATAGATGAAGCCGTGTTGATTAGATTTACGCCATTTTGACGTAAACGATATTTATATCGATTTTATTCATTTTATAATGAACATCGAAAGTGATTTCAGAATCTGATATTTTGAAATGAATTGAAATTCGAATTAAATTGAAAAGAATTGAAATTCGAATTAAATTGAAAAGAATTGAAATTCGAATTAAATTGAAAAGAATTGAAATTCGAATTAATTTGAAATTCGAATTAGATTGAAATAGAATTGAAATCGTTTTTGAAGTGAATTTAAAACGTATTGAAATTGAACTAAAATCGATTTAAATTAAAACCGCTTTGAATTGAAATGGATTTGAATTGAAATCGAGTTGAAACGAATTTAAAACGATTTATAAAGTACATTTTAAAAGGAAATCGACGAATTATATATTATATATATAATATAATGGCCTGAATAGAACGCGCCGCGCTGCGGCAGTTCGCGAATTTCGACCATTAACTTCGAATGGATATTGCGGGAGATCCGACCGTCGGATTCTCTTAAAACCGGAACCGTTGGGTTCGTATCGAAAAGAACTTTCTAACGAATATTAGAAATTAGAAATCTAACAGTTGGATTTGGAATTATGTCCAAATCAAATTTGGAAAAGGTCGTTGTAAGTGCAGTTCGATGGCTATTGATGGAAATCGATTATACGGGCCATGATAAAATTATTAAAAATAGTAATAATTTGTGTAAAATCATAAGAAATGATTTGGAAAGAATTGGGATGAAAAACTCCATATTTGAAAAGATAAAAATAGATTTTTATCGAAATGAACTAGTTTTGAACTAGAATTATAATTCAATTATTTTTAAATAAATAAATTGGATTTGAAAGGGTTTTAAAAATAACCAGATTTTCCAATATATAGATTGGAAATGGATTTGAATCAAAACTGTCTTTCGGAATATTTCGATGCGGGATTTTGTGATTATACAGATATTGTTATGGAAATTTGAAAGATATATTTATATCGTTATTTCCAATACGATATTTGTTGGTCGTAGAACTTGATTTTAAGTATAAACCGATATATTTTCTATTCAGAGCCTTGTATTTAATATCAAATGGGATTTGGGTTTGTCGTGAATGGTGTCTTCATTAACACTGTTCTTAAACCCAATTGAGAAAAAGACTAAATCTTTTTATTTAGATTTAATGAAGTGTACCAATTAAATAATATTTAATTGGAATTGAATTGGAACTAATTTTTGGGTTTATCGTGAACGGTGTTTTAAATAACATTTGTTCTTTAACCCGACAATTAATGGAATGTGATTTTGGGGTTGTCGTGAACGGTATCTTTAGTAATACTGTTCTTAGACCCAATGGAGTTAAGAAAATCATAAATTAACTAAAGATTAGTTAAGTTGAATGGTTTCTTGGGTATTGATCTGATGTTGGTTTCGGCCTTCGGGGTTATTACTTAGGGAATTGTTCACTTGCTAATTTCGGTTAAAGGCTGGTGGAAATGAAATGCGATTTTGGGTTTATCGTGAACCGTGTTTAAAATGACATTGGTTTTTTAACCCAGTTAAAGATTAAAACTAAATGGAGTTTTAATGAATCTTTAAATAGATTGAAAAGTGGAATTTGATAATTAAAATTATCAAATTCAAGGAATGATCGAGAATGGAGTACCACCAGTTTTACTCTAGACGATAGTTAAATCTTTAATTAGATTTAAACGTGAAATGGTTATTGAATTTACCGATAACACTGTGGTGTTATATATGAAGTATTACCAGTTTTACTTCATGGGATGAATAGGTTGGGGTTGGGAAATTTAACAATTGATTACTTTGGTAAGGTTCGTTAATCCCGACTAGTTTGGATAAACCATAATTTGGTTTGAATTGATATTCAAAAGAAGATTAAAGAATAAATTTAAATAATTTATCTTTGATAAAATTAATGGGAACCTTTCCCTAAGAATGTGAAATTAGCAACTAACTGGAGATTAGTTAAGATGTATAGTTTCCTAGGTATTAATCTGATGTTGGTTTCGGCCTTTGGGGTTAATATTTGGGGAATTGTTCTCTTACTACTTTACGGTTAGTGACAGATGAATTGGAATGAGGCATAGGTTGTGTTTGTGTAATAATTGTTGATTATATACGCGAGTTATTCGGAAAGACCGGGTTTACCCCATTCTGAATAACTGATACGACGATAAATCGAAGATGAAGACAGTGGTCGAAGACTGGAGGTCTTCACATCGTTTCGATAATTATTGATGATCCTGATTGGGCTGTACACCCAAGAGGAGGGAAATTGTTGGTGGTCGTCCAGACGTATTTGGAGGTAAATGGATATGCGAGGTATAAAGTGCCTCCGGTTTCGTTCGGACCCAGAACGAACTTGTATGGACTGTGTGTCTGACATCGGATTTCATTCTGTGTGATTGATATCGGTTGCATAGCGTGAATTGCGTGTGTGGCATGCTGAGATGCAAATGAGCAAGGCTTTTGTTGAAAAGAAAAGTCTTGTGGTTGATGATCAAAGCACGGCCTTTGTGGCGTAGCTTGGTGTAACGTTAATTCGCGAGCCTCACACCCCGGTATGAACCAAAAACAGGACGAGGACCTCAGGGAGGACATGCGGTTTCTTCTAGCTAGGTGGTGTCAGTGCTTAAACTGGCTGACATTTATATACTTTTCACCTGTGTGGTTGTTGCTGTTGCGAGGCGCCTCGGATACATCGGTCGTTCTCGAACCGATGGAGTCAGTGGACTCATTTACGCCCCAAAGGGCGGGGAAACGTAGTGTTCAGGAATTTTAATCCACATCGGTGGACCGGCCCTGTCGTTCCAAGGTCACTCTATCTCTGACCTGAGACATGGGCTAGATTGTCTCGAATTCGGTAGAGGACTATCTTTTGCCTCGGTTCATAGATGGAAATCCAATTTCCAAACACGTGACTTTGTAGTTTTGATTGTAGAGCCTAGTATGGCGACATGATATATGGTACCCATGCCGTCTAAGATTGATACTTATGATTGAAATTGTTTTAAACACTATACACTTATTATAATATCAAATGATTTGTTTTAAACGTATCAAGCATTCTTTGGCTATTATAAGGTAAAACCCTATCCTCCGGCTTGCGTTGCATTGTGTGATGGGACCTGGGTCTTATAATAGCTTCATTGTTCTTTATTTAGCATTGCGCTATTGTTTTATGCACTGGTATTCTTGGGAGGAAACCCGTTCCGTGTTATACGGCGTGGTCCCTTGATTTACCTAGCTTTAAAATAAAGATTAATAACTGTTTTAGTTCTCACACCAGTCACATGACTGACCTGGTGTTTATTGTTTTAACCTAAACTCTGGGTGCCCTTATTTTGACACGGGCAGCTAATAGTTTTGGTTTTGCAGATTTATATTCACAGGATCCTGATTTACAGCTAAAGCGATACTCGGAAAGCTCTGTATCCGTGTATTAGTTCTAGTTGTGTATTGTATTATTTTCCGCTGCTATGTAATTTATTGTAATCTATGATATTTATCGAATGTATAATATTCATTTATACTCTGTATATTCTTATATTCTGATGGAATTGTTGTAATTAACAATGAAATGTTCTTCTGTGTGTGTTCTGATTTGTCTTGCCCTCAACTCAATCCGTGATTTCCCATAAGGGGGATTTCGGGTCGTTTCATTTGGTATCAGAGCTCTAGTTTACAGAGCTCGAGAACAAGACACATTAGAACCATACGAAGGAATTCATCAAAAATTGGATTAGTAATATCCAATGAGAATGACTCGTTAGAGATAGGATCAGTAGTATCCTAGAACGAGTGTGAAGAGTATATTTTTAAAATGAAAACCAATATTGTTTTGAAAATTTAAATCAATTATTCATATTTGAATATTATTTTTATATTGAATTTGGACAATCCAATATATAAAGATTTTGCATATACGTCTGATCCGCGTGTATTTGAAGTTTTAATATACTGGATAGATATAGAATCACACTCTAGTCGCCCGGGGATGATACTTGTAATTGTGATCACATTACCAGTATTTATGCTCGAGTTTCGAAGGTGTCATGTTTATATGATTTCCAATTGACTGGTGTGAGAACCAAAACTAGTTAGGGCTTATTGTTGTGGTTTGGCATCAAAAATGTGATTTTTAGACTATATATCAAAATTATGAGTTTGAAAACGTTAATTCATTAATTGATTGATGGTTGTGTTGTACGATTATTCCTTTAAACCATTATGTGACTGGACGGTGAATTTAGGCCAAATTGAACCAAATTTTGAACTGTATTGAAAATTAATTGCAAATGCATACAAGTACATATATATGTGTGAACATGTCATAGCAAGGAGGCTAAAGAAGAGGAATAAAATTGTTTGCCCGACAAATAGGTACATGTTTATTGTATTTCTTGAGTTTTGGGTGATTTTATGAGCCGATTGGATAGCCGCTTGGCTTTTTCTTTTTCTTTTGGATTGAAGAAGGCCATGGGAGGCTATATGAAATATCCCAAAGTCCCCGGCGCAGGGGAGGTTATGGCGAAATTTTTCGAAAATTTAGGGTGTTAGCCAAATTTTTGAAGAATTTGAAAAGTTCTTAGAAACTGAAAAGTTGAAGTACTTAAGCCGTAAAGAAAATAATGAAAGTTGAGTTGATTAGTTAAACAACTTTCGGCTTCGTTCCTTTTCGGGGACGAAAAGTTTTAAGTGGGGGAGATTGTAACGACCCGGAAATCCGAGCCAGTTTAATTTTTTTATTTTGGCAATTTTAATGAATTTTGAATATTTAAAATGAATTATTTTAAATAATAACGACGAGAAATTTATTTTGAATATAATTCGAACGAATATATTTATATAGATCGACGTTAGAATATAAATATTTATTTATAATATTAAAAGGAATTGAAAATGGTGCGGTAGTTCGATAATTCAATTTCAAACTTCAAATGGATGTACAGGATTCAAAATAAACCGGATTTTAGCAAAACCAAAAATATTAGAATCCATTTGAGAATATCTTTCCAACGAATCCGAAAAATTGAAATTTCATGGCGGGGATCAAAAGATATGCCAAATTTAAAATTCAGAATAGTCGCTATGGAATTCTGGCCCTTAAAAATGAAAATTTTGCAAACGACCTCGGATTTCGACGAAACCACTTTTGTTGGATCCGTGATGTCAAATTATTTCTAGGTTTCAAATTTCATAATTTTTCGAATTAATATGTGAGCGTGGCAAAGGAAAACGCGTTTGACCAGTTTTAATTGATTTTAATCGATTGGAAAATGGCCATTTTTCAAACGGTCTCGGAACTCAATGAAACTAGTTTTGTTAGGACCGTATCGTCAATACGAAGCTAGAAAATATTTTTCAGGAATTTTTAGGGTTAGTATGTGACCCCAGTAAATTGAAATGCACGTTCAAATTCAATATATAGAGTTATATGTTGATTTTGACGAAAACTGATCAAAACAATCGAATCAGCCTACGACACATATCCCATTGTGTTCGGAATGGGGGTAATTAGCAAGGGGCGACAGTCGCTGAGCCTCATTTTGAGTTCGAATGTTAAGTCAACTTTAGTAGGAATAAAATATTAATAAATTAATTATACATATAATATAATCCTACACTCCCTCCTCTAAACTTAGTTCAAAAAAAAAAAATGAGCCCCCTTTTGAAATCAAACCGCCGTCACCCCTCAACCCCTCCCTCCCCTCTTCCTCCGCCACCGCGCCGCCATAGGAGGAGCGCCGCCCTCCAATCGACCGCCCTACCTCCGCCGCGACCCTCCCCTTCCCCTCTCTCCTCAGTTCGACGCATTTCGTTCAGTGTAGAGGTCGATTTGGCGCCGCAAAGCGCTGCCGTTCGAGCCACTTCCAAGCAACGTAGGCCCCACCGAGTTGGCCAAGGATTTGGAGGAAGGCACGGTGCTCCTGGCCGGAAGTCATGCCGTAGTCTGATGGTGCTCCGATCGTCCAATGTGGTGGCAATATCAAGCCCTAACCAGTGAGCTTCATTCGAATACAGGCCTGAAACCATCGAATGAGACAACGGAAATAATAGCTCTTGTTTAACGTAATAGAAGGTAATTTCTTAGCCTAATTAATTAGTTATTTAATAATTTAGCTTAAATTAAAAATGTTAGATTTTTATAGAAAATATATACATTGGTTTAGAGAAAAATAAGCATTGTTTTTGAAAAATATAAACTAGAATTGTTTTTTTTAGAAAAATATAACCCAAAAAGTTGATTTTGAAAAATATAAATAAAAAGATTAGATCTTTGTGGGGAAAAAGTTTAGATCTTTATGAGGTAAAAGATTAGATTTTTAGATTATGAAAGTTTAGATTTTTAAATACAAAAGGGATTTGATTTTTATAATATAGAAAGAATAAAAATATGATTTTTATAATATAAAATGAATAAAAATATGATTTTTATTTTATAGAAAGAATAAAGATATGATTTTTATTTTATAGAAAGAATAAAGATATGATTTTTATATTATAGAAAGAATAAAAATATGATTTTTATATGGGTAGAGTATTAAAAATATGATTTTTAATATATAGAACATCATATTAAACATGTGGTTTTTAATATGAACAGCGTAAAAAGGATGGCGTACAAATTTCGGGCTAATCGAATCGATCAGAAATTCAGCAGTTCAAAAGTAAAGCACGGCGGAGTGAATCCCTTTGTGAGAACTCCTCAATTTTATTTTAATTTATTTCTTGTTTGAAATATATACTAGGATGCAGACGGTGTTTAGTAGCACGAGACACCCATCGTCCACAGACCTTGGACGGCTTGTTTGTTTGATTTTTTGTTGTTGTTGTGAAATTGAATGTGTGTTGTGGAATGAAATAAAATAGTTATATAGTTGAAAATATTTTAAGGTTGAAAATATAATTTTTTAACGTGTATTTAAAATGAAATAAATATAAACAAATCGGATGATTTGTTTATATATACACATTTGACTGATATTGATTGGGACGATAAATTTTACACAACGCCCAACTGCACAAATAAAATCTGTGTTTGATTGTTTGAGACCCCACACGGGTATTGGGATGATATATGACATACACTAATCCCAATAATTAGTTGTATGTCGATCAGTTGATTGACAGCCTGTTATAAGCGTTGAATATTTATATTTGATGCTTATACAGTGTAGAATGCACTTTGGATGATGGTTGATTATTTGTCATCGTTGATATATACATGCGTTGTATGGAAATCCATAGAAATAAAATCTATGGTAATTGATTGGGCCTCATTCCAGTTTTGAAATAGAATATTTGAAATAAAATATTTGAATAGAAGTATTTGAAATAGAAATATTTGAAAAAGAAATATTTGAAACAGAATATTTGAAAATAGAAATAGATGAAGCCGTGTTGATTAGATTTACGCCATTTTGACGTAAACGATATTTATATCGATTTTATTCATTTTATAATGAACATCGAAAGTGATTTCAAAATCTGATATTTTGAAATGAATTGAAATTCGAATTAAATTGAGTAGAATTGAAATTAGAATTAAATTGAAAAGAATTGAAATTCGAATTAAATTGAAAAGAATTGAAATTCGAATTAAATTAAAAAGAATGGAAATTCAAATTAGATTGAAATAGAATTGAAATCGTTTTTGAAGTGAATTTAAAACGTATTGAAATTGAACTAAAATCGATTTAAATTAAAACTGATTTGAATTGAAATGGATTTGAATTGAAATCGAGTTGAAATGAATTTAAAACGATTTATAAAATACGTTTTAAAAGGAAATCGACGAAGTATATATTATATATATAATATAATGGCCTGAATAGAACGCGTCGCGCTGCGGCAGTTCGCGAATTTCGACCATTGACTTCGAATGGATATTGCGGGAGATCCGACCGTCGGATTCTCCTAAAACCGGAACCGTTGGGTTCATATCGAAAAGAGCTTTCTAAAGAATATTAGAAATTAGAAATCTAACGGTTGGATTTGGAATTATGTCCAAATCAAATTTGGAAAAGGTCGCTATAAGTGCAGTTTGATGGCCATTGATGGAAATCGACTGTACGGGCCTTGATAAAATTATTACAAATAGTAATAATTTGTGTAAAATCATAAGAAATGATTTGGAAAGAATTGGGATGAAAAACTCCATATTTGAAAAGATAAAAATAGATTTTTATCGAAATGAAATAGTTTTGAACTAGAATTATAATTCAATTATTTTTAAATAAATAAATTGGATTTGAAAGGGTTTTAAAAATAACCAGATTTTCAAATATATAGATTGGAAATGGATTTAAATCGAAATTGTCTTCGGAATATTTCGATGTGGGATTTCGTGATTATACAGATATTGTTATGGAAATTTGAAAGATATAGTTATATCGTTATTTCCAATACGATATTTGTTGGTCGTAGAATTTGATATTGAATATAAACCGATATATTTTCTATTTAGAGCCTTGTATTTAATATCAAATGGGATTTCGGTTTGTCGTGAATGGTGTCTTCACTAACACTGTTCTTAAACCCAATTGAGAAAAAGATCAAATCTTTTTATTTAGATTTAATGAAGTGTACCAATTAAATAATATTTAATTGGAATTGAATTGGAATTGATTTTTGGGTTTATCGTGAACGGTGTTTTAAATAACATTTGTTCTTTAACCCGACAATTAATGGAATGTTATTTTGGGGTTGTCGTGAACGGTATCTTTAGTAATACTGTTCTTAGACCCAATGGAGTTAAGAAAATCAGAAATTAACTAAAGATTAGTTAAGTTGAATGGTTTCTTGGGTATTGATCTGATGTTGGTTTCGGCCTTCGGGGTTATTACTTAGGGAATTGTTTACTTGCTAATTTGCGGTTAAAGGCTGGTGGAAATGAAATGTGATTTTAGGTTTATCGTGAACCGTGTTTTAAATGATATTGGTTCTTTAACCCAGTTAAAGATTAAAACTAAGTGGAGTTTTAATGAATCTTTAAATAGATTGAAAAGTGGAATTTGATAATTAAAATTATCAAATTCAAGGAATGATCGAGAATGGAGTACCACCAGTTTTACTCTAGACGATAGTTAAATCTTTAATTAGATTTAAACGTGAAATGGTAATTGAATTTACCGATAACACCGTGGTGTTAGATATGAAGTATTACCAGTTTTACTTCATGGGATGAATAGGTTGGGGTTGGGAAATTTAACAATTGATTACTTCGGTAAGGTTCGTTAATCCCGACAAGTTTGGATAAACCATAATTTGGTTTGAATTGATATTCAAAAGAAGATTAATGAATAAATTTAACTAATTTATCTTTGATAAAATTAATGGGAAACTTTCCCTATGAATGTGAAATTTAGAAACTAACTGGAGATTAGTTAAGATGAATGGTTTCCTAGGTATTGATCTGATGTTGGTTTCGGCCTTCGGGGTTAATATTTGGGGAATTGTTCTCTTACTAATTTACGGTTAATGATAGATGAATTGGAATGAGGCGTAGGTTGTGTTTGTGTAACACTTGTTGATTATATACGCGAGTTATTCGGAAAAACCGGGTTTACCCCATTCTGAATAATTGATACGACGATAAGTCGAAGATGAAGACAGTGGTCGAAGACTGGAGGTCTTCACATCGTTTCGATAATTATTGATGATCCTGATTGGGCTGTACACCCAAGAGGAGGGAAATAGTTGGTGGTCGTCCAGATGTATTTGGAGATAAATGGATATGCGAGGTATAAAGTTCCTCTGGTTTCATTCAGACCCAGAACGAACTTGTATGGACTGTGTGTCTAACATCGGATTTCATTCTGTGTGATTAATATTGGTTGCATAGCGTGAATTGCCTATGTGGCATGCTGAGATGCAAATGAGCAAGGCTTTTGTTGAAAAGCAAAGTCTTGTGGTTGATGATCAAAGCACGACCTTTGTGGCGTAGCTTGGTGTAACGTTAATTCACGAGCCTCACACCACAGTATGAACCAAAAACAGGACGTGGACCTCAGGGAGGACATGCGTTTTCTTCTAGTTAGGTGGTGTCAGTGCTTAAACTGGCTGACATTTATATACTTTTCACCTGTGTGGTTGTTGCTGTTGCGAGGCGCCTCAGATACATCGGTCGTTCTTGAACCGATGGAGTCAGTGGACTCATTTACGCCCCAAAGGGCGGGGAAACGTAGTGTTCAGGAATTTTAATCCACATCGGTGGACCGGCCCTGTCGTTCCAAGGTCACTCGAGCTCTGACCTGAGACATGGGCTAGATTATCTCAAATTCGGTAGAGGACTATCTTTTGCCTCGGTTCATAGATGGAAATCCAATTTCCAAATACGTGACTTTGCGGTTTTGATTATAGAGCCTAGTATGGCGACATGATATATGGTACCCATGCCGTCTATGATTGATACTTATGATTGAAATTGTTTTAAACACTATACACTTATTATAGTATCAAATGATTTGTTTTAAACGTATCAAGCATTCTTTGGCTACTATAAGGTAAAACCCTATCCTCCGGCTTGTGTTGCATTGTGTGATGGGACCTGGGTCTTATAATAGCTTCATTGTTCTTTATTTAGCATTGCGCTGTTGTTTTATGCACTGGTATTCTTGGGAGGAAACCCGTTCTGTGTTATACGGCGTGGTCCCTTGATTTACCTAGCTTTAAAATAAAGATTAATAACTGTTTTAGTTCTCACACCAGTCACATGACTGACCTGGAGGTTATTGTTTTAACCTAACTCCGTGTTATCCGTGTATTACTTCTAGTTGTGTACTGTATTATTTTCCGCTGCTATGTAATTTATCGTAATCTCTGATATTTATTGAATGTATAATATTCATTTATACTCTGTATATTCTTGTATTCTGATGGAATTGTTGTAATTAACAATGAAATGTTCTTCTGTTTGTGTTCTGATTTGTCTTGTCCTCAACTCAATCCGTGATTTCCCGTAAGGGGGATTTCGGGTCGTTTCAGTTCCGACATGTCTAAGCCTTCTATCTAGCCTTTCAACATTCTTGTAGGGATATAAACCTATTCTAGATACAATTGTGAAATATTGGATCTTCCATTTTTTAAATCACGTATCTCCTTTGCTTGTAGTCATTTATCTTTCAATGAATAAATGATAAACTTATTCGATATCATTCTTTATACTTTTCAAGGCCTTCGTCCTGTTTTCGTCAAATTTTTTCAGTACAATAGCAGACTCGTGGATAGGGAACTATACTAGCTACCTATCTAATTTATTGTAGAAATTCCGGGATCAATGATTGGATCCATGTCTTCTCTAGGTGGTGTATTGTAGACTTGAGGGCATTACACGGGTATGAAATCTGATTTGATCGAAGGTGGCAGTCCGTACGCTTACGTAGCATAGAATTGACAGATATACGTGGAACGTAACATTGTTATATAGATATTCGTACATCACTCCAGCGTAGGATGAGGGACTGCGTATATTTCGGTGGTATTACGGTGAAGACCGTGCTAGTGTGGTACTATAATGACCCGTATTTTCAGCGGTATAATAATTAATTTATTTAATTATTTAAAAGGTGATTAAAAGGATTTAATGGTCGTGGAATTGAATAATGGTAAATATTTAATTAAAATAATAAATTAAATAATATATTTAATTCTGAAATAATCAGAATTGGCTGAAATGGTGATATGGTGTGAACTGGGTCATCTGTGATATTTAATTCAGTTTAGAATTGAATTTGAATAACGAATATATTACATAAACGACAGTTTGAACGTAGAGTTATAATATAATTAAAATCGAGCTCGAAATGGCGCTGTAGTTCGTAATTTGGCGATTTGAACTTCAACTGAATATATAGGATTCGTTTTAAGCCGGATTTCTGTGAAACAAGAAACATGTGGAGCTGGTGGAGTATATCTTTCTAGTGGAAGAGAAAAATCTGTATTTCGTCGGGTAGATTTTGATTTACATCCAAATCAAATTTTAGATAAGTCGATGTGGAATTCCATTATAATTTATAAAGGAGTTATTTATATTTTAAAAAGGAATTTCATTTTAAATCGAATATCCATTTAATCGGGATTTGAAATATCAAGTTATAAATCCCAGTAGAGCTGTATGGTATTCCACTGTGAGTGTATACGATAATATAAATTTATTGGTATTTAATTTAATTATATTTAATTATATTTATATATTTAAATGGGTCATCCAGAGCTTTAAAAATAGCCACTTTTGCAAACGAAGTCGGAATTCGACGAAACTAATTTTGTTGGATCCGCAATGTTAAATTATTGTTAGATTTCAATTTCCGTGACTTTTGAAGTCAGTATGTGGCCGTACGGATTTTTATGTGAAAAATAATCGATAAATTGACCTTTAAAAATACGCTGTGTGTGACGGTCGGGAATTTCGCTCGATCCGAACCAGTCGTTAAACCGATCTAGACCGTCTGAAACCCCTGATAGTTTGAGGACAAGACAAATCAGAACACAAACAGAAGAACATTTCATTGCTATTACAACAATTCCATCAGATACAAGAATATACAAAGTATAAATTTATAAATATACATTCGATAAATATCAGAGATTACAATAAATTACATAGCAGCGGAAAAATAATACAAAGCACAACTGAAGGTGATATACGGATACAGAGCTTTCCGGATATCATTCCAGCTGTAAACCAGGATCCTGTGAATATAAATCTGCAAAACCAAAACTACTAGCTGCCCGTGCGAAAAATAGGGGCACCCAGAGTTTAGGTTAAATCAATAAACTCCAGGTCAGTCATGTGACTGGTGTGAGAACTAAAACAGTTATTTAAAACTTTACTTTAAAAAGAGAGTAATTCAAGGGACCACGCCGTATAACATGGAACGGGTTTCCTCCCAAGAATACCAGTGCATAAAATAAACAACGCAATGCTTTTTCGAAAAATGAAGCTATTATAAGACCCAGGTCCCATCATACAATGCAACGCAAGCCGGAGGATAGGGTTTTTCCTTATAATAGCCAATCATGCTTGGTACGTTTAAAACAAATCATTTGATACTATAATAAGTGTATAGTGTCAAAACAATTTCAATCATAAATATAAATCATAGACGGCATGGGTACCATATATCATGTCGCCATACTAGTTCTACAATTAAAACCGCAATATCTCGTATTGGAAATTGGATTTCCGTCATGAGTCGAGGCAAGGGGCAAGCTCCTCTCCGCGTTCGAGACACTCTAGTAAATGTCCCAGGGCTACGCACTCTGGTCAACCCCTGGATGCTTCAGGGCCGGTCCTCACTTACGTTAGAGGATTAATTATCCCTGAACACACGTTTCCCGGTCCTTACAGACCTATAATCGAGGCGCCTCATCCAACAACCACAAAGGTGAAAAGTATATAAATGTCAGGGCTGGTAAGTCACTGACACCACCAAAGCTAGAAAGAAACGTCGTGCTCTCCCTGCAGTCCGTATCCCGTTTTTGACTCATACCGAGGTGTGAGGCTCGCGTATTCACGTTATACACAAAGCTGCCACGTAGGCGTGCTTTGATCATCAACCACAAGACTTTGCTTTTTAACAGAAGCCTTGATCATTGCACCTTAGCGTGCCACACAAACAATTCATGCCATGCGACTGATGTCCATCGATATACAACATCTGAGCTCGTACGTCTCAGAGAAGGGCGTTAAGCAAAAGAATAAATTCTCCGCCGCCAAACATATGTATATTTAATAGAAATCAATCAACACAGAATAAAATCCAGTGTCAGACACACAATCCATTTACAAGTCCGTTCTGGGTCTGAACGAAACCGGAGGCACTTTCCTCGCATATCCATCCATCTCCAAGTACGTCTGGACGACCACCAACTATTTCCATCCTCTTGGGTGTACAGCCCAATCAAGATCGTCGGTAATTACCCAAACGATGTGAAGACTTCCGATCTTCAACCACCGTCTTCATCTTCGACATATCGTCGAATCGATTATTCAGAATGGGTATAAACCCGGACTTTCCGAACAACCCGCGTATATTAAAAACAAATGTTACACAAACACAACATACGCCTCATTCCAATTCAGAATATTCTTTTATTCACAAAATCACATTTTTAGGGAAAGGTTCCCATTAATTTTATCCAAGATAAATTCTTTAAAATTTATCCTTTACTTTTCCTTTGGATGACATTTCAAACCAAAATTATGGTTTTTCAAACTTAGTCGAGATTAGCGAATCACACCGAAGTAATTATTTATTTTATTTCCCAACCCCAACCTATTTATCCCATGAAGCAAAACTGGCAATACTCCATATTTAGCACCACAGTGTTATCTGTAAAATTAATTACTATTTCACGTTCAATCTAATTAAAGATTTAACTATCGCTTTGGAGCAAAACTGGTGATACTCCGTTCTCGCTCGATTTCTAAATTTGGTAATTTAGATTATAGATTTACATTTCAATCTAATTGCAGATTCGTTAAAACTCCTTTTACTGGGTTAAAGAACTAGGTGTTATTTAAAACACAGTTCACGACAAACCCAAATCACATTCTATTTATTATTGGGTTCAAGAACAAGTGTTGTTTAATACACTGTTCACGATAAACCCATTTCAAATCCAATCAAATATATTAGAAATTCCAATTATTTAAAACCCCTTTTTAAATCTAATTTATTTATTTAAAACAAATCGGGTTTTAAATTTAGTTCAATATAGTTCATTTCGATAAGAATCTATTTTTATCTTTTCAAATATGGAGTTTTTTACACCAATTTTTCTCAAATCATTTCTTATGATTTTACACAAATTATTGATATTCTTAATAATTTTATCAAGGCCCGTACAGTCGATTTCCAACAACGGCCATCGAACTGCACCTATAGCGACCTTTTTCGAATTTGATTCGGATGTATCTCCAAATTCAACCATTAGATTTTGAATTCCAAATATTCGTTAGAAAGCTCTTTTCGATACGAACCCAACGGTTCCGGTTTTAGGAGAATCCGACGGTCGGATCTCCCGTAATGTTCGTTTTAAATAAATGGTCGAAATTTATGAACTGCCGCGGCGCGGCGCGTTCTATTCAGGCCATTATATTATATATATAATATATATAATATATATTTCGTCGATTTCTATTTAAACTAATTTTATAAATAGTTTGAATTCGTTTCAAAAACAACTTCAACATTTATCTCAAATTCAAATCAAAATTGAATTTTCTATTTTAAATCCTCTTTACTTTCATCTCCATTTGATTTCAATTCAAATCGATTTTAATTCGATTCGAATTCATTTCATTTTCTATTCAATTAAATTTGAATTCGATTATCTATTCAATTAAATTTGAATTCGATTTGTTATTTATTCAATTCAAATTCTATTCAAATCAAATTCGATTTCTATGCGATTCAATTCAAATTGGTTTTCTATTCGTTTCAATTCAAATTGCATTTCAAAATCACTTTTCAATATTCATTTCGAAATCACTTTTCAATATTCATTTCGAAATCACTTTTCAATATTCATTTCGAAATCACTTTTCAATATTCATTTTAAAATGAATAAATCGATATAAATATCGTTCGTGTCAAAATGACGTCAATCTAATCAACACGGCTTCATATATTTCTATTTTCAAATATTCTATTCAACAAATGAATATTTATTTTTGTCAACACACGACTAATCTCAACGAATGAGTACTGTCCACGTGTGACTATTTTTGTTATTTAATATATTTTATAAAAATTAAGGTATCTATCGTTTGATATTGAATCAGACTCCAATCGTAATTTAGTGAGAGAACGATTTCCTGAATATTAACCCCGAAGGCCGAAGCCAACATCAGATTAATATCCAGGAGACCACTCATCTCATCTATTTTCCAGTTGATTTCTAATTCTATATATGATAAAGATGTAAATTTTATTGTTAAAATATTTCGTTCAACACATGACTAATCTCAACGGATGAGTACAGTCAACACATGAACCTTTACTTTATAATGATAAAGAAGTAAATTTTATTATTAAAATATTTCGTTCAACACATGAGTAATCTCAACGGATGAGTACAGTCAACACATGAACCTTTATTTTATATTGATAAAGATGTAAATTTTATTATAAAAATATTTCGTTCAACACATGACTAATCTCAACGGATGAGTACAGTCAAACATGAACATTTATATTATATTGATAAAGATGTAAATTTTATTATAAAAATATTTCGTTCAACACATGACTAATCTCAAAGGATGAGTACAGTCAACACATGAACATTTATTTTATAATACTCTTTATTTTTCAAATTGGAATGAGGCCCAATCAATCACCATATAAATTTAATTATATGGATTTTCATACAACACATGTATATAATAGCATTGAGAAATAATCAACCATCAACCAAAGTGCACTGCACTGTATAAGCATCAAATATAGATATCTAACGCTTATAACAGCCTGTCAATCAATCGATCGACATAATTAATTAATCAGGATGAGTGAACTTCAAATTTCATCCCAATACCCGTGTGGGGTTTCAAACAATCAAACACAAATTTTTATTTGTGCAGTTGGGCGATGTGTAAAATTTATCGTCCCAATCAATGTCATTCAAATAGGTGTACATAAACAAACCGTCCGGTTTGTAAATGAATATTTTATTTATTCACATTCACTATATTCATATTCACGTTAAAAATTATATTTTTAACGATAAAACATTTTATTTTAACATGTGAATTTCTATTCAGTTCATTCTTTAAATAAAATGATATTTTTATTTTTCTAACTTATTTTAGAAAATTTCGGCGGCATAACGGCACGATACTAGAAATGGGACAAGGCCTAGCCTTATCCCCGGTCTAGTGAAGGCCCACGCCATTCACACATCAATCAAATTTACCTAACAACCAAATTCAAATCAAATCATCTAATCAATTTATGCAACCAAACAAACAAGTCCATGGTCTGTGGACGATTGTGTCGGGTGCTACTAAGCACCGTCTGCATCCTAGTATATATATATAACTAGAAAAGAAATTGAAGAGTGAGAAATTCTCACCGATAGCTATCCTAGCTCCACGGCACTTCATTGATAGAAATCTTCATCGCTATCGCATCTTCGTCATTTTCGTTGCCCGTAGCCACTACATATATAAAAATCACTCATTTTTATATTTTGATGTCTTTAAAATAAAAATCACATTTTTATTTATTCACTTTCAATTTAAAAATCATATTTTTATAATTGCTTCATACCTTTAAAAATTGAATTTTTTACTTCGCTATTCAATATATAAAAATCGAATTTTTACTATGCTATCATATAGATGAAAATTCCATTTTAAAAATATAGATTTCGCCTTTATAAAAATAAAGATTTCGCCTTTTCAAAAATATAGATTTCATCTTTTCAAATATATCATTATAAAAATCACATTTTTATTTTTCTACACATATAAAGATGCTTTTTTTAATATTTCTATCATGTAAAAATTATATTTTTAATTCTCTACCTAAACAAAAATCATATTTTTATATCATCTATATAGTAAAGACTATATTTTTAATACTTTAAAAATATAAAAATCATATTTTTAATCCTTTAAAAATATAAAAATTATATCTTTAACCTTTCTATATAATAAACATTATATTTCAAACTCCTCTATATAAAAAAATCAGTTTTTAATTTAAATTAAAAGTAAAAATCTTACTGTCTTTGAAGGAGGGAGGCCGGAGGAGTCACGGAGAACAGGAGCAGCGGGAGGAGCTTCGATTGGTGGCGGCGTTGGTGGGGGTACGATGGTCAGGTGAGGTGGAAATGGGGCTTGCGGTGGAGCTTCCTACGATGGAGGAGGGGACGGAGAAGGAGGAAGGGAGGAGTGGAGAGCGACGAGGTGCAGGAGAGGTTGGACGCGGAGGAGGGCGTCGGCGAGAAGGCTGGTGGCGCGGCTAGTACAGGCAGCGCTAGGGCTTAATAACGGCGGGTCTTGGTCTTCGAACCACACACGATGGAGAGGAGAGCGAGGGGAGGAGTGTGGCGGCGATCTCTGACGTGGCGGCTCTCACCTGGAGGCGCGGTGGAGGTCTGGACGTGGGTGGCGGCGTTGATTTCTTCTTCTTCTTCTTCTTTTTTTAATTTGAAAATCGATTGTAACGGGGGGGCAAGAGATAAAGGAAGAGGGATATATTTTTTTTATTTTTAATTTATTAAATTATTTTATTTTTCACTGAAAAGCAACTTTTATTTTCGACCTCAAAACGAGGCCCACCGCCTGTCGTCTATAGCGTATTACCCCCATTCCGAACACAATGGGATATGTATCGCAAGCTGATTTGATCGTTTCAATCAGTTTCCGTTGAATTTACATTTAAATCATTATATTGAATTTTAAACGTACATTTCAAATTACCGGGGTCACATAACAACTCTATAAATTCCATAAAAATATTTTCTAGCTTCGTATTGACGATACGGTCCTAACAAAACTAATTTCGTCGAATTCTGAGACCGTTGGAAAAATGGCCATTTTCCAGTCGATTAAAATCGACTAAAACTGGTCAAACGCATTTTCTTTTGCCACGCTCACATATTGATTCGAAAAATTATGAAATTTGGAATCTAGAAATAATTTGACATCACGAACCCAACAAAAGTGGTTTCGTCGAAATCCGAGGTCGTTTGCAAAATTTCCATTTTTAAGGGCCTGAATTCCATAGCGACTATTCAGAATTTTCAACTGGACATATCTTTTGATTCCCGCTATGAAATTTTGATTTTTCGGATTCGTTGGAAAGATATTCTCAAATAGATCCTAATGTTTTTGGTTTCACTAAAATCCGGATTGTTTTGCACCCGGTACATTCAATTGAAGTTTGAAATCGAATTATCGAACTACCGTGCCATTTTCCATTCTATTTATAATTATATATAATTTTTATATTCTAACGACGACGCGTATAAATATATACGTTCGAATTATATTCTAAATAAATTACTCGTCGACATTATTTAAAATAATTCTTTTTGAATAATCAAAATTCGCTAAATTGCTAATATAAAAATTTTAAACTGGTTCAGAATTTCCGGGTTGTTACACTGTGTGAGCAAACGGAGTCGGAATTCGACGAAACCAGTTTCGTTGGGACCGTAATGTCGAAATCTAGCAGTATGTCCAGTTTCGTGACTTTTAGATGTCATGTGTGATTACAGGAATTTTAAAGGACAAATAAACACAGCGGTTGATATTGAATTTATATAATATTATAAAAATAAAATATCTAGGTTGCCTATAAATACCCCTAAAATTTTTCTAAACCCTAATTACATTTTTCCACCGATCAAATTTCAGCGCCGCCACCATTTTTGTTTCCAACGTGGAACATCCTCTTTGCAAAAATCAAGATATATCTTAGAAAAATCCTATAAATCATTTTAGTTATATATTTTGGTTCTTTGGTTGATTCTCTTCATTCCCGTACCATTTTTGAGGCATTCGGTTCATGTTTGATGAACTCGACGTTTACAGAGTCCATCATATCGAACTAGGGTTGGATAGATCTTGAGATTGGGGTGTAAATTCTTGGAATCGAGTTCGGATTTAGATTTATAGGAGGGTGTGGAGTTTGTTTGCGGAGTTTGGTGAAAATTCGGACGAAAACAGGTTGATACCTGCTATGTATCGGGGTTCGACGTAGTCTAAAGGAAGGGGTGAGAGTTCGTTCTCTTAATGATAAGATGGAGCGGCTGTTGATGAGGAGTCAGAAGGTGGGTTTGGTTATTGAAATCGATGGAGGAAGTTGGGAGAAAGGATGGAAGAACGTGCGGTCATGGCTTTTGAACATGAGCAGATCTGGAGTTTTATCACGGGGAAGATGGATTTACCGGTCATGGGTTTAAGGGTTGTAGTGGGCCAAGGTAAGGGTGTTAAGGCCCAAAGCAAATAATAATTCATGTTTATTTAATCTAAATATTGTAATAACTTGTAACCATTATATCTCGGTCATATGAAATCAGAATCACGAACCGTCAGTCGCGTTGGGACCTTATGGACGAGAGCTTCACAATGAAGCTGGCTGGTAGTGGATTGGGGCTCATATGAATTTATGGCGAAATAAATTGTTTGATTCAAATCAAACAAACAGTTTATCGTTCTTTAACGATGAACTGCCAATGTGAGTAAATCTCACTAACTCTGAACAGTTATATTTTTATAACGTATATTTAGAACTGTTAAATGATGACTGGTTGACTGTGTGTTGACTGTTTGATTGAACTGCTAGTCAGTTAGTTGAATTTCTATATTGATTCTGTTTAACAGAATACATCATATGGAACTGAAAGTGATGTTGATTTTATTGTGTAACATCTGTGGATGTAGGGAAACAGGTTGGAGGAATCCGACTGGATTCCTTAACAGCTATTTTATTATTTTCATATAATGTGATATATGACGTGGTTTATATTCCGTTGTTAATTATATGTGTATGGACGATATTTGACATCGTAATTTGATATGTTAAACACCATAACATACCGGAATATTGAAAAGAGAATATTTATAAAATCAGAGGATTTTATAAAAGAAAATATTTATAAATAGAAATATTTATAAATGGAATATTTATAAATAGGAAATACGTTTAAGTGGAATTATAAATGAAGGGAAATCTTTATAAATGGAATATTATTTATTTAGAATAAATAGACAAGATACTATAAAAAGGATTTATTTATTTGTTAAATAAATAAAATATTAAATAGGGATTATTCACTTAGAAATAAATAGGAGATATTAACGGAGATATTTATTTGATAAATAAATAGGATAAGATAATGAGATATTTATTTGATTAAATAAATAGAGTAAGATAAGGACATATTTATTTAGAAAACGAATAAGAAATTGTTAAAGGAAATACTTAGGATAAATAAATAAGGTTAATAAAGGATATACTTAGAAATAGAACCTTAAAAGGGATATTTGCAAACCATTTGCAAATAGAATTTAAAAAGGGAATATTTGTTTAGGAAGCAAATAGAATATAAAGGAAATATTTATCTTTGGGTAAATAGATATATATATATATATATATATATATATATATATATATATATATATATATATATAAGTCTGAACTTATATATGAAGAAGTAAACAGATAAAAGGAGCAGATTGATTTATAAATAATATTTATAAATTAAGTAAATATTTATCATTGGATAAATAGAATATATAATCCAGGACTTATATAAAGAAGTAAGAATCGATTTCAACATCGATGTTTGAAACTGAATAAGGACAAAGAGTTAATCAGTTAGGGTTAACTAGTTAGAGTAAAACCATTAGGATTAACCAGTTAGAATTAAACCAGTTAGAGTTAATCAGTTAGAGTTAGTCGATAGAGTTAAATCGAACTAGAGTTATTGAATAGAGTTAAATCGAACTAGAGTTATTCAAATGGAGTTGATCGAATTTAGTTTATTCGAATAGATTTGAAATGAGTTAATCGAATTTAGTTATTCGAAGAAGTGAATCAAATCAGAGATATTCGAAGTGAGATAATCGAATAAGAGATATTCAAAGTGAGATAATCGAATCAGAGATATTCGAAGTGAGATAATCAAATCAGAAATATTCGAAGTGAGTTGATCGAATCTAGTTATTCGACAGGAGTTAAATCGAATAAGATTTATTCGAAGAAAGAGATTATCGAATATAAGTATTTGAAAGTAAGCAAATCGAATATAAGTTATTCGAATAAGTTATTTGAATAAGAGTTAATCCAGTAAGAGTTATTAGGTTGGAGTTATTCAAATAAGAGTTATAGATTAGAGTTAATCGAATAGGAGTAAATAAATTAGTTGTCGTTATATTATTCGATTTAGGAAATAAAAGTCATATTAAAGATAATATATTTCGGATGCAGGAGATTATAACACCATTGTTTTAATCACGTAAACTTGTAAAAGAAGGGGGTTCATAAATAGAAATCCGAGGGTTCGTAAGGAAGTGGTAAAGAGTTAAAAAGGTGAATCTTATCTATTTCGAGATTTGAAAGGTGGTTCCGTTAAGGTCTGAGAGGTAGCTATACCCCAACTTGATTGACTGCGTTTTTAATTAAGAAATGGTTACGGTTCGAGTGTGAAGAGGTTAAGTGGATTTAGTAATTTAGTATAGTGGTTTGAGTCTTCATCGCAATATAGTTTTAAACATCTGTTTAAATCCCAATTAAGAAGTTTTGGAAATGTTTTCCAAACGAGAATCGGAAATGTTTTCTGATAATAGAAAATAAGGATTTAGAATATATGGAAACAGGAAATAAGTAAATTAATGAAATAAAGAGATAAATGTTGAATGATGATTAATCGATATAATTTCCTCTTGGAAATAATATCGTTGTTTGCACACCTGTTTTTCTTTGATGGTTAAATCATAGACTATCGAAGTTTTGACCATTTTAACGTTGTCAATATGGAGAGATCGGTTGGATTATTATCCAAAGAAACACTCTGTATTGGTATAAGCGTTGCGAATCATATATACCAAAGATAATTGAAGACAGAGTAAAGTGCAAGGGCTATTGTATAAGTCTTAGATAAAAGTGCCTAAGATGGATGTACTGGATAGTGCCTTCGGTTCATCCTATTCCTAGATGACTTGTATGGATGAATGTCTGACAGAGTATTTCCAGAAAGGTCACGTACATTGATTTCTTCAACCGTACCAAGAGTGGAAGCGGAGAAGGAAACTTCTTTAGCTAACACGTAATGTACTATTGTAGACGTCAATTAGTGATTTTCGATGGATCCGACAATGTGGCATTCGAGGTGAATCTGATGTGAGGATAAAGCGTAACCTCAAGCCTCATCAACCGGTAAATGACAGAAATCGGGCAGGTAGCATGGCTATGTAGGTCGCACCTATTACGGTGTACAATCACCTGATCTAGAGTTTCATTTACTTCTAAAAATCTATTGTCGTTACTGTCCCATTCGGGAAACGGTTGCTAATCCCAACCGTTGGTGATATACATTCGATACACTCAAGCGAAATGAGTGGTCGGTCATGTGTGGCCGGGTTGCAAGATGTTCTTGTTGAACCCAGTGTATTCCTCTCTAAAGGTATACTAGTGAAAGGTGGTTCCATACCTTATCATAGTTGGAAATCCATTCCCCAATACGTGCTTGTGGTTTTGATTGTATACTATATATGTAGAACGTGAGATGAAAGCGTTTCTGCTAGATGATTATTATATTGTGGTTGATAGACATTATTATAATATCAAAAGGTTTTTGATATAAAGATATTTTGGATTCTCATAAGGGAAAAACCTGTTCCGTTATACGGCGTGGTCTTATGAGATATCGTCTAATGGCTCAAACTATTTTAAACTGTTTTACTCATACCAGTCCAATGATTGACCCAGAGTTTATTTTGTTTTGTTTTCCCTAAACTCTTGGGTGCCCAATTTTGTACGGGCAGTTAAGTAGTTGGAATTTACAGATACTTGAAGAGATGGAGCAGGAGGCTTCAGGATCATGTAGCTATAGTTTATTTCCGCTGTGTTGTAAGTGCTATACTTGATAATGATATGTATTTTCAAGTACAATGGTTTTATTTCAAAGACATGTTATCTATTATATGTTATTCGTTCCGCTGTGAGGTTCGTGTTACTCTGATGTTGTGTTCTTCTTCCTCTTCTTCTTCTATTCTAAGTTTCTATCTTATCTTTCCTCACCCTCTAATTTCTTTCATTAACTACCGGTATTTTCGATCCTTGGATGTTCGATATGTGTTGTATATCGGATAACCAAAGTCGAAAAAATCTGGGTCATCACAGTTGGTATCAGAGCTTAAGGTTAAGTGAATTACCTTGGCTCTGTGGCGTGACTCAGTAGAGATGGGGTTAGAAATACCCTAGATTGAATTGGAGTGTATATATACGAGTGAACGTATTTGTTATTGATATAAAAATTTGTTTTATATTGTGGAGATTCATTGGTTGAGTTGTTTATGAATTTCTGGTCGATCGGTTTGATCCACTGTATCGATAGGAGTTAATAAACACTCGAATACGATGGGTCGACACGATATGTTTTGAAAAGAGGGTAAATGAAATAATCTTACCCAAAGTATATTTGTTATTATAATCGAGAAAGATTATAATGGAGATGGTTATATATGTATAACCAAGTAGAATTCGTATAAGTTTTACGAAATGAATTAAATCTGAATTTAAACCAGAAATTGAATTAAAAACTCTGGAGAATTGGATAAGTGTTTGTAAATGGATTTGGATTAAAAATAAGGAAAATTTAAGATCTTGGGAGATTGTAAATTGTTTTACAAGCAGTGTGAATTATATTTTAAAATGGATTTCAAAGTAGAAATGTTTAGAAATGGTTTTATAGTATTGAACTCACTTCGATCACTGGAAAATAGATTCTGATGATGACAGCTGCATCATCAGTATTCATTTTCGAGTTGAAAGTGACGAATTACTACCAGAGATACTGTTTTGAATTTGTTTTGGGAAAGACAAGTTGTGTTGAATTTCAAAACGGAAAATTTGATTTTTGAAAAGAGTAAACTGTTTAAAACTCCCAGGGAAAGACTGTTTGAATTAAAAACAAATTTAACAGAAATTTGTGAAAGAAAAATTGAATTAAAGTAAAGTCAGTAAAGTGGTAACTGAGATTGAATTAGAATGATATCAAGACAAATTGGATTGTGAGATTCAAATTTTAAGTGTAATGTGATGATTAAGTTAAGAGTGGGAATCGAGAAGAAACTCGAGTTGAAATGATATTTGGCTCGGATATAAGCGAATGGTTGTGTTGTGGATAAAAGCAGATTGGAATTTGATTGAGATGACCCTTGTATCCACTGAATTGATAACAGGTGGAAAGGATATAATGATTTGCCGTCAAAAGGTACAAGTTTATATTTCTATTGGATATAAGATTTATGAGCTGAATTGGCAAGCCGCATGGCTGTTTGATTTTCTTATGGGATGGAGATGGCCCAGAGAGGCGAGTGGTGATTTGATGTATTGACCAGTACAAAGGAGGTGCTGACAAAATTATTCAAAAAAATTAAGGCATTAGAAAAATTTTAGGATTTTTGAATATTTTCGTTGATAAGAATTAAATAAATTTTTAATTGAAATTAAATTAGTTCAGTTGAAACTGAAGTTAAGAAGTGAACAAATATGTTCTAACTAGTCGATAGGGTTTTTTCCTACCTTAGCAATTTCGAGGACGAAATTATTTTAAGTAGGGAAGAATGTAATGACCCGCATTTTCAACGGTATAATAATTAATTTATTTAATTATTTAAAAGGTGATTAAAAGGATATAATGGTCGTGGAATTGAATAATGGTAAATATTTAATTAAAATAATAAATTAAATAATATATTTAATTCTGAAATAATCAGAATTGGCTGAAATGGCGATATGGTGTGAACTGGATCATCTGTGATATTTAATTCAGTTTAGAATTGAATTTGAATAACGAATATATTCTATAAACGACAGTTTGAACGTAGAGTTATAATATAATTAAAATCGAGCTCGAAATGGCGTTGTAGTTCGTAATTTGGCGATTTGAACTTCAACTGAATATACATGATTCGTTTTAAGCCGGATTTCTGTGAAACAAGAAACATGTGGAGCTGGTGGAGTATATATTTCTAATGGAAGAGAAAAATCTGGATTTCATCGGGTAGATTTTGATTTACGTCCAAATCAAATTTTAGAAAAGTCACTGTGGAATTCCATTATAATTTATAAAGGAATTATTTATATTTTAAAAAGGAATTTCATTTTAAATCGAATATCCATTTTATCGGGATTTGAAATATTAAGTTATAAATCCCAGTAGAGCTGTATGGTATTCCACTGTGAGTATATACGATAATATAAATTTGTTGGTATTTAACTTAATTATATTTAAATATATTTATATATTTAAATGGGTCATCCAAAGCTTTAAAAATAGCCACTGTTGCAAACGAAGTCGGAATTCGACGAAACTAATTTTGTTAGATCCGCAATGTTTAATTATTGTTAGATTTCAGTTTTCGTGATTTTTGAAGTCAGTATGTGGCCGTACGGATTTTTAATGTGAACAACAATCGATAAATTGACCTTTAAAAATACGCTGTGTGAGCAAACGGAGTTGGAATTCGACGAAACTAGTTTCGTTGGGACCGTAATGTCGAACTCTAGCAGTATGTCCAGTTTCATGATTTTTAGATGTCATGTGTGATTACAGGAATTTTAAAGGACAAATAAACACAGCGGTTGATATTGAATTTATATAATATTATAAAAATAAAATATCTAGGTTGCCTATAAATACCCCTAAAAATTTTCTAAACCCTAATTACATTTTTCCACCGATCAAATTTCAGCGCCGCCACCATTTTTGTTTCCAACGTGAAACATCCTCTTTGCAAAAATCAAGATATATCTTAGAAAAATCCTATAAATAATTTTAGCTATATATTTTGGTTCTTTGGTTGATTCTCTTCATTCCCGTACCATTTTTGAGGCATTCGGTTCATGTTTGATGAACTCGACGTGTACAGAGTCCATCCTATCGAACTAGGGTTAGAGAGATCTTGAGATTGGGGTGTAAATTCTTGGAATCGAGTTCGGATTTAGATTTATAGGAGGGTGTGGAGTTTGTTTGCGAAGTTTGGTGAAAATCCTTACGAAAACAGGTCGATACCTGCTATGTATTGGGGTTCGACGCAGTCTAAAGGAAGGGGTGCAAGTTGGTTCTCTTGGTGATAGGATGGAGCGGCTGTTGATGAGGAGTCAGAAGGTGGGTTTGGTTATTGAAATCGATGGAGGAAGTTGGGAGAAAGGATGGAAGAACGTGCGGTCATGGCTTTTGAACGAGAGCAGATTTGGAGTTTTATCATGGGGAAGATGGATTTACCGGTCATGGGTTTAAGGGTTGTAGTGGGCCAAGGTAAGGGTGTTAAGGCCCAAAGCAAATAATAATTCATGTTTATTTAATCTAAATATTGTAATAACTTGTAACAGTTATATCTCGGTCATATGAAATCAGAATCACGAACTGTCAGTCGCGTTGGGACCGTATGGACGAGAGCTTCACAATGAAGCTGACTGGAAGTGGATTGGGGCTCATATGAATTTATGGCGAAATAAATTGTTTGATTCAAATCAAACAAACAGTTTATCGTTCATTAACGATGAACTTCCAATGTGAGTAAATCTCACTAACTCTGAACAGCTATATTTTTATAACGTATATTTAGAACTGTTAACTGATGACTGGTTGACTGTGTGTTGACTGTTTGATTGAAATACTAGTCAGTTAGTTGAATTTCTATATTGATTCTGTTTAACAGAATATATCATATGGAACTGAAAGTGATGTTGATTTTATTGTGTAACATCTGTGGATGCAGGGAAACAGGTTGGAAGAATCCGACTAGATTCCTCAACAGCTATTTTATTATTTTCATATAATGTGATATATGACGTGGTTTATAATCTGTTGTTAATTATATGTGTATGGACGATATTTGACATCGTAATTTGATATGTTAAACACCATAACATACCGGAATATTGAAAAGAGAATATTTATAAAATCAGAGGATTTTATAAAAGAGAATATTTATAAATAGAAATATTTATAAATGGAATATTTATAATTTGGAAATACGTTTAAGTGGAATTATAAATGAAGGGAAATCTTTATAAATGGAATATTATTTATTTAGAATAAATAGACAAGATACTATAAAAAGGATTTATTTATTTGTTAAATAAATAAAATATTAAATAGGGATTATTCACTTAGAAATAAATAGGAGATATTAACGGAGATATTTATTTGATATATAAATAGGATAAGATAATGAGATATTTATTTGATTAAATAAATAGAGTAAGATAAGGACATATTTATTTAGAAAACGAATAAGAAATTGTTAAAGGAAATACTTAGGATAAATAAATAAGGTTAATAAAGGATATACTTAGAAATAGAACCTTAAAAGGGATATTTGCAAACCATTTGCAAATAGAATTTAAAAAGGGAATATTTGTTTAGGAAGCAAATAGAATATAAAGGAAATATTTATCTTTGGCTAAATAGATATATATATATATATATATAAGTCTGAACTTATATATGAAGAAGTAAACAGATAAAAGGAGCAGATTGATTTATAAATAATATTTATAAATTAAGTAAATATTTATCATTGGATAAATAGAATATATAAGCCAGGACTTATATAAAGAAGTAAGAATCGATTTCAACATCGATGTTTGAAACTGAATAAGGACAAAGAGTTAATCAGTTAGGGTTAACTAGTTAGAGTAAAACCATTAGGATTAACCAGTTAGAATTAAACCAGTTAGAGTTAATCAGTTAGAGTTAGTCGATAGAGTTAAATCGAACTAGAGTTATTGAATAGAGTTAAATCGAACTAGAGTTATTCAAATGGAGTTGATCGAATTTAGTTTATTCGAATAGATTTGAAATGAGTTAATCGAATTTAGTTATTCGAAGAAGTGAATCAAATCAGAGATATTCGAAGTGAGATAATCGAATAAGAGATATTCAAAGTGAGATAATCGAATCAGAGATATTCGAAGTGAGATAATCAAATCAGAAATATTCGAAGTGAGTTGATCGAATCTAGTTATTCGACAGGAGTTAAATCGAATAAGATTTATTCGAAGAAAGAGATTATCGAATATAAGTATTTGAAAGTAAGCAAATCGAATATAAGTTATTCGAATAAGTTATTTGAATAAGAGTTAATCCAGTAAGAGTTATTAGGTTGGAGTTATTCAAATAAGAGTTATAGATTAGAGTTAATCGAATAGGAGTAAATAAATTAGTTGTCGTTATATTATTCGATTTAGGAAATAAAAGTCATATTAAAGATAATATATTTCGGATGCAGGAGATTATAACACCATTGTTATAATCACGTAAACTTGTAAAAGAAGGGGGTTCATAAATAGAAATCCGAGGGTTCGTAAGGAAGTGGTAAAGAGTTAAAAAGGTGAATCTTATCTATTTCGAGATTTGAAAGGTGGTTCAGTTAAGGTTTGAGAGGTAGCTATACCCCAACTTGATTGACTGGGTTTTTAATTAAGAAATGGCGGTTCGAGTGTGAAGAGGTTAAGTGGATTTAGTAATTTAGTATAGTGGTTTGAGTCGTCATCGCAATATAGTTTTAAACATCTGTTTAAATCCCAATTAAGAAGTTTTGGAAATGTTTTCCAAACGAGAATCAGAAATGTTTTCTGATAATAGAAAATAAGAATTTAGAATATATGGAAACAGAAAATAAGTAAATTAATGAAATAAAGAGATAAATGTTGAATGATGATTGATCGATATAATTTCCTCCAGGAAATAATATCGTTGTTTGCACACCTGTTTTTCTTTGATGGTTAAATCACAGACTATCGAAGTTTTGACCATTTTAACGTTGTCAATATGGAGAGACCGGTTGGATTATTATCCAAAGAAACACTCTGTATTAGCATAAGCGTTGCGAATCATATATACCAAAGATAATTGAAGACGGAGTAAAGTGCAAGGGCTATTGTATAAGTCTTAGATAACAGTGCCTAAGATGGATGTACCGAATAGTACCTTCGGTTCATCCTATTCCTGGATGACTTGTATGGATGAATGTCTGACAGAGTATTTCCAGAAAGGTCACGTACATTGATTTCTTCAACCGTACCAAGAGTGGAAGCGGAGAAGGAAACTTCTTTAGCTAACACGTAATGTACTATTGTAGACGTCAATTAGTGATTTTCGATGGATCTGACAATGTGGCATTCGAGGTGAATCTGATGTGATGATAAAGCGTAACCTCAAGCCTCATCAACCGGTAAATGATAGAAATCGGGCAGGTAGCATGGCTATGTAGGTCGCACCTATTAGGGTGTATAATCACCTGATCTAGAGTTTCATTTACTTCTAAAAATCTATTGTCAATACTGTCCCATTCGGGAAACGGTTGCTGATCCCAACCGTTGATGATATACATTCGATACACTCAAGCGAAATGAGTGGTCGGTCATGTGTGGTCGGGTTGCAAGATGTTCTTGTTGAACCCAGTGTATTCCTCTATAGAGGTACACTAGCGAAAGGTGGTTCCATACCTTGTCATAGTTGGAAATCCATTCCCCAATACGTGCTTACGGTTTTGATTGTATACTATATATGTAGAACGTGAGATGAAAGCGTTTCTGCTAGATGATTATTATATTGTGGTTGATAGACATTAATATAATATCAAAAGGTTTTTGATATAAAGATATTTTGGATTCTCATAAGGGAAAAACTCGTTTCGTTATACGGCGTGGTCTTATGAGATATCGTCTAATGGCTCGAACTGTTTTAAACTGTTTTACTCATACCAGTTCCATGACTGACCCAGAGTTTATTTTGTTTTGTTTTCCCTAAACTCTTGGGTGCCCAATTTTGTATGGGCAGTCAAGTAGTCGGAATTTACATATACTTGAAGAGCTGGAGCAGGAGGCTTCAGGATCATATAGCTATAGTTTATTTCCGCTGTGTTGTAAGTGTTGTACTTGATAATGATATGTATATTCAAGTACAACGGTTTTATTTAAAAGATATGTTATCTATTATATGTTATTTGTTCCGTTGTGAGGTTCGTGTTACTCTGATGTTGTGTTCTTCTTCTATTATAAGTTTCCATCTTATCTTTCCTTACCCTCTAATTTCTTTCATTAACTACCGGTATTTTCGATCCTTGGATGTTCGATATGTGTTGTATATCGGATAACCAAAGTTGACAAAATTCGGGTAGTTACAGGTACCATGGGGTGTACCTTAACATTGGGGGTAGCTACATGTAATAACCCGAAAATCTGGGCCAGTTTAAAATTTTTATTTCGGCAATTTTGGCGGATTTTGATTATTTAAAATGAATTATTTTAAATAATATCGACGAGAAATTTATTTTGAATAGAATTCGACGTATATATTATACGCGTCGTCGTTAGAATATAAATATTTATATATAATTATAAATAGAATTGAAAATGGCGCGGTAGTTCGATAATTCGATTTCAAACTTCAATTGAATGTACCGGGTGCAAAACAATCCGGATTTTAGTGAAACCAGAAATCATAGGACCTATTTGATAGTATCTTTCCAACGAATCCGAAAAATCAAGATTTCATGGCGGGAATCAAAAGATATGTCCAGTTGAAAATTCTGAATAGTCGCTATGGAATTCAGGCCCTTAAAAATGGACATTTTGCAAACGACCTCGGATTTCGACAAAACCAGTTTTGTTGGGTCCGTGATGTCAAGTTATTGCTAGGTTTCAAATTTCATAATTTTTCGAATTAATATGTGGGCGTGGCAAAGGAAAACGCGTTTGACCGGTTTCAGTTGATTTTAATCGACTAGAAATTGGCCATTTTTCAAACGGTCTCAGAATTCAACGAAACTAGTTTTGTTAGGACCCTATCGTCAATACGAAGCTAGAAAATATTTTTCTGGAATTTTTCTAGTTAGTATGTGACCCCGGTAATTTGAAATGTACGTTTAAAATTCAATATAGTGATTTAAATATAAATTCAACGGAAACAAATCGAAACGATCAAATCAGCTTGCGATACATATCCCATTGTGTTCGAAATGGGGGTAAAACGCTATGGACGACAGGCGGTGGGTCTCGTTTCGAGGTCGTAGGTAAAAGTCAACTTTATGCAATTAAATAAATAAAAAAAAATTATATATCTCTTTCCCCCTTTATACGTTGGCCCCCCCTTTCTATTTCTTCGAATTCATCAGATAAAAAAAAAACGAAAGCAAAAGGGGATCGCGCCTCCCTTCCAGCACGTCGTCGATGCTCCGGGACCACCGCCACCAGGCGAGACCCCTCCCCTCCGGCGCCTCCACCTTCTCTTCCACCTCCTTCCTTCCTCGCGCGCTCGTTCTCTCCTCTGACTCAAACCCTCCCCCAGTTCGAAGACCGAAGCCGCCGCGCCTGTGGGGCCACCGACCGCACCATCCTCCGACCCCCAGCCTCCGCCTTCTGAAGCTCCTCCGCAGCTCCGAACCCCCCCCCTTTCCACTGACGAACAAGCGCAGACCCCCCCCCCCTTTTTCTCTGTAAGTATTTCTTTTTTTATTTGTTATTTTTATTTTATTATTTTATTTTTATTTTGTATAAGCAGAATTTAAAAACTGGTTTTATAATGATTTAAGAAAACTGATTTTTTTTTAAAGAATTTAAAAACTGTTTTTTTTAAGATTTAAAAATTGACTAAAAAGGAATAAAACTGATTTTATTTTATTCTAAGATTTTAAAAAGGGAAGAAGATTTGAATTTTTAAGAAGGAAAAGAATTAAACTTTAAATAGAAAAAGATCACATTTTTTTTTTTGAATAGAAAAGATCATATTTTGAAAATAGAAAAGTCGGAATTTTATTAAGTAGAAGGAGTAAAATATGATTCTTATATTTTTAAAGTAATAAAAATATGATTTTTATATTTTTAAAGTATTAAAAATATAATCTTTACTATATAGAAGTGGTAAAAATGTGATTTTTGTTCATATAGAGAATTAAAAATATCACCTTTATATGTGTAGTGAAATAAAAAATTCGATTTTTATATATTGAACTTTGAAATAAAAATTCGATTTTTATATATTGAATAGCGAAATAAAAATTCGATTTTTATATATTGAATAGCGAAGTAAAAATTCGATTTTTATATATTGAATAGCGAAGTAAAAATTCGATTTTTATATATTGAACTTTGAAATAAAAATTCGATTTTTATATATTGAATAGCGAAATAAAAATTCGATTTTTATATATTGAACTTTGAAATAAAATTCGATTTTTATATATTGAACTTTGAAATAAAAATTCGATTTTTATATATTGAATAGCGAAATAAAAAATTCGATTTTTATATATTGAATAGCGAAGTAAAAATTCGATTTTTATATATTGAATAGCGAAGTAAAAATTCGATTTTTATATATTGAATAGCGAAGTAAAAATTCGATTTTTACATAGGTAGTGAAAGCGGGCAACGAAGATGACGAAGAGGCGAGAACGACGAAGTTTCTGCAAAAGAAGAGCCGTGGTGCTAGGATAGCTATATGTGAGAATTTCTCACTCTTAAATTTCTTTTCTAGTTATCTATATATACTAGGATGCAGACGGTGCTTAGTAGCACCCGACACAATCGTCCACAGACCATGGACTTGTTTGTTTGGCTGTTTGGTGATTGATTGCGATATTGGTTTGAATGTGGTTTGTGGTGTGAATAATCGAATCGATAAATTGGTTAGGATTAGACGTGCGCCGTTATAAGGCGAAGGAGTAAGGCTAGGTTAGACTCTTACTCCAAATTTTGTGGTTTGCATAATAAAATAGATATGATTGATGTGTGAATGGCGTGGGCCTTCACTAGACCGGGGATTAGGCTAGGCCTTGTCCCGTTTCTAGTATCGTGTCGTTATGCCGCCGAAATTTTCTAAAATAAGTTAGAAAAATAAAAATATCATTTTATTTAAAGAATGAATTGAATAGAAATTCATAGGTTGAAATAAAATGTTTTATCGTTAAAAATATAATTTTTAACGTGAAGTGAATAAAATAGAATATTCATTTACAAACCAGACGGTTTGTTTATGTACACCTATTTGAATGACATTGATTGGGACGATAAATTTTACACATCGCCCAACAGCACAAATAAAATATGTGTTTGATTGTTTGAAACCCCACACGGGTGTTGGGATGAAATTTGAAGTTCACTCATCCTGATCGATTAAATATGTCGATCGATTGATTGACAGGCTGTTATAAGCGTTGAATATCTATATTTGATGCTTTTACAGTGTAGTGCACTTTGGTTGATGGTTGATTATTTTCAATGTTATTATATACACGTGTTGTATGAAAATCCATATAATTAACTTTATATGGTAATTGATTGGGCCTCATTCCAATTTGAAAAATAAAGAATATTATAAAATAAAAGTTCATGTGTTGACAGTACTCATCCATTGAGATTGGTCATGTGTTGAACGAAATATTTTGATAACAACTATTTTGAAAAAGAAATATTTGAAATAGAATATTTGAAAATAGAAATTTATGAAGCCGTGTTGATTAGATTGACGCCATTTTGACGTGAACGATATCTATATCGATTTTAAAAACGATTTCGAAATGAATTGAATTGAAAACGATTTCGAAATGAATTGAATTTAAAACGATTTCGAAATGAATTGAATTTAAAACGATTTCGAAATGAAATGAATTGAAAACGATTTCGAAATGAATTGAATTGAAAACGATTTCGAAATGAATTGAATTGAAAACGATTTCGAAATGAATTGAATTGAAAACGATTTCGAAATGAATTGAAAACGATTTCGTAATGAATTGAATTGAAAACGATTTCAAAATGAATTGAATTGAAAACGATTTCGAAATGAATTGAAAACGATTTCGTAATGAATTGAATTGAAAACGATTTCGAATTGAATTGAAAACGATTTCGAAATGAATTGAATTGAAAACGATTTCGAAATGAATTGAATTGAAAACGATTTCGAAATGAATTGAATTGAAAACGATTTCGAAATGAATTGAAAACGAATTCAAATTGAATTGAAAGCGAATTGAAATGAATTCAAATTGAATTGAAATTTGAATTGAATAGAAATGAATTTTGAAACGAATTTATAAAGAAGAATTCAATTTCGATTTGAATTGAAATGGAAGTTGAAATTGCTTTTGAAACGAATTTAAAACTATTTATATAATTCGTTTTAAATGGAAATCGACGATATATATATTATATATATTATATATATAATATAATGGCCTGAATAGAACGCGCCGCGCCGCGGCAGTTCGCGAATTTCGACCATTTATTTCAAACGGGCATTACGGGAGATCCGACCGTCGGATTCTCCTAAAACTGGAACCGTTGGGTTCGTATCGAAAAGAGCTTTCTAATGAATGTTAGAAATTTGAAATCTAACGGTTGGATTTGGAGATACGTCCAAATCAAATTCGAAAAAGGTCGCTGTAAGTGCAGTTCGATGGCCATTGATGGAAATCGACTGTACGGGCCTTGATAAAATTATTAAAAATAGTAATAATTTGTGTAAAATCATAAGAAATGATTTGTGAAGATTTGGGATGAAAAACTCCATATTTGAAAAGATAAAAATAGATTTTTATCGAAATGAACTAGTTTTGAACTAGAAATATAATTCTATTTATTTTTAAATAAATAAATTGAATTCGAAAGGGGTTTTAAAAATAACCAGAATTTCCAATGATTGCATTGGAGTGGATTTGAATCGAAATTATCTTCGGAATATTTCGATGTTGGAATTCGTGATTATACAGATGTTGTCATGGAAATTTGAAAGATATATATTTATATCGTTATTTCCAATACGACATTTGTTAGTCGTAGAATTTGATATTGAATATAAGCCGATATATTTTCTATTCAGAGCCTTGTATTGAATATCAAATGTGATTTGGGTTTGTCGTGAATGGTGTCTTCACTAACACTGTTCTTGAACCCAGTTGAGAAAAGATTAAATCTTTTTATTTAGATTTAATGAAGTGTACCAATTAAATGATATTTAATTGGAATTAAATTGATATTGATTTTTGGGTTTATCGTGAACAGTGTTTTAAACAACACTCGTTCTTTAACCTGATAATTAATGAATGTGATTTTGGGTTTATCGTGAACTGTGTTTTTAAATGACACGGATTCTTTAACCCAGTCGAAGATTAAAACTAAGTGGAGTTTTAATGAATCTTTAATTAGATTGAAATGATCGAAAATGGAGTATCACCAGTTTTGCTCCAGGCGATAGTTAAATCTTTAATTAGATTTGAACGTGAAATGGTAATTGAATTTACCGATAACACTGGGGTGTTAGATATGAAGTATTCACAGTTTTACTTCATGGGATGAATAGGTTGGGATTGGGAAATTATAACAAATGATTACTTCGGTAAGGTTCGCTAATCCCGACTAGTTTGAATTGATATTCAAAAGTTGATTAAAGAATAAATTCAAGAATTTATCTTTGATAAAATTAATGGGAACCGGTCCCTATGAATGTGAAATTTAGAAACTAACTGTCGGTTAGCTAAGCAGAATGGTTTTCTGGATATTGATCTGATGTTGGTTTCGGCCTTCGGGGTTAATATTTGGGGAATTATTCTCTTGATTAATTTACGGTTAGTGACTAATGAATTGGAATGAGGCGTATGTTGTGTTTGTGTAACACTTATTTAAAATATACGCGAGTTATTCGGAAAGTCCGGGTTTATCCCATTCTGAATAACTGATTCGACGTGGTGTCGAAGATGAAGACGATGGTCGAAGACCAGAGGTCTTCACGTCGTTTGGGTGATAACTGATGATCTTGATTGGGCTGTACACCCAAGAAGATGGAAACAGTTAGTGATCGTCCAGACGTACTTGGAGATCGATGGATATGCGGGGTACTAGGTGCCTCCGGTTTCGTTCAGACCCAGAACGGACTTGTAAATGGACTGTGTGTCTGACATCGGATTTCATTCTGTGTGACTGATATCGGTTGCATAGGATGGTTTGCCTGTGTGGCATGCCTAAGTGGCAATTGATCGAGGCTTCTGTTGAAAAGCAAAGTCTTGTGGTGATGATCAAAGCACGGCCTTTGTGGCGTAGCTTTGTGTAACGTTGATTCGCGAGCTTCACACCCGGTATGAACCAAAAACGGGAGAGGACGTCAGGGAGGGCATGCGTTTCTTTCTAGCTAGAAGTGGCGTCAGTGGTTTTACACGCCCTGACGAGTTTGACTTATGTGGTTGTTGCTGTTGCGAGGCGCCTCGGTTATATCGGTTTCGGCCGATGCATTCTGGTCGGCGGACGGACCAGACTTACACCCCATAGGGTGGGGAGACGCATGTTCAGGGTTTAAGTTTAATCCACATCGGTGGACCGGCCCTGAGGATCCAAGGGTCGATGCGCTCTGACCCTGAGGCTCGGGCTAGACAGTCTCGAAGACGGTGAGGACTATCTTTTGCCTCGGTTCATAGATGGAAATCCAACTTCCAAATACGTGACATTTGCGGTTTTAATTGTAAAACTAGTATGGCGACATGATATATGGTACCCATGCCGCCTATGATTGATACTTATGATTTGAAGTTGTTTTATACACTATGCACTTATAATAGTATCAAAAGATTTGTTTCTAAACGTATCAAGCATTCTTTGGCTGTTATAAGGGAAAACCCTATCCCCCGGCTTGCGTTGCATTGTGTGATAGGACCTGGGTCTTATAACAGCTTCATTTTTCTTTATTTAGCATTGCGCTGTTTGTTTTATGCACCGGTATTCTTGGGAGGAAACCCGTTCCGTGTTATACGGCGTGGTCCCTTGATTTACCTAGCTTTAAAAATAAAGATTAACTGTTTTAGTTCTCACACCAATCCCATGACTGACCTGGAGTTTATTGTTTTAACCTAAACTCTGGGTGCCCCTATTTTCCACACGGGCAGCTAGTAGTTTTGGTTTTGCAGATTTATATTCACAGGGTCCTGATTTACAGCTGGAACGATGCTCGGAAAGCTCTGTATCCGTGTATTATTTTCAGTTGTGATTTTGTATTATTTTCCGCTGCTGTGTAATTTATTGTAATCTCTGATATTTTTCGAATGTAATTTATTCATTTATACTCTGTATATTCTTGTATCTGATGGAATTGTTGTAATAACAATGAAATGTTCTTCCGTATGCGTTCTATTTTGTCTTGTCCTCACAGTAATTCGTTCTTTCTCATCTCTTCGGAGACCGGGGAAGTTCGGGTCGCTTCATTTGGTATCAGAGCTTTGGTTTACAGAGCTCGAGAACAAGACACATTAGAACCATACGAAAGAATTCATCAGATATTGGATTAGCAACATCCAATTAGAATGACTCGTTAGAGATAGGATCAGTAGTATCCTAGAACGAGTGTGAAGAGTATATTTTTCAAATGAAAACAATTTTGTTTTGAAATTTAAATCGTTTTATTCGTATTTGAATATTTATTTATTTTGAATATGGACAATCGAGTATATAAAGATTTTGCATATACGCGTCATGAACGTATATTCGAAGTTTTAATATATTGGATAGATATAGAATCATACTCTAGTGGCCCGAAGATGATTCTGATGATTGACTAGTCGTCATTAGTATTCATGTTCGAGTAACGAAGGTGTGATATCGATATATTTCCATTAGACTGGTGTGAGAACCAAAACTTATGTAGTTAGAACACATTGTTGTGAATTGGCATCAAAAACATGATTTTCTGTATATATATCAAATTTATGAATTTGAAACGTTAATCCACTAATTGATTGATGTTTGGGTTGTTTGTTTAATTGTTTGCTAATTTTAACCATTTAAGCCTAATTTAATCAAATATTGAATTGTATTGAAAATTGGTCGCATTTGCTTGCATGCATGTATATCTTTTGAACAGGTCATAGCAAGGAGGCTAGAGCCGAAGGATAAAATTTGTTTGCCCGACAAATAGGTACATGTTTACTACATAATTTCCTGTTTTGTTTGGGTGATGATGATTTTGTGAGCCTATTGGCTAGCCGCTTGGCTTTTTCTTTTTCTTTTTGAGATCTGAAGGACCGGGGAAGCTATTTGAAATTCCCCGATGCTCCCGGTGCAGGGGAGGTTATGGCGAAATTTTTCAAAAATTTAGGGAGTTAGCCAAATTTTTGAAATTTTGAAAATTCTAAGAAACTAAAAAGTTGGAGAATGAAAGCCAGATCGAACGTAGAGTTGAATAATCAAACCACTTTCTACTTTGTTCCTTTTCGGGGACGAAAAGTTTTAAGTGGGGGAGATTGTAATAACCCGAAAATCTGGGCCAGTTTAAAATTTTTATTTCGGCAATTTTGGCGGATTTTGATTATTTAAAATGAATTATTTTAAATAATATCGACGAGAAATTTATTTTGAATAGAATTCGACGTATATATTATACGCGTCGTCGTTAGAATATAAATATTTATATATAATTATAAATAGAATTGAAAATGGCGCGGTAGTTCGATAATTCGATTTCAAACTTCAATTGAATGTACCGGGTGCAAAACAATCCGGATTTTAGTGAAACCAGAAATCATAGGACCTATTTGATAGTATCTTTCCAACGAATCCGAAAAATCAAGATTTCATGGCGGGAATCAAAAGATATGTCCAGTTGAAAATTCTGAATAGTCGCTATGGAATTCAGGCCCTTAAAAATGGACATTTTGCAAACGACCTCGGATTTCGACGAAACCAGTTTTGTTGGGTCCGTGATGTCAAGTTATTGCTAGGTTTCAAATTTCATAATTTTTCGAATTAATATGTGGGCGTGGAAAAGGAAAACGCGTTTGACCGGTTTCAGTTGATTTTAATCGACTAGAAATTGGCCATTTTTCAAACGGTCTCAGAATTCAACGAAACTAGTTTTGTTAGGACCCTATCGTCAATACGAAGCTAGAAAATATTTTTCTGGAATTTTTCTAGTTAGTATGTGACCTCGGTAATTTGAAATGTACGTTTAAAATTCAATATAGTGATTTAAATATAAATTCAACGGAAACAAATCGAAACGATCAAATCAGCTTGCGATACATATCCCATTGTGTTCGAAATGGGGGTAAAACGCTATGGACGACAGGCGGTGGGCCTCGTTTCGAGGTCGTAGGTAAAAGTCAACTTTATGCAATTAAATAAATAAAAAAAAAAATTATATATCTCTTTCCCCCTTTATACGTTGGCCCCCCCTTTCTATTTCTTCGAATTCATCAGATAAAAAAAAAACGAAAGCAAAAGGGGATCGCGCCTCCCTTCCAGCACGTCGTCGATGCTCCGGGACCACCGCCACCAGGCGAGACCCCTCCCCTCCGGCGCCTCCACCTTCTCTTCCACCTCCTTCCTTCCTCGCGCGCTCGTTCTCTCCTCTGACTCAAACCCTCCCCCAGTTCGAAGACCGAAGCCGCCGCGCCTGTGGGGCCACCGACCGCACCATCCTCCGACCCCCAGCCTCCGCCTTCTGAAGCTCCTCCGCAGCTCCGAACCCCCCCCCCCTTTCCACTGACGAACAAGCGCAGACCCCCCCCTTTTTCTCTGTAAGTATTTCTTTTTTTATTTGTTATTTTTATTTTATTATTTTATTTTTATTTTGTATAAGCAGAATTTAAAAACTGGTTTTATAATGATTTAAGAAAACTGATTTTTTTTTTAAAAGAATTTAAAAACTGTTTTTTTTAAGATTTAAAAATTGACTAAAAAGGAATAAAACTGATTTTATTTTATTCTAAGATTTTAAAAAGGGAAGAAGATTTGAATTTTTAAGAAGGAAAAGAATTAAACTTTAAATAGAAAAAGATCACATTTTTTTTTTTGAATAGAAAAGATCATATTTTGAAAATAGAAAAGTCGGAATTTTATTAAGTAGAAGGAGTAAAATATGATTCTTATATTTTTAAAGTAATAAAAATATGATTTTTATATTTTTAAAGTATTAAAAATATAATCTTTACTATATAGAAGTGGTAAAAATGTGATTTTTGTTCATATAGAGAATTAAAAATATCACCTTTATATGTGTAGTGAAATAAAAAATTCGATTTTTATATATTGAACTTTGAAATAAAAATTCGATTTTTATATATTGAATAGCGAAATAAAAATTCGATTTTTATATATTGAATAGCGAAGTAAAAATTCGATTTTTATATATTGAATAGCGAAGTAAAAATTCGATTTTTATATATTGAACTTTGAAATAAAAATTCGATTTTTATATATTGAATAGCGAAATAAAAATTCGATTTTTATATATTGAACTTTGAAATAAAATTCGATTTTTATATATTGAACTTTGAAATAAAAATTCGATTTTTATATATTGAATAGCGAAATAAAAAATTCGATTTTTATATATTGAATAGCGAAGTAAAAATTCGATTTTTATATATTGAATAGCGAAGTAAAAATTCGATTTTTATATATTGAATAGCGAAGTAAAAATTCGATTTTTACATAGGTAGTGAAAGCGGGCAACGAAGATGACGAAGAGGCGAGAACGACGAAGTTTCTGCAAAAGAAGAGCCGTGGAGCTAGGATAGCTATATGTGAGAATTTCTCACTCTTAAATTTCTTTTCTAGTTATCTATATATACTAGGATGCAGACGGTGCTTAGTAGCACCCGACACAATCGTCCACAGACCATGGACTTGTTTGTTTGGCTGTTTGGTGATTGATTGCGATATTGGTTTGAATGTGGTTTGTGGTGTGAATAATCGAATCGATAAATTGGTTAGGATTAGACGTGCGCCGTTATAAGGCGAAGGAGTAAGGCTAGGTTAGACTCTTACTCCAAATTTTGTGGTTTGCATAATAAAATAGATATGATTGATGTGTGAATGGCGTGGGCCTTCACTAGACCGGGGATTAGGCTAGGCCTTGTCCCGTTTCTAGTATCGTGCCGTTATGCCGCCGAAATTTTCTAAAATAAGTTAGAAAAATAAAAATATCATTTTATTTAAAGAATGAATTGAATAGAAATTCATAGGTTGAAATAAAATGTTTTATCGTTAAAAATATAATTTTTAACGTGAAGTGAATAAAATAGAATATTCATTTACAAACCAGACGGTTTGTTTATGTACACCTATTTGAATGACATTGATTGGGACGATAAATTTTACACATCGCCCAACAGCACAAATAAAATATGTGTTTGATTGTTTGAAACCCCACACGGGTGTTGGGATGAAATTTGAAGTTCACTCATCCTGATCGATTAAATATGTCGATCGATTGATTGACAGGCTGTTATAAGCGTTGAATATCTATATTTGATGCTTTTACAGTGTAGTGCACTTTGGTTGATGGTTGATTATTTTCAATGTTATTATATACATGTGTTGTATGAAAATCCATATAATTAACTTTATATGGTAATTGATTGGGCCTCATTCCAATTTGAAAAATAAAGAATATTATAAAATAAAAGTTCATGTGTTGACAGTACTCATCCATTGAGATTGGTCATGTGTTGAACGAAATATTTTGATAACAACTATTTTGAAAAAGAAATATTTGAAATAGAATATTTGAAAATAGAAATTTATGAAGCCGTGTTGATTAGATTGACGCCATTTTGACGTGAACGATATCTATATCGATTTTAAAAACGATTTCGAAATGAATTGAATTGAAAACGATTTCGAAATGAATTGAATTTAAAACGATTTCGAAATGAATTGAATTTAAAACGATTTCGAAATGAAATGAATTGAAAACGATTTCGAAATGAATTGAATTGAAAACGATTTCGAAATGAATTGAATTGAAAACGATTTCGAAATGAATTGAATTGAAAACGATTTCGAAATGAATTGAAAACGATTTCGTAATGAATTGAATTGAAAACGATTTCGAAATGAATTGAATTGAAAACGATTTCGAAATGAATTGAAAACGATTTCGTAATGAATTGAATTGAAAACGATTTCGAATTGAATTGAAAACGATTTCGAAATGAATTGAATTGAAAACGATTTCGAAATGAATTGAATTGAAAACGATTTCGAAATGAATTGAATTGAAAACGATTTCGAAATGAATTGAAAACGAATTCAAATTGAATTGAAAGCGAATTGAAATGAATTCAAATTGAATTGAAATTTGAATTGAATAGAAATGAATTTTGAAACGAATTTATAAAGAAGAATTCAATTTCGATTTGAATTGAAATGGAAGTTGAAATTGCTTTTGAAACGAATTTAAAACTATTTATATAATTCGTTTTAAATGGAAATCGACGATATATATATTATATATATTATATATATATAATATAATGGCCTGAATAGAACGCGCCGCGCCGCGGCAGTTCGCGAATTTCGACCATTTATTTCAAACGGGCATTACGGGAGATCCGACCGTCGGATTCTCCTAAAACTGGAACCGTTGGGTTCGTATCGAAAAGAGCTTTCTAATGAATGTTAGAAATTTGAAATCTAACGGTTGGATTTGGAGATACGTCCAAATCAAATTCGAAAAAGGTCGCTGTAAGTGCAGTTCGATGGCCATTGATGGAAATCGACTGTACGGGCCTTGATAAAATTATTAAAAATAGTAATAATTTGTGTAAAATCATAAGAAATGATTTGTGAAGATTTGGGATGAAAAACTCCATATTTGAAAAGATAAAAATAGATTTTTATCGAAATGAACTAGTTTTGAACTAGAAATATAATTCTATTTATTTTTAAATAAATAAATTGAATTCGAAAGGGGTTTTAAAAATAACCAGAATTTCCAATGATTGCATTGGAGTGGATTTGAATCGAAATTATCTTCGGAATATTTCGATGTTGGAATTCGTGATTATACAGATGTTGTCATGGAAATTTGAAAGATATATATTTATATCGTTATTTCCAATACGACATTTGTTAGTCGTAGAATTTGATATTGAATATAAGCCGATATATTTTCTATTCAGAGCCTTGTATTGAATATCAAATGTGATTTGGGTTTGTCGTGAATGGTGTCTTCACTAACACTGTTCTTGAACCCAGTTGAGAAAAGATTAAATCTTTTTATTTAGATTTAATGAAGTGTACCAATTAAATGATATTTAATTGGAATTAAATTGATATTGATTTTTGGGTTTATCGTGAACAGTGTTTTAAACAACACTCGTTCTTTAACCTGATAATTAATGAATGTGATTTTGGGTTTATCGTGAACTGTGTTTTTAAATGACACGGATTCTTTAACCCAGTCGAAGATTAAAACTAAGTGGAGTTTTAATGAATCTTTAATTAGATTGAAATGATCGAAAATGGAGTATCACCAGTTTTGCTCCAGGCGATAGTTAAATCTTTAATTAGATTTGAACGTGAAATGGTAATTGAATTTACCGATAACACTGGGGTGTTAGATATGAAGTATTCACAGTTTTACTTCATGGGATGAATAGGTTGGGATTGGGAAATTATAACAAATGATTACTTCGGTAAGGTTCGCTAATCCCGACTAGTTTGAATTGATATTCAAAAGTTGATTAAAGAATAAATTCAAGAATTTATCTTTGATAAAATTAATGGGAACCGGTCCCTATGAATGTGAAATTTAGAAACTAACTGTCGGTTAGCTAAGCAGAATGGTTTTCTGGATATTGATCTGATGTTGGTTTCGGCCTTCGGGGTTAATATTTGGGGAATTATTCTCTTGATTAATTTACGGTTAGTGACTAATGAATTGGAATGAGGCGTATGTTGTGTTTGTGTAACACTTATTTAAAATATACGCGAGTTATTCGGAAAGTCCGGGTTTATCCCATTCTGAATAATTGATTCGACGTGGTGTCGAAGATGAAGACGATGGTCGAAGACCAGAGGTCTTCACGTCGTTTGGGTGATAACTGATGATCTTGATTGGGCTGTACACCCAAGAAGATGGAAACAGTTAGTGATCGTCCAGACGTACTTGGAGATCGATGGATATGCGGGGTACTAGGTGCCTCCGGTTTCGTTCAGACCCAGAACGGACTTGTAAATGGACTGTGTGTCTGACATCGGATTTCATTCTGTGTGACTGATATCGGTTGCATAGGATGGTTTGCCTGTGTGGCATGCCTAAGTGGCAATTGATCGAGGCTTCTGTTGAAAAGCAAAGTCTTGTGGTGATGATCAAAGCACGGCCTTTGTGGCGTAGCTTTGTGTAACGTTGATTCGCGAGCTTCACACCCGGTATGAACCAAAAACGGGAGAGGACGTTAGGGAGGGCATGCGTTTCTTTCTAGCTAGAAGTGGCGTCAGTGGTTTTACACGCCCTGACGAGTTTGACTTATGTGGTTGTTGCTGTTGCGAGGCGCCTCGGTTATATCGGTTTCGGCCGATGCATTCTGGTCGGCGGACGGACCAGACTTACACCCCATAGGGTGGGGAGACGCATGTTCAGGGTTTAAGTTTAATCCACATCGGTGGACCGGCCCTGAGGATCCAAGGGTCGATGCGCTCTGACCCTGAGGCTCGGGCTAGACAGTCTCGAAGACGGTGAGGACTATCTTTTGCCTCGGTTCATAGATGGAAATCAAACTTCCAAATACGTGACATTTGCGGTTTTAATTGTAAAACTAGTATGGCGACATGATATATGGTACCCATGCCGCCTATGATTGATACTTATGATTTGAAGTTGTTTTATACACTATGCACTTATAATAGTATCAAAAGATTTGTTTTTAAACGTATCAAGCATTCTTTGGCTGTTATAAGGGAAAACCCTATCCCCCGGCTTGCGTTGCATTGTGTGATAGGACCTGGGTCTTATAACAGCTTCATTTTTCTTTATTTAGCATTGCGCTGTTTGTTTTATGCACCGGTATTCTTGGGAGGAAACCCGTTCCGTGTTATACGGCGTGGTCCCTTGATTTACCTAGCTTTAAAAATAAAGATTAACTGTTTTAGTTCTCACACCAGTCCCATGACTGACCTGGAGTTTATTGTTTTAACCTAAACTCTGGGTGCCCCTATTTTCCACACGGGCAGCTAGTAGTTTTGGTTTTGCAGATTTATATTCACAGGGTCCTGATTTACAGCTGGAACGATGCCCGGAAAGCTCTGTATCCGTGTATTATTTTCAGTTGTGATTTTGTATTATTTTCCGCTGCTGTGTAATTTATTGTAATCTCTGATATTTTTCGAATGTAATTTATTCATTTATACTCTGTATATTCTTGTATCTGATGGAATTGTTGTAATAACAATGAAATGTTCTTCCGTATGCGTTCTATTTTGTCTTGTCCTCACAGTAATTCGTTCTTTCTCATCTCTTCGGAGACCGGGGAAGTTCGGGTCGCTTCACTACATATATATTGTATTAGGTTAATCCACTGGGAAGTAAATGGGTATGATGTGTGTGTAAGCCTTGATTGTTGTTAATCCAAGTAACCTAATAAATAAGAAAATGTGACTGAATGACATATGTAGAATTATCAAGAGTGTATAGTTTAAATCCTGTCACCAGAACTTGTTTCTAACCCCCTCCTCATAACATACTCATAGGTTAGGTTTATGGCAGAGACATAATAGCTTTGGATACTGGTTAGGCAGTATGATTAATATGGTAAGGATATACTTTGGTTATATTAAATTATATTTTATCCAATCCGCTGTGAGATATTTTCTGAGCTCTTATGTATTTTATGTCTCTGTCTTTTTTGCAGGATACCAAAGCAAACCAACACTGTGACAACAAGGAATTTCGCTCGATCCGAATCAGTCGCTAAACTGATCTAGACCTTTCGAAACGCCTGATTGTTTTGAGAACACGACAAAATAGAACGCAGACAGAAGAACATTTCATTGCATATTACAACAATTCCATCAGAATACAAGAATATACAGAGTATGAATAAATATTACACAGAAAAATATCAGAGATTTAAATTACATTTAAATACATCGTAGCGGAAAAAAAAATTATACAAAACACAACTAGAAGAGATATACGGATACAGAGCTTTCCGGATATCGTTCCAGCTATAGATCAGGATCCTGTGAATATAAATCTGCAAAACCAAAACTACTAGCTGCCCGTGTGGAAAATAGGGGCACCCAGAGTTTAGGTTAAAACAATAAACTCCAGGTCAGTCATGTGACTGGTGTGAGAACTAAAACAATTATTAATCTTTGTTTTTAAAGTTAGGTAAATCAAGGGACCACGCCGTATAACACGGAACGGGTTTCCTCCCAAGAATACCAGTGCAGAAAACAAACAGCGTAATGCTAAATAAAGAACAATGAAGATATTATAAGACCCAGGTCCCATCACACAATGCAACGAAAGCCGGAGGATAGGGTTTTCCCATATAATAGCCAAATATGCTTGATACGCGAAATTTCATCTTATATTATTAATATAAGTGAAGAAAACAACTTCAAATATAAATATATCAATCATAGACGGCATGGGTACCATATTTCATGTCGCCAATACTAGGCTCTACAATCAAAACCGTAAAATGTCATATTTGGAAATTGGATTTCCATCATGGTGGCTCCTGATTCGAAAGATCGATCGCGTAGTGCCATCTCAACGGCTTACGTCTCGGCTAGAGAAAACACCGTAATGCACATCCGCACTTTCGGGAAATCGAGTATCACTGCGGCTTACGTCCCGGCGAGAGAAAACACCGCTTACCCTATCCCTCTGAGCACTAAGCTCAATCTCGGTCGACCGAATCCACGACACCACGAAGGTGCCCATCCACGAAAAAGCATACTGATCAAACCATCAGTTTACCACCATACCGGGGTGTGAGGCTCGCGAATCAACGCTATACACAAAGCCGTGCTATATTAAAGCTGCGCTTTGATCATCATCCACCAAACTTTGCTTTTCAACAAAAGTTTGGATCACTGCATCTCAGCTTGCCACACTATCAATCCATATCGTACCACTGATTTCTGCCAATATATAACCTCTAAGCTCGTATGTCTCAGAGAAGGGCGTTAAGCAGGAGAATAAATTCTCCACCGCCAAACAGATATATGTTTAGCAGAGATCAACGAATACAATATAAAGGAATACAATGTCAGACACACCATCCATTTACAAGTCCGTTCTGGGTCTGAACGAAATTGGAGGCACTTTCCTCGCATATCCGTCGACCTCCAAGCACGTCCAGACGGCTACCACTTCAGCCCCGTTCAAGGTAGCTACTCCCATCGTGAGCGTCAGTAGCACCCATCCATTCGATGTGAAGATCGTCGGTCTTTCACCGTCTTCAATCTCTTTGACTTATTGTCGAATCGGTTATTCATAATGGGTATAGACCCGGCCTTTCTGAATAACCCACGTATATAATAAACAATTGTTATACAAACACAACATACGCCTCATTCCAATTCAGATATTCACACTCCTAGGGAAAGGTTCCCATTAATTTTATCAAAGATAAATTCTTTTAAATTTATTCTTTAATCTTCCTTTGGATATCATTTCAAACCATATTATGGTTTTCCAAACTAGTCGGGATTAGCGAACCACACCGAAGTAATTATTTATTTTATTTCCCAATCCCAACCTATTTATCCCATGGAGCAAAACTGTTATTACCCCATAACTAACACCACGGTGTTATCGGTAAATTTAATTACCATTTCACGTTCAAATCTAATTAAAGATTTAACTATCGCTTTGGAGCAAAACCGGTAATACTCCATTCTCGCTCAATTTCTAAATTTGATAATTTAGATTATCAATTCACATTTCAATTTAATTGCAGATTTATTTAAAACTCCTTTTACTGGGTTAAAGAACTAATGTCTTTTAAAACACAGTTCACGACAAACCCAAATCACATTCCATTTATTATCGGGTTAAAGAACTGGTGTTATTTAAAACCCCGTTCACAATAAACCCACAGATCAATTCTAATTCAATTCAGATCAAATATATTAGGAATTCCGATTATTTAAAACCCCTTTTTAAATCTAATTTATTTATTTAAAAATAATTGGGTTTTAAATTTAGTTCAAACTAGTTCATTTCGATAGAAATCTATTTTTATCTTTTCAAATATTGAGTTTTTCATCCCAATTTTTCCCAAATCATTTCTTATGATTTTGCACAAATTATTACTATTTTTAATAATTTTATCAAGGCCCGTACAGTCGATTTCCAACAATGGCCATCGAACTGCACTTATAGCGACATTTTTCAAATTTGATTTGGACGTATCTCCAAATCCAACCGTTAGATTTTGAATTTCTAGTATTCGTTAGAAAGCTCTTTTCGATACGAACCCAACGGTTCCGGTTTTAGGAGGATCCGACGGTCGGATCTCCCGTAATGTCCGTTTGAAATAAATGGTCGAAATTCACGAACTGCCGCGGCACGGCGTGTTCTATTCAGGCCATTATATTATATATATAATATATACTTCATCGAATTCTATTTAAAACGAATTATATAAATAGTTTTGAATTCGTTTCAAAAACAATTTCAACCTATATTTCAAATTCAAATCAAAATTGAATTTTCTGTTATAAATCATTTTTACTTTCATTTATATTTGATTTCAATTCAAATCGATTTTAATTCGATTCGAATTCATTTCGTTTTCTATTCAATTCGAATTCATTTCGTTTTCTATTCAATTCGAATTCATTTCGTTTTCTATTCAATTTAATTCGTTATATATGCAATTGAAATCAAATTCGTTTTCTATTCAATTCAATTCAATTTCCATTTCTATTTTATTCGAATTCAATTTCAATTCTATTCTATTCGAATTCAATTTCAATTCTATTCTATTCGAATTCTAAATATTCATTTTCAATTCGATTTCAAAATATTCATTTTCAATTCGAATATAATCGATATAAATATCGTTCGCGTCAAAATAGCGCATCTCTAATCAACACAGCTTTATATTTTTCAATAACTTCGTTATTCTTTTCAACAAATGAATATTTATTCTATTCAACACATGAATTTATATTTCTTTCAACACATGACTAATCTCAACGAATGAGTACTGTCAACAAGTTAATCTTTATTTTAAAATATTCTTTATTTTCCCAATTGAATGAGGCCCAATCAATTACCATATAATGTTAATTATATGGATTCCACACAACACACGTATATCACAGCAACGATAACTACTCAACCATCATCCAAATTGCACAACACAACTGCATAAGCATCAAATATATATAATCAACGCTTACACAGTCTGTCGACCAATCGATCAACATACAATTAATTTATTGGGATTAGTATACGCCAATTCTCATCCCAACACCCGTGTGGGGTTTCAACAATCAAACACAGATTTTATTTGTGCAGTTGGGCGATGTGTAAAATTTATCGACCCAATCAATATCAGTCAAATCAGTGTATATATAAACAAATCGGCCGATTTGTTTATAACTATTCATTTATTCACATTCACGTTAAAAATTATAATTTTAACGATAAAATATTTTTAACTATATAAATATTTTATTTCCTCTCAACACAAAAATATTTTATTATTCAATCATCCCACAACACAATCAATTTTCACAACACATCAATCAAACAAACAAGCCATCCATGGTCTGTGGATGACGGGTGTCGGGTGCTACTAAACACCGTCTGCATCCTAGTATATATTATTAACTAGAAAATTAAAAATAAAAGTGAGGAGTTCTCACCGAAGCTATCCCAACTCCACGACACTTCTTATGTGGAAATCTTTGCCGTTCTCGCCTTTTTGTCACATCCGTCTTCCGTATTCACTACACATATAAAAATCACATTTTTATATTCGCTTCTTCATTATAAAAATCAAATTTTTATCTTCATTACCTTATAAAAATCATGTTTTTCTCTCGGCATTCTCTATATAAAGATTTCGCCCTTTCAAATATAATAAAAATCAGATTTTTATTTCGCTACATATATAAAAATCGAATTTTTATACTTATGATAACCATTTCAAAACAAAGTTAATTTTATTTTAAAAACATATTTATTTTCAAAGCAATTGAATTTTAAAACAAAGTATATTTCTATTTTAAAAATGTGGTCTTTACTATTTTAAAAAAAATGAGGTCTTTTCTAATTTAAAAACTTCATCTTTTCGATAGCAAAAGTATATAATGAAAATCCAATCTTTCCTATTACTTCTTTTTGTAAAAACAAGGCTATATATTTTATAAAATCGATTTTTAAAACAATGCTTCATATTTTATATTTCAAACATTATGTATATATTATAATTTCAAATATTATAACTATAATAACTTATATAAAAATTTGAGAATTTAAAACCATAATATATATAATAATTTCAGATTTTAAAACTAGAACATAAATATTAAATTTTCAGATTTTTGTTTAATTAAAAATCTTATCTATTGTTTTCAAAACCACTTTAAAAATCCAATTTTTTCTTCTTAAAAAAAAAATAATTTTACTTTACCATTCAAACAACAAAGATCAAGTTTTTTTTTTTGCTAAAAAAAAAATCGAACATGAAAAAAAATAAACGAAACAAACAAAAAAAAACTTACAGCAGTGTTTTGGGGTCGGGGGAGATGTCGGCGGAGGTTAGGGAGGCGGAGGAGTTCGCCTGAGGCGGCGTTGGTGGCTAGGCAAGGCATCGACTGGTGGGCGGCGGCTTCTATTCGACGAGGGCTAGGGTTTTGGGGTGGTTAAGGCTTACAGCGGAGGAGAGAGGGAGGGGGAAGAGAAGGTCGGCCGCCTACGTTGGAGGACTGGCGGTGCGGCGATGCGATGGAGCCCCCAGGGTGGCGAGCGACGATCTGAATCCAGGCGTCTGTTTTTTTCTTTTTGTTTTTTTTCCAGATCCGATAATGACGGGGGTTGACTACAGGTAAGAAAGAGCAGGGGGTTTATTTGAAATTTTTATATAATTATTTAATTAATTAATTCCCATAAAGTTACTTTTTATTTCGATCTCGAAACGTGACCCACCGCCAGTCGTCCCTAGCTAATTACCCCCATTCTGAACCCAATGGGATATGTATCGTAAGCTGATTCGGTCTTTTTGATCAGTTTTCGTCAAATTTAACATATAACTCTATATATTGAATTTGAACGCACATTTCAATTTACCGGGCCCACATACTAACTCGAAAAATTCCTGAAAAATATTTTCTAGCTTCGTATTGACGATACAGTCCTAACGAAACTAATTTCATCGAATTCTGAGACCGTCTGAAAAATGGCCAATTTCCAGTCGATTAAAATCAACTAAAACTGGTCAAACGCGTTTTCCTTAGCCACGCTCACATATTGATTTGAAAAATTATGAAATTTGAAACCTAGCAATAACTTTACATCACGGATCCAACAAAAGTGGTTTCGTCGAAATCCTAGGTCGTTTGCAAAATGGCTATTTTTAAGGGCCGAAATTCCATAGCGACTATCAGAATTTTCAACTGGACATATCTTTTGACCCCCGCTATGAAATTTCGATTTCTCAGATTCGTTGGAAAGATATTCCCAAATAGATTCCATTATTTTTGGTTTCACTAAAATCCGGATTGTTTTGCACCCGGTACGTTCAATTGAAGTTTGAAATCGAATTATCGAACTACCGCGCCATTTTCAATTCTATTTATAATTATATATAATTATTTATATTCTAACGACGACGTATATAAAATATACGTTGTAATTCTATTCAAAATAAATTTCTCATCAATATTTTTTAAAATAATCTATTTTAATGTTCCAAATTCGCTAAAATTGCCAAAATAAAAATTTTAAACTGGCCTAAATTTTCGGGTTGTTACAATCTCCCCCACTTAAAACTTTTCGTCCCCGAAAAGGAACGAAGCCGAAAGAGGTTTGATTAATCAACTCTACGCTCGATCTGGCTTCCATTCTCCAACTTTTCAGTTTTTGAGAATTTTCAAATTCTTCAAAAATTTGGCTGACACCCTAAATTTTCGAAAAATTTCGCCATAACCTCCCCTTCACCGGGAGCCACGGGAAAATCTCGAAATTGCCATATAGGCCTTCTGATCTCAAAAATAAAAAGAAAAAGCCAAGCGGCTAGCCAATAGGCTCATAAAATCATCATCACCCAAACAAAATAGTAAATTATGGTAAACATGTTCCTATTTGTCGGGCAAACAAATTTTATTCTTCGGCTCTAGCCTCCTTGCTATGACCTGTTCAATGTAAGTACATGTATATGCAAGCAATTGCGATAAATTTTCAATACAGTTCAATATTTGATTCAATTAGGCATAATGGTTCAAAATTATCAAACAAATAAACAATCAACACAAACATCAATCAATTAGTGGATTAACGTTTCAAATTCATAATTTTGATACATATACAGAAAATCATGTTTTTGATGCCAATTCACAACAATAAATCTATCTAGTTTTGGTTCTCACACCAGCCTAATGGAAATATATAGATATCACACTTTCGAAACTCGAATGTAAATTCTGATGATGTACGTACTATATAGTGATCATCAGAACCATCCCCGGGCGACTAGAATGTGATTCTATATCTATCCAGTATATTAAAACTTTGAATATCCGTTCATGACGCGTATATGCAAAATCTTTATATACTGAATCGTCCAAATTCAAAATAAATAAATATTCAAATACGAATAAAACAATTCAAATTTCAAAACAAAATTGGTTTCATTTGAAAAATATACTCTTCACACTCGTTCTAGGATACTACTGATCCTATCTCTAACGAGTCATTCTAATTGGATATTACTAATCCAATATCTGATGAATTCTTTCGTTTGGTTCTAATGTGTCTTGTTCTCGAGCTCTGTAAATGTAATAACCCGGAAAATCTGGGCCAGTTTAAAATTTTTATTTTGGCAATTTTAGCGAATTTTGATTATTTAAAATGAATTATTTTAAATAATATCGACGAGAAAAATTATTTTGAATATAAATCGAACGTATATATTATATACGTCGTCGTTAGAATATAAATAATTATATATAATTATAAATAGAATTGAAAATGGCGCGGTAGTTCGATAATTCGATTTCAAACTTCAATTGAATGTACCGGGTGCAAAATAATCCGGATTTTAGTGAAACCAAAAATAGTAGGATCTAATTGTGAATATATTTCCAACGAATCCGAAAAATCGAAAGTTCGTAGCGGGAATCAAAAGATATGTCCAGTTGAAAATTCTGAATAGTCGCTATGGAATTCAGGCCCTTAAAAATGGACATTTTGCAAACGACCTCGGATTTCGACGAAACCACTTTTGTTGGATCCGCAGTGTAAAGTTATTGCTAGGTTTCAAATTTCATAATTTTTCGAATCAATATGTGAGCGTGGCAAAGGAAAACGTGTTTTGACCATTTCAGTTGATTTTAATCGACTGGAAATTGGCCATTTTTCCAACGGTCTCAAAATTCGGCGAAACTAGTTTTGTTAGGACCGTATCGTTAATACAAAGCTAGAAAATATTTTTATTGAATTTTTAGAGTTGGTATGTGGCCCCGGTAATTTGAAATGTACGTTTAAAATTCAATATTGTGATTTAAATGTAAATTAAACGGAAACTGATTCAAATGATCGAATCAACCTACGATACATATCCCATTGTGTTCGGAATGGGGGTGAAATGCTATGGACGACAGGCGGTGGGCCTCGTTTCGAGGTCGTATGTAAAAGTCAACCTTTTCAAATTAAATAATTAAAATAAATAAAAAAAATAAATTTAAATTATCTCTCCCTCCCTTATCTTTCCTTCTGCCCCCCCCCCCCCCTATTCACTTATTCTGATCGGAAAAAAAAAGAAAAAAAAAAGAAAAAAAAAAGAAAAAAAAACCGCGTGAACCCCGCCGCTGTCGATGTCGCACCGCCACCGCCTGGCCTCGCGCCTCCCCTCTGACCATCCCTTCCCCTTCCGTCGCCCCCTCGCCCTCCCACGCCACTGCCCTTGACCGCGACCCCCTCCTCCTTCGCATCGAACGACGCGAGACCATCCAGCACCCAGAAATCGAAACCGACACCCTAACTCGAACCCTAGCTCCGATCTGACGAACTCCGCCCTCGCCAAATCCCCTCGAGATGCCGGAAACCCCCCCCCCCCCCCCCGAAAGCCCCATGACCCAAAACCCGCACCTCCTCCTTGAAGAGCGCGCCGCCAGCAAACCCCCCCTCTGTAAGTCGTTTTTAATTTATTTATTTTATTTTTATTTTGAAAATAAAAAGAAAACTGATTTTGAAAAGGGTTTTAAAAACTGATTTTATCTTATTTTTAAAAACTGAAAACTTATTTTCATTTTAAAACTGAAACTAATGTTTTAGGAAAATATAGAAAAAGATTTGATTTTGGTTAGTGAAAATATAGTTTTTATATTTTTAAAGTATTAAAAATATAGTTTTTATATTTTTAAAGTATTAAAAATATAATCTTTTATATGGTAGGAAGATAAAAATATAATCTTTACTATATAGAAATATTAAAAATATGATTTTTATATTTTTAAAGTATTAAAAATGTAATCTTTATGAGATAGAGAGTAGCGTTATAAAAATATAATCTTTATCTATATAACATCGTCGTAAAAATTCGATTTTTATATATTGAATAGCATAGTAAAAATTCGATTTTTAAATATATGAAGTGATTATAAAAATATGACTGTTAAATTGAAAGTGAATAAATAAAAATGTGATTTTTATTTTAAAGACATCGAAATATAAAAATGTGTGATTTTTATATATGTAGTGACTACGGGAAAACGAAGATGATAAAAAGGCGAGGATGAAGAAGATTTCTATAAAAGAAGAGTCGTGGTATTGGATAGCTTTCGGTGAGAATTTCTCACCTTTCAATTTCTTTCTAGTTATATATATATACTAGGATGCAGACGGTGCTTAGTAGCACCCGACACCCGTCATCCACAGACCATGGATGGCTTGTTTGTTAAATTGTTTGATTGTGTAGTTGGTTAGTCTATTAGGTGTGAATTGAATTGTTTGGTGAAATGGAATGGATTGATTGATGTGTGAATGGCGTGGGCCATCACTAGACCGGGGATAAGGCTAGGCCTTGTCCCGTTTCTAGTATCGTGCCGTTATGCCGCCGAAATTTTCTAAAATATGTTAGAAAAATAAAAATATCATTTTTATTGTGTAAATGAAATGAATAGAAATTCATGTGTTAAAATAAAATATATTATCATTAAAAATATAGTTTTAACGTGAAAGTGAATAAATAAATATTTATAAACAAATCGGCCGATTTGTTTATATACACTGATTTGACTGATATTGAATGGGTCGATAAATTTTACACATCGCCCAACTGCACAACTAAAAATCTGTGTTTGATTGTTTGAAACCCCACACGGGTGTTGGGATGAAATTTGAAGTTCACTCATCCTGATTGATTAAATATGTCGATCGATTGATTGACAGGCTGTTATAAGCGTAAGATATCTATATTTGATGCTTATACAGTGTAGTGCACTTTGGTTGATGTTTGATTGTTTATTATTGCTATTATATACATGTGTTGTATGGAATCCATATAATTAACGTCATATGGTGATTGATTGGGCCTCATTCCAATCGGGAAAGTAATGAATATTATAAAAGAAAATTCATGTGTTGAATATAACAATAGTGATGTGTTGACAGTACTCATGTGTTGAGATTAGTCGTGTGTTGAAATAAATATAGATTCATGTGTTGAATGGGATAAATATTCATTTGTTGGATAGAATAAAGAAGTTTTGAAAATATAAAGCCGTGTTGATTAGATTGACGCCATTTTGACGTAAACGATATTTATATCGATTGAAAACGATTTCGAAATGAATTGAATTGAAAACGATTTCGAAATGAATTGAATTGAAAACGATTTCGAAATGAATTGAATTGAAAACGATTTCGAAATGAATTGAATTGAAAACGATTTCGAAATGAATTGAATTGAAAACGATTTCGAAATGAATTGAATTGAAAACGATTTCGAAATGAATTGAATTGAAAACGATTTCGAAATGAATTGAATTGAAAACGATTTCGAAATGAATTGAATTGAAAACGATTTCGAAATGAATTGAATTGAAAACGATTTCGAAATGAATTGAATTGAAAATGATTTCGAAATGAATTGAATTGAAAACGATTTCGAAATGAATTGAATTGAAAGCGAATTCAAATGAATTCAATTGAATTGAATAGAAATGAATTTTAAAACGAATTTGTAAAGAAGAATTCAATTTTGATTTGAATTGAAATGGAAGTTGAAATTGTTTTGAAACGAATGTAGAACTATTTATAAAATTCGTTTTAAAAGGAAATCGACGAAATATATATAATATATATATATATATTATATATATAATGGCCTGAATAGAACGCGCCGCGCCGCGGCAGTTCGTGAATTTCGACCATTTATTTCAAACGGACATTGCGGGAGATCCGACCATCGGATTCTCCTAAAACCGGAACCGTTGGGTTCGTATCGAAAAGAGCTTTTCAATGAATATTAGAAATTTGAAATCTAACGGTTGGATTTGGAATTATGTCCAAATCAAATTCGAAAAAGGTCGCTGTAAGTGCAGTTCGATAGCAGTTGATGGAAATCGACTGTACGGGCCTTGATAAAATTATTAAAAATATCGATAATTTGTTTAAAATCATAATATATGATTTGGGAAAAATTGGGCTGGAAAATTCCACATTTGAAAAGATAAAAATAGATTTTTATCGAAATGAACTAGTTTTGAACTAGAATTAAAATCAATTTATTTTTGAAATAAATAAATTGAATTTGAAAGTGATTTTGAAAATAATCGATAATTTCCAACACGTGGATTGGACTGGAGTTGAATCGAAATTATCTTCGGGATATTTCGAAGTTGGATTTCGTGACTATACAAATATTGTTATGGGAATTTGAAAGATATATTTTATATCGTTATTTCCAATACGATATATGTTGGTTTCAGAATTTGATATTGAATGTAAGCCGATATATTTTCTATTCAGAGCCTTGTATTTAATATCAAATGTGATTTGGGTTTATCGTGAATCGTGTTTTAGAAGACATTGGTTCTTTAACCCAGTTAAAGGCAAGATATCGATTTTTGAGAAGATTAAAACTAAGTGGAGTTTTAATGAATCTTTAATTAGATTGAAAAAGGAAGTGATTATTTAAATCATCAAATCTGAAAGGTGATCGAGAATGGAGTACCACCAGTTTTGCTCCAAAGCGATAGTTAAATCTTTAATTAGATTTGAACGTGAAATGGTAATTAATTTTACCGATAACACAGTGGTGTTAGATGTGGAGTATTACCAGTTTTCTCCATGGGATATATAAGTTGGGATTGGGAAATAAAATAATAATTACTACGGTGTGGTTCGCTAATCCCGACTAGTTTGGATGTAACGACCCAGGTTTTTGAACGATTAATTTTAATATTTAATATGGTTTTAAATATTGTGGTTGATAATATCAATAGATATATGATTTTATTTTGAATATACACATATATTTATTTAATCTGAAATAATTATAATAATATGAGAATCTGAATTTGATTAAATTCAAAAGTTAAACTGGAGTCAAAATGATGTATATGAATTTTATTTGAATTAAAAAACGATAATAGTAATTTATTATCGGCGGGTTTAATTGTCTGGAATCAATTTATATTTTAAATCGAGTTTAATTTAAATCGTTAATTCAAATTGTCATCTTCTCACAATTAAATTTCAGAACTCATTCCGTTGAATTTAGAATAGTGAATAACATTAGCAACGTTACTCGTTACGATTTAATAGTGGTTCGAGATTTGAATTTAAGGGACCGTGAAATATTTTATTATTTAATTAAACTAAATCAAATCAAAGGAATTAAATTCGGCCGACCTACTTCTTTTATATCGTCACCCTAAACTTAAATTCGCAATACCTATATTTGCCTCGAGCTCAAAAGTTTGTCGCCTGTCTTCTAAAACTGGGAAACCGGAAATTAATGGCGTATGTACATCTTGTCTCCCTCTCGCCTATTTATACTCGTTTCCCCTTCGTTTCATTGGCAGAAATCGAAGGCTTCAAGCCAAGTGAAAATGTCGCTCCCCTTTTTAATCCTCTTGCTTTCCTCAATTATTTTTCCTTCTGCAATTCGAACCGAAACTCAAAATAAAAATGGCCGACACTTTCAAAAACCCAACCCGAATCCTTCAAATCAAAATCGAAATCGGCTTTAAAACCCAATAGGGGGTGAAATCGTAGTCGCAGCCTGACTGGAAGCTGTCTCGGGATTAAGGGCGCTCGATGATGTAGTGGAGGCGCTCGCGGGTCCAACGAGGAAGGCTAGGCGTGATTCTGGCATCGACAAAGTGTTTAGGGGATCGCTATCGAAGACCGTTGGTTCATTGAATCTCGACATCAAGACTGGTACACTCGCGATTAGGGTTGGGTTCTGGAGTTGAATGCCATGGTGCGGTGATGTTCGATTTGGGGTTTCGCTCGAACTAAGTTCGGTGGTGAAGTACTGGAAGTGTGCGATTGTTCCCTGGGAGTTCGACGTTAGTACAACAGTAGGGCTTAGGCCAAAGTCTCGAGCTTCGATGGTGGTTTGAATGTCGGGAATGGGAAGCCCGATACCTGATTTGGTTTGGAGCAGGTTCGATCCTTTCCAGAGGGGAGAGAAGAAGTTTTAAAAAAGGAATTAAGGTAATTAATTTTTAATTTATTCAGTTAGTTAATACCTATAGATTAACATAGATTAAATCTATTTAATTGATAGTCAATTTAAATTGAAATAGTTGAATCGTAAAATAAAATTTGATGAACCATGATTAAGGAAGATAAAAGCGAGTTTAATTTAGTTAACTAAGTTTTAGTTACTAATTTAGTTAATCGACTCCTTAGAAATATTTTGCTTAATTTATACAAGGTCAAAAAAAATGCTAGCGCAAATTTGAGTTGGATCTTTAACGGGAAATGGATTTGGATTTCCTGGAAATGGATGGAACTTAGATCAAACATCTCTGATTCGCTCCATCAATTTAAAATCACGGTGAGTAAATCTCACTCACCTTTTATTTTAATTATTTTTATTTCGTAAAAATAATTGTCTGTTGCTTGTGTGCATGTTTTATGGTTGTTTTATATATATTAGTTATTTAGGCTATTATATATATATATATATATATATATTGGGTTGATTGATTGGTTGGATTCCCGCAGTCTCATTAGCGGATGCCCGCGGTACCATAGCGGATGATTACCCTATACGCCCCACGCTATGATTAGTGGATGACCTTCTATACCGCGATATTCTGCCACGAAGCAGAATGGGTATTATTTATGTGCTAACATCTGTGGATGCAGGAAAACAGGTTGGAGGAATCCAACAGGATTCCTCAAAAATATATTATCTGTTTGTTTGTTGCTTGATTTCATATATATTCATATATGACGTGCTATAAATCAAATGATTGAAATTTGAATGGTTTGATTGCTTTAAATATCACTGGGCCAAGTGTTAAATTATTAAAATATCATGAGAAAGATATTTGAGGTTTAAAGGAAAAATTCTATTTTTCCCAAATAGAATTTGAAATTTCAAGTAGAATTTGAAAATATAGAATTTCAAATGGAATATTGAAATAAGAATTTCAAAATAGAATTTTGAAATGAAATTTCAAAATAGAACTTGAAAATAGAATTTTTAAGTGAAAATTTAAATAGAATTTAAATATTAGAAAGGAGTTGGATTATTTGAAATTCAGAAGAAAATTTAAATAAGATTTGAAATGGGGTTTTTAAATATGTAAATGAAATTTGAGTATAACATTTGAATTTTAAAAGGAATTTAAATATTTGAATTTTTATAGAAAAGAAAAGGAGTTTGAATATTAGAAATTCAAATCGAAGTTCAAATGGAATTTGAATAGACGAAATTACAATGGAAAAAAATAGAATTTGAATTCGGGAGATTAAAATAAAAATTTGAATTCAAAGGAATTCGAATAAAGAAATTCAAATAGATTTGAAATATAGAATTTCAAAGAAGAATTGAACAGACTTTGAAATATAGAATTTCAAAGAAAAATCGAATAAGATTTGAAATATAGAATTTCAAAAGAAGAATTGAAATATGAAATTTGACTAGAGTTTTGAAATGAAATTCAAATATGGAATTTGAATAGAGATTTGAATGGAAATTCAAGTATTGAATTTGAACATGGAATTGAATATAGAAATTCAAATAGAGATTTGAATATCGAATTTGAAAATAGAATTTGAAATAAACTTTGAAATTAGGATTTCAAAGTAGGATTGAAATAGGATTTCAAAATAGGAAATCCAAGTAGTTTTGAAATGGAATTTGAATTCAAGGGAATTCAAATGAAAATGAATTTGAATATTAGAAATTCAAATGGTGTTGAAATGAATTTGAATATTAGAAATTCAAATGGTGTTGAAAATGAATTTGAATATTAGAAATTCAAATGGGGTCGGAAATGGAAAATGAAATTTGAATATAAGAGATTCAAATTGAATTCAAATGGGATTTGATCTATGGGATTTGAATATGAAATTCAAATGAGTTTTAAACTATGGAATTTTGAATATAGAATTTAAAAAGGAGTTTGAATATTTGAACTTCAATAGAATTCAAATATAGAAATGGGAATATAGAAGTTCAAACGGAATTTAAGTATAAAGTTTGAATAAGAGAATTCAAATGAATTCAAGTCTAGAATTTGAATATAGGGAATTCAAATAGAAATTCAAATATTGAATTTGAATATCAAATAGAAAAGGAATTGGGATTTGAAGTATAGAATTCAAAAGTGAGATTGGAATTTGAATCAAGGAATTCAAATAAGGCTAAAACGAAGTTGAATTCATTTAATGAAGTTTAAAAGTTTATATATATTTATAAATATAATTAAAACGAACTCGCCGCAGCGCTGCAGTTCGTAAAATAGCGATTCGGACTTCAATCGAATATACAGGACTCAATTGAAGTCGGAATTCTTCGAAACAAGAAACGTCAGGACCGATTTGATAATAGTTTTCTAATGGAAGAGAAAAATCTGAATTTCGTCGTATAGATTTTGAGTTATGTCAAAATCAAATTTTCAGAAAAACAGCGCCAGAACCATTATAAAACCATAACGGCTTATTTAATTGAATTAAAGGATTTAAGCAAATAAAAATCGAAATTTCTATTTAGAAATTCCAGATTTGAGTTATAAAATATATGTGAACTCCAGTGGAGTAATGAGTCGATTTTTGAAACAGAAATCAGATTTTTGATTTATTGAATGGAATTAACTAAATTGAATAGAAATTAGTTAATGAGTTTTCGAAGGGATATTGGGGTTTGAATAAGTGAATTCGATTTGAAAATTTATATTCGAGATAGAAAAGGAAACTGGAATTGAAATTAAAATTCAATTTGGTTATGAATGAGTTAAATATTTTGTTTGAACATGTTATGTTCAACAAAGAAGTGAAATAGGCAAAAGGGCTAATTAAAGAATAATTGAGCGAAACTGAATTCAAACGAATGGATTGAGTGGAATTGAATTGGAAACAGGTGAACAGGTGTTAAACAGATATGGGATGAGTATATGAAGATTTAAATTTATGTGCTCGACAAAAAGGTACATGTTTAAATTCATATATGGGTTTTATGCGCCGTATCGGCAAGCCGCTTGGCTTTTTCTTTTTCTTTTTGAAATGAGAAGATACCGGGAAGCTATTTGAAATTTCCCGATGCTCCCGATACAGGGGAGGTTATGGCGAAATTTTCCGAAAATTTAAGAAGTTAGAATATTTTTAAGATATTTTGATAAGTTGAAATCATTGTATCGACGTATTGAATTCGATAGTAAAGTGAATATAAAAATCGAATGTTGTAAACTAAAAGGGATAGAGATAAGTGATTGGAATTGTTTCAATTGCAAATAGAGATATTTTCTAATATATAGAAATAAAAGAAGTTGATATTGGGAAACGTTTTCCAAATGGCATAAGGGCCAAGATTGATTATTGAAAATATTTGGTTAACAAATATTGATAAGGAAATGGAAAAGTGATTTAATTAATGAAATATTAATTAAAGAGCCCAGTGATTTGTTTGATATGTTGATTGAACACTTGTTTTTATTCGATAGTTAAATCACAGACTATCGAAGTTTTGACCATCGTTGTCAATATGGAGAGACCGGTTGGATTATTATCCGAAGAACCACTCCGTATCGGCATAAACGTTGCGAACCAAGTATGCTGAATATATTGAAGACGGAGTGAAGTGCAAGGGCTTTTCTAGTAATAGAAATAGTGCCTTCGGTTTCGTTCAATCCCAGAACGAACGTAAATGGACGAATGTCTGACAGAGTATTTCCAATGATCAAATGGGTTGGTCTGTATGAATATATATGGTTGCAACGGATTTATCCCTTAGCATAATATCCAGAATATTTGTGCAAACTCGACTAGTGATTAACGGATCTGACAATGTGGCATTCAAAGTGATTGTGTTATCAATGAATGGTAAGTAATCGTAGCCTCAGGCCTCAACAACCGAAAAGGACAAAAATCGGGCAGGCAGCATGGCTATGTGGGTCGCACCCATTAGGGTGTATAATCACCTATCTAGAGAAATTCCTTTTGTTTCTAAATCTATCGATTCTGCCCATTCGGGAAACGGTGGTTTGAGTCCAACCGTTGGTGATATACATTCGATACACTCAAGCGAAATGAGTGGTCGGTCATGTGTGGGCCGGGTTGCAAGACGTTCTTGTTGAACCCAGGTGTATTCGCCTCTAGAGATACACAGTCGGAAGGTGGTTCCATACCTTGTCATGTTGGAAATCCAATCTCCAATAAGCGCCATGCGGTTTTTGATTTTATAATATATATATGTGGAGCGTGAGATGCAAGCGTTCTGCTATTTGGTTATTTACTTGATGTAGACATTATTATAATATCACTGGATTTTCGTATCAAAGTGTTTTGGGTTGTAGTAAGGTAAAAATCGTCCGTGTTTATGTGTGGGCTGGTCTTACTATTATCTTTTCTTTTGGAAGGATTTTTAAAGTTAAACAAGTGGTTGGAGTTTACTCACACCAGTCCCATGACTGACCCAGAGTTTGTTTTTGTTTTGTTTTCCCTAAACTCTTGGGTGCCCAAATTTGTACGGGCAGTCAAGTGTTTCAGGCTTTTACAGATACACTTGGAGGAGCTTGAAGCAGGAGGCTTCAATGTTAGATATTTAGAGTTACTTCCGCTGAATCAAATGTTATGTGTACTCTGATGATGGTATGTGTATAGGTACAAAACAGATTTGTATTTCAAAGCTTATGTTATAGAATATATTTTATTCGTTCCGCTGTGAGTTGTGATCTTCGTTTTTCTTCTATTCTAATATTTCTTCCTTTCTATTTCTCATCCTCTAACTTCTTTCTAATAATGAGTCGTATTTCTGTGTTGTTTGGGTTGGATGTGTGGTGTATTTAGTCAACTCAGATAGTACGGATTTGCGGGCCATTACAGTTGGTATCAGAGCTTAGGTTGAGCGAATACCTAGGCTTGTGTGGCATGTGCTCATTAGAGATAGGGTCAGTAGTGCCCTAGAATGAGTTGAGTATATATATATGAGAGAGCGTATTTGTAAGTGGATATAAAAGTTGTTTTATATTGTGTTGGCTAGTCTGTTGAGTGGTTTATGAATTCTGGTCGAATCGTGGGACGCCACGAAGTCGATAGGAATTTCTAAACACTTGAACAGAAAATACGACATGATATTGTTTTCAAGTGGGTAGATGAAATAATTTTACCCAAAATTCTATTTTGATATAGAAAGAATAATTTCTAGAATTATTATTATATGGATGTGTTGGATGTTGATTTTATCATCAAATGAGATTATAAAATTAGAATGGTTACTTATAACCAAAATAGAATTTGTATAGAAATTAAATATACAAATGAGATAAATTAAAGTTAAAATTCAAACCAGAATTAAGAATTCAAAATCCTGGGAAGTTGAAAATATTTTTCAAAGGATATTAAAATAATATAGATTGGTTTTAAAGGATTTGAAAGAAAATCATGGATTTTGAAATAATTAAAGCACTGAACTCACTTCAGTGGCTGGGAAATTATTCTGATGATGATTGCAACATCATCAGTGTTCATTTCCGAGTTTCTAAGTGATGAATTGCTACCTTAGAAAAAGTTTTTGATGGAAATTTGTTTGAAAGAAAACAAGTAGTTTGAAAATTCAAATGTTTTGAATTTGAAATGGAAAGAAATATACATGTATATATTTATGGGATTTCAAAAGGATTTGAAATGAAAATCCTGGGATTTGGATTCTGAAATTAAGATTTAACTGAAGCAAGTTAAATGGGTCGAAGTGAATAAATTGATTTAAATAAGTTATTGGAATATAGATTGGATATAAATGGATTGATCATAGATCATTCGAATCAAATGTGTGAAGACCAAAAGTTTTGGTTGGAATTAATTTGTTGAAATATGAGGAGGTGGGTTTCAACATAGGTGAGATTTTGAAAAGAAATAGATTTGTACCCTTTTTCCTACCTTAGCAATTTCGAGGACGAAATTATTTTAAGGGGGGAAGAATGTAACGACCCAGGTTTTTGAACGATTAATTTTAATATTTAATATGGTTTTAAATATTGTGGTTGATAATATCAATCGATATATGATTTTATTTTGAATATACACATATATTTATTTAATCTGAAATAATTATAATAATAATATGAGAATCTGAATTTGATTAAATTCAAAAGTTAAACTGGAGTCAAAATGATGTATATGAATTTTATTTGAATTAAAAAACGATAATAGTAATTTATTATCGGCGGGTTTAATTGTCTGGAATCAATTTATATTTTAAATCGAGTTTAATTTAAATCGTTAATTCAAATTGTCATCTTCTCACAATTAAATTTCAGAACTCATTCCGTTGAATTTAGAATAGTGAATAACATTAGCAACGTTACTCGTTACGATTTAATAGTGGTTCGAGATTTGAATTTAAGGGACCGTGAAATATTTTATTATTTAATTAAACTAAATCAAATCAAAGGAATTAAATTCGGCCGACCTACTTCTTTTATATCGTCACCCTAAACTTAAATTCGCAATACCTATATTTGCCTCGAGCTCAAAAGTTTGTCGCCTGTCTTCTAAAACTGGGAAACCGGAAATTAATGGCGTATGTACATCTTGTCTCCCTCTCGCCTATTTATACTCGTTTCCCCTTCGTTTCATTGGCAGAAATCGAAGGCTTCAAGCCAAGTGAAAATGTCGCTCCCCTTTTTAATCCTCTTGCTTTCCTCAATTATTTTTCCTTCTGCAATTCGAACCGAAACTCAAAATAAAAATGGCCGACACTTTCAAAAACCCAACCCGAATCCTTCAAATCAAAATCGAAATCGGCTTTAAAACCCAATAGGGGGTGAAATCGTAGTCGCAGCCTGACTGGAAGCTGTCTCGGGATTAAGGGCGCTCGATGATGTAGTGGAGGCGCTCGCGGGTCCAACGAGGAAGGCTAGGCGTGATTCTGGCATCGACAAAGTGTTTAGGGGATCGCTATCGAAGACCGTTGGTTCATTGAATCTCGACATCAAGACTGGTACACTCGCGATTAGGGTTGGGTTCTGGAGTTGAATGCCATGGTGCGGTGATGTTCGATTTGGGGTTTCGCTCGAACTAAGTTCGGTGGTGAAGTACTGGAAGTGTGCGATTGTTCCCTGGGAGTTCGACGTTAGTACAACAGTAGGGCTTAGGCCAAAGTCTCGAGCTTCGATGGTGGTTTGAATGTCGGGAATGGGAAGCCCGATACCTGATTTGGTTTGGAGCAGGTTCGATCCTTTCCAGAGGGGAGAGAAGAAGTTTTAAAAAAGGAATTAAGGTAATTAATTTTTAATTTATTCAGTTAGTTAATACCTATAGATTAACATAGATTAAATCTATTTAATTGATAGTCAATTTAAATTGAAATAGTTGAATCGTAAAATAAAATTTGATGAACCATGATTAAGGAAGATAAAAGCGAGTTTAATTTAGTTAACTAAGTTTTAGTTACTAATTTAGTTAATCGACTCCTTAGAAATATTTTGCTTAATTTATACAAGGTCAAAAAAAATGCTAGCGCAAATTTGAGTTGGATCTTTAACGGGAAATGGATTTGGATTTCCTGGAAATGGATGGAACTTAGATCAAACATCTCTGATTCGCTCCATCAATTTAAAATCACGGTGAGTAAATCTCACTCACCTTTTATTTTAATTATTTTTATTTCGTAAAAATAATTGTCTGTTGCTTGTGTGCATGTTTTATGGTTGTTTTATATATATTAGTTATTTAGGCTATTATATATATATATATATATATATATATTGGGTTGATTGATTGGTTGGATTCCCGCAGTCTCATTAGCGGATGCCCGCGGTACCATAGCGGATGATTACCCTATACGCCCCACGCTATGATTAGTGGATGACCTTCTATACCGCGATATTCTGCCACGAAGCAGAATGGGTATTATTTATGTGCTAACATCTGTGGATGCAGGAAAACAGGTTGGAGGAATCCAACAGGATTCCTCAAAAATATATTATCTGTTTGTTTGTTGCTTGATTTCATATATATTCATATATGACGTGCTATAAATCAAATGATTGAAATTTGAATGGTTTGATTGCTTTAAATATCACTGGGCCAAGTGTTAAATTATTAAAATATCATGAGAAAGATATTTGAGGTTTAAAGGAAAAATTCTATTTTTCCCAAATAGAATTTGAAATTTCAAGTAGAATTTGAAAATATAGAATTTCAAATGGAATATTGAAATAAGAATTTCAAAATAGAATTTTGAAATGAAATTTCAAAATAGAACTTGAAAATAGAATTTTTAAGTGAAAATTTAAATAGAATTTAAATATTAGAAAGGAGTTGGATTATTTGAAATTCAGAAGAAAATTTAAATAAGATTTGAAATGGGGTTTTTAAATATGTAAATGAAATTTGAGTATAACATTTGAATTTTAAAAGGAATTTAAATATTTGAATTTTTATAGAAAAGAAAAGGAGTTTGAATATTAGAAATTCAAATCGAAGTTCAAATGGAATTTGAATAGACGAAATTACAATGGAAAAAAATAGAATTTGAATTCGGGAGATTAAAATAAAAATTTGAATTCAAAGGAATTCGAATAAAGAAATTCAAATAGATTTGAAATATAGAATTTCAAAGAAGAATTGAACAGACTTTGAAATATAGAATTTCAAAGAAAAATCGAATAAGATTTGAAATATAGAATTTCAAAAGAAGAATTGAAATATGAAATTTGACTAGAGTTTTGAAATGAAATTCAAATATGGAATTTGAATAGAGATTTGAATGGAAATTCAAGTATTGAATTTGAACATGGAATTGAATATAGAAATTCAAATAGAGATTTGAATATCGAATTTGAAAATAGAATTTGAAATAAACTTTGAAATTAGGATTTCAAAGTAGGATTGAAATAGGATTTCAAAATAGGAAATCCAAGTAGTTTTGAAATGGAATTTGAATTCAAGGGAATTCAAATGAAAATGAATTTGAATATTAGAAATTCAAATGGTGTTGAAATGAATTTGAATATTAGAAATTCAAATGGTGTTGAAAATGAATTTGAATATTAGAAATTCAAATGGGGTCGGAAATGGAAAATGAAATTTGAATATAAGAGATTCAAATTGAATTCAAATGGGATTTGATCTATGGGATTTGAATATGAAATTCAAATGAGTTTTAAACTATGGAATTTTGAATATAGAATTTAAAAAGGAGTTTGAATATTTGAACTTCAATAGAATTCAAATATAGAAATGGGAATATAGAAGTTCAAACGGAATTTAAGTATAAAGTTTGAATAAGAGAATTCAAATGAATTCAAGTCTAGAATTTGAATATAGGGAATTCAAATAGAAATTCAAATATTGAATTTGAATATCAAATAGAAAAGGAATTGGGATTTGAAGTATAGAATTCAAAAGTGAGATTGGAATTTGAATCAAGGAATTCAAATAAGGCTAAAACGAAGTTGAATTCATTTAATGAAGTTTAAAAGTTTATATATATTTATAAATATAATTAAAACGAACTCGCCGCAGCGCTGCAGTTCGTAAAATAGCGATTCGGACTTCAATCGAATATACAGGACTCAATTGAAGTCGGAATTCTTCGAAACAAGAAACGTCAGGACCGATTTGATAATAGTTTTCTAATGGAAGAGAAAAATCTGAATTTCGTCGTATAGATTTTGAGTTATGTCAAAATCAAATTTTCAGAAAAACAGCGCCAGAACCATTATAAAACCATAACGGCTTATTTAATTGAATTAAAGGATTTAAGCAAATAAAAATCGAAATTTCTATTTAGAAATTCCAGATTTGAGTTATAAAATATATGTGAACTCCAGTGGAGTAATGAGTCGATTTTTGAAACAGAAATCAGATTTTTGATTTATTGAATGGAATTAACTAAATTGAATAGAAATTAGTTAATGAGTTTTCGAAGGGATATTGGGGTTTGAATAAGTGAATTCGATTTGAAAATTTATATTCGAGATAGAAAAGGAAACTGGAATTGAAATTAAAATTCAATTTGGTTATGAATGAGTTAAATATTTTGTTTGAACATGTTATGTTCAACAAAGAAGTGAAATAGGCAAAAGGGCTAATTAAAGAATAATTGAGCGAAACTGAATTCAAACGATTCAAATTTGAATTCAAACGAATGGATTGAGTGGAATTGAATTGGAAACAGGTGAACATGTGTTAAACAGATATGGGATGAGTATATGAAGATTTAAATTTATGTGCTCGACAAAAAGGTACATGTTTAAATTCATATATGGGTTTTATGCGCCGTATCGGCAAGCCGCTTGGCTTTTTCTTTTTCTTTTTGAAATGAGAAGATACCGGGAAGCTATTTGAAATTTCCCGATGCTCCCGATACAGGGGAGGTTATGGCGAAATTTTCCGAAAATTTAAGAAGTTAGAATATTTTTAAGATATTTTGATAAGTTGAAATCATTGTATCGACGTATTGAATTCGATAGTAAAGTGAATATAAAAATCGAATGTTGTAAACTAAAAGGGATAGAGATAAGTGATTGGAATTGTTTCAATTGCAAATAGAGATATTTTCTAATATATAGAAATAAAAGAAGTTGATATTGGGAAACGTTTTCCAAATGGCATAAGGGCCAAGATTGATTATTGAAAATATTTGGTTAACAAATATTGATAAGGAAATGGAAAAGTGATTTAATTAATGAAATATTAATTAAAGAGCCCAGTGATTTGTTTGATATGTTGATTGAACACTTGTTTTTATTCGATAGTTAAATCACAGACTATCGAAGTTTTGACCATCGTTGTCAATATGGAAAGACCGGTTGGATTATTATCCGAAGAACCACTCCGTATCGGCATAAACGTTGCGAACCAAGTATGCTGAATATATTGAAGACGGAGTGAAGTGCAAGGGCTTTTCTAGTAATAGAAATAGTGCCTTCGGTTTCGTTCAATCCCAGAACGAACGTAAATGGACGAATGTCTGACAGAGTATTTCCAATGATCAAATGGGTTGGTCTGTATGAATATATATGGTTGCAACGGATTTATCCCTTAGCATAATATCCAGAATATTTGTGCAAACTCGACTAGTGATTAACGGATCTGACAATGTGGCATTCAAAGTGATTGTGTTATCAATGAATGGTAAGTAATCGTAGCCTCAGGCCTCAACAACCGGAAAGGACAAAAATCGGGCAGGCAGCATGGCTATGTGGGTCGCACCCATTAGGGTGTATAATCACCTATCTAGAGAAATTCCTTTTGTTTCTAAATCTATCGATTCTGCCCATTCGGGAAACGGTGGTTTGAGTCCAACCGTTGGTGATATACATTCGATACACTCAAGCGAAATGAGTGGTCGGTCATGTGTGGGCCGGGTTGCAAGACGTTCTTGTTGAACCCAGGTGTATTCGCCTCTAGAGATACACAGTCGGAAGGTGGTTCCATACCTTGTCATGTTGGAAATCCAATCTCCAATAAGCGTCATGCGGTTTTTGATTTTATAATATATATATGTGGAGCGTGAGATGCAAGCGTTCTGCTATTTGGTTATTTACTTGATGTAGACATTATTATAATATCACTGGATTTTCGTATCAAAGTGTTTTGGGTTATAGTAAGGTAAAAATCGTCCGTGTTTATGTGTGGGCTGGTCTTACTATTATCTTTTCTTTTGGAAGGATTTTTAAAGTTAAACAAGTGGTTGGAGTTTACTCACACCAGTCCCATGACTGACCCAGAGTTTGTTTTTGTTTTGTTTTCCCTAAACTCTTGGGTGCCCAAATTTGTACGGGCAGTCAAGTGTTTCAGGCTTTTACAGATACACTTGGAGGAGCTTGAAGCAGGAGGCTTCAATGTTAGATATTTAGAGTTACTTCCGCTGAATCAAATGTTATGTGTACTCTGATGATGGTATGTGTATAGGTACAAAACAGATTTGTATTTCAAAGCTTATGTTATAGAATATATTTTATTCGTTCCGCTGTGAGTTGTGATCTTCGTTTTTCTTCTATTCTAATATTTCTTCCTTTCTATTTCTCATCCTCTAACTTCTTTCTAATAATGAGTCGTATTTCTGTGTTGTTTGGGTTGGACGTGTGGTGTATTTAGTCAACTCAGATAGTACGGATTTGCGGGCCATTACATTGGAAAACCATAATATGGTTTGAAATGATATCCAAAAGAGGATTAAAGAATAAATTTAGAAGAATTTATCTTGGATAAAATTAATGGGAACCTTTCCCTAGAAATGTGATTTTGTGAAGAAAAGAATATTCTGAATTGGAATGAGGCGTTTGTTGTGTTTGTGTAACATTCGTTTATTATATACGTGGGTTATTCAGAAAGGCCGGGTTTATACCCATTCTGAATAACCGATTCGACGAGATGTCGAAGATGAAGACAATGGTTGAAGACCGGAAGTCTTCACATCGTTTGGGTGATTACTGATGATCTTGATTGGGCTGTACACCCAGGATGAGGGAATCAGTTGGTGATCGTCCAGACGTACCTGGAGATGGATGGATATGCGAGGAAAGTGCCTCCGGTTTCGTTCAGACCCAGAATGAACTTGTAAATGGATTGTGTGTCCAACATTGTATTCCTTTATATTGTATTTGTTGATCTCTGCTAAATATATATCTGTTTGGCGGCGGAGAATTTATTCTCTTGCTTAACGCCCTTCTCTGAGACATATGAGCTCAGAGGTTATATATTGGCAGAAATCAGTGGTACGATATGGATTGATAGTGTGGCATACTGAGATGCAGTGATCCAGACTTTTGTTGAAAAGCAAAGTTTGGTGGTTGATGATCAATGTGCAGCTGATATAGCATGGCTTTGTGTATAGCGTTGATCCGCGAGCCTCACAGCCCGGGATGGTGGTAAACTGATGGTTTGATCAGTATACATTTTTAGTGTAGTGGATTCGGTCGACCGATATTGAGCTTCGTGCTCGGAGGGATAGAGTAAGCGGTGTTTTCTCTTGCTGGGACGTAAGCCGCGGTGATACTTGAGTCCCAAAAGTGCGGATGTGCATAGCGGTGTTTTCTCTCGCTGAGACGTAAGCCGCGGTGATTTGTACTACGCGATCGATCTTTCGAATCAGGAGCCACCATGATGGAAATCCAATTTCCAATACGTGTATTTCGGTTTTATTTGTAGAGCCTAGTATGGCGACATAGTGGGATGGGGCACTCATGCCGTCTATGATTTATATTTATGATTGAAATGGTTTTTGACACTATACACTTATTATAGTATCAAATGATTTGTTTTAAACGTATCAAGCATGTTTGGCTGTTATAAGGTAAAACCCTATCCTCCGGCTTGCGTTGCATTGTGTGATGGGACCTGGGTCTTATAATTGCTTCATTTTTCGAAAAAGCATTGCGCTGTTTATTCTATGCACTAGTATTCTTGGGAGGAAACCCGTTCCGTGTTATACGGCGTGGTCCCTTGAATTACTCTCTTTTAAAGTAAAGTTTTAAATAACTGTTTTAGTTCTCACACCAGTCACATGACTGACCTGGAGTTTATTGTTTCAACCTAAACTCTGGGTGCCCTTATTTTCCACACGGGCAGCTAGTAGTTTTGGTTTTGCAGATTTATATTCACAGGATCCTGGTTTACAGCTGGAATGATATCCGGAAAGCTTTGTATCCGTATATCTCTTCTAGTTGTGTATTGTATTATTTTCCGCTGCGATGTACTTAAATGTAATTTAAATCTCTGATATTTCTGTGTAATATTCATCTATACTCTGTATATTCTTGTAATCTGATGCATTGTTGTAATAACAGTGAAATGTTCTTCTGTTTGTGTTCTGATTTGTCTTGTCCTCACAGTAATTCGTTCTTTCTCATCTCTTCGGAGACCGGGGAAGTTTCGGGTCGCTTCATTTGGTATCAGAGCTTTGGTTTACAGAGCTCGAGAACAAGACACATTAGAACCATACGAAAGAATTCATCAGATATTGGATTAGTAATATCCAATTAGAATTACTCGTTAGAGATAGGATCAGTAGTATCCTAGAACGAGTGTGAAGAGTATATTTTTCAAATGAAAACAATTTTGTTTAGAAATTTAAATCACTTTTTACGTATTTGGATATTTATTTATTTTGAATATGGACAATCTAGTATATAAAGGTTTTGCATATACGCGTCATGAACGTATATTCGAAGTTTTAATATATTAGATAGGTATAGGATCACATTCTAGTTGCCCGGGAATGATTCTGATAATGCTGCAGCGTTACCAGTATTTATTTTCGAGTGACGAAGGTATGATTTCTATATATTTCCATTAGACTGGTGTGAGAACCAAAACTAATATAGCTAGAATACATTGTTGTGATTTGGCATCAAAAATCTGATTTTTGACTAAGTATCAAAGTTATCAATTTGAAAAGTTAAATTCACTAATTGATTGATGTTTGTGTTGTTTGCCTATTTGTTTGCTAATTTTGAACCATTTAGCCTAATTGAATTATATTAAAAATTGGTCGCATTTGCTTGCATATACATATCTATCATTGAACAGGTCATAGCAAGGAGGCTAGAGCTGAGAATAAAATTTGTTTGCCCGACAAATAGGTACATGTTTACTACATAATTTACTGTTTTGTTTGGGTGATGATGATTTTATGAGCCTATTGGCTAGCCGCTTGGCTTTTTCTTTTTCTTTTTGAGATCTGAAGGACCGGGGAAGCTATTTGAAATTCCCCGATGCTCCCGGTGCAGGGGAGGTTATGGCGAAATATATCAGAGATTTAAATTACATTTAAATACATCGCAGCGGAAAAAAAAAATTATACAAAACACAACTAGAAGAGATATACGGATACAGAGCTTTCTGGATATCGTTCCAGCGGTAGATCAGGATCCTGTGAATATAAATCTGCAAAACCAAAACTACTAGCTGCCCGTGTGGAAAATAGGGGCACCCAGAGTTTAGGTTAAAACAATAAACTCCAGGTCAGTCATGTGACTGGTGTGAGAACTAAAACAGTTATTAATCTTTGTTTTTAAAGTTAGGTAAATCAAGGGACCGCGCCGTATAACACGGAACGGGTTTCCTCCAAAGAATAACAGTGTAGAAAACAAACAGCGCAATGCTAAATAAAGAACAATGAAGCTATTATAAGACCCAGGTCCCATCACACAATGCAATGCAAGCCGGAGGATAGGGTTTTCCCTTATAATAGCCAAATATGCTTGATACGCGAAATTTCTTCTTATATTATTACTATAAGTGAAAAAAAACAACTTCAAATATAAATATATCAATCATAGACGGCATGGGTACCACATATCATGTCACCAATACTAGGCTCTACAATCAAAACCGCAAAATGTCATATTTGGAAATTGGATTTCCATCATGGTGGCTCCTGATTCGAAAGATCGATCGCGTAGTGCCATCTCAACGGCTTACGTCTTGGCTAGAGAAAACACCGTAATGCATATCCACACTTTCGGGAAATCGAGTATCACTGCGGCTTACGTCCCGGCGAGAGAAAACACCGCTTACCCTATCCCTCTGAGCACTAAGCTCAATCTCGGTCGACCGAATCCACGACACCACGAAGGTGCCCATCCATGAAAAAGCATACTGATCAAACCATCAATTTACCACCATACCGGGGTGTGAGGCTCGCGAATCAACGCTATACACAAAGCCGTGCTATATTAAAGCTGCGCTTTGATCATCATCCACCAAACTTTGGTTTTCAACAAAAGTCTGGATCACTGCATCTCAGCATGCCACACTATCAATCCATATCGTACCACTGATTTCTGCCAATATATAACCTCTAAGCTCGTATGTCTCAGAGAAGAGCGTTAAGCAAGAGAATAAATTCTCTGCCGCCAAACAGATATATGTTTAGTAGAGATCAACGAATACAATATAAAGGAATACAATGTCAGACATACCATCCATTTACAAGTCCGTTCTGGGTCTGAACGAAACCGGAGGCACTTTCCTCGCATATCCGCCGACCTCCAAGCACGTCCGGACGGCTACCACTTCAGCCCCCTTCAAGGTAGCTACTCCCATCGTGAGCGTCAGTAGCACCCATCCATTCGATGTGAAGATCGTCGGTCTTACACCGTCTTCAATCTCTTCGACTTATCGTCGAATCGGTTATTCAGAATGGGTATAGACCCGGCCTTTCTGAATAACCCACGTATATAATAAACAATTGTTATACAAACACAACATACGCCTCATTCCAATTCAGATATTCACACTTCTAGGGAAAGGTTCCCATTAATTTTATCAAAGATAAATTCTTTTAAATTTATTCTTTAATCTTCCTTTGGATATCATTTCAAACCATATTATGGTTTTCCAAACTAGTCGGGATTAGCGAACCACACCGAAGTAATTATTTATTTTATTTCCCAATCCCAACCTATTTATCCCATGGAGCAAAACTGTTATTACCCCATAACTAACACCACGGTGTTATCGGTAAATTTAATTACCATTTCACGTTTAAATCTAATTAAAGATTTAACTATCACTTTGGAGCAAAATTGGTAATACTCCATTCTCGCTCAATTTCTAAATTTGATAATTTAGATTATCAATTCACATTTCAATTTAATTGCAGATTTATTTAAAACTCCTTTTACTGGGTTAAAGAACTAATGTCTTTTAAAATACAATTCACGGCAAACCCGAATCACATTCCATTTATTATCGGGTTAAAGAACAGGTGTTATTTAAAACCCCGTTCACAATAAACCCACAGATCAATTCTAATTCAATTCAGATCAAATATATTAGGAATTCCGATTATTTAAAACCCCTTTTTAAATCTAATTTATTTATTTAAAAATAATTGGGTTTTAAATTTAGTTCAAACTAGTTCATTTCGATAGAAATCTATTTTTATCTTTTCAAATATAGAGTTTTTCATCCCAATTTTTCCCAAATCATTTCTTATGATTTTACACAAATTATTACTATTTTTAATAATTTTATCAAGGCCCGTACAGTCGATTTCCAACAATGGCCATCGAACTGCACTTATAGCGACATTTTTCAAATTTGATTTGGACGTATCTCCAAATCCAACCGTTAGATTTTGAATTTCTAGTATTCGTTAGAAAGCTCTTTTCGATACGAACCCAACGGTTCCGGTTTTAGGAGGATCCGACGGTCGGATCTCCCGTAATGTCCGTTTGAAATAAATGGTCGAAATTCACGAACTGTCGCGGCGCGTTCTATTCAGGCCATTATATTATATATATAATATATACTTCGTCGATTTCTATTTAAAACGAATTATACAAATAGTTTTGAATTCGTTTCAAAAACAATTTCAACCTATATTTCAAATTTAAATCAAAATTGAATTTTCTATTATAAATCATTTTTACTTTTCATTTCTATTTGATTTCAATTCAAATCGATTTTAATTCGATTCGAATTCATTTCGTTTTCTATTCAATTCGAATTCATTTCGTTTTCTATTCAATTCAAATTCATTTCGTTTTCTATACAATTTAATTCGTTATATATGCAATTGAAATCAAATTCGTTTTATATATTCAATTGAAATCAAATTCGTTTTCTATTCAATTCAATTCAATTTCCATTTCTATTTTATTCGAATTCAATTTCAATTCTATTCTATTCGAATTCAATTTCAATTCTATTCTATTCGAATTCTAAATATTCATTTTCAATTCGATTTCTAAATATTCATTTTCTATTCGAATATAATCGATATAAATATCGTTCGCGTCAAAATAGCGCATCTCTAATCAACACAGCTTTATATTTTTCAATAACTTCGTTATTCTTTTCAACAAATGAATATTTATTCTATTCAACACATGAATTTATATTTCTTTCAACACATGACTAATCTCAACGAATGAGTACTGTCAACAAGTTAATCTTTATTTTAAAATATTCTTTATTTTTCCAATTGGAATGAGGCCCAATCAATTACCATATAATGTTAATTATATGGACTCCACACAACACACGTATATCACAGCAACGATAAATACTCAACCATCATCCAAAGTGCACAACACAACTGCATAAGCATCAAATATATATAATCAACGCTTACACAGTCTGTCGACCAATCGATTAACATACAATTAATTTATTGGGATTAGTGTACGCCAATTCTCATCCCAACACCCGTGTGGGGTTTCAAAAATCAAACACAGATTTTATTTGTGCAGTTGGGCGATGTGTAAAATTTATCGACCCAATCAATATCAGTCAAATCAGTGTATATATAAACAAATCGGCCGATTTGTTTATAACTATTCATTTATTCACATTCACGTTAAAAATTATATTTTTAACGATAAAATATTTTTAACTATATAAATATTTTATTTCCTCTCAACACAAAAATATTTTATTATTCAATCATCCCACAACACAATCAATTTTCACAACACATCAATCAAACAAACAAGTCATCCATGGTCTGTGGATGACGGGTGTCGGGTGCTACTAAACACCGTCTGCATCCTAGTATGTATTATTAACTAGAAAATTAAAAATAAAAGTGAGGAGTTCTCACCGAAGCTATCCCAACTCCATGACACTTCTTATGTGGAAATCTTTGCCGTTCTCGCCTTTTTGTCACATTCGTCTTCTGTATTCACTACACATATAAAAATCACATTTTTATATTCGCTTCTTCATTATAAAAATCAAATTTTTATCTTCATTACCTTATAAAAATCATGTTTTTCTCTCGGCATTCTCTATATAAAGATTTCGCCCTTTCAAATATAATAAAAATCAGATTTTTTTCCGCTACATATATAAAAATCGAATTTTTATACTTATGATAACCATTTCAAAACAAAGTTAATTTTATTTTAAAAACATATTTATTTTCAAAGCAATTGAATTTTAAAACAAAGTATATTTCTATTTTAAAAGTGTGGTCTTTACTATTTTAAAAAAAATGAGGTCTTTTCTAATTTAAAAACTTCATCTTTTCCATAGCAAAAGTATATAATGAAAATCCAATCTTTCCCACTACTTCTTTTTGTAAAAACAAGGCTATATATTTTATAAAATTGATTTTTAAAACAATGCTTCATATTTTATATTTCAAACATTATATATATATTATAATTTCAAATATTATAACTATAATAACTTATATAAAAATTTGAGAATTTAAAACCATAATATATATAATAATTTCAGATTTTAAAACTAGAACATAAATATTAAATTTTCATATTTTTGTTTAAATAAAAATCCTATCTATTGTTTTCAAAACCACTTTAAAAATCCAATTTTTTCTTCTAAAAAAAAACTAATTTTACTTTACCATTCAAACAACAAAGATCAAGTTTTTTTTTTTTGCTAAAAAAAAATCGAACATGAAAAGAAATAAACAAAAAAAACTTACAGCAGTGTTTTGGGGTCCGGGGAGATGTCGGCGGAGGTTAGGGAGGTGAAGGAGTTCGCCTGAGGCGGCGTTGGTGTCTAGGCAAGGCATCGACTGGTTGGCGGCGGCTTCTATTCGACGAGGGCTAGGTTTTTGGGGGTGGTTAAGGCTTACAGCGGAGGAGAGAGGGAGGGGGAAGAGAAGGTCGGCCGCCTACGTCGGAGGACTGGCGGTGCGGCGATGCGATGGAGCCCCCAGGGTGGCGAGCGACGATCTGAATCCAGGCGTCTGTTTTTTTCTTTTTGTTTTTTTCCAGATCCGATAATGACGGGGGTTGACTACAGGTAAGAAAGAGCAGGGGGTTTATTTGAAATTTTTATATAATTATTTAATTAATTCCCATAAAGTTACTTTTTATTTCGATCTCGAAACGAGACCCACCGCCTGTCGTCCCTAGCTAATTACCCCCATTCTGAACCCAATGGGATATGTATCATAAGCTGATTCGGTCGTTTCGATCAGTTTTCGTCAAATTCAACATATAACTATATATATTGAATTTGAACGCACATTTCAATTTACCGGGCCCACATACTAACTCGAAAAATTCCTGAAAAATATTTTCTAGCTTTGTATTAACGATACGGTCCTAACGAAACTAATTTCATCGAATTCTGAGACCGTCTGAAAATTGGCCAATTTCCAGTCGATTAAAATCAACTAAAACTGGTCAAACGCGTTTTCCTTTGCCACGCTCACATATTGATTTGAAAATTTATGAAATTTGAAACCTAGCAATAACTTTATATCACGGATCCAACAAAAGTGGTTTCGTCGAAATCCGAGGTCGTTTGCAAAATGGCTATTTTTAAGGGCCGAAATTCCATAGCGACTATTCAGAATTTTTAACTGGACATATCTTTTGACCCCCACTATGAAATTTCGATTTCTCAGATTCGTTGGAAAGATATTCCCAAATAGATTCCATTATTTTTGGTTTCACTAAAATCCGGATTGTTTTGCACCCGGTACGTTCAATTGAAGTTTGAAATCGAATTATCGAACTACCGCGCCATTTTCAATTCTATTTATAATTATATATAATTATTTATATTCTAACGACGACGTATATAAAATATACGTTGTAATTCTATTCAAAATAAATTTCTCGTCGATATTTTTTAAAATAATCTATTTTAAACGTTCCAAATTCGCTAAAATTGCCAAAATAAAAATTTTAAACTGGCCCAGATTTTCGGGTTGTTACAAACACGAGTTTCGATAGATTAGAATTTAAAAAAAAATCGGTCTTTCGGAATTCGGGTTGTTACAATCGGTCACTCATTTTGGTTGAGTGTACCGAATGTATTATCACCAACGGTTGGGATCAGCAACCATTTCCCGAAAGGGACAGCATCGAAGTAGTATAAAAAAGCAAATAGATTTTCTCTAGATCAGGTGACAATACACCCTAATTGGGAGCTACCCACTTAGCCATGCGACCTACCCAAATTAATACCATTTCTCGGTTGTGAGGCTAGAGACCATAACGTACAGATCACACCTTTATTCACTTTGAATGTCACATCATCATACCCGTCAAATCACATATTGACTTCTCCAAAAATACTATGGGTATACAGCTAAGAGAAACGAATTCCTCTGCCACCAAACGTAAATACATTTGAAGAGATAAACTTACGCGATCTATTAAATATACTTTGTCAGACATTCTTCCATATAGGTTCTCCTGGATTGGACAAACCGAAGGCACTTATTCTTTAAACCTATCTTAGGCAATTTCTACTTGGGATTTTCCAGAACAACCCTTGCATAAACTCCGTCTTCGATTATCTTTGTCATATTTGATTCGCAACACTAATGCTCATACAGAGTGGTTTTTAGATAATAAATCTGATCCTGGTCTCTCCGTATTGACGATGGAAAAATGGTCAAAACTTTGATAGTCGGTTATTTAACTATCAAAGGAAAATATCCATACACACAACGATCTTATTTCCAAATGGAAATTTTATCTATCAATCATCAGTCAACATTTATCCCTTTAAATTAATTTATCATTAATTTATTCAGTTACCCATTTCCCATTTTGATATATTCATAAATCCTTATTTTCTAAATTTAGAAAACATATGTTATCAACATTGGAAAACATTTCCATTTCTTATTCATGCATCACTATCCTCCCACATCTATCAATCTATAAATGTAAATTAGTAAGAGAACAACTTCCTAAGTATAAACCCCAAAGGCCGAAACCAACATCAGATCAACACTCAGAAAGCCATTCAACTTAACTAATCTCCAGTTAGTTTCTAATTTCACTATTGAATTCATATACTTGTAAATTCTTATTTCAAATCCCCATTTCCTTTATAAATGTTTTTATTTACAAAATATTTACTTTAATCCATTATTCACATCGAATGTGAATAAAATTTCCTTTATATAATCAATTCAGTTGATTTCATATTTTTAAATAATATCCCATTTCCTAATTCCATTCATACTTATATTTATAGAATTATTTGTACAAAATCTCCTTTTGACTTCTAACACTTAAAATCTCATTTAATCCCCTTTAAAAAAAATGCTAAGTTCAAATTCCATTAAAAATATCGGTGTTGAAACCGATTTCTACTTCTCTATATAAATTCAGACTAATATTTTAATTTATCTAGTGATAAGTATTTTACTTAATTTATAAATATCGTTTATAAACTAATTTTCTCAATTTATCTATTAAAAACAGCTTTCTATTAAAAACTTCTTTGAACCAATCTTCTAATAATTCTTTTATATCTCGAAAACTCCCTTTTATAATTCTATTAATTTTCCAAATATTTCCTTTTTATAAAACCTATTGATTTTATAAAATACTTTAATAACCACTTTAAATTTCCTTTTATATATTCCCATATTACTTATGGTATTTAAAAATACCAAATAAAAAGGATTAATATCACCCAAACACACATAATCAATAACAGATTATATATCGCATCATATATCACAATATATGAAAAACCATAATATAAATGTTGAGGAATCCAGTTGGATCCCTCCAACCTGTTTCCATGCATCCACAGATGTTAAACATAAATAACATCAATTTCATTTCAATATGAAATATTCCGATAAACAGAATCAATATTTAATTAATGATATATATAACTAGATCTATAATTTCAACCAATTAATTAGCAGTTCATCCAGAAAATCAACACACAGTAATCAATCATCATTTATCAATTCTAAAAACACGTTACAAAATTATAAATGGAGTAGAGTTAGTGAGTTTACTCACTTTGGTAGTTTATCATTAAGTAACGATAAACTATCGTCGATTCAGACGGACGTTTTATTTTGTCGTAAATTGTAGTGAGCTAAAAATCACTCCAAACCAGTTTCATTATGTAGCCTCCATCCATACGATCCCAGCGGATCCTATTTTGTCCAATTTGGATAACGTATGAGATAGTTATGTATTTTAAAAGTTAGTACAGATATTTTACATAGTAGTTATGTATTTTACAAGTTAGTACATATATTTTAAATAGTTTTAATCTAAACAATCTTTGATATTGGGCCTCACCACTCTAACATTGGCCTACCCACACCCTTAAAGGCCAAACCGCATCGTTCTTCTCTAATTCCTCAGGAGAACCCGCTGAAACAAAGAATTCGTTGCATTCACTTCAATCTCCTACTTCCTTAAATCCATTGCTGAAACAAAGTCGTGATTAACTCCCTAAATCCGTGATTATAAATCACGTAATCCTCCCCCGTAATCCATGGGTTCCAAAGAAAGATGCATAAAAAGAAAAGAATGCGCACCCTTCTTCCTCAACTCGAACTTCTGCTCCAGGAATCCGTAATCAAGCTTTATCTCGTTTCCATGACTTTTCTCCCTCTTCGCTCCCTCATTTTTCCACGAATCAAAAATCCGATTTCATCAAACTGCTCCTTACTGAAATTTCTTCCTCCTTGTATATCTTACCTTCAACTCGCACCGTTCTTAAAAATTCCGTTCTCAACTCCTACCTTCTGCACCCGTACAGACCTCGACTTCAAAATGCACCGATCTACCCCTAAAAACGCCTGAGTGATGCTAAACTCCATGCTAAGACCAAAAACAATATCGAAATCCCACATCGATGACTCCTCTTCACCATTTGGCTAACCCTAAGATCGAAGAACACCGTTGTATAAATACGACAGCGGGTTTATCCAGTTCGAGCTTTGTAAAACTCATGTGACGATGAACAGGATCATCTTAGGAACTCAAATAAATTCGCTTCATGATTTTTGGATTTTTCCTTGATTTTATATAAATTTTGAAACATTGGTTTCTTTAGGTTTTCAGCAGTTTTGTGGCGGCCATGAGTTGTTGACCGTCAAAATGAAAAACAAGGGTTTGTAAAAGGTTTAGGGATATATATATATATATATAGGTTAGGATACCTTTTAAGATAAGCTTCGTATGTTAATTTATTAATTTATATTATAACGCTGTTTGTACATGTCGTTTAAAAATTTATATGCTCACATATGATATTCAAATTTGATGAAAAATACAGCTACAATTCAACATTACGGACCCAACAAAACTTGTTTCGTTGAATTCCGAGTCAGTTTGTGTAACGATCCGTATTTTTGGTCAGTTTATTTTAATATTTAATATCATTTTAAATATTGTGTTGATAATATAAATAAATTTTTATTTATTAGTTTATCGAAATACGAAATAAAATTGGAATCGAAGTTGAACACTGAATCAAAACAATTCAGATAATCAGTTTTAATTCTATTTGAATATAGACGAGGATAATAATAATTTATTTTCAAAGAATTTATTTGTGTCGAATTTAAATTATTTTATATCAATTTAATATGGTTATTTTATATATACGTTCGAATTAAAATTTATAATCTATTCTGTTGAGTTCAGAATAGTGTTATAACGTTGAAACGGCAGTGGTTACGTTAAAATAGCGGTTCGCGATTTAAGAAATAGACCCCGATATTATTTTAGTGGATAAGCACGAAATCTAATCGATATCGTTTTAAAAAGAAAAAAATCTCTCTAAGTCAAATCAAATTTAATTAAATTATATTTAAAATCGAAATCGGAATCTTTTTAAATTCCTTAAAAGATTTGTTTTGTACTTGGCCGACCATGTCCCCTTACTTTTCTATAAATCCAACTCCTTCCCCTTCTCTTTTTATTGTTCCTTTTCCTCTCATTCATTTTCCTCATTCACAACTCAAATCGATCTCCGAAAGAAAAAAAAGGGAGGAAGATGGAAATCGCAATCAAAGAGAGTATCGCAGTTCGAACAACCGTCTGATGGATCTGAAGCTCGAATGCACACTCGCGATTTTAGAAGAGGAAATACAGCGGTGTTCGAAAGAGTGCGACATGGTTCGGTTCTCTGGTCGTAATCAATGAGTTCACAAAGGGGGGATTTTGACCTTGGGAAGGGGATCGTGACAGTTTCAGGAGGTCCGATTTCGATCTTGGGTATTGTTGAGAGGCGCTGTGATTTCAGGAAAGGGCGATGTTGATTTTGGGTTGCGTTTTAAAAGTGGTAGAGGGATGCGTAGAACTTCCGACATGAATAAGAAGGTGGATTTGGGGGAGGCTCGCATCTGTTGTTGTTGGGAATAGAGCTCGATGTTGATTTTGGGGTATTCAAACTGGAATGCGAACGTGTGATTTCTAGAAGGAGTCGATCCTGGAAATCGATGCAACTGGAGGGTGCGATGGGGATGAGGGTATGGATTTGAGAAAATGGGAGCATGCGATTTTGGGATGTTCGATCCTGTGATGGTGTTAGGAGTTTGACAGGAGGCGCTTGGGGGTAGTGCGATAGATGGGAGGACTGCTGTGTAGTTCGATTTGGGTTGTAGGTATGTAAGCTTGCGGTTCTGACTTTGTATGTGAGGAGTGAAATTTCTGAATGCACAGAGAAGGAAGACAGTGGCAGATTGGGGAAGAACTAGGTTGAAACTGAGATGAGTTCTGCAATGGTAAATTGGGAATGGAGTTTACAGTGGTGTGGAAGTCGATGCTGATTAGGTTAAACTAGGGAGTCTGGTACTACGATGTTTTGGAGTTCGGTGCAAGATCTTTGGGATGGTGGCTGCATCCATATAGGAGGAAGACACTTTTTTTTTCAATAAGGTATACATTTTATTTAATTTAAAAGGCATAGATTTATTTGTTAGTAATTAAAATTGAAATGAATGATAGCTTAATCAATTTATTTAAACAAGGATTAAGGTAAATTAAGTTATTCAACTTATTTTTAATTAACAAATATTGATAAATTAAATTTGTATTAAGCTTATATAATTATAAAAGTATACCCTTCATAGGAAATTTTGTTAAGATAGGTAATCAAGGTTTATAATAGTGATTAGATAAATTAATTTTACCATATGATAGTTAACATATAAAATGCGTACAACGTTGTAACATGCACATATATTTTATACATCAACAGATCTCGACAAAACGGAGTGCGCTGAATTTGTATAGGCAAAGGCTAGTATATGAGTCAAATTGGAATTGGAAGCTGATGATATGGAAATTAACAGAATATTCGACGACGAAGATCAAGGTGAGTAAATCTCACTCAATAGAGTTTAATTTATTTTTATCGTTAAAAATAAATGGTTGACTGTTTGAATGTGTGCATGGATTATTTAATCATTGTGGTTATTATATATAATATATATTAGTTATTTAGGCTTGGTGATTGTGGTTATTATTATATATATATATATATTGGATTTCCCGCAATACTATTAGCGGATGCCCGCAGTATCATTAGCGGATGACCCTACGCCCACGTATATAAGTGGATCCCCTTTTATACCACGATATCCTGCCTTGAAGCAGGATTGGTATTATTTATGTGACTAACATCTGTGGATGCAGGTAAATTAGGTTGGAGGGATCCAACTGGATTCCTAATATAAATTTATTTTTGTTTACATACTTACATGTGTGTGATGTGTTGGAATTGGATTGATGGTTTATGTATTGGGATATTTAAATATCACTGGCCCTAGATATTTATAATACCATAAGAAGTGATTTTTAGATTCGAAAAGGAAATTTTATTTTATTGAAATAAAATTTGAATTTCGAATAAGCTAAGAAAATAATAACTTGTTTTAATAATAAAACAAGTTTTGGATGTATAAATAATTTGTTTGTAAATGTAAGGAAATTATCATTTGGTGATATTTAATTTTAAATTCAAGTATGAATTTAAAAAAGAAAATTTATTTTTTGAAAATTGAAATGAGATTTGAAATCGGGAACTTGTTTTAATATTTAAAACAAGAAGTGGAATTTGTAAATAAAAGTGAGAAATTTTCATTAGAAAATTTGTAAATTTCAATGCGAGTATGAGCTTAAAAAGGGGTAAATGGGATCATTTTGGAAAGGAGATGATGGGATCTATTCCCGATGCTCGGAATGTAATCGAACTGAAATAAACCCATTTGGATTTATGGCTAGAATTCAAGTATGTCGAATTTATAGAAGTAAATTTATTTCTATAAGATTTTGGAACTGTATTAAATAGAAATTAAAATTTCAATATGAAATTAGATTATGTGCTTATATATATAGGTTATAATAATTAAACGTTCCAAATGTGAATCGAGTTTGAATAGAATTTTAATCTGAAGCTTTTTTAATACAAAACAAGAGAGTTGAATTAGAAATAATGTTTATAAATATAAAGAAGAAATTTTCAGTAAATAAATTGGAAATAGATTTTTCCAAATAGAAGAAATCATATTTAAAAACCAAATTTTGAAATGAGATAGGAGTGGGAATTTTTATGATAAGTGTTACAAACTCCTATCCGTTTCAAGATAAGAACATTGTCGGTCAAGGTCTGAGAGGTAAATAAAATACACCAACTTGAATGACTTCACTATTATTAAGAAATGGTATTAGTTTGTAATGGTAAGGGAAGTGGTTTTTGATACAAAAATCAATTGTTATTTATTGAATAAGATTAACTAATTTCAACAGGGATTAGTTAATAGAATTTTAATTCGAATTTGACTTAGTTTAAATGAATTGAATTTGTAAAGCAAGGTTGGAAATTCGAATATAAAATTTGGATTAGAAACTAGAAGTGAGTAAGGAAACTGAGTTTAAATTGTGTATAAGAAAATACAAACATATTTGAATGTGATATATTCAAATAAAAAGGGCATTAGGCAAAGGGAGCTAATTAAGGAAGTGGTAAGCGAATTTTAATAAAAAGGGGTCGAATTGATTGAAATGAATTGAAAATGGGCATATATATGTTAAACAGGTATGAGATGGAGAATATGAAATGAATGAAGATTATATATTAAGTGCCCGACAAAAAGGTACACGTTTAAATTTCGATATGAGTTTTTATGCGTCGTACCGGTTAGCCGATTGGCTTTTTCTTTTTGATTGGAGAGGGCCTATGTGGCGGTTTGGGGATTTTCCTGATGCTCCCAGTACAAAGGAGGTTATGGCAAATTTTTCCGAAAATTTAAGGAGTTTGAATATTTTTAAGAAATTTTGATAATAGAAATCGATATAACGATATATAGAATTCGCTAAGAATATGAATTTAAAATAAAATATTAATTAGAAAGGGCCAGTGACTGTGAAATTGTTTGATGGATGTTTATTTTTCCTTTGATAGTTAAAACACCAACTATCAAAGATTTTTGACCATCGTTGTCAATACAGAGAGACCGGTTGGATTTAATATCCGAAAACCACTCCGTATAGGCATAGGCGTTGTGAATTAGATTATACTGAAGAAAATCGAAGACAGACTGAAATTCAAAGAGCTATTATGTTTGTCCTGTCCCAGGATGACTTGTACGGAAGAATGCCTGACAGAGTTTCCCTAACGGTCATAAAAGACGATCTTTTCAAGGTATTACGTCTGGTGGCGGAGAAATTCGTTTCTCTTAGCTTTTATACCTATTTTATTTTTGGGAAGATCAACTAGTGATTTGACGTGTTTGACGATGTGGCATTCAAAGTGTATGGTGGCCAGATGTTCTTAAAAATTTTGACGTAGCCTCAAGCCTCACAACCGGGAAATGACAAAATCGGGCAGGCAACATGGCTATGTGGGTCGCTCCCATTAGGGTGTATAATCAACTATTTAGAGAAATTCCTTTTACTTCTTTGATCTATTTCGATGCTGTCCCTTTTCGGGAAATGGTGGTTTGAGCCCAATCGTTGGTGATATACATTCGATACACTCAAGCGAAATGAGTGGTCGGTCATGTGTGGGCCGGGTTGCAAGACGTTCTTGTTGAACCCAGGTGTATTCGCCTCTAGAGATACATCATCGGAAGGTGGTCCCATACCTTGTCATAGTTGGAATCCAATCTCCAATAAGCGCCCTGCGGTTTTTGATTTTATACTATATATGTAGAGCGTGAGATGCAAGCGTTCTACTATTTGGTTATTTATTTGATTAGACATTAGTATAATATCACTGGATTTTGATATCAAAAATAATTTGGGTTATAGTAAGGTAAAAACCGTTCGTGTTTATGTGTGGACTGGTCTTACTATTATCCTTTTCTTTCAAAAGATTTTTGAAGTTAAACCATATGGTTGGAGTTTACTCACACCAGTCCCATGACTGACCCAGAGTTTATTTTGTTTTTCCTAAACTCTTGGGTGCCCAAATTTGTACGGGCAGTCAAGTATTTCAGGCTTTTACAGATACACTTGGAGGAGCTTGAAGTAGGAGGCTTCACAGCTAGTTATTTTAGAGTTATTTCCGCTGTACCAAATGCTGTATTGTACTCTGATGATGGTATGCATATATGATATAAAATTTTGTATTTTAAAGCTTATGTTATATAATATAGTTTATTCGTTCCGCTGTGAGGTTTCGTATTGTTATTTCTGTTCTTCTTTTAACTTTTCTATTTTCTTTAACCCTAATGACTCGTATTTTTGTATTCTATGAGTTGGATGTGTGTGGTATTAGTCAGCTCTGATAGTATGGATTTTCGGGTCGTTACAGTTGGTATCGGAGCGAGGTTGAGCGAACACCTTGTCTTTGGTGGGGGTTTACTCATTAGAGATAGGGTCAGTAGTACCCTATAATGAGTTGAGTATATATATGAGAGAGCGTATTTGAAAGTTGATATAAAAATTGTTTTATATTGTGTTGGCTTGTCTGTTGGGTAGTTTATGAATTCTGGTCGAATCGTGGGACGCCACGACATCGATAGGAGTTTCTAAACACTTGAACAGAAGAATCTATACAATATTTTTTAAATCGGGTAAATGAAATAATTTTGCCCAAAATTTTATTTTGGTATAAAGGCACAATTTCCTGAAATTATTATAGTATATGGATGTGTTGGTTATTGTTTTTAAAATAAAATGAGATTATAAAATTGAAATGGTTATATATAACCAAATAAAACTTGTATATATATGCAAATGTGAACAACTAAAATTGAATTCAAACTATGGATTGGAATTTAAATCCCAGAAGGTTGGAAAATATTTTTTCAAAGTATATTAGAATAATATAGCATTATTTTGGAAGGATTTTGGATAAAAATTATTTTTGAATAGGGTTTGGAAGTGATAAATCACTGAAATCACTTAAGTGGCTGGAAAATAATTCTAATGATGACTGCAGCATCATCGGTGTTCATTTTCGAGTTTCTAAGTGATGGATTGCTACCTTAGAAAAGTTTCTGATTGAAATTGTTTGAAAGATAACAAGTTTGTTTGAAAATTCAAATGTTTTGAATTTGGAATGGTTCAAAATATATGTGTATATATTTATGGGATTTCAAAAGGATTTGAAATGAAAACCCGGGAATTAGAATTCTGGAATTTAAAATTTAACTTAAGCAAGTTAAAATGAATTGAAAAAAAATAAATTGATTTAAAATCAATTTGAATGAATTTAAATTCATATGAATTGAATGTGAACATATTGATTGTAAATCATTCAGATTAAATGAATGAAACCCAAAGTTTTGGTAGAACTAAAATTGCAGAAATATGAAATGTTGAATTTCATATAAGTGAGTTTTGAAAAGTAAAAGGGTTTGTAGCATTTTTCCTAACTTAGTAATTTCGGGGACGAAATTCTTTTAAGGGGGGAAGAATGTAACGACCCGTATTTTTGGTCAGTTTATTTTAATATTTAATATCATTTTAAATATTTTGTTGATAATATAAATAAATTTTTATTTATTAATATATCGAGATATGAAATAAAATTGGAATCGAAGTTGAAAACTGAATCAAAACAATTCAGATAATCAGTGTTAATTCTATTTGAATATAGACGAGGATAATAATAATTTTTTTTCAAGGAATTTATTTGTGTTGAATTTAAATTATTTTATATCAATTTAATATGGTTATTTTATATATACGTTCGAATTAAAATTTATAATCTATTCTGTTGAGTTCAGAATAGTGTTATAACGTTGAAACGGCAGTGGTTACGTTAAAATAGCGGTTCGCGGTTTAAGAAATAGACCCCGATATATTTTGCATAAGCACGAAATCAAATCAATATCGTTTTAAAATGAAAAAAATCTCTCTAAGTCAAATCAAATTTAATTAAATTATATTTAAAATCGAAATCGGAATCTTTTTAAATTCCTTAAAGGATTTGTTCTGTACTTGGCCGACCATGTCCCCTTACTTTTCTATAAATCCAATTCCTTCCCCTTCTCTTTTTATTGTTCCTTTTCCTCTCGTTCCTTTTCCTCATTCACAACTCAAATCGATCTCCGAAAGAAAAAAAAGGGAGGAAGACGGAAATCGCAATCAAAGTGAGTATCACAGTTCGAACAACTGTTTGATGGATCTGAAGCTCGAATCCACACTCGCGATTTCAGTAGAGGAAACACAGCGGTGTTCGAAAGAGTGCGACATGGTTCGGTTGTCTGGTCGACATCGATGAGTTCACAAAGGGGGAATTTTGACCTTGGGAAGGGGACCGTGACAGTTTTAGGAGGTTCGATTTTGATCTTGGGTATTGTTGAGAGGCGCTGTGATTTCAGTAAAGGGCGATGTTGATTTTGGGTTGCGTTTTAAAAGTGGTGGAGGGATGCGTAGAACTTCCGACGTGAAGAACAAGGTGGATTTGGGGGAGGCTTGCATCCGTTGTTGTTGGGAATAGAGCTCGATGTTGATTTTGGGGTATTCAAACTAGAATGCGAACGTGTGATTTCTGGAAGGAGTCGATCCTGGAAATCGATGCAACTGGAGGGTGCGATGGGGATGAGGGTATGGATTTGAGAAAATGGGAGGGTGCGATTTTGGGATGTTCGATTCTGTGATGGTGTTAGGAGTTTGACAGGAGGCGTTTTGGGGTAGTGCGATGGATGGGAGGACTGCTGTGAAGTAAGATTTGGGTTGTAGGTATGTAATCTTGCGGTTCTAACTTTGTATGTGAGGAGTGAAATTTTTGAATGCACGGAGAAGGAAGACAGTGGCAGATTGGAGAAGAACTAGGTTGAAACTGAGATGAGTTCTGCAATGGTAAATTGGGAATGGATTTTACAGTGGTGTGGAAGTCGATGCTGATTAGGTTAAACTAGGGAGTCTGGTACTATGATGTTTTGGAGTTCGGTGCAAGATCTTTGGGATGGTGGCTGCATCCATATAGGAGGAAGACACTTTTTTTTCAATAAGGTATACATTTTATTTAATTTTTAAGGCATAGATTTATTTGTTAGTAATTAAAATTGAAATGAATGATAGCTTAATCAATTTATTTAAACAAGGATTAAGGTAAATTAAGTTATTCAACTTATTTTTAATTAACAAATATTGATAAATTAAATTTGTATTAAGCTTATATAATTATAAAAGTATACCCTTCATAGGAAATTTTGTTAAGATAGGTAATCAAGGTTTATAATAGTGATTAGATAAATTAATTTTACCATAAGATAGTTAACATATAAAATGTATACAACGTTGTAACACGCACATATATTTTATACATCAACAGATCTCGACAAAACGGAGTGCGTTGAATTTGTATAGGCAAAAGCTAGTATATGAGTCAAATTGGAATTGGAAGCCGATGATATGGAAATTAACAGAATATTCGACGACGAAGATCAAGGTGAGTAAATCTCACTCAAAAGAGTTTAATTTACTTTTATCGTTAAAAATAAATGGTTGACTGTTTTGAATGTGTGCATGGATTATTTAATCATTGTGGTTAATATATATAATATATATTAGTTATTTAGGCTTGGTGATTGTGGTAATTATATATATATATATATATATATATTGGATTTCCTGCAATACTATTAGCGGATGCCCACAGTATCATTAGCGGATGACCCTACGCCCACGTATATAAGTGGATCCCCTTTTATACCACGATATCCTTCCTTGAAGCAGGATTGTTATTATTTATGTGACTAACTTCTGTAGATGCAGGTAAAACAGGTTGGAGGGATCCAACTGGATTACTAATATAAATTTATTTTTGTTTACATACTTACATGTGTGTGATGTGTTGGAATTGGATTGATGGTTTGTGTATTGGGATATTTAAATATCACTGGCCCTAGATATTTATAATACCATAAGAAGTGATTTTAGATTCGAAAAGGAAATTTTATTTTATTGAAATAAAATTTGAATTTCGAATAAGCTAAGAAAATAATAACTTGTTTTAATAATAAAAAAAGTTTTGGATGTATAAATAATTTGTTTGTAAATGTAAGGAAATTATCATTTGGTGATATTTAATTTTAAATTCAAGTATGAATTTGAAAAGGAAAATTTATTTTTCGAAAATAGAAATGAGATTTGATATCGGGAACTTGTTTTAATATTTAAAACAAGAAGTGGAATTTATAAATAAAAGTGAGAAATTTTCATTAGAAAATTTGTAAATTTTAATGCGAGTATGAGCTTAAAAAGGGGTAAATGGGATCATTTTGGAAAAGAGACGATGGGATCTATTCCCGATGCTCAGAATGTAATCGAACTGAAATAAACCCATTTGGATTTATGGCTAGAATTCGAGTATGTCGAATTTATAGAAGTAAATTTATTTCTATAAGATTTTGGAACTATATTAAATAGAAATTAAAATTTCAATATGAAATTAGATTATGTGCTTATATATATATATATATATATATATAGGTTATAATAATTAAATGTTCCAAATGTGAATCGAGTTTGAATAGAATTTTAATCTGAAGCTTGTTTAATACAAAACAAGAGATTTGAATTAAAAACAATGTTTATAAATATAAAGAAGAAATTTTCAGTAAATAAATTGGAAATAGATTTTTCCAAATAGAAGAAATCATATTTAAAAACCATATTTTGAAATGAGATAGAAGTGGGAATTTTTGTGATAAGTGTTACAAACTCTTATCCGTTTCAAGATAAGAACGTTGTCGGTCAAGGTCTGAGAGGTAAATAAAATACCCCAACTTGAACGACTTCACTATTATTAAGAAATGGTATCAGTTTGTAATGGTAAGGGAAGTGGTTTTTGATACAAAAATCAATTGTTATTTATTGAATAAGATTAACTAATTTCAACAGGGATTAGTTAATAGATTTTTAATTCGAATTTAACTTAGTTTAAATGAATTGAATTTGTAAAGCAAGGTTGGAAATTCGAATATAAAATTTGGATTAGAAATTAGAAGTGAGTAAGGAAACTGAGTTTAAATTGTGTATAAGAGAATACAAACATATTTAAATGTGATATATTCAAATAAAAAGGGCGTTAGGCAAAGGGAGCTAATTAAGGAAGTGGTAAGCGAATTTTAGTAAAAAGGGGTCGAATTGATTGAAATGAATTGGAAATGGGCATATATATGTTAAACAGGTATGAGATGGAGAATATGAAGTGAATGAAGATTATATATTAAGGGCCCGACAAAAAGGTACACGTTTAAATTTCCATATGAGGTTTTATGCGCCGTACCGGCTAGCCGCTTGGCTTTTTCTTTTTCTTTTTGATTGCAGAGGGCCTATGTGGCGGTTTGGGGATTTTCCCGATGCTCCCGGTACAAAGGAGGTTATGGCGAATTTTTCCGGAAATTTAAGGAGTTAGAATATTTTTAAGAAATTTTCATAATAGAAATCGATATGACGATATATAGAATTCGCTAAGAATATGAATTTAAAATAGAATATTAATTAGAAAGGGCCAGTGATTGTGAAATTGTTTGATGGATGTTTATTTTTCCTTTGATAGTTAAAACACCAACTATCAAAGATTTTTTACCATCGTTGTCAATACGGAGAGACCGGTTGGATTTAATATCCGTAAATCACTCCGTATAGGCATAGGCGTTGTGAATTAGATTATACTGAAGAAAATCGAAGATAGAGTGAATTTCAAAGAGCTGTTATGTTTGTCCAGTCCTAGGACGACTTGTATGGAAGAATGTCTGACAAAGTATCCCTAACGGTCATGTAAGACGATCTTTTCAAGGTATTAAGTCTGGAGGCGGAGGAATTCGTTTCTCTTAGCTTTTATACGCATTTTATTTTTTGGAAGATCAACTAGTGATTTGACGTGTTTGACGATGTGGCATTCAAAGTGTATGGTGGCCAGATGTTCTTAAAAATTTTGACATTGCCTCAAGCCTCACAACCGGGAAATGACAAAAATCGGGCAGGCAGCATGGCTATGTGGGTCGCTCCCATTAGGGTGTATAATCACCTATCTAGAGAAATTCCTTTTACTTCTTTGATCTATTTCGATGCTGTCCCTTTTCGGTAAATGGTGGTTTAAGCCCAATCGTTTGTGATATACATTCGATACACTCAAGCGAAATGAGTGGTCGGTCATGTGTGGGCCGGGTTGCAAGACATTCTTGTTGAACCCAGGTGTATTCGCCTCTAGAGATACATCATCGGAAGGTGGTCCCATACCTTGTCATAGTTGGAATCCAATCTCCAATAAGCGCCCTACGGTTTTTGATTTTATACTATATATGTAGAGCGTGAGATGCATGCGTTCTACTATTTGGTTATTTATTTGATTCGACATTAGTAAAATATCACTGGATTTTGATATCAAAAATAATTTGGGTTATAGTAAGGTAAAAACTGTCCGTGTTTATGTGTGGACTGGTCTTACTATTATCCTTTTCTTTCAAAAGATTTTTGAAGTTAAACCATATGGTTGGAGTTTACTCACACCAGTCCCATGACTGACCCAGAGTTTATTTTGTTTTTCCTAAACTCTTGGGTGCCCAAATTTGTACGGGCAGTCAAGTATTTCAGGCTTTTACAGATACACTTGGAGGAGCTTGAAGTAAGAGGCTTCACCGCTAGTTATTTTAGAGTTATTTCCGCTGTACCAAATGTTGTATTGTACTCTGATGATGGTATGCATATATGATATAAAATTTTGTATTTTAAAGCTTATGTTATATAATATAGTTTATTCTTCCGCTGTGAGGTTCTGTATTGTTATTTCTGTTCTTCTTCTATCTTTTCTATTTTCTTTAAACCTAATGACTCGTATTTCTATATTATATGAGTTGGATGTGTTTGGTATTAGTCAGCTCTGATAGTATGGAGTTTCAAGTCGTTACAGTTGGTATCGGAGCGAGGTTGAGCGAACACCTTGGCTTTGGTGGGGGTTTACTCATTAGAGATAGGGTCAGTAGTACCCTATAATGAGTTGAGTATATATATGAGAGAGTGTATTTGAAAGTTGATATAAAAATTGTTTTATATTGTGTTGGCTTGTCTGCTGAGTAGTTTATGAATTCTGGTCGAATCGTGGGACGCCACGACATCGATAGGAGTTTCTAAACACTTGAACAGAAGAATCTATACAATATTTTTTAAATCGGGTAAATGAAATAATTTTGCCCATAATTTTATTTTGGTATAAAGGCACAATTTCCTGAAATTATTATAGTATATGGATGTGTTGGTTATTGTTTTTATAATAAAATGAGATTATAAAACTGAAATGGTTATATATAACCAAATAAAACTTGTATATATATGCAAATGTGATCAACTAAAATTTAATTCAAACTGTGGATTGGAATTTAAATCCCAGAAGGTTGGAAAATATTTTTTCAAAGTATATTAGAATAATATAGCATTATTTTGGAAGGAATTTGGATAAAAATCATTTTTGAATAGGGTTTGAAAGTGATAAAGCACTGAAATCACTTCAGTGGCTGGAAAATAATTCTAATGATGACTGCAGCATCATCGGTGTTTATTTTCGAGTTTCTAATTGATGGATTTCTACCTTAGAAAAGTTTCTGAAGGAAATTGTTTGAAAGAAAACAAGTTGGTTTGAAAATTCAAATGTTTTGAATTTGGAATGGTTCAAAATATATGTGTATATATTTATGGGATTTCAAAAGGATTTGAAATGAAAACCTAGGAAATAGAATTCTGGAATTTAAAATTTAACTTAAGCAAGTTAAAATGAATTGAAAAAAAATAAATTGATTAAAATCAATTTGAATGAATTTAAATTCATATAAATTGAATGTGAACATATTGATTGTAAATCATTCAGATTAAATGAATGAAACCCAAAGTTTTGGTAGAAATAAAATTGCAGAAATATGAAATGTTGAATTTCATATAAGTGGGTTTTGAAAAGTAAAAGGGTTTGTAGCATTTTTCCTAGCTTAGTAATTTCGGGGACGAAATTCTTTTAAGGGGGAAGAATGTAACGACCCGTATTTTTGGTCAGTTTATTTTGATATTTAATATCATTTTAAATATTGTGCTAATAATACAAATAAATTTTTATTTATTAATTTATCGAAATACGAAATAAAATTGGAATCGAAGTTGAAAACTGAATCAAAACAATTCAGATAATCAGTGTTAATTCTATTTGAATATAGACGAGGATAATAATAATTTATTTTAAAGAATTTATTTGTGTTGAATTTAAATTATTTTATATCAATTTAATATGGTTATTTTATATATACGTTCGAATTAAAATTTATAATCTATTCTGTTGAGTTCAGAATAGTGTTATAATGTTGAAACGGCAGTGGTTACATTAAAATAGCGGTTCGTGGTTTAAGAAATAGACCCTGATATTATTTTAGTGATAAGCACGAAATCAAATCGATATCGTTTTAAAAAGAAAAAAATCTCTCTAAGTCAAATCAAATTTAATTAAATTATATTTAAAATTGAAATCGGAATCTTTTTAAATTCCTTAAAAGATTTGTTCTGTACTTGGCCGACCATGTCCCCTTACTTTTCTATAAATCCAACTCCTTCGCCTTCTCTTTTTATTGTTCCTTTTCCTCTTGTTCCTTTTCCTCATTCACAACTCCAATCGATCTCCGAAAAAAAAGGGAGCAAGACAGAAATCGCAATCAAAGTGAGTATCGCAGTTCGAACAACCGTCTGATGGATCTGAAGCTCGAATCCACACTTGCGATTTCAGAAGAGGAAATACAGCGGTGTTCGAAAGAGTGCGACATGGTTCGGTTGTCTGGTCGACATCAATGAGTTCACAAAGGGGGGATTTTGACCTTGGGAAGGGGATCGTGACAGTTTCAGGAGGTGCGATTTTGATCTTGGGTATTGTTGAGAGGCGCTGTGATTTCAGTAAAGGGCTTTGTGGATTTTGGGTTGCGTTTTAAAAGTGGTGGAGGGATGCGTAGCACTCGCGACGTGAAGAAGAAGGTGGATTTGGTGGAGGCTTGCATCTGTTGTTGTTGGGAATAGAGCTCAATGTTGATTTTGGGGTATTCAAACTGGAATGCAAACGTGTGATTTCTGGAAGGAGTCGATCCTGGAAATTGATGCAACTGGAGGGTGTGATGGGGATGAGGGTATGGATTTGAGAAAAGGGGAGGGTGCAATTTTGGGATGTTCGATTCTGTGATGGTGTTAGGAGTTTGACAGGAGGCATTTGGGGGTAGTGCGATGGATGGGAGGACTGTTGTGAAGTTCGATTTGGGTTGTAGGTATGTAAGCTTGCGGTTCTGACTTTGTATGTGAGGAGTGAAATTTCTGAATGCACAGAGAAGGAAGACAGTAGCAGATTAGGAAAGAACTAGGTTGAAACTAAGATGAGTTCTGCAATGGTAAATTGGGAATGGAGTTTACAGTGGTGTGGAATCGATGCTGATTAGGTTAAACTAGGGAGTCTGGTACTATGATGTTTTGGAGTTCGGTGCAAGATCTTTGGGATGGTGGCTGCATCCATATAGGAGGAAGACACTTTTTTTCAATAAGGTATAAATTTTATTTAATTTAAAAGGCATAGATTTATTTGTTAACAATTAAAATTAAAATGAATGATAGCTTAATCAATTTATTTAAATAAGGATTAAGGTAAATTAAGTTATTCAAGTTATTTTTAATTAACAAATATTGATAAATTAAATTTGTATTAAGCTTATATAATTATAAAAGTGTACCCTTCATAGGAAATGTTGTTAAGATAGGTAATCAAGGTTTATAATAGTGATTAGATAAATTAATTTTATCATATAATAGTTAACATATAAAATGTATACAACGTTGTAACACGCACATATATTTTATACATCAACATATCTCGACAAAACGGAGTGCGTTGAATTTGTATAGGTAAAGGCTAGTATATGAGTCAAATTGGAATTGGAAGCCGATGATATGGAAATTAACATAATATTCGACGACGAAGATCAAGGTGAGTAAATCTTACTCAAAAGAGTTTAATTTATTTTTATCGTTAAAAATAAATGGTTGACTGTTTGAATGTGTGCACAGATTATTTAATCATTGTGGTTATTATATATAAGATATATTAGTTATTTAGGCTTGGTGATTGTGGTTATTATATATATATATATATATATATATATATATATATATATATTGGATTTCCCGCAATACTATTAGCAGATGCCCGCAGTATCATTAGCGGATGACCCTACGCCCACGTATATAAGTGGATCCCCTTTTATACCACGATATCCTGCCTTGAAGCAGGATTGGTATTATTTATGTGACTAACATCTGTTGATGCAGGTAAAACAGGTTGGAGGGATCCAACTAGATTCCTAATATAAATTTATTTTTGTTTACATACTTACATGTGTGTGATGTGTTGAATTGGATTGATGGTTTGTGTATTGGGATATTTAAATATCACTAGCCCTAGATATTTATAATACCATAAGAAGTGATTTTTAGATTCGAAAAGGAAATTTTATTTTATAGAAATAAAATTTGAATTTCGAATAAGCTAAGAAAATAATAACTTGTTTCAATAATAAAACAAGTTTTGGATGTATAAATAATTTGTTTGTAAATGTAAGGAAATTATCATTTGGTGATATTTAATTTTAAATTCAAGTATGAGTTTAAAAGGGAAAATTTATTTTTCGAAAATAGAAATGAGATTTGAAATTGGGAACTTGTTTTAATATTTAAAACAAGAAGTGGAATTTATAAATAAAAGTGAGAAATTTTCATTAGAAAATTTGTAAATTTCAATGCGAGTATGAGCTTAAAAAGGGGTAAATGGGATCATTTTGGAAAGGAGACGGTGGGATCTATTCCCGATGTTCAGAATGTAATCGAATTGAAATAAACCCATTTGTATTTATGGCTAGAATTCAAGTATGTCGAATTTATAGAAGTAAATTTATTTCTATAAGATTTTGGAACTATATTAAATAGAAATTAAAATTTCAATATGAAATTAGATTATGTTCTTATATATATATATAAGTTATAATAATTAAACATTCCAAATGGGAATCGAGTTTGAATAGAATTTTAATCTGAAGCTTGTTTAATACAAAACAAGAGAGTTGAATTAGAAACAATGTTTATAAATATAAAGAAGAAATTTTCAGTAAATAAATTGGTGGTACAAAGGAGGTTATGGCGAATTTTTCTGGAAATTTATGGAGTTAGAATATTTTTTAGAAATTTTGATAATAGAAATTAATATAACGATATGTAGAATTCGCTAAGAATATGAATTTAAAATAGAATATTAATTAGAAAGGGCCAGTGATTGTGAAATTGTTTGATGGATGTTTATTTTTCCTTTGTTAGTTAAAACACCAACTATCAAAGATTTTTTACCATCGTTGTCAATACGGAGAGACCGGTTGGATTTTTAATATCCGAAAACCACTCCGTATAGGCATAGGCATTGTGAATTAGATAATACTGAAGAAAATCGAAGATAGAGTGAAATTCAAAGAGCTGTTATGTTTGTCCAGTCCCAGGACGACTTGTATGGAAGAATGTCTGACAGAGTATCCCTAACGGTCATGTAAGACGATCTTTTCAAGGTATTACGTCTGGTGGCGGAGGAATTCGTTTCTCTTAGCTTTTATACCCGTAATATTTTTGGGAAGATCAACTAGTGATTTGACAGGTTTGATGATGTGGCATTCAAAGTGTATGTGGCCAGATGTTCTTAAAAATTTTGACGTAGCCTCAAGCCTCACAACCGGGAAATGACAAAAATCGGCCAGGCAGCATGGCTATGTGGGTCGCTCCCATTAGGGTGTATAATCACCAATCTAGAGAAATTCCTTTTACTTCTTTGATCTATTTCGATGCTGTCCCTTTTCAGGAAACAGTGGTTTGAGCCCAATCGTTGGTGATATACATTCGATACACTTAAGCGAAATGAGTGGTCGGTCATGTGTGGGCCGGGTTGCAAGACGTTCTTGTTGAACCCAGGTGTATTCGCCTCTAGAGATACATCATCGGAAGGTGGTCCCATACCTTTTCATACTTGGAATCCAATCTCCAATAAGCACCCTGCGGTTTTTGATTTGTCCTATATATGTAGAGCGTGAGATGCAAGAGTTCTACTATTTGGTTATTTATTTGATTAGACATTAGTATAATATCACTGGATTTTGATATCAAAAATAATTTGGGTTATAGTAAGGTAAAAACCGTCCATGTTTATGTGTGGACTGGTCTTACTATTATCCTTTTCTTTCAAAAGATTTTTGAAGTTAAACCATATGGTTGGAGTTTACTCACACCAGTCCCATGACTGACCCAGAGTTTATTTTGTTTTTCCTAAACTCTTGGGTGCCCAAATTTGTACGGGCAGTCAAGTGTTTTAGGCTTTTACAGATACACTTGGAGGAGCTTGAAGTAGGAGGCTTCACCGCTAGTTATTTTAGAGTTATTTCGCTGTACCAAATGCTGTATTATACTCTGATGATGGTATGCATATATGATATAAAATTTTGTATTTCAAAGCTTATGTTATATAATATAGTTTATTCGTTCCGCTGTGAGGTTCTGTATTGTTATTTCTGTTCTTCTTCTATCTTTTCTATTTTCTTTAACCCTAAGGACTCGTATTTCTGTATTATTTGAGTTGGATGTGTGTGGTATTAGTCAGCTCTGATAGTATGGATTTTCGGGCCGTTACAGTTTGCTCACACAACGTATTTTTAACATTAAATTACTGACTGTCTTTCACATTTAAATTCCGCATGGCCACATACTGGATCCAAAAATCATGAAATTTGAAATTTAACAATAATCTAATATTCCGAATCCAACAAAATTAATTTCATCGAAAACGGAGGTCGTTTGCAAAAATAGTTATTTTCTAAGCTCTAGATAAACCAATTAAATATTAATATATTTAAAAGCAATTTAATTTAATAATAATAAATAAATATTATCATATATATTCACATAGAATATCATTGTAACGACCTAGATTTTTTTGACCGTTCACATCGTCAATAATCCACTCATGTCGACCGAAGGAAAAAGAAGAAAGAAGAGAAAAACCAATATTAGAATCTCACGGCGGAAGGACAACATATAATAAACAAATATAAGTTTAAAAGTAGTTGAAATGTATACATTGGTTATAACATTTAATGATTATCAGAGTTACATATAGATACGGATGTACATAATAAGCAGCGGAATTAAATACAGCGGAATACATACTTATAGTTGATATGTATATATATACCGGATCCTCGTCTTCATCCTTCAAGCTATTGCAAATCTTCGCTAACTGCAAACGTCTGCTGACCCGAGCATATTGCATTAAAAGAAAACACAATAAACACTCGGATCAGCACTAAATCATTCTCATATTAGTCAAAGTAAACCATGAAATAACTTGAGTCTCATGGGTGCAGTAACTCAAGAGACGTTACGGGATTTTTTTATCTCTCGAGGATCCGTTAAACTAATACATACATAGTATAATACGCTATTTTGATAGTGTCTGCCCAGTAAAGTAAATATCATAAAAATAGCATAAGCAGGATTACCATATTACCCTTACGCCGTTTACAGGCATCAACAGTCTATGCGATACCGTAAATTCACCATACTGGTGTTATCAGAGGGCACTCCATATAAGGCAATGCTAAATCAAAATCGTATAGGGCTCGATATGGATAAATATGACAAGGCACTCGTGGAAATGCCCAGGGTAGGATTCTACCAATTGCATGAAACGACCCGCAAATCCGTGCTATCTGAGTTGACTAAAAACACCACACGTCCAACTCAAATAACACAGAAATACGACTCATTATTAGAAAGAAGTTAGAGGATGAGAAATGGGAAGAAAGAAATATTAGAATAGAAGAAAAACGAAGATCACAACTCACAGCGGAACGAATAAAATATATTCTATAACATAAGCTTTGAAATACAAATCTGTTTTGTACATATACACATACCATCATCAGAGTACACATAACATTTGATTCAGCGGAAGTAACTCTAAATAACTAACGTTGAAGCCTCCTTCTTCAAGCTCCTCCAAGTGTATCTGTAAAAGCCTGAAACACTTGACTGCCCGTACAAATTTGGGCACCCAAGAGTTTAGGGAAAACAAAACAAAATAAACTCTGGGTCAGTCATGGGACTGGTGTGAGTAAACTCCAACCACTTGTTTAACTTTCAAAACTCTTTTCGAAAGAAAAGATAATAGTAAGACCAGCCCACACATAAACATGGACGGTTTTTACCTTACTATAACCCAAAACACTTTGATATCAAATCCAGTGATATTATAATAATGTCTACATCAAGTAAATAACCAAATAGCAGAACGCTTGCATCTCACGCTCCACATACATAGTATAAAATCAAAAACCGCATGGCGCTTATTGGAGATTGGATTTCCAACATGACAAGGTATGGAACCACCTTCCGACTGTGTATCTCTAGAGAGGAATACACTGGGTTCAACAAGAACATCTTGTAACCCGGCCCACACATGACCGACCACTCATTTCGCTTGAGTGTATCGAATGTATATCACCAACGGTTGGACTCAAACCACCGTTTCCCGAATGGGCAGAATCGATAGATTTAGAAACAAAAGGAATTTCTCTAGATAGGTGATTATACACCCTAATGGGTGCGACCCACATAGCCATGTTGCCTGCCCGATTTTTGTCCTTTCCCGGTTGTTGAGGCCTGAGGCTACGCATACTTACCATTCATTGATAGCACAATCACTTTGAATGCCACATTGTCAGATCCGTTAATCACTAGTTAAGTTTGCACAAATATTCTGGATATTATGCTAAGGGATAAATCCGTTGCAACCATATACATTCATACAGACCAACCCATTTGATCATTGGAAATACTTTGTCAGACATTCGTCCATTTACGTTCGTTCTGGGATTGAACGACACCGAAGGCACTATTTCTATTACTAGAAAAGCCCTTGCCCTTTACTCCGTCTTCAATATATTCAGCATACTTGGTTCGCAACGCTTATGCCGATACGGAGTGGTTCACGGATAATAATCCAACCGGTCTCTCCATATTGACAACGATGGTCAAAAACTTCGATAGTCTGTGATTTAACTATCGAATATAAAACAAGTGTTCAATCAACATATCAAACAAACCACTGGGCCCTTTAATTAATACTTCATTAATTAAATCACTTTTCCATTTTCTCTATCAATACTTGTTAACCAAATATTTTCAATACTCTTCTTGCCTCTTATGCTATTTGGAAAATGTTTCCAAATATTAACTTCTTTTATTTTCTATATATTAGAAAATGTCTCTATTTGCAATTGAAAACAATTTCAATCCCTTATCTCTATCCCTTTTACAACATTCGATTTTTATATTCACTTTCCTATCGAATTCAATACGTCGATACAATGATTTCAAATTATCAAAATATCTTAAAAATATTCTAACTCCTTAAATTCCCGGAAAAATTCGCCATAACCTCCCCTGTATCGGGAGCATCGGGAAATTTCAAATAGCTTCCCGGTATCTTCTAATCTCAAAAAGAAAAAGGAAAAGCCAAGCGGCTTGCCGATACGGCGCATAAAACCCATATATGAATTAAACATGTACCTTTTGTCGAGCATATAAATTATATACTTTATATACTTCATTCCATACCTGTCCAACACCTGTCACCTGTTTCCAATTCAATTCAACTCAATCTATTCATTTGAATTCAATTTTGAATCGTTTGAATTTAGTTTCGCTCAATTATTCTTTAATTAGCCTTTTTGCCTATTTCACTTCTTTGTTGAACATAACATGTTTAAACAAAATGTTTAACTCGTTCATAACCAAATTGAATTTCGATTTCAATTTTAGTCTCCTTTTTGATTTCGAATATAAATTTTCAAATCGAATTTACTTATTCAAACCCCAATATCCATTTGAAATCGCCTTAACTAATTTCTATTCAATTTAGTTAATTCCATTCAATAAATCAAAATCTGGTTTCTGTTTCAAAAATCATATTCATCTACCCAACTTGAATTCGCATATATTGTACAACTCAACTCTGAAATTTTCTAAATAGAAATTCGGATTTTATTTGCTTAAAATCCTTTTATAATATTAAATAAACCATTATGGTCGTTAAATAGTTCTGGCGCTGTTTTTCTGAAAATTTGATTTTGGCATAACTCAAAATCTATACGACGAAATTCAGATTTTTCTCTTCCATTAGAAAACTATTATCAAATCGGTCCTGACGTTTCTTGTTTCGAAGAATTTCGACTTCAATCGAGTTCTATATATTCAATTGAAGTTCGAGTCGCCAATTTACGAACTGCAGCGCTGCGGCGAGTTCGTTTTAATTATATTTATAAATATAAACTTTTAAACTTCGTTTGAATGAAATTCAATTCCATTCTGATTTTAATATATTCAAATCCATAGTTTCAATTCCATTTGAATTCCATATTCAAATCCCATAGTTAATTCTATTTCGAGTTCTATTTGAAATTCTATTTTCAAAGTTTTAATTCAAGTTCTACTTTGAAATTTTACATTTGAATTTCCTTATTCAAATCCCATTTCCAATCTCCATTTAAATTTCTATACTTAAATCTATTTTCATTCTATTAGAATTTCAAATCTTATATTAAACTTCACTTTGAATTCAAATGCCATATTTAAATTTCTCTTGAATTCAAATCCTAGATTTATATCCTTTGAATTCAAATTCTAGATTTATATCTCTTGAATTCCAATCCTGGATTTAAACTCCATTCTCAAATTTTGTTTGAAATTCCTATATTCAAAGTCTATTTGAATTCTCGAATATCCCAACTCCATTTGAAATTCAAATATTCAAACTCCATTTAAATTCTATTTGAAATTCTAAATGTTTCAAATTCCATTTCCTCTTATTTGAAATTCCCAAAATTTCAAATTACATTCTTCTCTTATTTGAAATTCCATTTTTGAATTTCCTTTATTCCAATCCCATTTGAATTCTAATATTCAAACTTATTTTCAACGCCATTTGAATTTTTCACTCAAAGTCATTTGGATTCCCTTGAATTCAAATTCCATTTCAAAATCATTTGGATTTCCTATTTTGAAATCCTATTTGAAATTCTATTTCCAATTCTACTTTGAAAATCCTATTTCAAAGTTTATTTCAAATTCTATTTTGAAATCTCATATTCAAATTTCTATTTGAATTTCTTTATTCAAATTCCATGTTCAAAATTCAATACTCGAATTTCTATTTCAAATCTCAATTCAAATTGCATGTTTAAATTCCATTCAAATCCCTATTCAAATTTCACATTTAAATTCCAATTCAAATCTCTATTCAAATTTCACATTTGAATTCTTCTTTGAAATACCATATTTCAAATTCTATTCAATTCTTCTTTGAAATTTTATAATTCAAATTCTATTTTGAAATTCCACATTCAAATCTCTATTTGAATCTCTTTATTCGAATTCCTTTGAATTCAAATCTTATTTTAATTTCTTGAATTCAAATTCTATTTTCCAATCTAATTTCGTCTATTCAAATTCTATTAGAACTTCTATTTGAATTTCTAATATTCAATCCCCTTTTAAAATTCAAATATTTAACTCCCTTTTAAAAATTCAAATGTTATTACTCAAATTTCATTTGAGCTATATATTTAAAAATTACATTTCAAATCCTATTTCAAACTTGTATTTCTATTTCTGAAGTATCAAAGGATAATTCTTTCACTTCGTTTATAACTTCGTTATAAAAGAACTATTTATAAACTTCGTTTATAAAGAAACTACTTGTTTTATTTTTCAAACAGTTGATATTTTTATTTCCATTTAAAATTCAAATTCTATTTAAAAATAGAATTTTCCCTTTTTAAATCTCAAATATTCTTCCACGATATTTTTAAACATCATTAACACTTAGCCCAGTGATATTTAAACACACAAAGCAACGAATTATTTATTTTTCTAACACATCATATATAACAATATATATGCAAACAAATAAACAAATAGATAATATATTTTTGAGGAATCCAGTTGGATTCCTCCAACCTGTCTTTCCTGCATCCACAGATGTTAGCACATAAATAATACCCATTCTGCTTCGTGGCAGAATATCGCGGTATAGAAGGTCATCCACTAATCATAGCGTGGGGCGTATAGGGTAATCATCCGCTAATGAAACTGCGGGCATCCGCTAATGAGACTGCGGGAATCCAACCAACCAATCAACCCAATATATATATATAATAGCCTAAATAACTAATATATATAAAGCAACCAGAAAATATTCACACAAGCAACAAACAATTATTTTTAATGAAATAAAAATAATTCTAAAGGTGAGTGAGATTTACTCACCGTGATTTTCCTTTGCACTTGTACCAGTTTTCAATTTCTTTCATCGATTTCCGAGTCTTCGAACTCCACACGAATGATTTTATTTGATTTTTCCTTGTCTAAGAAAAAATCCGAATTTTATAAATTAGCTACTGAATTTCCTTAACAAGGTTGTATATTAAAAATATACAAAAATTAAAATTTCCTTCATGATTCAAAATCCCCGATAACAATGAGTGCTATTTTCTTCACTTCTGATAGTATACCAATTTAACCTTAACTGATATACTCATTAAACCCTTACTGGTATACTGATTTAATTCTAATTGATATGCTAAAAAAAAATCCTAACCGATATAATGATTTAATTCTAACCGATATATGAATTAAATCCTGACTGATAAATTAATTTAATTCATATAAGAAAACATTAACTATATTATTTTTTTTTACCTGTTTTAGCAAGCTAGCCAACACTATAACTTCTTCTTCACTGTTGTCGGACCGCCAGAAAATCCATCAGCTTCGAACTTACTGATCGTCTCCTCCTCTTCAACTGTCGCCCTCCAGTTATCGCAACCAAACCCCATCGCACTACCCTAAATCGCCATCACACCTCTCCAAAGACCCACCGCAACCTCAGCTTCGAACGCCGATCCCCTTTGAAACCGTCATACCTTCCAATAACTTGAACGGTACATCATCGCAATCTCTTTGATTGTGAGCTAGATCGAGCCCTAATTTCCCATTTCGAATTCGAGCACGGAGGTGAGCATCGCACCTCAGTTCGAGCCCCGAGACCCCTCCTTGCTTCATCGCGACGAGCGTTGGCCCCATACCCAAAAATCAATCGAAGTCGAACGTCGTTCCTCCCATTGGCACTCGCGTCAGATTTGAATCGTAGGAGTTTGAAGAGCAAGAACGCTGGATTTTCAATTAGAGGAATCGGCTTGGATTTTCTTTTGGTTCCTGAATGGAAAAATGAAGGCTATCGACTGTTTATATAGTGGTGCGAAGGGAGACATCAAGTACATCACCATTAAATTGATGTTTTGCTGATATTGGAAATGGGAAACAAATATTTTAGTCTGCGTGATTTCAGTTTTTAGGTCGGCTGAAGTATGAAATGTAGGTTTTTGATTTGAAGTTGATTTGAATTTATATATATTTCTAATTTGAAAAAATATCTCGCGGTTCCGAACTCCTATTTAAACGTACCGACCGGCGTTTCCATATTACAACGTTATTCTGAATTCAATCGGAACAGATTTTGCAATTTACATTGATCAGATATGGGAAATAATAATTTAAACTATCGATTTAAAATTAAATTCATCAAAAATGAATTATCATTGTTCTAATTCAGTATAGAGTTCAAATAAATTGCTAGAATCATCTTGATTTCATTTTAACCTCATGTTCAGTTATATTTTGTTTTTATATCACTAAAATTCAATATTTTCGAAATTAAATATTATATTGATAAATTCAATATAAAAATCCACTTATAATTCCTAATTCAATATAAAATTCATTTATATTATGAATTCAATATTTAAACCCATACTAAATATTTAAAATAAATCGACCAAAAATCTGGGTCGTTACATTGCACTCCCGGACCTGTGGTAATAGTAGCCACTACCGCCCAACTCGGATCACACTCCCAATTCAAATGGGCCCAAATCATCATCTTCTTCATCATCATCATCATCATAGTCATAGAAATGGTATCGAAGAAGTGTGTCTGATCAAAGTTGCTACCTCATATAGTCACGGTATAGCTCCTGTTTTAGTCATTTCAATTCTGACCCGTAGGTCAGGGCAATTTCGTCATCGTTCATCTTCTTCAATTTAACAATTGCCTCCAAGTCATCACATTCATTCTGGATAAGTCATAACGTTCACAGTTGTTAAAGTGGTATCGACACTGACAGAGAGTATGCCACTTGTCGACTCCGGCCTCTTTAACAACCAACGTTTACATTTTTTCACATCGGTCGGTTCTCTTATATTTCACAAAGGTTCGCTTTATATCCAAGATGTCATGTTTGCTTCGAACCCAAATTTATATTCAAAGAATATAATTTTCATATCAACATATCGTAATCATACCAAACCCGATTATATTCCAAATTAGAATATATTTCATATCCATATATTATTATCATATAACATTTCAGAATCGATTCATATTCGAGTAGAATATATTTCATATCAACATCGTAATCATTTAAAAAATCGATTTGTGGTCGGAAATACCAAACCCAATTTTATTCTAAACTAGAATATATTTCATATCCCTATATTATAACCATATAATATTTCAAAAATCGATTCATATTCAAATAGCTTTATTCCAACTCCACCAATGGTTTAAATCCAAACACTTTCCATTTGGAAGAAAATTTATGATCATTTAATAATTATGAAAAATAGATGCTTATAAATAAAATCTTTATATAGACATATATGTATAGAAATAATGGTTAAAACAAAATAAGATAATTTAGATCATTATGAATATATATATATATAAAATAAAAGTTTACTAATTAGTTTAAATAATAAAATATAAGAAAATTTAAGTTATAATATATAGCCTATAGGTTAAAGTTGAATAATAAATTTTAAGGAGAGAATAACTTATTTGTAATCAAACATCATAATAAAATTCTTTAATCAAAATTGTTCCTTTCTTCTGAACTTCAAATACTTGAACCCGTACTCATATCTCAATGGAGTTACATAGTTCAATATCTTGTTTCAACCGCCATTCAAACAAATCTTTCAATTCACAGAATTCAAACCCATATTCATATTAAATTTTAAAGCAGCTCAGAGTCTCCTCGATTAACTTCATTCCAATTAAATTCCATGAGAATTTATTATTCAAATCTACCCTGTTTATTTGAATAATTCCAAATCATATTCAAACCCAAATTAGAGAATTTCCAATTGTTTGGGATAATTCCCTTAACCCTTTTTAATCAACATTCCAAGTTCAGATTTTTAAAGCAAAAGGCTTTATCGAATACCGACACACTTCTTTCAATAAAATCTCCAATCCCGAATATTTAAAATCATTTAACCGACCGATGTCCATATATAATTTTCTATCCTATGGCCAAGTGAGATTAAATTTAATTTCTCGGTATTTCAGGGATGGATCTATCATTTCAATCCAAATCAGGGTCATAGATATTTATCATTTCAACCTGTGTTCTTAATTTATTTTCATCGATAAATCCCGGGTATATTGGATGCCCATAACATCAGGGTAAATGGGATTTATCGTCAAACAACATACACATTCATATACTGAGTAACGGAACATGACAGTATCCATTCAGAAATCAAACCAAAGCATCCATCACAACCATTCATCCAATTATTCAGTATAAATCTGTTTCACGGTTTTGCAGGGACAAGAAATCCCAACAAGTAATTTAATTAAGTTAAATAACTAATTATTGGCCTAGATTTTCAGATTTACAAACTTGCATGTCTGTTTCTAAGCAACAAATCATCGATCAAACACAACCATCCAACCAACTTATTTCACATTTTAATTCAATAAATATGGGGATAATTCAGTATTTCGTAAGTGAGAAAATCATTCACCTTTGGGTCCTTGGTGGATCGGACGTTCAACCAAAGCCCAAAATTTCACAGTCTCCAAACGCAGCCAAACCTGTCTTTGAGCGTCCGCAATTCCTCCACGATCCCAATGAACCCAACCACGTCCAAATCCGAGTTAATATGTGAAAGTTATCAGTGTTTTAGTGTTTGAATTTCAAATATATATAATTAATAAAGTATATTCCATACCCAATCCAAAAATGACACGTAAGCAGAGGAATTCCTTCTTCCCGCTCCTCATACGCGAGCTACAGTAACCTTCATCATGGAAAACCCCAAATCGAGCCTCCTTTGACCAGATGTGGCCATCAGCTCTGGCCACCAGGAGGCCTCTAACCGTCGGCGTTCGAGAGCCTTGCTCCAAGCGCGCCTCTCCACCAATCACCACCGCCTCCGGTGGTGGCGTGCGTGCGCCATCACTATCCAAATATTCAAGTTCAAAAACCCTAAAACACCAAACTTTGACCACCCAGATCTCCGTCCACTCTCCATGATATGACCTCCGACCAACCCTATCTAGATCTGCACTTCGAGCTGCGTCCGCCGGTGTCGTTCCGACCACCTCCGGTGGCTTCCAGCGATGCCGCCGCCGAAGCAAACGGAAGGGGTTTTAACCTTTCTACAGTGAAATTCTAGCCACCTACTTGACTATAGATCGAACGAATAGCATCACTGAACTCGTATGACCAATCTTTACAAAACCCAGATGTCAGATTCTTCGATTAACCTCCAAATTAAAAACACCCAAATTTAACACTAGGGTTTCAAATTCAGAAAGCTTTGACCAAGATTTCCGGCAAAACCGATGACTGCATGTCGCCATAGATGGTACCAGCAGCTTCGTATTGTCGAGAGCCTCGAATTGATATATAATTCGTTATGGTTTGTGTGCTCTCTTCTTTCTAGAAGATCACACATTTCTGTTTTCAAAAAAAAATTCGTTATGGTTTGTGGGGATTTGAAATTAAAGTTTCAAATTTTATTTCTGGTCTAGGATTTAGAATTTGTTTCTGCCATTGGAGAAAGAAATCGGCAGATAGAAAATATATGTTGATGAGAAATGAGTTGGTGAGGTGGTAGTTGGGTTTTCTTTGTATAGATATAGGAGGCCCAAACATTAGAAACAACTAACTATCATCTTATACTGATTTCCTTCACATTTTCTCTCATACAGCCAAACTACAAGTCGGATTGTAACACAAATTGGAACTTTACAAAAATTCGACATTCCGGATCCGATGACACTAGTTTCATCGGATTCCGAGACAGTTACCATAACCATTAAATTTCATAGTTAATTAATAAATAAAATATTCAATTCATTTAACTGTCTTAATTCAATTTAAATATTGATAAAATTCCATTTAAATCAAATTTCAACTTAAATAAATTTTATACATCGATCTCACAAGTTTAAGATCCCAATTTGATTATTTGAATTTGAATTTGAATTTCAGTAATTTTAACAACTCAGAATTTCCCGATTTACCAAATTAATTTGGAATTCCATTTTTGACTTAAACCACTCAAATCTAATTATTATTAAAATATTAACTTTCACATTTCAACACTTTTAAATATATCTTAATAAAAGAATTTGGTTATATTAAATTCAAACAATCAAATATACATAAAATATGGGATGTTACATTCTCCCCCACGTAAAAATCTTTTCGTCCTAAAAAAGAGAACGAGATAAGGAATTAAACAAGTCATACTTTCAAATCCATACTTGTAGAATAGTATTTATAAAATAAGTTATATAGTTGTAAATTTTCATAAATTTTTCTAACTCCAGAAATCACCGAAAATTTCGGCAGCATCTCCTTTGTACGGAGAGGTCTGGGGAAATCCCAACATATATATAGACTCAATTATACATCTCATCCTACGATGAGGCATCCCAAGAATGGGGAAAACAAAATATATATGTAACAACCAAACTATATAACCCAAAACGTACCTTTTTAGCGTTATATGCAATTGATTTATCTTAGTACCTTAATATTTGGCACAAGCGAGCTTCAAAACGTAGCGCACACTCCTTACACCTGCTAAATACTCACATGGGAATAAGAATCCAATATATAACAATACAAAGAAAATGCACATAACTTACACAACATGTATCAAACTTTTAACTACGAAACCAAAATATTCATAACAGGCCAGCGAACCAATTGAGGTTTATCACCCCTTAGATGATGGAATTTGACCATAGCACACTAGGAAAAAGTTGTTGCAATCGTTTCAGACTTTCCGAATTATCCGGATTCATCGAATTTGGATAAACCGTCTAAAAGTTATAACAGTTTTAGTGAAGGCGAACGCTTCAGCCCGTACACTGAAAATGTAGATATAAGTTGTTCAACCTAGTTTTTACGCTTTAAATTTCAAAATTTTACCCATCATATGAAGAAAAACTTTTATTTTACCTCCTGGGCTTTCCGAATTGTACTCACACATCAAAATCCGACGCTCTATTAGGAAGTTATGGTCAAAACAACATTGGTATTTAGTTCAGATTTTTATTTTCTGTGCATACAACTATGATTGGTTCTTAGTTTTCAACCTAATAGATTGAAAACTAGGCAAGGCTTTATTAACACAAAATTTAGCTCAGTTTCTAAGGTTTGCGAAAAGTCCAGAATCGTCAAATTACGATCAACCCATCAAAAGTTATGATCATTTTAGTTTCAGCCTATCGAATTGTCAGGTTTTTGCATAAACAATGATTTATATTTGGAGTTACAACCTTTCGGATTTTAAAACTTAAGCAACACCGAACCATCTAAAAGGGTTATTGCTCCAGTATGCTCATACTTTTATTTCTTAAATATATTCATGCTTATTTCACTTTTATTAAATGAATTTCCATTCCATTTACTTATATTCCATTATCGTCTATCTTATTTAAGTTTACTTCCAACTCACCCACTTTGTCCATTCTCGTTCGTCCATTCAATCCTTTACATTCACTACTTTATCCGAGAAATGGATTCATATTCAATTACTTACTCTATTCCAATAAAATTTTCTATTTGTTTCTCATTTCATTTGTAACGACCCGGGGAATTTGCGATCCTGGATATCGGCATATAACACTATGTCGACTATTCAAGTATCGAAAACATCGGATAGTCCATGAAATAAATTAGAGTGTGAGAATAGATAAGATAGAAACTTAGAATAGAAGAAGAAAAAGAACATACAACATCAGAGTAACACGAATCTCACAGCCGAACGAACAACATATAATAGATAACATATCTTTGAAATAAAATCAGTATATGTATACAGTAACATTATCAGAGTACAATACTTACAACACAGCGGAAATAACTATAGCTATATAATCCTGAAGCCTCCTGCTCCAAGCTCTCCAAGTATATCTGTAAAATCCTGACTAGATGACTGCCCGTACAAAATTGGGCACCCAAGAGTTTAGGGAAAACAAAACAAAATAAACTCTGGGTCAGTCATGGGGCTGGTGTGAGTAAAACAGTTTGAGCAGTAAAACGATATCTTGTAAGACTACGCCATATAACGGAACGGGTTTTTCCCTTATGAGAATACAAAATAATCTTTGTACGAAAATCCTTTTAATATTAGTGTCTATCAATCACAATATAATAATCATCTAGCAGAAATGCTTTCATCTCACGTTCTACATATATAGTATATAATCAAAACCGCGAGCACTTATTGGGTAATGGATTTCCAACTATGAAAAGGTTTGGAACCACCTTCCAATAGTGTACCTCTAGAGAGGAATACACTGGGTTCAACAAGAACATCATGCAACCCGACCACACATGACCGACCACTCATTTCGCTTGAGTGTATCGAATGTATATCACCAACGGTTGGGATCAGCAACTGTTTCCCGAATGGGACAACATCGAAAAGATTAAAGAATGAAATGAATATATCTAGATAGGTGATAATACACCCTACTTGGAAACCAACCACTTAGCCATGTTGCCTGCCCGATTTTTGTCATTTCCCAGTTGTGAGGCTAGAGGCCACGCTTATCTCAGACAGATCCCACAATTATTCACTTTGAATGTCACATCATCCTACCCACCAAATCACAAATTGATTTCCCCAAAAATACAACGGGTATATAGCTAAGAGAAATGAATTACTCTGCCACCAAACGTAAATACGTTTGAAGAGATCAACTTACGCGATCTATTAAATATACTCTGTCACACATTCTTCCATACAGGGCGTCCTGGGACTGGACAAACCGAAGGTACTATTATGTAAATCCATCTTAGGCAATTTCTACCTAGGATCGCCAGAACAGCCCTTGCATAACTCCGTCTTCAATTATCTTCATCATATTTGGTTCGCACATTAATGCCCATACGGAGTGGTTTTCAGATAATGAATCTGATCCCGGTCTCTCTGTATTGACAACGGAAAAAGGGTCAAAAACTTCGATAGCTGGTGAGTTAACTATCAAAGAAAAACACGTGTGCAAACAAGGATATTATTTCCAGATGGAAATTATATCGATCAAACATCATTTAACATTTATCTCTTTAGTTCATTTTTCCTCTCCTGTTTCCATATATACAACATTTCCTATTTTCTAAATTCAGAAAATATACGTTATTAACATTGGGAAATATTTCCATTTCTTGTTTTCTATATTAGAAAACATTTCTAATTCTTATATGGAAAACATTTCCAAAACTCCTTCATTGGATTTTAAACAGATGTTTAAATAAAACATCGCTATGTCAACTCAAACCATTACACTCATTAACAATATTCACTTAACTAACCTTCACTATCGAACCTTAACCATTCCTTAGTTAAAAACGAAGCCAATCAAGTTTGGGTATAACTACCTCTAAGACCTTAACTGAACAATATTTCTAACTTTGAAACAGACAAGGTTCACCTTTTTAAACCTTTAACAAACTTCCTTACATAACTCTTGGATTCTATTTACGAATCCACTTCTTTATTGAAAACATTGATTATAACTATAGCGTTATTATCCCTACTTTTGAAATATCTATCTTCTAAACTTAACTTTTATTCCTTAATTTAGATAAATAAACAAACAACTAATTTATTAATAAATAAATCTTGATTAAAAACGGAAAGTGAATAGTACTTACCCAAATTCGATATAATCGAACTCAACGTATAATTCTCTTTCGAATAATCTCTATTCGATAACTCCTTTTCGAATAAACTATATTCGACTAACTCCCTTTGAATAAACTATATTCGATTATCTCCTTTCGAATAACTAAATTCGATAATCTCCTTTCGAATAACTATATTCGACTAACTCCCTTTGAATAAATTATATTCGATTAACTCCTTTCGAATAAACTATATTCAATTAACTCCTTTCGAACAAACTATATTCGATTAACTCCTTTCGAATAAACTATATTTGATTTACTCTCTTCGAATAACTAATATTCGATTTACTCTCTTCTAGTAACTAATATTCGATTTACTCTCTTCGAATAACTAATATTCAATTTACTCTCTTCGAATAACTAATATTCGATTTAGTCTCTTCGAATAACTAATATTCGATTTACTCTGATCGATTAACTCTATCAATTAACTCTATTTGATTAATTCTTATTCGATCAACTCTATTCAATTAACTCTATTCAATAACTCTAATTGATTAACACTATTCGATTAACTCTAATCGATAACTCTAATTGATTAACACTATTCGATTAACTCTAATCGATTTACTCTATTGGATCAACCCCATCGATTAACTCTAATGAATTAACTCTAATCAATTAACTCTTTTCGAATAAACTATATTCGATTTACTCCTTTTCTCTATTCGAATAAACTATATTCGATTTACTCCTTTTCTCTATTCGAATAAACTATATTCGATTTACTCCTTTTCGAATAACCAATATTCGATAACTCTTTTCGAATAACCAATATTCGACTAACTTTAATTTGACTAACACTTATTACAAATACTTCCTTTTTCTATTTGTTTATAAAAATATTTCATGTTCTCTTGGTTTTACAAATATTCCCTTTTCTATTTGTTTATTTAACAAGTAAATATTTCCTTTTTCAATTCTATTTATTTAACAAATAAATATTACTTTTCAATCCTATTTATTTAACAAATACATATTTCCTTTACAATCCTATTTATTTAACAAATAAATATTCCTTTTTCATTTCTATTTATTTAACAAATAAATATTCCTTTTCAATCCTATTTATTTAACAAATACATATTTCCTTTTCAATCCTATTTATTTAACAAATAAATATTCCTTTTCAGTTTGTTTATTTGTAAATGTTTTACAAATATTTCTCTTTTTATTTTATTTGTAAATGTTTTACAAATATTTCTCTTTCTATTTACACTTTAAAAATTCTCTTTTTACATTCCAGTATTTCTTATGGTAATTTACATAACCTATAACAATGATCAATATCATCAAACACACATAATCAACAACAGATTATATATCACATCATATATTTCAATATATGAAAAACAGTTAAATAAATGTTGAGGAATCCAGTTGGATTCCTCCAACCTGTTTCCCTGCATCCACAGATGTTAAACAATACAATTAACATCAATTTCATTTCACAATGAAATATTCTGCTAAACAGAATCAATTTATATTTATATATATATATATATATATAACCAGATCTATAATTTCAACCAATTACTTAGCAGTTCAACCAAACAGTCAATACACAAAAATAAATCATCATTTATCAGTTCTAAATATACGTTATAAAAGTATGAACTGGTAGAGTTGGTGAGTTTTACTCACATTGGACGATCATCATTAATAATGATAATCATCGCTTGATTTAGACAGACAATTTATTTTGCTATAAATTGTAACGAGCTCCAATTCACTCCCAGTCAGTTCCATTGTGTAGCCACCGCCATATGATCCCAACGGATCTGACCGTTCGAAATTCTGGTAATGTATGTTCAAGATATTAAAGTTACAAGTTTGTACAATATTTTAATTATAATAAATTTAATTTATTTTTGAACTTGGGCTTACACTTTTATATTGGATCCAACTCTCCAAATCTGAAAATACCTAACTTGCTCTCAATAGTAACTTGCGCAATCATCTTCCCCAAATAGACAGACTCATGATCCAGACTTCCTCACAACCATTTCCATCATTTTGCGTTGGACTTGCCTTTCCCATTTCCTCACAACAATATATATACTTTTAAAACATCTGGGCTTAACGTTTCTTTGTCATCCCATTTACACAATACCCCAACCCGTTATTCATCTTTCTTCCTGAACGAGAGAATGGAGTCAGCTACTCCTCCAAATGGCCATTTCTGATCTTTAAACTCCACCGCACCCCCCTTTCCACTTCACGAAACAACAGACCAACCCCATCTTCCGCTTCCACTCTGTACCCTCCTTCTTGTTATAATAGCAACACACCATTCGACTACACCTTTACCCATCGCGACTCCATGTTAGGACCGCACTGCTCAATGCTACTTGCGACAGTAATTCACATCGATCCATACCCAACTTTGTACACAAGTGTAGCATACCATCATGAACTCAAAACTGAAATCGAAGACAACTAACTTGCCCTAAATCGACAACGAGTGGTAACCCTAGATTGCTGAACGGACGTAGTCTTCAAAATGCGGTGAACAAAGTGAAATCGAAAGGCTTAAAAATCATACTAAATGGAAAAGCATCCAAGTAGGATCACAACAATATATATTTAGGAATTTATTGATTCTTGTTTGATTTTGTTTTGATTTTTGAAATGATCGGTTTTGGTTTGGGAAGATATAACCAGCGGCGGAAAAATAGTTTGACCGTGGAAAAATTAGGTTAGGGTTATAAAATGTGTTAGGGTATATATAGGAAGATTATAATATTTTTTTATTCAATTTAATATTTATTTTTAAGCCACCGCTAAATGTATATGTTGTTAAAAATTCCTATGATCACATACAATATCCAGAAATCATGAAAATGGACATAAAGCTACAGGTCGACATTCGGGACCCAACGAAACTTGTTTCATCGAATTCCGACTCTGTTTGCTCACACAACGTATTTTTAACCGTCAAAATACTGACTGTTTTTCACATTAAAATCCGTACGGCCACACACTGACTTCAAAAATCACGAAAATTGAAATCTAGCAATAATTTAATATTGCTGATCCAAAAAAATTAGTTTCATCGAAAACGGAGGTCGTTTGCAAAAATGGATATTTTTAAAGCTCTAAATAACCCAATTTTAAATATAAATATATTTAAAAATAATTAAATTAAATATTTATAAATAAATATTATTGTATATATTCACACTATAATATCATACAGCTCCAATTGAATTTATAACTCGATATTTCAAATCTCGATTAAATCAATATTCGATTTATAATGAAATTCCTTTTATAAATCGTTATAAATTATAAAGGATCTCCATAACGGCTATTTGAAAATTTGATTTGGACATAAATCAAAATCTACACAACGAAATCCCGAATTTTCTCTTCCATTAGAAAACTATACTTCACCAGCTCCGAACGTTTCTTGTTTCATAGAAATCCGATTTAAAATGGATTCTGTATATTCGTTTAATGTTCGAATCGCCAAATAGCGAACTGTCGTGCCATTTCGAACTCGATTTTAATTATAATATAATTATACGTTCAACTGTCGTTTATACAATATATTCGTTATTCGAATTCAGTTCCAAACTGAATTATATATATTTTGAATTGTCCACTTCACAAAATATTGCCATTTCAGCTAATTCTGATTATTTCAGAATTAAATATATTATTTAATTATTATATTAATTAAATATTCAAATTTATTTAATTAAACAACCATAAAATTCTCTAAATCACTATTTATATAATTAAATAAATTAATTATTATATCGCTAAAATACGGGTCGTTACATTTTTCCCCACTTAAAATAATTTCGTCCTCGAAATTGCAACCCTATTAACTGGTAAAAATTTATTTGTTTTACTTTTAACTTCGGTTTTGCTATACCAATTAATTTCAATGAAATTATTGATTCATTCTTGTTTACGAAAATTTTCAAAATTCCTGAAAATTTTCTAACACCTTAACTTTTCGAAAAATTTCGCCAGCACCTCCTTTGTATTGGTCAATGGATCAAACTCCAACTCGCCTCTCTAGGCCTTCTTCAACCCAAAAGAAAATCAAACAGCCAAGCGGCTTGCCAATTCGGCTCATAAATCTCATACCAAATAGAAGTATAAACTTGTACCTTTTTGTCAGGCTATCATTATATCCTTTGCATCTGCTATCAAATCAGCATATACCAATATCATCCCAATCAATCTCCAATCCATTTATACTCAACATAGTTATTCGCTTATAACCAAGCCAAATTCCATTCAAACTCCAATTCCAATCTCAATTTAAAAATCTTACTCAACAATTCATTTCTATTCCAGATTATCTCTAATCCAGTCCAATTCTACTTGATACCATCCTATTTCAATATGAATTTCACTTAGCTGGCTTTTAATTCAATCTCAATTTGCTTTCACAAATTCCAATTCAAATTTGGTTTTAATCCATACAATCTTTCCTTGGGAATTTTAAACAGTTTAGCATGTCGAAAATCAAACTTTCCTTTTCAGGATACAAAACAAATTGCTTTCCACAAAACACTTCAGAAACAAAATCCTTGGTAGTAATCCATCACTTAGCAACTTGAAAATGACACTGATGATGTGGCCATCATCATCAGAGTTATTTTCCAGCTATCAAAGTGAGTTCAATACCTTATCACTTTTCAAAACCATTTCTGAATCATTTCTATTTTGAAATTATTTCAAAATATCCTTCTCAATGATTGTAAACAAATTTAAAATCTCCCAGGATTTTAAAATTCTCTTATATTTGAACCAAATCTATTACAAACATTTTTCCCAATTTCCAGAATTTTTAATTCCAATTTCTGATTTAAATTTCAGATTTAATTCATTTGATTTAACGTATTTCACTTATATGAATTCTGATTGGTTTTTCTATAACCATTCCAATTATAATCTAATTGACTATTACAACAACCAACACATCCAATATATTGTAATATATCAAATATCTATACGTTGTTTATATCAAAATATAATTCAGATAAAATTATTTCATTTACCCTCTTTTCAAACCATATCGTGTCGGTCCATCGTATTCAAGTGTTTATAAACCACTACCGATACAGTGGATCAAACTGATGGACCAGAACTCATAAACAACTCAACCAATAAATCTCCACAATATAAAACCACTTTATATCAAATAACAAATACGTTCACTCGTATATACACTCAACTCAATCTAGGGTATTTCTAACCCCATCTCTACTGAGTCACGCCACAGAGCCAAGGTAATTACTTAACCTATAGCTCTGATACCACTATAACGACCCAGGGAATTTACGATCCTGGATATCAGCATACGACATTATGTCGACTATTCAAGCATCAGAAACACCGGATAGTCAATGAAAGAAATTAGAGGGTGAGAATAGATAAGATAGAAACTTAGAATAGAAGAAGAAGAAGAAGAAGAAGAAGAAGAAGAAGAACAAACAACATCAGAGTAACACGAATCTCAGAACGGAACGAACAACATATAATAGAGAACATATTTTTGAAATAGAATCAGTATATGTATACAGTAACATTATCAGAGTACAACACTTACAACACATCGGAAATAACTATAGCTATATAATCCTGAAGCCTCCTGCTCCAAGCTCTCCAAGTATATCTGTAAAATCCTGACTACTTGACTGCCCGTAAAAAATTGGGCACCCAAGAGTTTAGGGAAAACAAAACAAAATAAACTCTGGGTCAGTCATGGGACTGGTGTGAGTAAAATAGTTTGAGCAATAAAATGATATCTCATAAGACCACGCCGTATAACGGAATGGGTGTTTCCCTTATGAGAATCCAAAATAATCTTTGTATCAAAATCCTTTTGATATTATATTAGTGTCTATCAGTCACAATATAATAATCATCTAGCAAAAATGCTTTCATCTCACGTTCTACATATACAGTATACAATCAAAACCGCGAGAACTTATTGGGTAATGGATTTCCAACTATGACAATGTATGGAGCCACCTTCCGATAGTGTACCTCTAGAGAGGAATACACTGGGTTCAACAAGAACATCTTGCAACCCGGCCACACATGACTGACCACTCATTTCGCTTGAGTGTATCGAATGTATATCACCAACGGTTGGGATCAGCAACCGTTTCCCGAATAGGACAACATCGAATAGATTAAAGAATGAAATGAATATCTCTAGATATGTGATAACACACCCTACTTGGCAGCCAACCACTTAGCCATGCTGCCTGCCCGATTTTTGTCATTTCCCAGTTGTGAGGCTAGAGGCCACGCTTATCTCAGACAGATCATACAATTATTCACTCTGAATGTCACATCGTCATACCCGCCAAATCACAAATTGATTTCCCCAAAAATACAAAGGGTATACAACTAAGAGAAATGAATTCCTCCGCCACCAAACGTAAATACGTTTGAAGAGATCAACTTACGTGATCTATTAAATATACTCTGTTAGACATTCTTCCATATAGGTCGTCCTGGGACTGGACAAACCGAAGGTACTATTATGTAAATCCATCTTAGGCAATTTCTACCTAGGATCGCCAGAACAACCCTTGCATAACTCCGTCTTCAATTATCTTCATCATATTTGGTTTGCGCGTTAATGCCCATACGGAGTGGTTTTCAGATAATGAATCTGATCCCGGTCTCTCTGTATTGACGACTTAAAAAGGGTCAAAAAATTCGATAGCCGGTGAGTTAACTATCAAAGAAAAACACTTGTGCAAACAACGATATTATTTCCAGATGGAAATTATATCGATCAAACATCATTTAACATTTATCTCTTTAGTTCATCTTTCCTCTCCTATTTCCATATATACAACATTTCCTATTTTCTAAATTTAGAAAATATACATTATTAACATTAGGAAATATTTCCATTTCTTGTTTTCTATATTAGAAAACATTTCTGATTCTTATTTGGAAAACATTTCCAAAACTCCTTCATTGGATTTTAAACAGATGTTTAAATAAAACATCGGTATGTCAACTCAAACCATTACACTCATTAACTATATTCACTTAACCAACCTTCACTGTCAAACCTTAACCATTCCTTAGTTAAAAACGAAGCCAATCGAGTTGGGGTATTACTACCTCTCAGACCTTAACTGAACAACATTTCTAACTTCGATACAGACAAGGTTCACCTTTTTGAAACTTTAACAAACTTCCTTACGTAACTCTTGGATTCTATTTACGAATCCACTTCTTTATTGGAAACATTGATTATAACTATAGCATTATAATCCCTACTTTTGAAATATCTAACTTCAAAACTTAACTTTTATTCCTTAATTTGGATAAATAAACAAACAACTAATTTATTAATAAATAAATAAATCTTGATTAAAAACGGGAAGTGAATAGTACTTTCCCCAATTCGATAAAATCGAATTCAACGTATAATTCTCTTTCGAATAATCTCTATTCGATAACTCCTTTTCGAAGAAACTATATTCGACTAGCTCCCTTCGAATAAACTATATTCGATTAACTCCTTTCGAATAACTAAATTCGATAATCTCCTTTCGAATAACTATATTCGACTAACTCCCTTCGAATAAACTATATTCGATTAACTCCTTTCGAATAAACTATATTCGATTAACTCCTTTCGAATAAACTATATTCGATTAACTCTCTTCGAATAACTAATATACGATTTACTCTCTTCGAATAACTAATATTCGATTTACTCTCTTCGAATAACTAATATTCGATTTACTCTCTTCGAATAATTAATATTAGATTTACTCTGATCGGTTAACTCTATCAATTAACTCTATTCGATTAATTCTAATTCGATCAACTCTATTCAATTAACTCTATTCAATAACTCTTATTGATTAACACTATTCAATTAACTCTAATCGATAACTCAAATTGATTAACACTATTCGATTAACTCTAATCGATTTACTCTATTGGATCAACCCCATCGATTAACTCTAGTGAATTAACTCTAATCGATTAACTCTTTTCGAATAAACTATATTCGATTTACTCCTTTTCTCTATTCGTATAAACTATATTCGATTTATTCCTTTTCGAATAACAAATATTCGATAACTCTTTTCGAATAACCAATATTCGACTAACTTTAATTCGACTAACACAATTTGATTACAAATACTTCTTTTTTCTATTTGTTTATACAAATATTTCCTATTCTCTTGGTTTTACAAATATTCCCTTTTCTATTTGTTTATTTAACAAATAAATATTTCCTTTTTCAATTCTATTTATTTAACAAACAAAAATTTCCTTTTCAATCCTGTTTATTTAACATATACATATTTCCTTTTCAATCCTATTTATTTAACAAATAAATATTCCTTTTTCAATTCTATTTATTTAACAAATAAATATTCCTTTTCAATCCTATTTATTTAACAAATACATATTTCCTTTTCAATCCTATTTATTTAACAAATAATAATCCTTTTCAATTTGTTTATTTGTAAATGTTTTACAAATATTTCTCTTTCTATTTTATTTGTAAATGTTTTACAAATATTTCTCTTTCTATTTACACTTTAAAAATTATCTTTTTACATTCCAGTATTTCTTATGGTAATTTACATACCCTATAACAATGATCAATATCATCAAACACACATAATCAACAGCAGATTATATATCACATCATATATTTCAATATATGAAAAACAGTTAAATAAATGTTAAGGAATCCAATTGGATTCCTCCAACCTGTTTCCCTACATCCATAGATGTTAAACAATACAATTAACATCAATTTCATTTCACAATGAAATATTCTGCTAAACAGAATCAATTTATGTATATATATATATAACCAGATCTATAATTTCAACCAATTACTTAGCAGTTCAACCAAACAGTCAATACACAAAAATAAATTATCATTTATCAGTTCTAAATATACGTTATAAAAATATAAACTGGTAGAGTTGGTGAGTTTTACTCACATCGGACGATCGTCATTAATAACGATAACCATCGCTTGATTTAGACGGACAATTTATTTTGCTATAAATTGTAACGAGCTCCAATTCACTCTCAGTCAGTTCCATTGTGTAGCCACCGCCCATATGTCCCAATGGATCCGACCATTCGAAATTCTGGTAATGTATGTTCAAGATATTAAAGTTACAAATTTGTACACTATTTTAATTAAAATAAATTTAATTTATTTTTAAACTTGGGCTTACACTTTTATATTGGGCCCAACTCTCCAAATCTGAAAATACCTAACCTGTTCTCCACAGTAACTTGCGCAATTATCTTCCCCAAATAGACAGACTCATGATCGAGACTTCCTCACAACCATTTGCATCCTTTGCGTTGGACTTATCTTTCCCATTTCCTCACAACAATATATATACTTTTAAAACATCTGGGCTTAACGTTTCTTTGTCGGCCCATTTACACAACACCCCAACCCGGTAATCATCTTTCTTCCTGAACGAGATAATGGAGTCAGCTACTCCTCTAAATGGCCATTTCTGATCTTTAAACTCCACCGCACCCTCCCTTTCCACTTCACGAAACAACAAACCGACCCCATCTTCTGCTTCCATTCTGTACCCTCCTTCTCGTTATAACAGCAACGCACCATTCGACTACACCTTTACCCATCGCGACTCCATGTTAGGACCGCACTGCTCAGTGCTACTCGCGACAGTAATTCGCATCGATCCATACTCAACTTTGCACGCGAGTGCCGCTTTCCATCATGAACTCAAAACTGAAATTGAAGACAACTAACTCGCCGTAAATCGACAACGAGTGGTAACCGTAGATTGCTGACCGGACGTGGTCTTCAAAATGCGGTGAACAAAGTGAAATATAAAGGCTTAAAAATCATACTAGATGGAAAAGCATCCAACTAGGATCACAACAATATATAGTAAGGAATTTATTGATTCTTGTTTGATTTTGTTTTGATTTTTGAAAGGATCGGTTTTGGTTTGGGAAGATATAACCAGCGGTGGAAAAATAGTTTGACCGTGGAAAAATTAGGTTAGGGTTAGAAAATGTGTTAGGGTATATATAGGAAGATTTTAATATATTTTTATTCAATTTAGTATTTATTTTTAAGCCACCGTTAAATGTATATGTTGTTAAAAATTCCTATGCTCGCATACAATATCCAAAAATCATGAAAATGGACGTGTAGCTACAGGTCGACATTAACGACCCAACGAAACTTGTTTCGTCGAATTCCGACTCCGTTTGCTCACACAGCGTATTTTTAATCGTCAAAATACTGACTATTTTTCACATTAAAAATCCGTACGGCCACACACTGACTTCAAAAATCATGAAAATTGAAATCTAGCAATAATTTAATATTGCGGATCCAACAAAATTAGTTTTGTCGAAAACAGAGGTCGTTTGCAAAAATGGCTATTTTTAAAGCTCTAAATAACCCCGTTTCAAATATAAATATATTTAAAAATAATTAAATTAAATATTTATAAATAAATATTATCGTATATATTCACACTAGAATATCATATAGCTCCAATTGAATTTAGAACTCGATATTTCAAATCCCGATTAAATCGATATTCAATTTATAGTGAAATTCCTTTTATAAATCGTTATAAATTATAAAGGAATTCCATAGCTACTATCTGAAAATTTGATTTGGACATAACTCAAAATCTACACAATGAAATCCCGATTTTTCTCTTCCATTAGAAAAATATACTTTACCAGCTCCGAACGTCTTGTTTCACAGAAATCTGATTTTAAATGGATTCTATATATTCGTTTAAAATTCGAATCGCCAAATAGGGAACTGCCGCGCCATTTCGAGCTCAATTTTAATTATAATATAATTATATGTTCAACTTTCGTTTATACAATATATTTGTTATTTGAATTCAGTTCCAAACTGAATTATATATATTTTGAATTGTCCAGTTCACAAAATATTGCCATTTCAGCTAATTCTGATTATTTCAGAATTAAACATATTATTTAATTGTTATATTAATTAAATATTCAGAGTTATTTAATTAAATAACCATTAAATTCTCTGAATCACTATTTATATAATTAAATAAATTAATTATTATATCGCTAAAATACGGGTCGTTACATCATTCTCAAGCATTAAATTTCGAATAAACTTGAATTCATTTTAAAATTTTCAATGGACTTGATTGCGTTTGATCTTTAATTCCTTACCATGAATCAATTTGCCAAAATTTAACTCAGTTCTTTTCTAAGTACTTAATTCTCAAGCAACCATTATACGGTCCTCTAAGTTAACTTTTATCAAGTCAATACATTTGACTCGAACTAAATTTAGTCTTATTCCATATTTCAGTTGCTTGTTCATTTTTTTTCTATCTATACCCTTAATCATTATCTTATTCACTTACTCCGATTTCCATTTTAAGTTAAAGTTTATTCCATTAACTCGATTTATTTATTAGAATCACGAATCATGGTTTGAATTAAGGGTTGTTCATAACTCAAATTTATATTTAGTTCTCAAACCATTTTTATTCGATTTCCTAAGTTAAACCCTATTTAACTCGATTCCTCTACTCAAATTAAGTTATCTTTCATTCGGCAAAAGTTTTGTATTCGTTCACTTCATTGTTCATACTCAAATTTACATTCGAGGTATTATCCAAATGAGGTTTACTCATTTAGATTTCTTTCATTTCTAATTTATCGACCATTTATATTTTATTCACGACATAACTTCCTTTCAACTCCTTCTCGAACTGACTAATAATCTTACTAATTATTTAAAATCATGAGTTATCACTTTTATTACCCAACCACATTTTTTGATTCATTTTGGTTGACTTTAATTGAATTTTATTTTTCGATTAACTTCAACTTCTTCCAACACTTCTATCAACCTAGTTTGGAATTTATTTGAACTTAATTATCGTCCACATTTATGGGTTTAAACAATGGTCTCTCTTCTCTTAGTACCTAAGTCCATTTCATGATTACATAATCAAAATTCTAATAAATCGATATGCCTTAGTACATGAGTTATTATTATTAGTTAAAGTAAACTCAAATACTCAATTCCGGGTTTATAAACCAAGTTTTAAATAACTTATGTACTTATACTATTTTATAGAAAACCATACCATAAAATTTAAATCAAAATCTTTAATTTACAGAGAACATAGTAATTTCAATTCTAATTTAATTTAATTTCACCTTTAAATTACATATACTAATACCTTTATATAATATTTATACCATATGAAATTAAATCCAAAATCCTTTGTCAACACGTTATAAAAATCAATGAGTGGTCTCCCCCACTTAGACTGTTCAAAATAAACATCGATAACGCGTGCACTCATTACCGAAGTCGTTTTCTAAGGTCCAAAAAGGGATTACACTTATCTTGTTTAAAAATCCTTTAAAACATTTCCTTACGAAAATACTTATGATATGATACTATTTCAAACTTTGGCAGTACTATTTCAAAAACCCCAGAATCAAGTTCTCAAGTTCAATTCTATTTTATTTGCAAATCATATTCGGCGACCCATTGTACTAAAGGATTTTATTCTTAAATTTCTGAAATATTTAAAAATTTCCTTTAGTTTTATTACTGAATCACTCATCATAGGTAATGACTCAATATTACCACTTACTAGAACGAATACATATATACTTAAAACCAATATTACATTTGATATATATATTTAAAATATAATCGAAGACCATATTGTGTCGATCTATTCTGTTCGATTATTTAGAAATTTCTATCGATTCTATGGCGTCCCATATATCGACCAGAATCCATAAATATTCAATAGAACAAGTCAACAAAATATAAAATCATTTTATATTCAAAATATAAGTATGCTCTCTCATATCACTCAAACTCATTCTAGGGCACTACTAACCCTATCTCTAATGAGTTAATTCCCAAACATGGCCAAGGTTATCGCTAACCTGGCTCCGATACCAAATGTAACGACCTGGATTTTTTTGACCGTTCAAATCGACAATAACCAACACATGTCGACCCAAACAAACCACAAATACAGGTAGTTATTGGGAAAAGAAGGAAAAAGAAGAAAGAAGAGAAAATAACTATTAGAATCTCACGGCGGAAGGACAACATATAATAAACAAATAGCAGTTTAAAAGTAGTTGAAATGTATACATTGGTTATAACATTTAATGATTATCAGAGTTACATATACATACAGATGTACATAACAAGCAGCAGAAATAAATACAGCGGAATACATACTTATAGTTGATATCTATATATATACCAGATCCTCGTCTTCATCCTCCAAGCTATTGCAAATCTTCGCTAACTGCAAACGTCTGCTGACCCGAGCATATTGCATAAAAAGAAAACACAACAAACACTCGGATTAGCACTAAATCATTCTCATATTAGTCAAATTAAAACATGAAATAACTTGAGTGTCATGGGTGCAGTAACTCAAGAGACATTAGGGGAATTTTTTCCATCTCTCGAGGATCCGTTAAACTAATACATACATAGTATAATACGCTATAATAATAGTGTCTATCTAGTAAAGTAAATATCATAAAAATAGCGTAAGGGGGATTGCCATATTACCCTTACGCCGTTTACAGGCATCAACAGTCTATACAGTACGGTAAATTCACCGTACTGGTGTTATCAAAGGGCACTCCATAAAAGGAAATGCTAAATCAAAATCGTATGGGGCTCGATATGGATAAATATGACAAGGCACTTGAGGCAATGCCCAGGGTAGGATTCTACCAATTGCACTCCCGGACCTGTGGTAATGCATAACAGCCACAACCGCCCCACCTCGGATCACACTCTCAATTCAGATGGGCCCAAATAATCATCATCATCATCATAGTCATAGAAATAGTATCGAAGAAGTGTGTCTGATCAAAGCTGCTACCTCAATTAGTCACGTTATAGCTCCTGTTTTAGTCATTTCAATTCTGACCTAAAGGTCAGGCCTATTTCATCATCGTTCATCTTCTTCAATCCAACAATTGCCTCTAAGTCATCACATTCATTCTGGATACATCATGACGTTCACAGTTGTTAAAGTGTTATCGACACTGACAGAGAGTATGCCACTTGTCGACTCCGGCCTCTTTAACAACCAAGGTTTACATTTTTTCACATCGGTCGGTTCTTTTACATTTCACAAAGGTTCGCTTTATATACAAGATATCATGTTTGCTTCGAACCCAAATTTATATTCAAAGAATATAATTTTCATATCAACATATCGTAATCATACCAAACCCGATTATATTCCAAATTAGAATATATTTCATATCCATATATTATTATCATATAACATTTCAGAATCGATTCATATTCGAGTAGAATATATTTCATATCAACATCATAATCATTTCAAAAATCGATTTGTGGTCGGAAACACCAAACCCGATTTTATTCTAATCTAGAATATATTTCATATCCCTATATAATAATCATATAATATTTCAAAAATCGATTCATATTCAAATAGCTTTACTCCAGCTCCATTGACCCAACGGTTTAAATCCAAACACTTTCCATTCGAAAGAAAAATTATGATCATTTAATACTTATGAAAAATAGATGCTTATAAATAAAATCTTTATATAGACATAAATATATATATAGAAATAATGGTTAAAACAAAATAAGATAATTTAAATCATTATGAATATATATGTATATATATATATAATAAAAGTTTACTAATTAGTTTAAATAATAAAATTTAAGAAAATTTAAGTTATAATATATAGCCTATAGGTAAAAGTTAAATAATAAATTTTAAGGAGAGAATAACTTATTTGAAATCAAACATTGTAAATATATATATATATATATATAATAAAATTCTTTAATCAAAATTGTTCCTTTCTTCTGAACTTCAAATACTTGAACCCGTACTCCAGTCTCAATGGAGTTACATAGTTCAATATCTTATTTCAACCGCCATTCAAACAAATCTTTCAATTCACAGAATTCAAACCCATATTCATATTAAATTTTAAAGCAACTTAGAGTCTCCTCGATTAACTTTATTCCAATTAAATTCCATGAGAATTTATTACATTCAAATCTACACCATTTATTTGAATAATTTCAAATCATACTCAAACCCAAATTTGAGAATTTCCAATTGTTTGAGATAATTCCCTTAACTCTTTTTAATCAACATTCCAAGTTCAGATTTTTAAAGCAAAAGGCTTTATTGAATATTGGCACACTTCTTTTAATAAAATCTCCAATCCTGAATATTTAAAATCATTTAACCGACCGATGTCCATATATAATTTTCTATCCTATAGCCAAGTGAAATTAAATTTAATTTCTCGGTATTTCAGGGATGGATCTATCATTTCAATCCAAATCAGCGTCACAGATGTTTATCATTTCAATCCGTGTTCTTAATTTATTTTCATCGATAAATCCCGGGTTTATTGGATGCCCGTAACATTAGGGAAAATGGGATTTATCGTCAAACAACATACACGCTCATATACTGAGTAACGGAACATGACAATATCCATTCAGAAATCAAACCAAAGCATCCGTCACAACCATCCATCCAATTATTTAGTATAAATCTGTTTCATGGTTTTGCAAGGATCAGAAATCCCAACTGGTAATTTAATTAAATTAAATAACTAATTATTGGCATAAAATCTACATACTTGCATGTCTGTTTCTAAGCAACAAATCATCATTCAAACACAACCATCCAACCAACTTATTTCACAATTTAATTCAATAAATATGGGGATAATTCAGTATTTCATAAGTGTGAAAATCACTCACCTTCGGGTCCTTAGTGGATCAAATGTCCAACTAAAGCCCAAAATTTTACAGTCTCCATACGCAGCCAAACCAGTCTCAGAGCCCTCAATTCCGCCACGATCCCAATGCACGCAACCGCGTCCAAATCCGAGTTAATATGTGAAAGTTATTAGTGTTTGAATTTCAAATATATAAAATTAATAAAGTATATTCCTTACCCAATCCAAAAATGACACGTTAGCAGAGGAATTCCTTCCCGCTCCTCATACGCGAGCTACAGTAACCTTCATCGTGGAAAACCCCAAACCGAGCCTCCTTTGACCAGATGTGACCATCAGCTCCGGCCACCAGGTGGCCTCCAACCATCGGCATTCCAGATCCCTGCTCCAGGGTCGCCTCTCCACCAATCATCACCGCCTCCGGTGGTGCTGTGCGTGCGCCATCGCTATCCAAAAATTCGAATTTGGAAACGCTAAAAGACCAAACTTTAACAACCCAAATCTCCGTCCACCGTCCATGATAGGACCTCCGACCAACCCTATCTAGATCTGCACTTTGAGCTGCGTCCGCCGGTGTCGGCCCCACCACCTCCGGTGGCCTCCAGCGATGCCGCCGACGAAGCAAACGGAAGGGGTTTTAACCCTTCTGCAGCGAAATTCTAGCCACCTACTCGACTATAGATCGAACGATAGCATCATTGAACTCGTATGACCAATCTTTACAAAACCCAGATGCTAGATTCTTCGATTAACCTCTAAATTAAAAACACCCAAATTTAACTCTAGGGTTTCGAATTCAGAAAGCTTTGACCAAGATTTCCAGCAAAACCGATGACTGCATGTCGCCATAGATGGTACCAGCAGCTTCGTATCATTGAGAGCTTCGAATTAATATGTAATTCGTTATGGTTTGTGGGGACTTGAAATTAAAGATTGAAATTTTATTTCTGGTCTAGGGTTTAGAATTTGTTTCTGCCATAGGAGAAAGAAATCGGCAGATAGAAAATATACGTGGATGAGAAATGAGTTGGTGAGGTGGTAGTTGGGTTTTTTTGTATGGATATAGGAGGCCCAAACATTAGAAACAACTAATTATCATCTTATACTGATTTTCCTTCACATTTTCTCTCATACGGTCAAACTACAAGTCGGATTATAACGTAAATTGGAACGTTACAAAAATTCGACATTCAGGATCTGATGAAATTGGTTTCATCGGATTCCGAGACAGTTACCATAGCCATCAAAATTTCACAGTTAGTTAGTAAATAAAATATTCAATTATTCATTTAACTGTCTTAATTCAATTTAAATATTGATAAAATTCCATTTAAATCAAATTTCAACTTAAATAAATTTTATACATCGATTTCACAAGTTTAAGATCCCAATTTGATTATTTGAATTGAAATTTGAATTTTAGTTATTTTAATAACTCAGAATTTCCCGATTTACCAAATTAATTTGGAATTCCATTTTTGACTTAAACCACTCAAATCTAATTATTATTAAAATATTAACTTTCACATTTCAACACTTTGAAATATATCTTAATAAAAGAATTTGTTTATATTAAATTCAAACAATCAAATATACATAAAATATGAGATGTTACAATCATTTAGCTCCAAAATAAACCTAATTGGATTTATAACTCGATATTTAAAAATCAAAGTTAATCGATATTAAATATATAATAAAAATTCTTTTATTATATAAATAAATCGTTATAAATTATAAGCGAATTCCATAGCGACTTTCTGAAAATTTTATTTGGACATAACTCATAATCTACAATACGAAATCTCGATTTTTCTCTTTTCTTTGAAAAATATAGTTCACCAGATCTGAACGTTTCTTCTTTACAGAAATCCGACTTAAAACGGATTCTGTATATTCAATTGAAGTTCAAAATTCAATATTACGAACTACCACGACATTACGGGTTCGATTTAAATTATATTATAATTAATACATTCAAGCGTCGTTTTATAAATAAATTCATTGTTAAAATTCAAATCTAAACTTAACCAAATCTCTTATAGTATCCAATTCACACAATATTTTGAATTCTACTATTTTCTGACTATTTCAGAATTAAATATATTATTCTATTATTCATATTAATTAAATATTCAATATTATTTAATTCAAGCCATTTTAAATTACCAAATAAATATTCAAATAATTAAATAAATTAATTATTAAACCGTAAAAAAATACGGGACGTTACAAGTACAAGGACAAGTTGGTTGCAAAAGGCTTCACTCAAAAATATGGATTTGACTTCAATGGAACATTCTCACCAGTCATTAAACCATCAACTATTAGACTCATATTTACCATAGCAATCACAAATGGTTGGAAAATAAAGAATTATATGTAAAAAATGCATTTTTGAATAGCATTCTACAAGAGGAAATATATATGCAACAGCCCCAAGGATTTGTTCAAAACCCAAAAAAAGTGTGCAAGCTCAACAAAGCATTAAATGGCCTAGAACAGAAACCTAGATTATGGTTTGATCAGCTAAAAGGAACTTTGAATACTCTGGGATGTCACCTAACTAAATCAGATTCATCTCTCTTTATTGCATATAATAACTAGTTTATACTATATATATTAATATATGTCGATGATTTAATTATTACAGGTAATAATGTAGACGAGATCAAGAAAATCATAGAATATCTAGACAAGCAATTCTCTATCAAAAATCTAGGTAACATCACTTACTTCCTAGGAGTTGAAGTAAAAAAAGGAAAGCAAATTCAGAAATACAGTTATGCCAAAAGAAATATATATCTGATTTGCTTACAAAGGCAAAAATGTATGAAGCCAAACCTCAACTAACACCAATGTATCAAATCAGCATTACTATAAAAACTTGGGAGAAGACATAATTAATGTAAAACATTATAGAAGTGTTGTAGGTGCATTACAATATGCAACTATAACACGACCTGATATTTCACTGAGCGTTAATAAAGTGTCTCAATTTATGCAGAATCCACTTGACGAGCTTTGTAAAGCTGTGAAGAGGATTCTCAGAATTTAAAGGGCACAATCAATTAGGGCTTAACCCTAAAAGCAAGCAAGCAACTCAATATTACAGCTTATTTAGACTCTGATTGGGCATCAGATGTTGATGATAGAAGATCTACGATAGGCTACTGTATTTACATTGGAAACACCGTAATTCCATGGAGCTCTAAGAAGCAACCTACTATCTCAAGGGCAAGTGCAGAAGCCGAATATAGAAGTTTGGCTAGTGCTACAACAGAAATATTATGGTTATAGTCAACACTCAAAGATCTCAAATTAACTTCAGACAAAAAGCCGATCATATGGTGTGATTACCAGTGTACAATATACATGTCTGCAAATCCCATTCAACATGCCAGAACGAAGCATATAGAAATCGATATATACTTCGTTCGTGCACAAGTTCAAAGAGGGAATTTACAAGTCAACTTCGTACCATCATTTTATCAAAAACAGACATTTTTACTAAATCACTATCATCCAAAAAACTTCATAAGACTAAGAGAGGAGCTAAAAATCAAACAACAGTACAACCTGGCATGAAGATCTGCTATAGAAGAACCTCCATCTATTTCATGTTTTTGTGTCGTCAGTGAGGGTGAATCCAATCTTCATCTAGCTAAAGCTCTCAAGATCTAAAGCTTTCGAAACTTTCTCGTCATATTTCTGATCAAATTAGGTTCGAGATCAAACCCTAACCCTAATTTGAAAGGGTGAAATAAAGATAAGAAGTGTTGGCTGCTGCTAACAAATGAAAGGGAGATTGTGATTCACCACATCTACTATATGTTATATCTGTAATAGTAAATGGGATGGACCACTTGACCCATTTGCTTTTTTATTTCTCTTTTCGAACCGTATATAAAAACTACCATTGCTTGTGTACAACAATCAAGTTACAATAATAATAATACAATCTTACATCATTTCTCTAATCTATGCTATATCAAATTGCACCAACTTTTTAATTTTCTACCAAAATATTTCATTCTTATTACTTCTTATTTAATAATTTGACTATTATATATACATCAGTCGGAACATCCATAATTTCATTATGGGCCGACAGAAAGGACCTTCTAACTGAAGATGTGTAATAACCCGGAAAATCAGAACCAATTTAAAATTTTTATTTTGGCAATTTTAATGAATTTTGAATATTTGAAATGACTTATTTTAAATAATAACAACTAGAAGTTTATTTTGAACAGAATTAGAACATATATATTTATATGAATCGAAATTAGAATATAAATATTTATTTTAATTACGAAGGGAATTGGAAATGGCGTGGTAGTTTGAAAATTCAATTTCAAATTTCAAATGGTGTACAGGATTCAAAATAAACCAGATTTTAGTGAAACCAAAAATATTAGAATCTAATTGAAAATATCTTTCTAGCGAATCTAAAAAATCCAAATTTCATAGTTGGAATAAAAAGTTATGCCTAGTTGAAAATTCAGAATAGTCGTTATGGAAATATAGCCCTTAAATATAGCCCTTAAAAATTCATAGTTTTTGGAATTAATATGTGAGCGTGGCAAAGGAAAACATGGTTAGATAGTTTCAGTCAATTTGGATCGAGCAGAAATTGGCCACTTTTCAAACGGTTTTCAAATTCGACGAAATTAGTTTGTTTAGGACCGTATCGTCAACACGAAGCTAGAAATAATTTTTCTGGAATTTTTAGAGTCAGTATGTGGCCCCGGTAAATTAAAAGGTATGTTGAAGTCAAATTTGAACTTTATATTAATTTATATTTTAATTTTGATGGAAACTGATCGAAACGGTCGAATTGGCATACGGGACATATCCCATTGAGTTCGGAATGAGGGTAATTAGCTAGGGACGACAGTCGTTGGGTTCGATTTGGGGTTCGAAAGAAAAAGCAACTTTTGAAAATAAAGGAAATATATATATATATATATATATATGTATATATATATATATTTCTCTCTAAACCCTCATAACCATTATCCCCGGTCAACGTATAAATTGTGCCCCCCTTAAATCGAACCCCGCCGCTGTTCCTCCAAATCGCCGCCCAGTCGCCTCCGGCAATCCCCCTCCGCGCCTCCTTCTCCCCCCTCTCTCGATTTGAACAACCCAAGTCCCAAACTCCCCATTTCAACGTCACAACCACTGCCTGACCCGACCACCGCCGCCTGCACTGACCTCCGCCGCCTCCTGAAGCATCCCCCGCCACGTCAGCCCCTCCCCCGAGCCTTCTCCGCCACCAAAAACCGCAAGTGAGTTTTTATTTATTTTAATTTTAAATCTGAATTTATTTAAGTTAAAAACATATTTTAAAAATCAGTTTTATATATGTATTTAGCGTCAAATAAAAGCTATGATTTTTCTGTATATGAATGCAAATAAAAGCTATGATTTTTCTAGATATGAATGCAAATAAAAGCTATGATTTTTCTACATATGAATGCAAATAAAAGCTATGATTTTTATGTATATGAATGCAAATAAAAATGGAATTTTTAACAATAATAAGGTTTGATTTTTAAAAATGGAAAGATTAAATTTTTATCATATAAAGATTCGATTTTTAATGATATAAAATTTTGATTTTTTATTTATAAAGAAGCAGTATAAATTATATATATATATATATATATATATATATATAGTGATATAAAAATGCGATTTTTAAATATATATACATCATATTAAAAATGGGGTTTTTATTATGAACAACGTAAAAAGATGGAGTTGGAATGTCGGGCAAATCCAAACCATCGTCCAATGTAGAACTGACGAAGTGGATCCCAAAGGTGAGAACTCCTCACCAAAATTTTATGTTCAATTATTTATTTTATAACTGCATATATGAATTGCTCCCCGTCGTCCACGGACCATGGACGAATTGTTTGTTTGATTGTATTGTGAAAATTGATTGTGGTGTGAAATGGACTGTATAAATATTCATGTGTTGAATAAAATAATTTATCGTTAAAAATATAATTTTTAATGTGTATATGAATAAATTAAATATTCATAAACAAATTGGATGATTTTTTTATGTACGCCCATTTGACTGATATGGATTGGGATGATAAATTTTACACGTCGCCCAACTGCATAAATTAATTTTGTGTTTGCGGATTGAAATCCCACACGGGTGTTAGGATGATATTTGATGTACACTAATCCCAACTGTTTAGTTGTATGTCAATCGATTGGTTGACAGACTGTTGTAAGCGTTAAATATTTATATTTAATGCTTATGCAGTGTAGAATGCACTCTAGATGATGGTTGGTTGTTTATCATTGTTGTTCTATACATGTGTTGTATGAAATCCATATAAATAACATTATATGGTAATTGAGTGTGTCTGATTCCAGTTCAGAAAGAATGAATAATTTAAAATAACGAATATTTTAAAATAATATCCAGTCAAAGATCGAAATATGATTTTGATGTCCGGTTTGGGATAGACACGAAAATATTTAAATATATAAAGTTGTGTTGATTAGATTAACGCCATTTTGGACGTGAACGATAATTATATCGATTTTATTCATTTTTATAATGAATATCGAAAAGGAAGTGATTTCAAAATCTAGTGTTTTGAAAATATTATCATTTATATATTAATGATATGGAATATTCAATTTTGATTTGAAATTGAATATGAAGTTGAAATCATTTTGAAAATGAATTTAAAACGATCTATAAAATACGTTTTAAATGGAAATCGATGAAATATATATAATATATAATATATATAAAATGGCCTGAATAGAACGCATTGCACCACGGTAGTTCACAAATTTCGACGATTGACTTTGAATGGACATTACAGGATATCTGACCGTCGGATTCTCCTAAAACTGGAATCGTTGGGTTCGTGTCGAAAAGAGCTTTCCAACGAATATAAGAGATTTGAAATCTAACGGCTGGATTTGGGATTATGTCTAAATCAAATTAGGAAAAGGTCGTTGTAAGTGCAGTTCGATGGCTGTTTATGGAAATCGACTGTACGGGCCTTGATAATTATTAAAAATACTAATAATTTGTGTAAAATCATAATAAATGATTTGGAACGAATTAGGATGAAAAATTCCATATTTGAAAGGATAAAAATATTTTTTTATCGAAATGAACTAGTTATGAACTAGAATTATAATCCAATTAATTTTAAATAAATAAACTGGATTTGAAATGGTTTTAAAAATAACCAGAATTTCCAATATATGAATTGGAATGGATTTGAATCGAAATTATCTTCAGAATATTTCGATATTGGATTCCGTAATTTTATGGACATTGTGGAGGAATTTGGAAGATATATATTTATCGTTATTCCAATACCATATTTGTCGGTTTCAGAATTTGATATTGAATATAACCCGATTTCTATTCTACTTAGAGCCTTGTATTTAATATCAAATTGGATTTTGGGTTTGTCGTGAACGATATCTTCATTAGCACTGTTCTTAAACCCAGTTGAGAAAAGATATAAATCTTTTTATTAAGATTTAATGAAGTTTACCAATTAATTAACATTTGATTGGAATTTAATTGAAATTGGTTTTTGGGTTTATTGAGACGACCCGAATTCCCGTTCAGACGGAAACAGGGCTATCTTTGGAATATAACACAGAAACAGATAATAGCAGAACAAAATTAAATAAATACACCAGATAATGAACAACAAAATATACTGGATAAAGTAATCATCAGAGTTACACAGTATACAGGATCTTACTTAGTACAAATACAGTTCAGCTATACATAAATGTCTACAGCGGAAATAAACAAAATATGTACAATAGGAGCTGAACAGCATAAAAGGAAATGAATGATAGAATCCATCTTCAGCTCCAGCTATCCAGAAAGAACCAGCTAAACCTGAATACAAGGCTGCCCGTGTAGAAAAAGGGGCACCCGAGTTTGAGAGTGAACAAACTACGAGTCAGTCATGGGACTGGTATGAGAAATCTACTCAACACATATATAATATGGCTAATCACAGGACCACGCCACTTTCGTGGAACGGGTTTACTCCATTGGATTGCCAGTGCTTTAAAACAAACCTTTCTTTTAAACATCGCTATGCTTTTAACAAAAATGAAGCCATTATAAGACTCAGTTCCCATCACACAATGCAACGCAAACCGGAGGATAGAGTTTTACCTTATAATGGCCAAAATATGATTGATACGAATAAAACAAAGGCATTTGATATTATTGCTAGTGTTTATATGTTTGAAAAACAATTTCAAATCATAACTATCAATCATAGACGGCATTAATGCCCCATACCACTATGTCGCCATATATAGGTATACAATCAAAATCGCATCGTCACGTATTTGGAAATTGGATTTCCGTCATGAACCAAGGCAAAAGATAGTACTTACCGAATTCGAGACGCTCTAGCCCGCCGCTCAGGATCAGAGCTCGAGTGACCCTTGGATCGTCAGGGCCGGTCCACCGATGTGGATTAAAATTCCTGAACACTGCGTTTCCCCGCCCTTTGGGGGCGTAAACGAGCCAACGAATGACTCCATCGGACCCGGATCGTTCGATCAAACCGAGGCGCCTCGCAACAGCAACAACCACATAGGTGAAAAGTATATAAATGTCAGGGCTGGTAGGTCACTGACACCACCCTAGCTAGAAAGAAACGCATGTCCTCCCTGAGGTCCTTCCTCCCGTTTTAGGCTCAAACCGGGGTGTGAGGCTCGCAAATTCACGTTATACACAAAGCTACGCCACACAGGCGGTGCTTTGATCATCACCACAAGACTTTGCTTTTCAACAGAAGCCCTGATCACTGCATCTTAGCATGCCACACAGGCAATTCATGCCATGCGACTGATGTCCATCGATATACAACCTCTGAGCTCGTGCGTCTCAGAGAAGGGCGTTAAGCAAAAGAATAAATTCTCCGCCGCCAAACAGATGTATATTTAACAGAAATCAATCAACACAGAATAAACTCCAATGTCAGACACACAGTCCATTTACAAGTCCGTTCTAGGTCTGAACGAAACCGGAGGCACTAAATACCTCGCAAACCCTTCGATCACCACGTACGTCTGGACGATCACCACTCATTATCCATATTTCGGGATGCCTCCCAATCAGGACCTCGGTTACCATCCAAACGAGGTGAAGATTTCCGGTCTTCGACCACCGTCTTCATCTTCGAATTTCAATCGTCGGTCAATTATTCGAAATGAGAATTAACTCGGCCTTTTCAAATAATTCACGTATATTTAGAATTTCAAATTGATTTATTTCAATGGTTAAATTATTCGACAACACCAATTGTGTTCTTTAATGTAATTTTCACACCAAACACATTCAACCATCAAAAGCCACACAAATCAAGCAAATTTCAGTTTATTTCCATTCCATATCGCCTATGATATTTTATAACTATTTATCGCTATTTTTATTTATTTTAAAATAGCTAATATATTCAAAACGACGTTTCGGGCCATAACGTGGCCGTGGCGCTGTTTTTCTTCAGATTTGATTTACACATATCTGAAAATCTAACCGTTGGATCTTCACAAAATTTACATCATTAGAAAGGTCTTTTCAAAACGAATCCAACGGTTCCAGTTTCGGGAAAATCCGATGGTCGGATCTCCCAGCACAATCGTTTGAAGTTTCGATTTCAAAATACGAACTGCAGCGTCGTTATTCGATTTAATATATAATTATATATATATATATATATAAATATAATCGCTTCTGGCGCTGTTTTTCTTCAGATTTGAATTAAACATTCCAGACAATCCAACCATTGGATTTTTACAAGGTTGGTGCCGTTGGAAAGATTATTCCAAGGCGAACCCGACGGTTGAGGTTTCGGGAAAATCCAATGGTCGGATTTCCCGCACTAGTCGTTTGAAATCACGGTTTCAAAATACGAACTGCACGGCCTCGTTTCGTTTTAATTTTTATTTATATTTATATAAATATAGTTCATTCAATGATTTCAATATCGTTTTCACTTCAAATTTTTTTCTAACACCTTAAAATTTTGGAAAATTTCGCCATAACCTCCCCTGCACCGGGAGCATCGGGAAGTCGCAAATAGCGTTCCCGGTCCTTCTAATCTCAAAAAGAAAAAGAAAAAGCCAAGCGGCTAGCCAACAGGCTCATAAAATCATCACCCAAACAAAGCAGTAAATGTGTACCTATTTGTCGGGCACAAAATTTTATTCCTCTTCTCTAGCCCCTTTGCTATAACCTGTTCAATGAATATGTATGTACACATATACACAGTTCATATCATTTATCATTTTCTATTCGACTTCATATTTGATTTCAATTTGGTTTAAAAACACCATTCATTCTACTGTTACATAAATAGGTGCAAATCATTTCATTAGCTAATTAATGAATATTTCAACTCATATATGTTTATTTTGAACAAGTGGCTATTTTTAACACTTCACACTTCAACGATTTATGCATACAATAAAAATGTGATTTTTATTGCAAAACAATTCATTTCAAAACACTATTTTCTATATAGTTCAAGTTGGTGATAAAATAGGATTTTTATCATCAAACAATTTATTTCAAAATATGAATACCATTCAACACATGAATTTCTAATCAACGAATGAATATCAATTCAACACATGAATGTTTTCTATTCAATGAATAAATATAGTTTTAGCAAATGAAAATAATTCAAACACACGAATATTATTCAAAATTTCGGCAGCATAACGGCAGGGTAGTTAAACCGGGACCGTCCCTAGTACGGCTCCTCGCTCTACCTTAAAACCTCGCGGTTTTTGACAATGGGAATCATGCATCTAGTTCACATGCAGGCGGCATGTATATATTTATTTCATTTCCACAAACTAATCCTATGTGGTTTCAACCAAATATTTCTCAACCACAAATGGGTATTTTTCAACCACAATCAACTAATATCAATCACAAACAATCCCAAACAATCAATCGCTATCAATCAATTTTCACAACAATTTCAACCAATAAGTATCGTCCATGGTTTGTGGACGAGGGGCGTATATATATATATATAGATACATATTTATATATAGCAATTCACTTTCATTTCACACATATATAATTATTTTTAAATCAGAAATCTCACCAATAGCTATCCAACTTCATGACACTTCACTTAGAGAAATCTTCGCCTTTCTCGCTTTTTGTCGCTTTGTTGCCCGTATTCTCTACATATGTAAAAATCGAATTTTTACTATGTTATTCAATATATATAAAAAAATCGAATTTTGACTTCGCTATTCAATATATAAAGATCGAATTTTTGACTTCGCTATTCAATATATAAAAATCGAATTTTTGACTTTGCTATTCAATATATAAAAATCTGATTTTTACTTCGACTTTCAATATATAAAAATCTGATTTTTCTTTCGACTTTCAATATATAAAAATCTGATTTTTCTTTCGACTTTCAATATATAAAAATCTGATTTTTCTTTCGACTTTCTATATATAAAAATCTGATTTTTCTTTCAACTTTCAATATATAAAAATCTGATTTTTCTTTCGAATTTCAATATATAAAAATCTGATTTTTCTTTCGACTTTCAATATATAAAAATCTGATTTTTCTCTTTTTAAATTTCTAATCTCCTTCTATTTTAAATATTAAAATAAATTAGTTTATAAATCATTTTAAAAATCAGTTTTAAATTCTTTTTAAAATTCAGTTTTTACTTCTTTTTCAAAACCAGTTTTTACTTCTTTTTCAAAATCAGTTTTTACTTCTTTTTCAAAATCAGTTTTTACTTCTAATTAAAATTCAGTTTTTACTTCTAATTAAAATTCGGTTTTTAAACCTAATTAAAATCAGTTTTAATACTTAATTAAAATCAGTTTCTTAACCTAATTAAAATCAGTTTTAATACTTTAAAAAAAAAATAAGTTCCTTTCTGTTTATATAAAATAAAAATAAAATAAATAAATAAAAATAAAAAAAAAGACTTACAGAGGAGGGGGGTTGCGCAGATCGTCGGAGGCTTCTCGAGGGTGGCGCTCGGGGTTTCGAACGGGGGAGGCGATGGCTTCGGGGGGGGGGGGGGGTCGGATTGAAGGAGGAGGAAAACTGGTGGTACTCCATTCATCCCATGAAGTAAAACTGGCAATACTTCATATCTAACACCACGATGTTATCGGTAAATTCAATTACCCATTTCACGTTTAAATCTAATTAAAGATTTAACTATCGTCTGGAGTAAAACTGGTGGTACTCCATTCTCGATCATTCCTTGAATTTGATCATTTTATTTATCAAATTCACTTTTCAATCTATTTAAAGATTCATTAAAACTCCACTTAAATTTAATTTTTAACTGGGTTAAAGAAGCAATGTCATTATAAACACGGTTCACGATAAACCCAAAATCGCATTTCATTTTCACCAGCCTTTAACCGCAAATTAGCAAGTGAACAATTCCCTAAGTAATAACCACGAAGGCCGAAACCAACATCAGATCAATACCCAAGAAACCATTCAACTTAACTAATATTTAGTTAATTTCTGATTTTCTTAACTCCATTGGGTCTAAGAACAGTATTATTAAAGGTACCGTTCACAACAACCCAAAATCACATTCCATTAATTGTCGGGTTAAGGGACAAATGTTATTTAAAACACCGTTCACGATAAACCCAAAAATCAATTCGAAATCAATTCCAATTAAATATTATTTAATTGGTACACTTCATTAAATCTAAACAAAAAGATTTAATCTTTTTCTCGACCAGGTTTAAGAACAATGTTAATGAAGACACCATTCACGACAAACCCAAATCCCATTTGATATTAAATACAAGGCTCTGAATAGAAAATATATCGGCTTATATTCAATATCAAATTCTACGACCAACAAATATCGTATTGGAAATAACGATATAAATATATCTTTCAAATTCCCATAACAATATCTGTATAATCACGAAATTAAACATCAAAATATCCCGAAGATAATTTCGATTCAAATCCATTTCCGATTTATATATTGGAAATTCTGGTTATTTTCAAAACCATTTCAAATCCAATTTATTTATTTCAAAAATAAATGGATTTTAATTCTAGTTCAAAACTAGTTCATTTCGATAAAAATCTATTTTTATCCTTTTAAATATGGAGTTTTTCATCCCAATTCTTTCCAAATCATTTCTTATGATTTTACATTTATTATTGATATTTTTAATAATTTTATCAAGGCCCGTACAGTCGATTTCCATCAATGGTCATCGAACTGCACTTACAACGACCTTTTCCAAATTTGATTTGGACATAATTCCAAATCCAACCGTTAGATTTCTAATTTCTAATATTCGTTATAAAGCTCTTTTCGATACGAACCTAACGGTTCCGGTTTTAGGAGGATCCGACGGTCGGATCTCCCATAATATCCATTCGAAGTCAATGGTCGAAATTTTAGAACTGCCGTAGCGCGGCGCGTTCTTTTCAGGCCATTATATTATATATATAATATATATTTCGTCGATTTCCTTTTTAAAACGTATTTTATAAATCGTTTTAAATTCGTTTTCAAAACGATTTCAACTTCCATTTCAAATTCAAATCAAAATTGAATATTCCATATCATCGATATATAAATGATAATATTTTCAAAACATTATATTTTGAAATCAATTCCTTTTCGTTATTCATTATAAAAACGAATAAAATCGATATAAATATCGTTCACGTCAAAATGGCGTCAATCTAATCGACACGGCTTTATATATTTCTATTTCAAATATTTCTACACAAATATTTCTATTCTAATATTTCTATTTCAAATATTTCATTTCAAATATTTCTATTCAAATATTTCTATTCAAATATTTCTATTTCAAATATTTCATTTCAAATATTTCTATTCAAATATATCTATTCAAATATTTCTATTCAAATATTTCTATTTCAAATATTTCTATTCAAATATTTCTATTTCAAATATTTCATTTCAAATACTTCTATTCAAATATTTCATTTCAAATATTTCTATTCAAATATTTTTATTTCAAATATTTCATTTCAAATATTTTAAAATATTCGATAATTCTGAACTGGAATCAGGCACAGTCAATTACCATATAATGTTGATTATATGGAATTCACACAACAAAGGTGTATCACAACAATGAAAACATCAATCCATCATCCAGAGTGTATTTTACACTGTATAAGCATTAAATATAAATATTCAACGCTTACACAATCTGTCAATCAATCGATCGACATACAGCTAATTATTGGGATTAGTGTATGTCAAATTTCATCCCAATACCCGTGTGGGGTTTCAAACAATCAAACACAGGTTTTGTTTGTGCAGTTGGGCAATGTGTAAAATTTGTCGTCCCAATCAATTAGTCAAATCAATGTATATAAACAATTCGTCCGATTTGTTTATATTTATTTATTTCATTTTAAATACACATTAAACAATATATTTTTAACTATATTCATATCACACAATCAACTACACATCAAAATCAAACAAACAAACATACAAGCCGTCCATGGTCTGTGTAATAACCCGGAAAATCTGGGCCAGTTTAAAATTTTTAAATTGGCAATTTTAATGAGTTTTGAATATTTAAAATGGATTATTTTAAATAATAACGACGAGAAATTATTTTGAATAGAATTCGAAGGAATATATTTATATAGTTCGTCGTTAGAATATAAATAATTATTTTAAATTATAAAAGGAATTGAAAATGGTGCGACAGTTCGATAATTTGATTTCAAACTTCAAATGAATGTACAGGATTCAAAATAAATCGGAATTTAGCGAAACCAAAAATATTAGAATCTATTAGAGAATATCTTTCCAACGAAACTGAAAAATCAAAATTTCATAACGGGAATCAAAAGATATGGCCAAATGAAAATTCAGAATAGTCGCTATGGAATTATGGCCCTTAAAAATAGCCATTTTGCAAACGACCTCGGAATTCGACGAAACCACTTTTGTTGGATCAGTGATGTCAGGTTATTGCTAGATTCCAATTTTCGTAATTTTTCGAATCAATATGTGAGCGTGGCAAAGGAAAACGCATTTGACCAGTTTTAGTTGATTTTAATCGACTGGAAATTGGCCAATTTTCAAACAGTCTTGGAATTTGACGAAACTAGTTTTGTTAGGACCGTATCATCAATACGAAGCCAGAAAATATTTTTCTGGAATTTTTCGAGTTAGTATGTGACCCTAGTAAATTGAAATATGCGTTCAAATTCAATATATAGAGTTATATGTTGATTTCAATGAAAACTGATTGAAACAGTCGAATCAGCCTACGATACATATCCCATTGTGTTCGGAATGGGGGTAAAACGCTAGGGACGACAGGCGGTGGGCCTCGTTTAGAGGTTGAATGAAAAAGTCAACTTTTTGGAAAAAAATATAAATTAAATAATATAATTTCCTTTATATTTCTCTTAGGCCCCCTCCCCTTTCTTAGTCGTTCATTTCAAAAGCAAAAAAAAAGAGGGAGAATGGAGCCGCCGCCGTTCAGACCCCCCTCCCCTCGACCTCGCCGTTCGCGTCGCGCCGCCGTCTAGGCAAAGGCCTCGCCTCCCCATCGCCTCTCTCCTCTGTGCCCTCCCTTTCCTTCTTCCTCCCCTTCTGCTTCCCCCTCCCTCCACCTTTAAACCACCGCGTCGCCCTCCCCTTCTTCTTCTCCACTGTTCCCCTCCCCTACCTCGCATCGCTCCCCTCTACCCTCCTCCTCCTTCCTCCACGAACACCCAGAACCGCAACTTCCCCCCCCCCCCTCATCGCTGGAAACCGCCTCACCGCACCCCCCTAAGGCCACCGCACCCCCTTAAAACCCCTCCTCCCTCGTTAGGCAGCAAAACGTAAGTTTTAATTTTAGTTTTATTTATTTACTGATATTTATTTTATTTATTTTTAGTTATAAATATATAGGAGTGTTTGAAAAATCTGATTTTCATGGGTGTGTAAGTTTTGATTTTTGACAAGATAAAGATTTGATTTTTAGTTAATCAAATATATGATTTTTCATAGTTGAAAGGTTTGATTTTTATCATCAAAATGATTTGATTTTTATGTTAGAGAAAGGTTAAAAATATAATTTTTATATAATGAAAAGAATAAAAAAATATTTTTATAAGAGTAGGAAGTTAAAGATATGATTTTCATCTTACCAGAATAATAAAAATATGATTTTTATATTATAAAGATAGTAAAAATTTGATCTTTATATATGTAGCGAAATAAAAATCTGATTTTTATTATATATGTGTTGAGATAAAAATGTGAATTTTATAGCGATGAAATAAAAATGCGATCTTTATATATGAAATAAAAATATAAATTTTTATACTGAAATAAGCGTTGTAAAAATATATATGAAGTTAAAATAAAAATACAATTTTTATTCATTGAACGAAGCAATAAAAATATAATTTTTATTATGAACAGCGGGAAAGGACTGCATTAGAATTGCAAGCAAATCCAGATGCTCGGTAGTTCAACAGCAAAGCACGGAGGAGTGGAACCCTCTGTGAGAACTTCTCACCTTAAATTTCTTTTCTAGTTATATAAATATATACTAAGATGCAGACGGTGTTTAGTAGCACCCGACACCCGTCGTTCACAGACCATGGACGGCTTGTATGCTTGTTTGTTTGATTGATTTTGATGTGTAGTTGATTGTGTGATGTGATGTGAAATAAAATATTTATATAGTTAAAAATATTTTATTGTTAAAAATATAATTTTTAACGTGTATTTAAAATAAATATTTATAAACAAATCGAAGATTTGTTTATATACACTGATTTGATTGATATTGATTGGGATGATAAATTTTACACGTCCCCCAACTGCACAAATAAAATCTGTGTTTGATTGTTTGAAACCCCACATGGTTATTGGGATGATATTTGTTGTACACTAATCCCGATTGTTTAGTTGTATGTCGATCGATTGATTGACAGACTGTGTAAGCGTTAATTATTTATATTTAATGCTTATACAGTTGTGTGGTGCACTCTGGATGATGGTTGATTATTTATCGTTGTTATTTTATACATGTTTTGTAGAAAATCCATATAATTAACATTATATGGTAATTGATTGGCCCTCATTCCAGTTTTGGAATAGAATATTTGAAAAAGAAATATTTGAATAGAAATATTTGAAAAAGAAATATTTCGAATAGAATATTTGAAAATAGAAATATATGAAGTCGTGTTGATCAGATTTGCGCCATTTTGACGTGAACGGTATTTATATCGATTTTACTCATTTTTCAATGAATATTGAAATGATTTGAAATTCGAATTAAATTGAAATAGAATTGAAATCGTTTTGAATTGAATTTAAAACGAATTGAAATTGAATTCAAATCGATTTGAATTGAAATCGATTTGAAATGAATTTAAAACGAATTTGTATTTGAAATTGAATAGGAAGTTGAAACCATTTTGAAAATGAATTTAAAACGATTTATAAAGAACGTTTTAAATGGAAATCGATGAAATATATATTATATATATAATATAATGGCCTGAATAGAACACGCCGCGCTGCGGCAGTTCGCGAATTTCGACCATTGACTTCGAATTGACAGTGCGGGAGATCCGACCGTCGGATTCTCCTAAAACCGGAACCGTTGGGTTCGTATCGAAAAGAGCTTTCTAATGAATATAAGAAATTAGAAATCTAACGGTTGAATTTGGAATAATGTCCAAATCAAACTTAGAAAAGGACGTTGTAAGTGCAGTTTGATAGCCATTGATGGAAATCGACTGTACGGGCCTTGATAAAATTATTAAAAATAATAATAATTTTAGTAAAATCATAAGAAATGATATGTGAAGAATTGAGATGAAAAACTCCATATTTGAAAAGATAAAAATAGATTTTTTTTGAAATGAACTAGTTTTAAACTAGAATAATAATTTATTTATTTTTAAATAAATAAATTGGTTTTGAAATGGTTTTAGAAGAAACCAGAATTTCCAATAGTTGAATTGGAATGGATTTGAATCGAAATTGTCTTCGGAATATTTCGGTGTTGGATTTCGTGATGCTACAGATATTGTGATGGGAATTTGAAAGATATATTAATATCGTTATTTCCAATACGATATCTGTTGGTAGTAGAATTTGATATTGAATATAAGCCAATATATTTTCTATTCAGAGCCTTGTATTTAATATAAATGTGATTTGGGTTTGTCGTGAATGATGTCTTCATTAACACTATTCTTAAACCCAGTTGAGAAAAGGATTAAATCTTTTTATTTAGATTTAATGAAGTGTACCAATTAAATAATATTTAATTGGAATTGAATTAGAATTGATTTTTGGGTTTATCGTGAACGGTGTTTTAAACAACACTTGTTCTTTAACCCGATAATTAATGGAATGTGATTTTGGGTTGTCGTGAACGGTATCTTTAATAATACTGTTCTTTGGCCCAATGGAGTTAAGGAAATCAGAAATTAACTAAAGATTAGTTAAATTGAATGGTTTCTTGGGTATTGATCTGATGTTGGTTTCGGCCTTCGGGGTTATTACTTAGGGAATTGTTCACTTGCCAGTTTACGGTTAATGGCTGATGGAAATGAAATGTGATATTGGGTTTGTAGTGAACCGTGTTTTAAATGACACTGGTTCTTTAACCCAGTCAAAGATTAAAACTGAGTGGAGTTTTAATGAATCTTTAGTTAGGTTGAAAAGTGAATTTGATAATCAAAATTATCAAATTCAGGAAATGATCGAGAATGGAGTACCGCCAGTTTTTACCCCAGGCGATAGTTAAATCTTTAATTAGATTTAAAAATGTGAAATGGTAATTTAATTTACCGATAACACCGTGGTGTTAGATATGAAGTATTACCAGTTTTACTTCATGGGATGAATAGGTTTGGGTTGGAAAATTTAACAATTGATTACTTCGGTAAGGTTCGTTGATCCCGACTAGTTTGAAGTGATATTCAAAAGAAGATTAAAGAATAAATTTAAAAGAATTTATCTTTGATAAAATTAATGGGAACCTTTCCCTAAGAATTTGAAATTTAGAAACTAACTGTAGGTTGGTTAAGATGAATGTTTTCCTGGGTATTGATATGATGTTGGTTTCGGCCTTCGGGGTTAATATTTGGGGAATTGTTCTCTTACTAATTTACGGTTAGTGACTGATGAATTGGAATGAGGCGTATGTTGTGTTTGTGTAACACTTTTATATTATATACGCGAGTTATTCAGAAAGACCGGGTTTATCCCATTCTGAATAACTGAATCGACGATAAGTCGAAGATGAAGACGGTGGTCGAAGACCGGAAGTCTTCACATCGTTTGGATAATTACCGACAATCCTGATTGGGCTGTACACCCAAGAGGAGGGAAATAGTTGGTGGTCATCCAGACGTACTTGGAGATCGACGGATTTGCGAGGAAAGTGTCTCCGGTTTCGTTCAGACCCAAAACGAACTTGTAAATGGACTGTGTGTCTGACATCGGATTTCATTCTGTGTGATTGATATCGGTTGCATAGCGTGAATTGCCTATGTGGCATGCTAAGATGCAAATGATCAAGGCTTCTGTTGAAAAGCAGAGTCTTGTGGTTGAGGATCAAAGCACGGCCTTTGTAGCGTAGCTTTGTGTAACGTGAATTCGCGAGCCTCACACCCCGGTTGTGAACCAGAAACGGGAGAGGACCTCAGGGAGGGCATGCGTTTCCTTCTAGCTAGGGTGGTGTCAGTGACCTACCAGCCCTGACATTTATATACTTTTCACCTGTGTGGTTGTTGCTGTTGTGAGGCGCCTCGGTTATATCGGACAATCCGGGTATGATGGAGTCATTCGTTGGCTCATTTACACCCCAAAGGGCGGGGAGACGCAGTGTTCAGGAATTTTAATCCACAGCGGTGGACCGGCCCTGTCGCTCCAAGGCTTGTCTGCGCGCTTGCCTGAGACATAGGCTAGATTGTCTCGAATCGGTAGAGGACGATCCCTTGCCTCGGTTCGCAGATGGAAATCCAACCTCCAAATACGTGATTTTGCGGTTTTAATTATAGAACTAGTATGACGACATGATATATGGTACCCATGCCGTCTATGATTGATACTTATGATTAAAATTGTTTTATACACTATGCACTTATGATAGTATCAAATGATTTATTTTAACGTATCAAGCATTCTTTGGCTATTATAAGGGAAAACCCTATCCTACGGCTTGCGTTGCATTGTGTGATGAGACCTGGGTCTTATAATAGCTTCATTTTTCTTTATTTAGCATCGCGCTGTTGTTTTATGCACTGGTGTTCTTGGGAGGAAACCCGTTCCGTGTTATACGGCGTGGTCCCTTGATTTACCTAACTTTAAAATAAAGATTAATAACTGTTTTAGTTCTCACACCAGTCACATGACTGACCTGGAGTTTATTGTTTTAAACTAAACTCTAGGTGCCCTTATTTTCGACATGGGCAGCTAGTAGTTTTGGTTTTGCAGATTTATCTTCCCAGGATCCTGGTTTACAGCTGGAACGATATCCAGAAAGCTTTGTATCCGTATATCTCCTTCAGTTGTGATTTGTATTATTTTCCGCTGCTAAGTAATTTATTGTAATCTCTGATATTTATCGAATGTATTTTATTTGTTAATACTCTGTATATTCTTGTAATCTGATGAAGTTGTTGTAATATACAATGAAATGTTCTTCCGTCTGTGTTCTTTTGTGTGTTGTTCTCATAGTATCCGCTCTTTCCTTAACGGGGAAGAAACGGGTCCTTACAGTTGGTATCAGAGCTTTGGTTTACAAAGCTCGGAGAACAAGACACAATAGAATCATACGAAAGAATTCATCAGAGATTGGATTAGTAATATCCAATGGGAATGACTTGTTAGAGATAGGATCAGTAGTATCCTAGAACGAGTGTGAAGAGTATATTTTTAAAATGAAAACAAGTTTTGTTTTGAAAATTTAAATCAATTATTCGTATTTGGTTATTTACTTTATATTGAATTTGGACAATCAAGTATATAGAGATTTTACGTATACGTCTGATCCGCGTGTGTTTGAAGTTTTAATATACTGGATAGATATAGAATCACATTGTAGTCACTCGGGAATAATTCTGGTGATGTCGCGACATCATCAGTATATATGTTCGAGTTTCGAAAGTGAGATTTCTATATGATTCCAATTGATTGGTGTGAGAACCAAAATTAGATAGGGCTTATCATTGTGATTTGGCATCAAAAATGTGATTTTAGACTATATATCAAAGTTATGAATTTGAAATGATAATTCACTAATTGATTAATGGTTGTGTTGTTTGATTATTGTTTGAATAATTAAATGTTGAACCTTTAACCAAATTGGCCAAATATTGAGTTGTATTGAAAATTAGTTGCAATTGCATGCATGTACATATATATGTGTGAACAGGTCATAGCAAGGAGGCTAGAGAAGAGGAATAAAATTGTTTGCCTGACAAATAGGTACATGTTTATTGTATTTCTTGAGTTTTGGGTGATTTTGTGAGCCGATTGGCTAGCCGCTTGGCTTTTTCTTTTTCTTTTGGATTGAAGAAGGCCATGGGAGGCTATATGAAATATCCCGAAGTCCACGGTGAAGGGGAGGTTATGGCGAAATTTTTCGGAAATTTAGGGTGTTAGCCAAATTTTTGAAAAATTTGAAAAGTTCTTAGAAACTGAAAAGTTGAAGAACTTAAGCCATAATGAAAGTTGAGTTGGTTTTTAAAACAACTTTCGGCTTCGTTCCTTTTCGAGGACGAAAAGTTTTAAGTGGGGGAGATTGTAGCAACCCGGAAAATCTGGGACAGTTTAAAATTTTTAAATTGGCAATTTTAATGAGTTTTGAATATTTAAAATGGATTGTTTTAAATAATAATGACGAGAAATTATTTTGAATAGAATTCGAATGAATATATTTATATAGTTCGTCGTTAGAATATAAATAATTATTTTAAATTATAAAAGGAATTGAAAATGGCGCGGCAGTTCGATAATTTGATTTCAAACTTCAAATAAATGTACAGGATTCAAAATAAATCAGAATTTAGCGAAACAAAAAATATTAGAATCTATTAGAGAATATCTTTCCAACGAATCCGAAAGATCAAAATTTCATAACGGGAATCAAAAGATATGGCCAAATGAAAATTCAGAATCCCTATGGAATTCTGGCCCTTAAAAATAGCCATTTTGCAAACGACCTCGGAATTCGACGAAACCACTTTTGTTGGATCCCTGATGTCAAGTTATTGCTAGATTCCAATTTTCGTAATTTTTCGAATCAATATTTGAGTGTGGCAAAGGAAAACGTGTTTGACCAGTTTTAGTTGATTTTAATCGATTGGAAATTGGCCATTTTTCAAACGGTCTAAAAATTTGACGAAACTAGTTTTGTTAGGACCGTATCATCAACATGAAGCTATAAAATATTTTTTTGGAATTTTTCGAGTTAGTATGTGACCCCAATAAATTGAAATACGTGTTCAAATTCAATATATAGAGTTATATGTTGATTTCAACGAAAACTGATCGAAACAGTCGAATCAGCCTACGATACATATCTCATTGTGTTCGGAATGGGGGTAAAACGTTGGGGATGACAGGCGGTGGGCCTCGTTTAGAGGTCGAATGAAAAAGTCAACTTTTTGGAAAAAAAAAATATAAATTAAATAATATAATTTCCTTTATATTTCTTTTAGGCCCCCTCCCCTTTCTTAGTCGTTCATTTCAAAAGCAAAAAAAAAAGAGGGAGAACGGAGCCGCCGCCGTTCAGACCCCTCCTCCCCTCGACCTCGCCGTCCACGCAGCGCCGCCGTCCAGGCAAAGGCCTTGCCTCCTTATCGCCTCTCTCCTCCGTGCCCTCCCTTTCCTTCTTCCTCCCCTTCTGCTTCCCCCTCCCTCCACCTTTAAACCACCGCGTCGCCCTCCCCTTCTTCTTCTCCACTCTTCCCCTCCCCTACCTCGCGTCGCTCCCCTTTACCCTCCTCCTCCTTCCTCCACGAACACCCAGAACCGCAACTCCCCCCCCCTCATCGCTGGAAACCGCCTCACCGCACCCCCTTAAGGCCACCGCATCCCCTTAAAACCCCTCCTCCCTCGTTAGGCAGCAAAAACATAAGTTTTAATTTTAGTTTTATTTATTTACTAATATTTATTTTATTTATTTTCAGTTATAAATATGTAGGAGTGTTTGAAAAATCTGATTTTCATGGGTGTATAATTTTGATTTTTGACAAGATAAAGATTTGATTTTTAGTTAATCAAATATATGATTTCTCATAGTTGAAAGGTTTGATTTTTATGATCAAAAAGATTTGATTTTTATATTAGAGAAAGGTTAAAAATTTAATTTTTATATAATGAAAAGAATAAAAATATATTTTTATAAGAGTAGGAAGTTAAATATTTGATTTTTTTCTTACCAGAATAATAAAAATATGATTTTTATATTATATAGATAGTAAAAATTTGACCTTTATATATGTAGCGAAATAAAAGTCTGATTTTTATTATATATGTGTTGAGATAAAAATGTGATTTTTATAGCGATGAAATAAAAATGCGATCTTTATATATGAAATAAAAATATAAATTTTTATACTGAAATAAGCGTTGTAAAAATATATATGAAGTTAAAATAAAAATACGATTCTTATTCATTGAATGAAGCAACAAAAATATAATTGTTATTATGAACAGCGGGAAAGGACTGCATTAGAATTGCAAGCAAATCCAGATGTTCAGCAGTTCAGCAGCAAAGCACGGCGGATTGGAACCCTCTGTGAGAACTTCTCACCTTAAATTTCTTTTCTAGTTATATAAATATATACTAGTATGCAGACGGTGTTTAGTAGCACCCGACACCCGTCGTCCACAGACCATGGACGACTTGTATGCTTGTTTGTTTGATTGATTTTGATGTGTAGTTGATTGTGTGATGTGATGTGAAATGAAATAAAATATTTATATAGTTAAAAATATTTTATTGTTAAAAATATAATTTTTAACGTGTATTTAAAATAAATGTTTAAAAACAAATCGAATATTTGTTTATATACACTGATTTGATTGATATTGATTGGGACGATAAATTTTACACATCGCGCAACTACACAAATAAAATCTGTGTTTGATTGTTTGAAACCCCTCACGGTTATTGGGATGATATTTGTTGTACACTAATCCCGATTGTTTAGTTGTATGTCGATCGATTGATTGACAGACTGTGTAAGCGTTAATTATTTATATTTAATGCTTATACAGTTGTGTGGTGCACTCTGGATGATGGTTGATTATTTATCGTTGTTATTTTATACATGTGTTGTAGAAAATCCATATAATTAACATTATATGGTAATTGATTGAGTCACATTCTAGTTTTGGAATAAAATATTTGAAAAAGAAATATTTTAATAGAAATATTTAAAAAAGAAATATTTGGAATAGAATATTTGAAAATAGAAATATATGAAGCCGTGTTGATCAGATTTGCGCCATTTGGACGTGAACGGTATTTATATCGATTTTACTCATTTTTCAATGAATATTGAAATGATTTGAAATTCGAATTAAATTGAAATAGAATTGAAATCGTTTTGAATTGAATTTAAAACAAATTGAAATTGAATTCAAATCGATTTGAAATGAATTTAAAACGAATTTATATTGGAATATTCAATTTTGATTTGAAATTGAATAGGAAGTTGAAACCGTTTTGAAAATGAATTTAAAACGGTTTATAAAGAACGTTTTAAATGGAAATCGATGAAATATATATTATATATATAATATAATGGGCTGAATAGAACGCGCCGCGCTGCGGCAGTTCACGAATTTCGACCATTGACTTCGAATTGACAGTGCAGGAGATCCGACCGTCGGATTCTCCTAAAACCGGAACTGTTGGGTTCTTATCGAAAAGAGCTTTCTAGCAAATATAAGAAATTAGAAATCTAATGGTTGGATTTGGAATAATGTCCAAATCAAACTTAGAAAAGGTCGCTGTAAGTGCAGTTCGATAGCCATTGATGGAAATCGACTGTACGGGCCTTGATAAAATTATTAAAAATAATAATAATTTTAGTAAAATCATAAAAAACGATTTGTGAAGAATTGGGATGAAAAACTCCATATTTGAAAAGATAAAAAAAGATTTTTTTCGAAATGAACTAGTTTTGAACTAGAATAATAATTTATTTATTTTTAAATAAATAAATTGGTTTTGAAATGGTTTTAAAAGAAACCAGAATTTCCAATAGTTGAATTGGAATGGATTTGAATCGAAATTGTCTTCGAAATATTTCGGTGTTGGATTTCGTGATGCTACAGATATTGTTATGGGAATTTGAAAGATATATTAATATCATTATTTCCAATACGATATCTGTTGGTCATAGAATTTGATATTGAATATAAGCCAATATATTTTCTATTCAGAGCCTTGTATTTAATCTCAAATGTGATTTGGGTTTGTCGTGAATGGTTTCTTCATTAACATTATTCTTAAACCCAGTTGATAAAAGGATTAAATCTTTTTATTTAGATTTAATGAAGTGTACCAATTAAATAATATTTAATTGGAATTGAATTAGAATTGATTTTTGGGATTATCGTGAACGGTGTTTTAAACAACACTTGTTCTTTAACCCGATAATTAATGGAATGTGATTTTGGGTTGTCGTGAACGGTATCTTAATAATACTATTCTTAGGCCCAATAGAGTTAAGAAAATCAGAAATTAACTAAAGATTAGTTAAATTGAATGGTTTCTTGGGTATTGATCTGATGTTGGTTTCGGCCTTCAGGGTTATTACTTAGGGAATTGTTCACTTGCTTGTTTACGGTTAATGGCTGATGAAAATGAAATGTGATATTGGGTTTGTAGTGAACTGTGTTTTAAATGACACTGGTTCTTTAACCCTGTCAAAGATTAAAACTAAGTGGAGTTTTAATGAATCTTTAATTAGATTGAAAAGTGAATTTGATAATTAAAATTATCAAATTCAGGAAATGATCGAGAATGGAGTACCGCCAGTTTTACTCCAGGCGATAGTTAAATCTTTAATTAGATTTAAAAACGTGAAATGGTAGTTTAATTTACCGACAACACTGTGGTGTTAGATATGAAGTATTACCAGTTTTACTTCATGGGATGAATAGGTTGGGGTTGGGAAATTTAACAATTGATTACTTCGGTAAGGTTCGTTAATCCCGACTAGTTTGAAGTGATATTCAAAAGAAGATTAAAGAATAAATTTAAAAGAATTTATCTTTGATAAAATTAATGGGAACCTTTCCCTAAGAATTTGAAATTTAGAAACTAACTATAGGTTGGTTAAGATGAATGGTTTCCTGGGTATTGATATGATGTTGGTTTCGGCCTTCGGGGTTAATATTTGGGGAATTGTTCTCTTACTAATTTACGGTTAGTGACTGATGAATTGGAATGAGGCGTATGTTGTGTTTGTGTAACACTTTTATATTATATACGCGAGTTATTCAGAAAGACCGGGTTTATCCCATTCTGAATAACTGAATCGACGATAAGTCGAAGATGAAGACGGTGGTCGAAGACCGGAAGTCTTCACATCGTTTGGATAATTACCGACAATCCTGATTGGGCTGTACACCCAAGAGGAGGAAAATAGTTGGTGGTCATCCAGACGTACTTGGAGATCGACGGATTTGCGAGGAAAGTGTCTCCGGTTTCGTTCAGACCCAAAACGAACTTGTAAATGGACTGTGTGTCTGACATCGGATTTCATTCTGTGTGATTGATATCGGTTGCATAGCGTGAATTGCCTTTGTGGCATGCTAAGATGCAAATGATCAAGGCTTCTGTTGAAAAGCAGAGTCTTGTGGTTGATGATCAAAGCACGACCTTTGTGGCGTAGCTTTGTGTAACGTGAATTCGCGAGCCTCACACCCCGGTTGTGAACCAAAATGGGAGAGGACCTCAGGGAGGGCATGCGTTTCCTTCTAGCTAGGGTGGTGTCAGTGACCTACCAGCCCTGACATTTATATACTTTTCACCTGTGTGGTTGTTGCTATTGTGAGGCGCCTCGGTTATATCGGACAATCCGGGTTCGATGGAGTCATTCGTTGGCTCATTTACACCCCAAAGGGCGGGGAGACGCAGTGTTCAGGAATTTTAATCCACATCGGTGGATCGGCCCTGTCGCTCCAAGGCTTGTCTGCGCGCTTGCCTGAGACATGGGCTAGATTGTCTCGAATCGATAGAGGACGATCCCTTGCCTCGGTTCGCAGATGGAAATCCAACCTCCAAATACGTGATTTTGCGGTTTTAATTGTAGAACTTGTATGACGACATGATATATGGTACCCATGCCGTCTATGATTGATACTTATGATTAAAATTGTTTTATACACTATGCACTTATGATAGTATCAAATGATTTGTTTTAACGTATCAAGCATTCTTTGGCTATTATAAGGGAAAACCCTATCCTCCGGCTTGCGTTGCATTGTGTGATGGGACCTGGGTCTTATAATAGCTTCATTTTTCTTTATTTAGCATCGCGCTGTTGTTTTATGCACTGGTATTCTTGGGAGGAAACCTGTTCCGTGTTATACGGCGTGGTCCCTTGATTTACCTAACTTTAAAATAAAGATTAATAACTGTTTTAGTTCTTACACCAATCACATGACTGACCTGGAGTTTATTATTTTAACCTAAACTCTGGGTGCCCTTATTTTCGACACGGGCAACTAGTAGTTTTGGTTTTGCAGATTTATCTTCCCAGGATCCTGGTTTACAGCTGGAACGATATCCGGAAAGCTTTGTATCCGTATATCTCCTTCAGTTGTGATTTGTATTATTTTCCGCTGCTAAGTAATTTATTGTAACCTCTGATATTTATCGAATGTAATTTATTTGTTAATACTCTATATATTCTTGTAATCCGATGAAGTTGTTGTAATATACAATGAAATGTTCTTCCGTCTGTATTCTTTTGTGTGTTGTTATCATAGTATCCGCTCTTTCCTTAACGGGGAAGAAATGGGTCCTTACAGTCTGTGGACGACGGGTGTCGGGTGCTACTAAACACCGTCTGCATCCTAGTATATATTTAAACTAGAAAATTAAATTAAAAGGTGAGAAGTTCTCACCGAGGGTTCCACTCCTCCGTGCTTTGCTGTTGAACTGCTGAACCGTCTGGATCGGTTTGAAATTCCTATGCAGTTCTTTTCACGCTGTTCAAATAAAAATTATATTTTTATCACTTCATTCAATAAATAAAAATCATATTTTTATTTCTTCTTTATATATATTTTCTTGACGCTTCATTCTATATAAAAATTATATTTTACATTTCTATTTCATATATAAAGATCGAATTTTTATTTCATCGATATAAAAATCACATTTTTATTTCAACATATATATGATAAAAATCAGATTTTTATTTTGCTACATAATTAAAGATCAAATTTTTATTATCTAAATAATATAAAAATCGTATTTTTATTCTATCTATACTATAAAAATCATATCTTTAACCTTCTACCAATATAAAAATTATATTTTTAACCTTTCTATATTATAAAAATTATATTTTTATTCTTTCTATATTATGAAAATTATATTTTTAACCTATCTTAAGAATCCCTTCTTTTTGTTTTCAAAAATCACTTCTTCCTTTATTTGACCATCCTATAAAGATTATATTTTTACTCATTAAAAATATTACTTCATAGATATAAAAATCGTATTTTTACCTAACTAAAAATCTAATTTTCATTCACATGAATCTTATATAAAAATATAATCTTTTTATTACCATTCAACTATAAAAATCCTATGGTATTCTTATAAAGTAAAAATCAAATTTTTATAGTCTTATCTTAAAGATCCTAGCTATATACGATTAAAAATCGTAGCTTTATATTTCACTATGTGTATAAGGCTGTTTTCCTTTGTTTTTGAAACCCAATTTCATAGAAAACAAGTAGAAATGACCAGAAGAAGCTTACAGTCGACGGGGGATTAGCCTGAGGTGGTGCTGGTTGCCTTCAGTCGACGGAGGAGGAGAAAGGAATGGAGGAGACGCGAGAGGGAGGGGGGTGCGGCACTATCTCGTCGGAGGCGGCGATTTAGTGGATTGGGGAGGGGGGTCGCGTCGAGTAGAAGAAGGGGCGGAAGGAGGAGAAGGGGGCGGAGTCGGGTGCTTCGCCTTGGGCGGCGGCGGCGAAGTGAGAGGGGGGCGATGGCAGCGGCGGCCCCCCCGTCGCTCTCTTCTTCCCTTTTTTTTCTTTCTATTGAAAATGAAAACGGGGGGGGGGGGGTAAGGAGAGATTATAGAGGGAGGGAGTTTTTTTTATTTAATTAAAATTTTAAATTCCCAAAAAGGGTACTTTTAATTTCGACCTCGAAACGGGACCCACCGACTGTCATCCGAAGAGTTTTACCCCCATTACGAACACAATGGGATATGTATCATAGGCTAATTCGATCGTTTCGATCAGTTTTTGTCAAAATCAACATATAACTCTATATATTGAATTTGAACGCGCATTTCAATTTACTGGGGTCACGTATAGTCTCTAAAAATTCCCAAAAAATATTTTCTAGCTTCGTATTGATGATACGATCCTAACAAAACTAATTTCATCAAATTCTGAGACCGTTTGAAAAATGGCCATTTTCTAGTCGATTAAAATCAACTAAAACTGGTCAAATGCGTTTTCCTTTGCCACGCTCACATATTGAATCGAAAAGTTATGAAAATTGGAATCTAGTAATAAATTAACATCCCGGATCCAACAAAAGTGGTTTCGTCGAGATCCGAGGTCGTTTGCAAATTTTCCATTTTTAAGGGCCAGAATTCCATAGTGACTATTCTGAAAATTCATCTGGACGTATCTTTTTATTCCCGCTATGAAATTTCAATTTTTCGGATTCGTTGGAAAGATATTCTCAATTAGATTCTAATATTTTTGGTTTCGCTAAAATCCGGTTTATTTTGAATCCTGTACATTCATTTGAACTTTGAAATCGAATTATCGAACTACCGCGCCATTTTCAATTCCTTTTATATTTATAAATAAATATTTATATTCTAACGACGATCTATATAAATATATACTTTCTAATTCTATTCAAAATAAATTTTTCATTGTTATAATTTAAAATAATCTATTTTAAATATTCAAAATCCATCAAAATTGCCAAAATAAAAATTTTAAATTGGCTCAGATTTTACCGGTTGTTACAATCTCCCCCACTTAAAACTTTTCGTCCCCGTAAAGGAACGAAGCCGAAAGTTGTTTTACAAATCAACTCAACTTTCATTGTTTTCATTATGGCTTAAGTTCATCAACTTTTCAGTTTCTAAGAACTTTTCAAATTTTTCAAAAATTTGGCTAACACCCTAAATTTTCGAAAAATTTCGCCATAACCTCCCCTGCACCGGGGACTTCGGGATATTTCATATAGCCTCACATGGCCTTCTTCAATCCAAAAGAAAAAGGAAAAGCCAAGCGGCTAGCCAATTGGCTCACAAAATCACCCAAAACTCAAGAAATACAATAAACATGTACCTATTTGTCGGGAAAACAATTTTATTCCTCTGCTCTAGCCTCCTTGCTATGACCTGTTCAATCATATATATGTACATGCATGCATTTGCAAACAATTTTCAATACAGTTCAATATTTGATAAAATTTGGCCTAAATTCACCGTTCTTTCATATAATGGTTTAAAGAAATAATCATACAACACAACCATCAATCAATTAGTGAATTATCATAGTCAAAAAATCACATTTTTGGTGCCAATTCACAACAATGTATTCTAGCTATATTTTGGTTCTCACACCAGTCTAATGGAAATATATAGAAATCTCACTTTCGTTATTCGAAAATAAATACTGGCGATGGTGCCCCATCACCAGAATTATCCCCGGACAACTTGAGTATGATTCTATAACTATCCAGTATATTAAAACTTCGAATACACGCTTGCAGAACGTATATGCAAAATCTTTTATATATTGGATTGTCTAAATTCAATATAAATAAATATTCAAATACCTATAATATGATTTAAATTTTCAAAAAAAAGTTGATTTTCATTTTAAAAATATATTCTTCACACTCGTTCTAGGATACTATTGATCCCATCTCTAACGAGTCATCCTCATTGGATGTTACTAATCCAATCTCTGATGAATTCTTTCGTATGGTCCTAATGTGTATTGTTCTCGAGCTCTGTAAACCAGAGCTCTGATACCATCTGTAACGATCGGGAATTTCGCTCGATCTGAATCAGTCGCTGGACCGACCAAGACCGTTCGAAACCCCTGATTGTTTTGAGAACATGACAAATTAGAATGCACGTAGAAGAACATTTCATTGTTTATTACAACAATTCCATCAGATTACCAGAATATACAGAGTATGAATAAATATTATACATCATAAAATATCAGAGATTACAATACATTACATAGCAGCGGAAAATAATACAAAATACAACTGAATGAGATATACGGATATAAAGCTTTCCGAATATCCTTCCAGCTGTAAACCAGGTTCCTGTGAATATAAATCTGCAAAACCAAAACTACTAGCTGCCCGTGTCGAAAATAAGGGCACCCAGAGTTTAGGTTAAAACAATAAACTCCAGGTCAGTCATGTGACTGGTGTGAGAACTAAAACAGTTATTAATCTTTATTTTAAAGTTAGGTAAATCAAGGGACCATGCCGTATAACACGGAACGGGTTTCATCCCAAGTATACCAGTGCATAAAACAACAGCGCAATGCTAAATAAAGAGAAATGAAGCTATTATAAGACCCAGGTCCCATCACACAATGCAACGCAAGCCAGAGGATAGGGTTTTTACCTTATAATAGCCAAGAATGCTTGGTACGTGAAATTTCACGTTTTATCATTACTATAAGCATATAGTGTCAAAACAATTTCAAATCATAAGCATCAATCATAGGCGGCATGAATGCCCCATACCACATGTCGCCATATATAGGTTATACAATTAAAACCGCAAAGTCACATATTGGAAGTTGGATTTCCATCCATGAACCGAGGCAAAAGATAGTCCTTTACCGAATTCGAGACAATCTAGCCCATGTCTCAGGCAAGTACTCAGTCAAGCCTTGGAGCGACAGGGCCGGTCCACCGATGTGGATTAAAATTCCTGAACACTGTGTTTCCCCGCCCTTTGGGGCGTAAGTGAGCCAACGAATGACTCCATCGGTTCGAGAACGACCGATAAATCCGAGGCGCCTCGCAACAGCAACAACCACACAGGTGGAAATAAAAAAAATGTCAGCCAGTTTAAGCACTAACACCACCTAGCTAGAAGAAAACGCATGTCCTCCCGGAGGTCCTCGTCCTGTTTTTGGTTCATACCGGGGTGTGAGGCTCGCGAATTCACGCTACACAAAGCTACGCCACAAAGGCCGTGCTTTGATCATCAATCATAAGACTCTGCTTTTCAACAGAAGCCTTGATCATTTGCGTCTCAGCATGCCACATAGGAAATTCACGCTATGCAACTGATATCAATCACATAGAATGAAATCCGATGTCAGACACACAATCCATACAAGTTCGTTCTGGGTCTGAAAGAAACCGGAGGCACCACGTACCTCGCATGTCCATCGATCTCCACATACGTCTAGATGATCACCAACTGATTCTCTCCTCTTGGGTGTACAGCCCAATCAAGATCATCAGTAATTATCCAAATGATGTGAAGACCTCCGGTCTTCGACCATCGTCTTTATCTTCGACTTATCGTCTTATCAGTTATTCAGAATGGGATAAACCCGGTCTTTCTGAATAACTCGCGTATATAATAAACAAGTGTTACACAAACACAACATACGCCTCATTCCAATTCATCTGTCACTAACCGTTAATTAGTAAGAGAACAATTCCCCAAATATTAACCCCGAAGGCCGAAACCAACATCATATCAATACCCAGGAAACCATTCATCTTAACCAACCTACAGTTAGTTTCTAAATTTCACATTCTTAGGGAAAGGTTCCCATTAATTTTATCAAAGATAAATTCTTTTAAATTTATTCTTTAATCTTCTTTTGAATATCACTTCAAACCAAATTATGGTTTATCCAAACTAGTCGGGATTAACGAACCTTACCGAAGTAATAAATTGTTAAATTTCCCGACCCCAACCTATTCATCCCATGAAGTAAAAATGGTAATATTTCATATGTAACACCACGGTGTTATCGGTAAATTCAATTACCATTTCACGTTTAAATCTAATTAAAGATTTAACTATCGTCTGGAGTAAAACTGGTGGTACTCCATTCTCGATCATTCCTTGAATTTGATCATTTTAATTATCAAATTCACTTTTCAATCTATTTAAAGATTCATTAAAACTCCACTTAGTTTTAATTTTTAACTGGGTTAAAGAACCAATGTTATTTAAAACACGGTTCACGATAAACCCAAAATCGCATTTCATTTTCACTAGCCTTTAACCGCAAATTAGCAAGTGAACAATTCCCTAAGTAATAACCCCGAAGGCCGAAACCAACATCAGATCAATACCCAAGAAACCATTCAACTTAACTAATCTTTAGTTAATTTCTGATTTTCTTAACTCCATTGGGTCTAAGAACAGTATTATTAAAGATACCGTTCACAACAACCCAAAATCACATTCCATTAATTGTCGGGTTAAAGAACAAATGTTATTTAAAACACCGTTCACGATAAACCCAAAAATCAATTCGAAATCAATTCCAATTAAATATTATTTAATTGGTACACTTCATTAAATCTAAACAAAAAGATTTAATCTTTTTCTCGACTGGGTTTAAGAACAGTGTTAATGAAGACACCATTCACGACAAACCCAAATCCCAATTGATATTAAATACAAGGCTCTGAATAGAAAATATATTGGCTTATATTCAATATCAAATTCTACGACCAACAAATATCGTATTGGAAATAACGATATAAATATATCTTTCAAATTCCCATAACAATATCTGTATAATCATGAAATTCAATATCGAAATATTCCGAAGATAATTTCTATTCAAATCCATTTTCGATTTATATATTGGAAATTCTGGTTATTTTCAAAACCATTTCAAATCCAATTTATTTATTTCAAAAATAAATGGATTTTAATTCTAGTTCAAAACTAGTTCATTTCGATAAAAATCTATTTTTATCCTTTTAAATACGGAGTTTTTCATCCCAATTCTTTCCAAATCATTTCTTATGATTTTACATTGATTATTGATATTTTTAATAATTTTATCAAGGCCCGTACAGTTGATTTCCATCAACGGTCATTGAACTGCACTTACAACGACCTTTTCCAAATTTGATTTAGACATAATTCCAAATCCAAACGTTAGATTTCTAATGTCTAATATTCGTTAGAAAGCTCTTTTCGATACGGACCTAACGGTTCCGGTTTTAGGAGGATCCGACGGTCGGATCTCCCGTAATATCCATTCGAAGTCAATGGTCGAAATTTTCGAACTCCCGCAGCGCGGCGCGTTCTATTCAGGCCATTATATTATATATATAATATATATTTCGTCGATTTCCTTTTTAAAACGTATTTTATAAATCGTTTTAAATTCGTTTTCAAAACGATTTCAATTTCCATTTCAAATTCAAATCAAAATTGAATATTCCATATCATCGATATATAAATGATAATATTTTCAAAACATTATATTTTGAAATCAATTCCTTTTCGATATTCATTATAAAAACGAATAAAATCGATATAATTATCGTTCACGTCAAAATGGCGTCAATCTAATCGACACGGCTTTATTTATTTCTATTTCAAATATTTCTATTCAAATATTTCTGTTCAAATATTTCTATTTCAAATATTTCATTTCAAATATTTCTATTCAAATATTTCTATTCAGATATTTCTATTTCAAATATTTCTATTTCAAATATTTCATTTCAAATATTTCTATTCAAATATTTCTATTCAAATATTTGTATTCAAATATTTCTATTTCAAATATTTCTATTCAAATATTTCTATTTCAAATATTTCATTTCAAATATTTCTATTCAAATATTTCATTTCAAATATTTCTATTCAAATATTTCTATTTCAAATATTTCATTTCAAATATTTTAAAATATTCGATAATTCTGAACTGGAATCAGGCACAGTCAATTACCATATAATGTTGATTATATGGAATTCACACAACAAATGTGTATCACAAAAATGAAAACATCAATCCATCATCCAGAGTGTATTTTACACTGTATAAGCATTAAATATAAATATTCAATGCTTACACGGTCTGTCAATCAATCGATCGACATACAGCTAATTATTGGGATTAGTGTATGTCAAATTTCATCCCAATACCCATGTGGGGTTTCAAACAATCAAACACAGCTTTTGTTTGTGCAGTTGGGCGATGTGTAAAATTTATTATCCCAATCAATTGTCAAATCAGTGTATATAAACAAATCATCCGATTTGTTTATATTTATTTATTTCATTTTAAATACACGTTAAACATTATATTTTTAACTATAAAATACTTTATTTCATATCACACAATCAACTACACATCAAAATCAAACAAACAAACATACAAGCCGTCCATGGTCTGTGGACGACGGGTGTCGGGTGCTACTAAACACCGTCTGCATCCTAGTATATATTTTAACTAGAAAATTAAATTAAAAGGTGAGAAGCTCTCACCGAGGGTTCCACTCCTCCGTGCTTTGCTGTTGAACTGCTGAACCATCTGGATCGGTTTGAAATTCCTATGCAGTTCTTTTCACGCTGTTCAAATAAAAATTATATTTTTATCACTTCATTCAATAAATAAAAATCGTATTTTTATTTCTTCTTTATATATATTTTCTCGACGCTTCATTCTATATAAAAATTATATTTTATATTTCTATTTCATATATAAAGATCGAATTTTTATTTCATTGATATAAAAATCACATTTTTATTTCAACATATATATGATAAAAATCAGATTTTTATTTTGCTACAAAATTAAAGATCAAATTTTTATTATCTAAATAATATAAAAATCATATTTTTATTCTTTCTATACTATAAAAATCATATCTTTAACCTTCTACCAATATAAAAATCATATTTTTAACCTTTCTATATTATAAAAATTATATTTTTATTTTTTCTATATTATAAATATTATATTTTTAACCTATCTTAAGAATCCCTTCTTTTTGTTTTCAAAAATCACTTCTTCCTTTATTTGACCATCCTATAAAGATTATATTTTTACTCATTAAAAATATTACTTCATAGATATAAAAATCGTATTTTTACCTAACTAAAAATCTAATTTTTATTCACATGAATCTTATATAAAAATATAATCTTTTTATTACCATTCAACTATAAAAATCCTACGGTATTCTTATAAAGTAAAAATCAAATTTTTATAGTCTTATCTTAAAGATCCTAGCTATATACGATTAAAAATTGTAGCTTTATATTTCACTATGTGTATAAGGCTGTTTTCCTTTGTTTTTGAAACCCAATTTCATAGAAAACAAGTAGAAATGACCAGAAGAAGCTTACAGTCGATGGGGGATTAGCCTGAGGTGGCGCTGGTTGCCTTCAGTCGACGGAGGAGGAGAAAGGAATGGGGGAGACGCGATAGGGGGGTGCGGCGCTGTCTCGCCGGAGGCGGCGATTTAGTGGATTGGGGAGTGGGTCGCGTCGAGTAGAAGAAGGGGTGGAAGGAGGAGAAGGGGGCGGAGTCGGGTGCTCCGCCTTGGGCGGCGGTGACGATTTGAGGGGGGGCGATGGCACCCCCCTTGTCGCTCTCCTCTTCCCTTTTTTTTTTCTTTCTGTTGAAAAATGAAAATGGGGTGGGGGGGAGGGGGGGGTAAGGAGAGAGTATAGAGAGAGGGAGGTTTTTTTATTTAATTAAATTCCCAAAAAGGGTACTTTTAATTTCAACCTCAAAACGGGACCTACCGACTGTCGTCCCTAGCATTTTACCCCCATTCCGAACACAATGGGATATGTATCGTAGGCTGATTCGATCGTTTCGATCAATTTTCATCAAAATCAACATATAACTCTATATATTGAATTTGTACGCGCATTTCAATTTACTGGGGTCACGTATAGTCTCTAAAAATTCTCGAAAAATATTTTCTAGCTTTGTATTGATGATACGATCCTAACAAAACTAATTTCATCGAATTCTGAGACCGTTTGAAAAATGGCCATTTCTAGTCGATTAAAATCAACTTAAACTGGTCAAACGCGTTTTCCTTTGCCACGCTCACATATTGAATCGAAAAATTATGAAAATTGGAATCTAGTAATAACTTGACATCTCGGATCCAACAAAAGTGGTTTCGTCGAGATCTGAGGTCGTTTGCAAAATTTCCATTTTTAAGGGCCAGAATTCCGTAGCGACTATTCTGAAAATTCATCTGGATGTATCTTTTGATTCCCACTATGAAATTTCAATTTTTCGGATTCGTTGGAAAGATATTCTCAATCAGATTCTAATATTTTTGGTTTCGCTAAAATCCGGTTTATTTTGAATCCTGTACATTCATTTGAACTTTGAAATCGAATTATCGAACTACCACGCCATTTTCAATTCCTTTTATATTTATAAATAAATATTTATATTCTAACGACGATCTATATAAATATATAATTTCGAATTATATTCAAAATAAATTTTCCATCGTTATAATTTAAAATAATCTATTTTAAATATTCAAAATCCATCAAAATTGCCAAAATAAAATTTTTAAATTGGCTCAGATTTTACGGGTTGTTACAGGATGTGTGTTTGACATCGGAATTCATTGTGTGATTGATAGACATCAGTTGCATAGCGTGAATTGCATGTGTGGCATACTGAGATGCAAAGGATCAAGGCTTCTGTTGAAAAGCGGAGTCTTGTGGTCTATGGTCAAAGAACGACTTTAATATAGCATAGCTTTGTGTATAGCATTTATTCGCGAGCCTCACACCCCGGTGTGAACCAAAAACAGGAGAGGACATCAGGGAGGACATGCGTTTCCTTCTAGCTAGAAGTGGTGTCTAGGTTTTGCATGCCCAGACGTTTTACTTATGTGGATGATAGATAGCGAGGCGCCTCGGATATATCGGCACTGTGGGGCTGATGGATGGTATGGTCTTTATACAGACCAGATCGACGCCCCATAGGGCGGGAAAACGTATTGTTCAGGCATTTTAATCCACTATGTGTGGACTGACCCTGACGATCTAAAGGCTTGACTGAGTACTTACCTGAGACACGGGCTAGAGCGTCTCAAAGCGGTAAGGACGATCCCTTGCCTTGGTTCACAGATGGAAATCCAACTTCCAATACGTGACATTTGCGGTTTTGATTGTAGAGCCTAATATTGGCGACATGATATACGGTACCCATGCCGTCTAGGATTGATATATTTATATTTGAAGTTGTTTTATACACTATGCACTTATAATAGTATCAAATGATTTGTTTTAACGTACCAAGCATGTTTGGCTATTATTATGGAAAACTCTATCCTGCGGCTTGCGTTGCATTGTTTGATGGGACCTGCGTCTTATAATAGCTTCATTTTTCCAAAAAGCATTGCGTTGTTTGTTTTATGAACTGGAATTCTTGGGAGGAAACCCGTTTCGTGTTATACGGCATGGTCCCTTGAGATATCTGATTTTAAAGTAAAGTTTTAAATAACTGTTTTAGTTCTCACGCCAGTCACATGACTGACCTGGAGTTTATTGCTTTAACCTAAAATCTGGGTGCCCTTATTTTCCACACGGGCAGCTAGTAGTTTTGGTTTTGCAGATATTATATTCACAGGATCCTGGTTTACAGCTGGAGCTATACTCAGAAAGCTCTATATCCGTGTATTCCTTCCAGTTGTATTACATACTATTGTCCGCTGCTATGTATTGTTATTTAATCTCTGATATTTTCTGATGTATAATATGTAACAACCCGGAAAATCCGAACCAATTTAAAAATTTTATTTTGGCAATTTTAATGAATTTTGAATATATAAAATGATTTATTTTAAATAATAATGACAAGAAATTTATTTTGAGTAGAATTAGAATGTATATATTTATTTGAATCGACGTTAGAATATGAATATTTATTTTTAATTATAAAAGGAAATAGAAATGGCACGGTAGTTTGAAAATTCGATTTCAAATTTCAAATGAATGTACAGGATTCAAAATAAATTGGATTTAAGAGAAACCAAAAATATTAGAATCTATTTGAAAATATCTTTCCAACAAATCCAAAAAATCAAAATTTCACAGCGGGAATAAAAAGTTATGCCTAGTTGAAAATTCAGAATAGTCGCTATGGAATTTTAGCCCATAAAAATAGAAATTTTGCAAACGACCTTCGTTTTTGATGAAACCGCTTTTGTTGGATTCGGGATGTCAAGTTATTGCTAGATTCTAATTTTCATAATTTTTGAAGTTTATATGTGAGCGTGGCAAAAGAAAACGTGTTTTAACAGTTTTAGTCAATTTGGATCGACCAGAAAATGGCCATTTTTCAAACGGTCTTCAAATTTGCTGAAATTAGTTTTGTTAGGACCGTATCGTCAATACAAAGCTAGAAATAATTTTCCTAAAATTTTTGGGGTCAGTATGTGGCTCTGATAAATTGAAATTTGCGTTCAAATTCAATATATAGAGTTATATTTTGATTTTGATGAAAACTGATCGAAACAGCCGAATCAGCTTACCACACATATCCTATTATGTTCGGAATGGGGGTAATTAGCTATGGACAATAGTGGGTCTTGTTTGGGGTTCGAATGAAAAATTAACTTTTCAGAAATTAAATATAATTAAATAAATTTATAAGTAACCCTCCCTTACCCCTCTTTCACCCTCCCCGATTCCAAAATCAGAAGAAATAAAAAAAAGAAGCCCTAACAACCCGTCGCTCCCTACCCCATGGTCGTCGCACCACCAGCCAAGCCCGCCGCTGGGGGGCCCTTACGTCGCTGCTCTCCGCCATTTCCCCCTCCCCCCGCTCCGATCTCCTCTCTCTTTCCCTCTCTTCTTCTAAACTTTCTTCCACCCAAACCCGCCGCATCAGCCACCCACAACCCCCTAGACCGACACCTCGCTGCTGCAACCTCATACCACCACCGGCGACGTCTGCCGCCCCTCTCCGGCCTCCTCAGCGCCTATAGACCCCTCCTTTGAGCAAAAAAACCCGAAGAAAAGTGAGTTTTCTTGTTTATATTTGTTTTCTTTTGTTATGTGTTCAATAAAATTCTGATTTTTATGTTAAAGAACTTGTTTAAAAATGTTGCTTTTAAAAAAATATAAATAACATGGTTTTAGCAAGATAACAATTTGATTTTTAATATATATAGTGATATTAAAATATTATTTATATATATAGTAGCTACAAAAATATGAATTTTATCGATATTAAGTAGCGATAAAAATTTGATTTTTATATGAAGAGATTTGAAATAAAAATGCGATTTTTATATGAAGAGATTTGAAATAAAAATGCGATTTTTATATGAAGAGATTTGAAATAAAAATGCGATTTTTATTGTATGAACATCGAAATAAAAATATTATCTTTATAATATAAACATCGGGTTAAAAATATGATTTTTTTTTAAAGAAAGCATTGAAATTAAAGCGTGATTTTTATTTATAAACATCGTTGTTAGAAATGTGATTTTTAACATAAAACCGCGTGAAACAGATTGGGGTGGAACAGACTGAAATCAAAACGGAATTCAAACCGATCAGAAATATAGAATGGAGGAGTGGATCCCAAAGCTGAGAACTTCTCACAAAAATTATTTTTGTATAGTTATTTATTTTATAACTGCATATATGAACTGCTCCTCGTCGCCCACATACCGTAGACGACTTGTTTGTTTGATTGTATTGTATTGTAAAAATTGATTATGATGTGAAATGGACTGTATAAATATTCATGTGTTGAATAAAATATTTTATCGTTAAAAATATAATTTTTAACGTGTATATGAATAAAATAAATATCCATTTGCAAATAGAACGATTTGTTTATATGCACCCATTTTATTGATATTGATGGGACGATAAATTTTACACATCGCCCAACTGCACAAATAATATTCAGTATTTTTTAATTGAAGCCCCACACGGGTGTTGGGATGATATTTGACGTACACTAATCTCAATTGCTTAGTTGTATGTCAATCATTAGGTTGACAGACTGTTGTAAGCATTGAATATTTGTATTTAATGCTTGTACAGTGTAGAATGCACTATGGATGATGGTTGTATGTTTATCATGGCTGTTGTATACCTGTGTTGTATGAAATCCATATAAATCACATTATATGGTAATTGACTGTGTCTGATCCTAGTTCAGAAAGAATGCATATTTTAAAATAACGAATATTTTAAAATAAGTAATATTTTAAAATAATGTTTAGTAAAAGATCAAAATATGATTTTTGATGTCCGATTTGGGATGGACACGAATATATTTAAATATATAAAGCCATGTTGATTAATTTAACGCCATTTTGACGTGAACGATATTTATATCGATTTTATTCATTTTTATATTGAATATTGGAAAGGAATTGATTTCAAAAATCTAATGTTTTGAAAATATTATCATTTATATATTAATGATGTGGAATATTCAATTTTGATTTGGAATTGAATATGAAGTTGAAATCATTTTGAAAATGAATTTAAAACGATTTATAAAATACGTTATAAATAAAAATCGATGAAATATATTATATATATATATATAATAAAATGGCCTGAATAGAACGCGTCGCGCTGCGGTAGTTCGCGAATTTCGACCATTGACTTCGAATGGACATTACGGGAGATCCGACCGTCGGATTCTCCTAAAACCGGAACCGTTGGGTTCGTATCGAAAGAGCGTTCTAACGAATATTAGAGATTTGAAATCTAATGGTTGGATTTGAAATTATGTCCAAATCAAATTTGGAAAAGGTCGTTGTAAGTGCAGTTCGATGGCCGTTTATGGAAATCGACTGTACGTGCCTTGGTAAAATTATTAAAAATAGCAATAATTAGTGTAAAATCATAAGAAATGATCTGGAAAGAATTGGGATGCAAAATTCCATATTTGAAAAGATAAAAATAGATTTTTATCGAAATGAACTAGTTATGAACTAGAATTATAATCCAATTATTTCTAAATAAATAAATTGGATTTGAAATTGTTTTAAAAATAACCAAAATTTCCAACATATGAATTGGAATGGATTTGAATCGAAGTTATCTCCGGAATATTCGATATTGGATTCCGTGATTACACGGGCATTGTGGAGGGATTTGAAAGATATATATATCGTTATTCCAATACAATGTTTGTTGATTCAAAATTTGATGTTGAATATAAGCCAATATATTTTCTATTCAGTGTCTTGTATTTAATATCAAATGGGATTTTGGGTTTGTCGTGAACGGTGTCTTCAGTAACACTGTTCTTGAACCCCATGTGAAGAGAATAAATCTTTTTAATTAAGATTGTAAGAGTTTCCAATTATATTTAATAATCAGAAGAAAATGGAATGTGAATTGGGTTTATCGTGAACTGTGTTTTTAATGACATTCGTCATTTAACCAGATTTACAATGAAATGTGATTTGGGATTTATAAATCTTTTGTTAAGATTTAAAGGAGATTTTCCAAAGTAAAGTTTTCCAATTTAACATATTAAATTGGAATTGAATGGAATTCGATTTGGTAATAATCAAAGTGAGCTTCTGTAGAGGAAGACTGTTAATATATATAGAAGGCTTCGCCGCTATTCCATTTATATTATCGGTTGGATATGGAAGTTCATATCGAATATATATATTGATCTGTATTCCGAGAAGTTTCCATGGTCAATGGAATGTGATTTTGGGTTTATCATGAGCTGTGTTTTAAATGACATTAGTTCTTTAGCCAAGTTAAAGATAAGATTAATTTCTTAACTTTGAATAATCATTAAGTAATGATTTTCGAAAATTAAAACTGAATTAGAGTTTCAATGAATCTTTAAATAGATTGAAAGGTGAATTTGATAACTAAAATGATCAAATCCAAGAAATGTTCGAGAATGGATTATCACCAGTTTTGCTACAAGCGTTAGTAAAATATTTAATTAGATTTGAACATGAAATGGTAATTAATTTTACCGATAACACCGTGGTGTTAGATATGAAGTATTACCAGTTTTACTTCATGGGATGAATAGGTTGGGATTGGGAAATTAAAATAAATGATTACTTCGGTAAGGTTCGCTCCTGACTAGTTTGGATAAACCATAATTTGGTTTGGATTGATATCCAAATGAGGATTAAAGAATAAATTTAAAGAATATATCTTTGATAAAATTAATGGGAAACTTTCCTAAAGGATATGAATATGTAAATAAAAGAATATTCAGTGGAATGAGGCGTATGTAGTGTTTTTATAGCACTTGTTTATTATATATGCGAGTTATTCAGAAAGACCGGGTTTATCCCATTCTGAATAACTGAATTGGTGATGAGTGGACAATGAAGACGGTGATTGAAGACCGGAGTCTTCACATCTTTTGGATGATTACTGATGTCTTGATTGAGCTGTACACCCAAGACAAGGTAATAAGTGGTGATCGTCCAGACGTACTTGGAGATCGACCGGGTATGCGAGGGCCTCTCTACTGTATTGGATATATGGGATGAGGAATAAGGTGCCTCCGGTTTTGTTCAAACCCAGAACGAACTTGTAAATGGATGTGTGTCGGACATCGGATTTCATTCTGTATGATTGATAGACATCGGTTGCATAGTGTGAATTGCCTATGTGGCATGCTGAGATGCAAATGATCATGGCTTCTGTTGAAAAGCAGAGTCTTATGGTTGATGATAAAAGCACGGCTTTAATACAGCATAGCTTTGTGTAGCATTAATTCGCGAGCCTCACACCCCGGTGTGAACCAGAAACGGGAGAGGACCTTAGGGAGGACATGTGTTTCCTTCTAGCTAGGAGTGGTGTCAGCGTTTTGCAAGCCCTGATGTTTTACTTATATGGATGATGGATAGCGAGGCGCCTTGGATATATCGGCACTGCCGGGCCGATGGTATGCATTTTAATCCACATCGAGTGGACCGGCCCTGACGATCTAAAGGCTTGACTGAGTACTTGCCTGAGGCTCGGGCTAGAGAGTCTCGAAGCGGTAAGGATGATCCCTTGCATTGGTTCATAGATGGAAATCCAACTTTCAATACGACATTTTGCGGTTTTGATTGTAGAGCCTAGTATGGCAACATAGTGGGATGGGGCACTCACGCCGTCTATGATTGATACATTTATATTTGAAGTTGTTTTATACACTATGCACTTATAATAATATCAAATGATTTGTTTTAAACGTACCAATCATGTTTGGCTATTATAAGGTAAACCCCTATCCTTCGTCTTGCATTGCATTGTGTGATGGGACCTGGGTCTTATAATAGCTTCATTTTTTCAAAAAGCATTGTGTTGTTTGTTTGATGCACTGGTATTCTTGGGAGGAAACCCGTTTTGTGTTATACGGCGTGGTCCCTTGATTTACTTATTTTTAAAGTAAAGATTTAATAACTGTTTTAGTTCTCACACCAGTCACGTGACTGTCCTAGAGTTAATTGTTTTAACCTAAAATCTGGTGGCCCTATTTTCCACACGGGCAGCTAGTAGTTTTGGTTTTGCAGATTTATATTCACAGGATCCTGGTTTACAGCTGTTATGATATACAGAAAGCTCTGTATCCGCATATTCGTTTCAGTTGTGTTTTGTATTATTTTCTGCTACATTATAACTTGTAAGTCTCTGATATTTTTTTGATGTATAATATTTATTCATACTCTGTATATTCTTGTAGTCTGATGTATATTGTTGTAATAAGCATTGAAATGTTCTTCTGTTTGTGTTCTGATTTGTCGTGTTCTCAAAGCAATCCGGGCTTTCCTTCACGGGGAAGTTTAGGTCTTCTCATAATATTTATGTATACTCTATATATTCTTGTACTATGATGTAATTCTTGTAATAAGAAATGAAATGTTCTTATGTTTGTGTTCTGATTCGCCGTGTTCTCAAAGCAATCCGGGCTTTTCTTTACGAGGAAGTTCGGGTCGTTTACATTTGGTACCAGAGATTTGGTTTACAGAGCTCGAGAACAAGGCACATTAGAACCAAACGAAAGAATTCATCAGAGATTGGATTAGTAATCTCCAATAAGAATGACGCATTAGAGATGGGATTAGTAGTATCCTAGAACGAGTGTGAAGAGTGTTATTTTTAAAATAAAAATGAAAACAAATTTTGTTTTGAAAATTTAATCGAATTAAACGTATTTGATTGTTTATTTTATATTGAATTTGGACAATCGAGTATATGAGATTTTACATATACGCGTCATGAATGTATATTCGAAGTCTTAAATATACTAGGTAGTTATAGAATCACACTTTAGTCGCCCAGGCATGATTCTGATGATGAAGTATACCATCACCATTATTTATTTTCGAGTGATAAAAGTGGGATAGCTATATATTTCCAATTCATTGTGTGAGAACCAAAACTAGATAGGGTTTATTGTTGTGAATTGGCATCAAAAACATGCTTTCTGTATAAATATATATATAATTATGAATTTGAAACGATAATCAACTATTTGATTGTTGGTTATATTGTTTGATTATTGGTTTGATTTATTAAATTTTGAACAATTTATCCAAATCGAATCAAATATTGAACTAAATTGGAAATTATTCGAAATTGCAGGCATATACATGTATATACATTGAACAGGTCATAGCAGGGAAGCTAAGCAGAGGAATAAAATTGTATGCCCGACAAATAGGTACATGTTTACTAATTTATTGGGTTTGGATGATTCTTTGAGCCGCTTGGCTTTTTCATTTTCTTTTTTAGATGAGAGGGCCTGTGTGGTGGTTCGGGGATTTTCCCAGTGCTCCCCGTACAAAGGAGGTTATGGAGAAATTTTTCGAAAATTTAGGGTGTTAGCCAAATTTTTGAAAAATTTGAAAATTCTTAGAAACTGAAAAGTTGAAGAATGAACGCCAGAATGAAAGTTGAGTTGGTTAGTTAAACAACTTTCAGCTCCGTTCCTTTTTGAGGATGAAAAGATTTTAAGTGGGGGAGATTGTAATAACCCAGAAAATCCGAACCAATTTAAAAATTTTATTTTGGCAATTTTAATGAATTTTGAATATTTAAAATGACTTATTTTAAATAATAATGACTAGAAATTTATTTTGAACAGAATTAGAACGTATATATTTATATGAATCAAAATTAGAATATGAATATTTGTTTTAATTATAAAGGGAATTGGAAATGGCGAAGTCGTTTGAAAATTCGATTTCAAATGAGTGTACAGGATTCAAAATAAACCGGATTTTAGTGAAACCAAAAATATTAAAATATAATTGAAAATATCTTTCCAATGAATTTGAAAAATCCAAAATTCATAGCGGGAATAAAAAGTTATGCCTAGTTGAAAATTTAGAATAGTCGCTATGGAAATATGGCCCTTAAAAATAGCGATTTTGCAGACGACCACCGTTTTCGACGAAACCACTTTTGTTGAATCCGAAATGTCAAATTATTGCTAGATTCCAAAATTCATAATTTTTGGAATTAATCTGCGAGTGTGGCAAAGGAAACATGCTTTGACAGTTTCAGTCAATTTGGATCATCCGGGAATTGGCCACTTTTCAACGGTCTTCAAATTCGAAGAAATTAGTTTGTTAGGACCGTATTGCCAATACGAAGCTAGAAACAATTTTTCGGGAATTTTTAGAGTCTGTATGTGGCCCCGATAAATTAAAAGGTACGTTGAAGTCAAATTTGAACGTTATATTAACTTATATTTTAATTTTGATGGAAATGATCGAAATGGTCAAATTGGCTTACGAGACATATCCCATTGAGTTCAGAATAAGGGTAATTAACTAGGGATGACAGTCGTTGGGTTCGAAAGAAAAAGTAACTTTTGAAAATAAAGGAAATAAAATAATATATATATATATATTATATTTCTCTCTAAACCCTCATAACCATTATCCCCTATCAACGTAGAAAATCACGCCCCCCCTCAAATCGAACCCCGCCGCTGTTCCTCCAGACCGCCGCCCAGTCGCCTCCGACCATCCCCGTCCGTGCCGCGCCCCCAGATCCCCCTCCTTCTCCTCCCCATCTCTCAATTTGAACAACCCAAGTCCCAAACCCCCATTTCCAACGTCACAGCCACCGCTTGACCCCACCACCGTCGCTTACACTGACCTCCGCCGCCCACTGAAGCGTCCCCCGCCATGTCTGCCCCTCCCCCGAGCCTTCTCCACCACCAAACAACCGCAAGTGAGTTTTTTATTTATTTTAAATCTGAATTTATTTAAGTTAAAAACATATTTAAAAAATTAGTTTTATATATGTATTTAGCATCAAATAAAAGATATTATATTTCTATATATGAATGCAAATAAAAGCTATGATTTTTCTAGATATGAATGCGAATAAAAGCTATGATTTTTCTATATATGAATGCGAATAAAAGCTATGATTTTTATGTATATGAATGCGAATAAAAATGGGATTTTTAACAATAATAAGATTTGATTTTAAAATTGGAAAGATTCAATTTTTATTATATAAAGGTTCTATTTTTAACGATATAAAAATTTGATTTTTTATTTATATAGAAGCAATATAAAAATCTGATTTATATATATATATATAGTAACAACCCGTATTTTTATAACATGTTAAAACAAGAAATCAAGGCAGAATTAAATTCTAAAATAAGAATCAGAGGAAACGGGTTGCGCCATTGCGTTCGTCTCGGAATTCTACATGAAATCGAGTCCGAGTTTTCGAAAATCGGAGTCCGTATGACCAAGATATGACCCTCCGAAGTTTCAGGAAATTAAATAAAATAAAACAGCTCGAAAATAAAGCCAGAAATTCGAAATTCAAACCCAGAAAAGGCTGGCGGGAAAATTCCCGCCCATATACCCAGGTCGACTGGGGAGTCGACCCCCCCCTCCAACCAGGTCGACGGGGAGTCGACTGGGGTGTCGACCCCCCATGACCAGGTCGACTGGGGAGTCGACCTGGGGGTCGACCTGCCTCCGGAACCCACTTCTTGAACTAGATGCATCCTGATGTATTTAGACTCATTTTCTGTCCAGATTCGTCTTCCTAATCCTATATAAACTCACCCCTAGCCCCATTCTCTCCACACCATTTCATTCTACCCTTACGCTGCTTCTGAGATAATCAAAATAATGAGATAAAAAAAAGGACTGCTCCTTCTCCATTAAGACAACGCTTAGAGATTTGCAAATTGGGGGATTTCAATTAGAACACGATCAATCAAATAGAGATTCAACAATCAAATTCTGCTTTCTAATTCTCGATCCATGCACTGTAAGTTCTGGTTACTTTTAGATAAAAACTATAAACTTGATATGGGCATGTTATAAATTGGAATATTATATACGTATGATTCATATCTATTCTTATTCTTCTTGGATCTTGACATTTGGGAATATTGCTTTGAAACCAGTTTGGGCCTATTCGCATTAAAAATCAAACGTTATCATGCCTATGACATTGAAACCATTGTTAATGGCCGAGGACTATGACTGAGAACATAAGACTATGCCTATGCCTATGCCTATGACTGAGAACATAAGACCATTGCCTATGACTATGACAAGGACAATTTTGGCTAATCACCTATGACTCGTGACTATGAATTACTGCCTATGATTATGAACATAAGACTATGACCATGACTTTAAAACTATTACAGTTAATTACCTATGACTATTAGGGTAGTTGCCTAGAACACTTTTGGGTAATTATCCATGACTATTGTATAACTACTGTGGTTAATTGACTATTATAGTTGATTGCTCATAACACTATAGTTGAAAACCATGTTGAACACCGAATTGGCATTTAGTTGAATCCCATACCTAGGGTGTGACTTTCTTAGTTTAATCGTTATTATGTACACCAAAAACCATTGACCCATTATCCTTGTATTTGGCTTGCTTGTGCATGCTTATTCTTTTATGTCAAGTTTTATCAGGACTATCGCCTTATTTTTCTAGATTTGAAAACCCTGTTAATTTCTATATGCCAGTGATGTTGTAACCGATTATCTCAAGTTATATCATGCCATTCTTGTAATCTCTTTTATCGCTTTATGCTTGTCCCAACTGTCTATCATAGTTTTGATGTTATTCCCTTTATCTCTAGATTTAGATTTGCTTGTAATTTAGATCGATTAACGTTTACATGCGATGGGAATACGATTTGGGTATATTAGGCAAAACATGAACTGGTTATAAACATGAATCATGAACTTGATAATAGGCAAAAGTTGAAACATGAAACTTGAACATGGTCATGACACTAGAATGGACTTGAAAATGGCCAACTCGAGGTTGGGTTGAGTTTGGAGTGTAAATCTTCCCGGAACCGCCCGGCAAATCCAGTTACTGCAAACAATAGGATCCAATGTGGGTAGTTGGTCATATCGCGCTTGAAACCGGAGGTCAGACTGAGTTGTGGTGTAAATCTGCCCGGAACCGCCCGGCATATCCAGTGACCACAACAACAGGTCTGATGTGAGAGGTTAGGGTGCATTAATGAATTAATGCCACATGATAGGGTTAAGTCATGAACCGCTTGAATATACGTAACCAATTTGACACGATGACTTGATAGGGTTAAGTCATGAACCGCTTGAATATACTTAACCAATTTGACACGATGATTTGGTAGGGTTAACTCATGAACCGCTTGAATATACTTAACCAATTTGACATGATGATTTGGTAGGGTTAAGTCATGAACCGCTTGAATATACTTAACCAATTTGACACGATGACTTGATAGGGTTAAGTCATAAACCGATTAAAAATACTTAACCAATTTGACACGATGATTTGGTAGGGTTAAGTCATGAACCGCTTGAACATACTTAACCAACTTGAAATATTATTGGTAGGGTTAGGTCATGAACTTGAGCGACAACACCTAAACAACTTGACACGTGAATTGTAGGGTTAAGTCACGAACTTGAATGACAACACTTAACCAACTTGATATGCTAGACTGATGGGGTTAAGTCTCGAATTTAAATGACAACACTTAACCTACTAGACGGAAACCCTAGTTATGCGGTCCATTTCAGCAGTAACCCACTAGATGTATCATGGTACCCTGGAACTAGGTAGGGTGGGGCACGATTACTGGGCTGATTGTAAGCGAACAGAACGATGGCTGTGTGGGTGCGCCAGTGTAGGTTCAGGCGGACTATGGTCGTGCACGTGGTCCGGAGTTGAAAAAGCAGGCATTTGGCATCAGTAGGTTTATCTGTGCATTCTTGATTCGTGTCGGTGGTTGTCACCATAGGGCTTGATACACCCTATGGTGGACCTAGCACAGGTGACTACATTCGTGATAGGGCCGTATGACACAGAAACACAATGAGCTAGAACTTGTAGGGAGTCGATCGATTAGTGGATCGTTCCGTTGGACCTAGTAATGGGTCATTCACGATTTTGGGCCAAGGGATCATTTCATGATTGATACTCAACATGGGTTAAGCTACTAGTACAGTTGGTGCAGCGAACCTTGAACATGCGATGCTATACTTGACCTATACTTGATTTATCATGTTATCTTAGTCTACCTTATCCATCTTGACATCATACTTATTTTTACTTTCAGTTTATACATGTCATGTTAACTTTACCTGTTTTTTATGCTGAAAGTCACTTGGACTTACCAGTCTTTATGACTGACCCGTTTCCTTTAGCCTATTTTTCTTTCGTTTCTTCCCCCAGGTTCTCAGGGAGGAAACTCTAGCTCTTAGCTTGGATTTAGCTTGCTTTCTGTCAGCTCATGTACGGTTTGATCTTGAGCTATGCTATGGCTGCACGTTTGCTATTTTTGGGGAATAATTTACTTTTATTATTTTAAGTTTATGCTTCTTTATTTAGAACTTGATGTAATGGAATAAGGGCAAATTGTACGTTGGATATATGAGGTTTTGACTCTTTTCTTGAAAGTAATAAGATTTGGTTTTTAATTTCTTCCGCTGTTTCATTTATGTTCTGTCTTGTGATATCTCTGTGTATGTTTACCTAGATAATGCTCCACCAAAAGTAGTGCATTCCCTTTGTGAGTGACCCTAGCGGAGGTGGGGTGTTACATTTGGTATCAGAGCAGAAGGTTACCAGACTGGACAAAAGCTTTTAAAAACCTTCTGAAACTATTTTCAAAACTGTTTATATAGAAGAATTTTTCAAGAAAAGTTTATTTTGAAAAGGCTATTCCCCAAAATCCATTAGCACTTTCCTTTGTTTCCTTGTTTGAATCTCTTTTCCTTTCTTTTCTCCATCTGTAGTCGCAGTAGTTTTACCTGCGGCTAATCTTCTTTCTAGCTTCGTAGATGGTTTTCCGTACGATGGAGATAGTTTTCGTGAGGCTTGTTAACATGTTACATAGGAAAGGTATGAGTGATAAGAAAGAAGTTAAGGCGGATGAGTCTCAGAACGAGAAGAAAGACTTCCAGGAGGGAGGCGAGAACAATGACAACAACAATAACAAGTCACGTGATAAGAGGAAGTGCAACTTCTGTGGTATAGTTGGGCATGTTATCAAGGATTGTAAAAGAAGGAAGAAGAAGATAGGTGCGTGCTTTCAATGTGGTGAGATTGGACACATCAGCAAGGACTGCCCTAAGAAGCAAGGGAAAGGCCAGCAAGCACGACCTTCTAGGGGTATATCTTTAACTTCTCTTCCTTGATGCTTTGTTTTATCCTGCTTATATTCTCGATCCTATCTTGAGAACCTTAGGTAGAACCATATGGATGGAAACATGTATTTGAAACATGTTATGGTTGATGTTTGCAAATGGTTACAAGTGGTCGCAAGTGGTTGCTCGTGGTTGCATAACACACATTAGGCACTAGATCGGCTCAGACACGTTTTCATATTGCATATGCATGAGTGTTTATACTTGTTTATGGATGAAATTGAATGTGTTATCATGTGGATGTTGCATATGGATGAATGTTTGTGCACACATATAGTGTTTATGTGACTAGGATTATTTACAAACATGTTGGATTCATGACAATAAACATATTTTGCATTAAGAAGATCAAACAGGCCTGATCATTTGCATTAGATAAGGAACATATACACACACTTTCTGCATATGTTCATATAGCATTAGAAATCTTTTAAGGACAATGATTGCTCGTGAATGATGGTTGAGTAGATGGATGATTGGATGGTAGGATATATGCTTCCTAACTTAGAGATTTTGGGGACGAAATCCTTTAAGGAGGGGAGAATGTAACAACCCGTATTTTTATAACATGTTAAAACAAGAAATCAAGGCAGAAGAATTCTGCATGAAATCGAGTCCGAGTTTTCGAAAATCGGAGTCCGTATGACCAAGATATGACCCTCCGAAGTTTCAGGAATTTAAATAAAATAAAACAGCACGAAAATAAAGCCAGAAATTCGAAATTCAAACCTAGAGAAGGCTGGCGGGAAAATTCCCGCCCATATACCCAGGTCGACTGGGGAGTCGACCCCCCCCCCCCCCCCCAACCAGGTCGACTGGGGTATCGACCCCCACATGACCAGGTCGACTGGGGAGTCGACCTGGGGGTCGACCTGCCTCCCGAACCCACTTCTTGAACCAAATGCATCCTGATGTATTTAGACTCGTTTTCTGTCCAGATTCATCTGCCTAATCCAATATAAACTCACCCCTAGCCATCCACACCATTTCATTCTGTCCTTATGTTGCTTCTGAGATAATCAAAATAATAAGATAAAAAAAAGGAATGCTCCTTCTCCATCAAGACTACGCTTAGAGATTTGCAAATTGGGGGATTTCAATTAGAACACGATCAATCAAATAGAGATTCAACAATCAAATTCTGCTTTCTAATTCTCGATCCACGCACTGTAAGTTCCGGTTACTTTTAGATAAAAACTATAAACTTGATATGGGCACGTTATAAATTGGAATTTGATATATGTATGATTCATATCTATTCTTATTCTTCTTGGATCTTGACATTTGGGACTTTGAAATCAGTTTGGGCCTATTCGCATTAAAAATCAAACGTTATCATGCCTATGACATTGAAACCATTGTTAATGGCCGAGGACTATGACTGAGAACATAAGACTATGCCTATGCCTATGACTGAGAACATAAGACCATTGCCTATGACTATGACAAGGACAATTTTGGCTAATCACCTATGACTCGTGACTATGAATTACTGCCTATGATTATGAACATAAGACTATGACCATGACTTTGAAACTATTATAGTTAATTACCTATGACTATTAGGGTAGTTGCCTAGAACTCTTTTGGGTAATTATCCATGACAATTGTATAACTACTGTGGTTAATTGACTATTATAGTTGATTGCTCATAACACTATAGTTGAAAACCATGTTGAACACCGAATTGGCATTTAGTTGAATCCCATACCTAGGGTGTGACTTACTTAGTTTAATCGTTATTATGTACACCAAAAACCATTGACCCATTATCCTTGTATTTGGCTTGCTTGTGCATGCCTATTATTTTATGTCAAGTTTTTTCAGGACTATGGCCTTATTTTGCTAGATTTGAAAACCCTGTTAATTTCTATATGCCAGTGATGTTGTAACCGATTATCTCAAGTTATATCATGTCAGTCTTGTAATCTCTTTTATCGCTTTATGCTTGTCCCTTCTGCCTATCATAGTTTTGATGTTATTCCCTTTATCTCTAGATTTAGATTTCCTTGTAATTTGGATTGATTAACGTTTACATGCGATGGGAATACGATTTGGGTAGATTAGGCAAAACATGAACTGGTTATAAACATGAATCATGAACTTGATAATAGGCATAAGTTGAAACATGAAACTTGACACGAACTTGACATGAAATTTGAACATGGTCATGACACTAGAATGAACTTGAAAATGGCCAACTTGAGGTTGGGTTGAGTTTGCAGTGTAAATCTGCCCGGAACCGCCCGGCAAATCCAGTTACTGCAAACAATAGGATCCAATGTGGGTAGTTGGTCATATTGCGCTTGAAACCCGAGGTCAGACGGAGTTTTGGTGTAAATCTGCCCGGAACCGCCCGGCATATCCAGTGACCACAACGACAGGTCTGATGTGAGAGGTTAGGGTGCATTAATGAATTAATGCCACATGATAGGGTTAAGTCATGAACCGCTTGAATATACTTAACCAATTTGACACGATGAGTTGATAGGGTTAAGTCATGAACCGCTTGAATATACTTAACCAATTTGACACGATGATTTGGTAGGGTTAAGTCATGAACCGCTTGAATATACTTAACCAATTTGATACGATGACTTGATAGGGTTAAGTCATAAACCGCTTGAATATACTTAACCAATTTGACACGATGATTTGGTAGGGTTAAGTCATGAACCGCTTGAACATACTTAACCAACTTGAAATGTGATTGGTAGGGTTAGGTCATGAACTTGAGCGACAACACCTAACCAACTTGACACGTGAATTGTAGGGTTAAGTCACGAACTTGAATGACAACACTTAACCAACTTGATATGCTAGACTGGGGTTAAGTCTCGAATTTAAATGACAACACTTAAACTACTAGACGGAAACCCTAATTACGCGGTCCATTTCAGCAGTAACCCACAAGATGTATCATGGTACCCTGGAACTAGGCAGGGTGGGGCATAATTACTGGGTTGATTGTAAGCGACCAGAACGACGGCTGTGTGGGTGCGCCAGTGTTGGTTCAGGCGGGCTATGGTCGTGCACGTGGTCCGGAGTTGAAAAAGCAGGCATTGGGCATCAGTAGGTTTATCTGTGAATTCTTGATTCGTGTCGGTGGTTGTCACCATAGGGCTTGATACACCCTATGGTGGACCTAGCATAGGTGACTACATTCGTGATAGGGCCGTATGACACAGAAACACAACGAGCTAGAACTTGTAGGGAGCCGATCGATTAGTGGATCGTTCTGTTGGACCTGGTAATGTGTCATTCACGATTTTGGGCCAAGGGATCATTTCATGATTAATACTTGACATGGGTTGGGCTACTAGTACAGTTGGTGCAGCGAACCTTGAACATGCGATGCTATAATTGACCTATACTTGATTTATCATGTTATCTTAGTCTATCTTATCCATCTTGACATCATACTTATGTTTACTTTCAGTTTATACATGTCATGTTAACTTTCAGTTTATACATGTCATGTTAACTTTACCTGTTTTTATGCTGAAAGTCACTTGGACTTACCAGTCTTTATGATTGACCCGTTTCCTTTCGCCTCATTTTCTTTCGTTTCTTCCCCCAGGTTCTCAGGGAGGAAACTCTAGCTCTTAGCTTGGATTTAGCTTGCTTTCTGTCAGCTCATGTACGGTTTGGTCTTGAGCTATGCTATGGCTGCACGTTTGCTATTTTTGGGGAGTAATTTACTTTTGTTATTTTAAGTTTATGCTTCTTTATTTAGAACTTGATGTAATGGAATAAGGGCAACTTGTACGTTGGATATATGAGGTTTTGACTCTTTTCTTGAAAGTAATAAGATTTGGTTTTTAATTTCTTCCGCTGTTTCATTTATGTTTTGTCTTGTGATATCTCTGTGTATGTTTACCAAGATAATGCTCCAACAAAACTAGTGCATTCCCTTTGTGAGTGACCCTAGCGGAGGTGGGGTGTTACATTTGGTATCAGAGCAGAAGGTTACCAGACTGAGCAAAAGCATTTAAAAACCTTCTGAAACTATTTTCAAAACCATTTATAAAGAATCATTTTTCAAGAAAAGTTTATTTTGAAAAGGCTATTCCCCAAAATCCACTAGCACTTTCCTTTGTTTCCTTGTTTGAATCTCTTTTCCTTTCTTTTCTCCATCTGTAGTCGCAGTAGTTTTACCTGCAGCTAATCTTCTTTCTAGCTTCATAGAGGGTTTTCCATACGATGGAGATAGTTTTCGTGAGGCTTGTTAACATGTTACATAGGAAAGGTATGAGTGATAAGAAAGAAGTTAAGGCGGATGAGTCTCAGAACGAGAAGAAAGACTTCCAGGAGGGAGGCGAGAACAACGACAACAACAATAACAAGTCACGTGATAAGAGGAATTGCAACTTCTGTGGTATAGTTGGACATGTTATCAAGAATTGTAAAAGAAGGAAGAAGAAGATAGGTGCGTGCTTTCAATGTGGTGAGATTGGACACATCAGCAAGGACTGCCCTAAGAAGCAAGGGAAAGGCCAGCAAACAGGACCTTCTAGGGGTATATCTTTAACTTCTCTTCCTTGATGCTTTGTTTTATCCTGCTTATCTTCTCGATCCTATCTTGAGAACCTTAGGTAGAACCATATGGATGGAAACATGTATTTGAAACATGTTATGGTTGATGTTTGCAAATGGTTGCAAGTGGTCGCAAGTGATTGCTCGTGGTTGCATAACACACATTAGGCACTAGATCGGCTCAGACACGTTTTCATATTGCATATGCATGAGTGTTTATACTTGTTTATGGATGAAATTGAATGTGTTATCATGTGGATGCTGCATATGGATGAATGTTTGTGCACACATATAGTGTTTATGTGACTAGGATTATTTGCATACATGTTGGATTCATGACACTAAACATATTTTGCATTACGAAGATCAAACAGGACTGATCATTTGCATTAGATAAATAACATATACACACACTTTCTGCATATGTTCATATAGCATTAGAAATCTTTTAAGGACAATGATTGCTCGTGAATGATGGTTGAGTAGATGGATGATTGGATGGTAGGATATATTCTTCCTAACTTAGAGATTTCGGGGACGAAATCCTTTAAGGAGGGGAGAATGTAACAACCCGTATTTTTATAACATGTTAAAACAAGAAATCAAGGAAGAATTAAATTCTAAAATAAGAATCAGGGGAAATGGGTTGCTCCATTGCGTTCGTCTCGGAATTCTGCATGAAATCGAGTCCAAGTTTTCGAAAATCGGAGTCCGTATGACCAAGATATGACCCTCCGAAGTTTTAGGAATTTAAATAAAATAAAACAGCTCGAAAATAAAGCCAGAAATTCGAAATTCAAACCCAGAGAAGGCTGGTGGGAAAATTCCCGCCCATATATCCAGGTCGACTGGGGAGTCGACCCCCCTAACCAGGTCGACTGGGGTGTCAACCCCCCCCCCCCCCCATGACCAGGTCGACTGGGAGTCGACCTGGGGGTCGACCTGCCTCCCGAACCCACTTCTTGAACCAGATGCATCCTGATGTATTTAGACTCGTTTTCTGCCCAGATTCGTCTGCCTAATCCTATATAAACTCACCCCTAGCTCCATTCTCTCCACACCATTTCATTCTGTCCTTATGTTGCTTCTGAGATAATCAAAATAATAAGATAAAAAAAGGACTGCTCCTTCTCCATCAAGACTACGCTTAGAGATTTGCAAATTGGGGGATTTCAATTAGAACACGATCAATCAAATAGAGATTCAAAAATCAAATTCTGCTTTCTAATTCTCGATCCACGCACTGTAAGTTCCGGTTACTTTTAGATAAAAACTATAAACTTGATATGGACATGTTATAAATTGGAATTTGATATACGTATGATTCATATCTATTCTTATTCTTCTTGGATCTTGACATTTGGGAATATTGCTTTGAAATCAGTTTGGACCTATTCGCATTAAAAATCAAACGTTATCATGCCTATGACATTGAAACCATTGTTAATGGCCGAGGACTATGACTGAGAACAAAAGACTATGCCTATGCCTATGAATGAGAACATAAGACCATTGCCTATGACTATGACAAGGACAATTTTGGCTAATCACCTATGACTCGTGACTATGAATTACTGCCTATGATTATGAACATAAGACTATAACCATGACTTTGAAACTATTACAATTAATTGCCTATGACTATTAGGGTAGTTGCCTAGAACTCTTTTGGGTAATTATCCATGACTATTGTATAACTATTGTGGTTAATTGACTATTATAGTTGATTGCTCATAACACTATAGTTGAAAACCATTGTAATAACCCGAAAATCTGGGCTAGTTTAAAATTTTTGTTTTGCAAATTTTAGCGAATTTTGAACATTTAAAATGGATTATTTTAAATAATATCAACGAGAAATTTATTTTGAATATAATTCGAACGTATATATTATACGCGTTGTCGTTAGAATATAAATATTTATATATAATTATAAATAGAATTGAAAATAGCGCGGTAGTTCGATTTCAAACTTCAATTGAATGTACCGGGTGCAAAACAATCCGGATTTTAGTGAAACCAAAAATAATAGGATCTAATTGATAATATCTTTCCAACGAATCCGAAAAATCGAAATTTCATAGCGGGAATCAAAAGTTATGCCCAGTTGAAAATTCAGAATAGTCGCTATGTAAATTATACATGGCCCAAAAAGTCATATTTTGCATACGGATGAATTTGGACTCGAAACCACTTCCATTGAGTTCAAAATGCCGTTTAGAACTCCGAAAAGTATAAGCTTCGATATATTCCGATATCCGGAATAGTGGCTATGGGCTGGAGTTGTTCGGTTAACAAAACATAGCCCTTAAAAAGTGAAATTTTGCATATGAGCTCAGAATTCGACGAGATAAATTTTTATGGATTCATAATGACAAATCATTGTTGAGTTCCAAATGGCGCGTCGAACGGAGTTAATATGTGGCCGTGCGAGCTGAAACAGTTCGGGGTAAAACGAGCAGTCATTTTACAAAGGAACATTATTGATACGACCTCGGAATTCAATTCTACTTTTTTTTCTAGGTTCGTATCATCTAATAATGGTTAAATCCAAGAGGGCTTGATTTTTTGAGTTAGCATGTGAGCGTGCGAGAAAAAAAGGTGCGCCAAAATCGCATTTTTAGAGCTTGTCTGAGCATTTTTGTGATTTTTGTTGAATGGTCAAACGAACTCGGAATTCGACGAAACTTGTTTCGTTGGACTCGTCTTCACGTCTACTATCTCATGTCCGAAATCCGCGGCCATCGGAGATCGCTAGCGTTCAGGCGATACGCGAGAAACATGCATATAAGCCACTTTACTTCCTTTTCTCTTCATTATTTTCTTCCTCCTTCTTCCTCCAAGAAAATCAAATATGGAGACCACCCTTCCTCCTTGCCGTTGCCACCGCCCCTCCACCACCTCCACCGACCGCCGTCGGCCTCCTCCACCCCCCTTCGGCCACCTCCTCCTCCTCCTCTTCCTCCTCCTCTCTCCATTTGCAAACCCTAAGCCCCAAATCACCAACCACCACCACCGCGACCACCACGGGCCCCACCACCGCCACCCACACCCTCCCCCACGTCCATCAGGCCCGCGCCCCCCTCCAGCCCTCTCAATTCTGGCCGTGGGCCCGCTACACCCAAAAACCCATTTTCACCAAAATCGCCCGTTTTGCAAATAAGTCCCTGACCGTATTTCGCGAATAACTCCCAAACCGTGCGTTTATAGCCAAAGTTCCTCAAAACCAAAGTTGTAGAGCACGAAATTCTCTTCGATTTGGTATATGATAAGTCCTATTTTGCTTTGCGGAGTTGTCGGGAAAACGCGTCCGAAGTCTGTTGATCAAACACTGTCAAAATGCTGTCTTTTCGCGATTTCCTGCGAAATGGCACATTTTCGGCAAGAAGACCACTAGGAAAAAGTTGTTCAGAATGGCGTGCTTGTGCTAGAGAAAAAGATGGTGTGAAGATTGAAGCTCGTTTGCAAATTCTAGGACCCAAACAGCGAATCCGGGCGTTAGAAAAAAAGTGAGTTTTCTCCGTTTTAAAGCTTCTGCAGTTTTGACATATGAAATAAATAAAAATATGATCTTTACATTATAGAGAGGATAAAAATCCAATTTTTAGCTTATAGAAGATATAAAGATGAGATATTTATATAATGTAGATAATAAAAATGTGATTTTTTTTATACATGTAGCGGCTACGGGCAACGAAAGTGACAAAAGGCGAGAACGACAAGATTTTCTACATAAGAAGAGTCGAGATGATTGGATTAGCTAGTTGGTGAGAACTTCTCACTCAAAATCTCTTTTTCTAGTTATATATATATATATACTAGGATGTAGACGGTGTTTAGTAGCACCCGACACCCGTCATCCACAGACCATGGATGGCTTGTTTGTTTAATTGTTTGGTTGTGTAGTTGGTTAGATTATATGGTTTGAATTGAATTGTTTGGTGAATTGAATGGACTTGATTGATGTGTGAATGGCGTGGGCCTTCACTAGACCGGGGATAAGGCTAGGCCTCGTCCCGTTTCCAGTATCGTGCCGTTATGCCGCCGAAATTTTGAAAAATAAAAAGTGTTAGTTAAAAATAGTAAAGTGTTGAAATAAATACTTTTGACGTTAAAAATATAATTTTTAACGTGTTAAGAAACGGCATAAAACTCTTCTGAAAAGAAATAAATATTTATAAACAAATCGACCGATTTGTTTATATACACTGATTTGACTGATATTGATTGGGTCGATAAATTTTACACATCGCCCAACCGCACAAAAAAAATATGTGTTTGTTGATTTGAAACCCCACACGGGTGTTGGGATGATATTTGGCGTACACTAATCCCAATTATTTAATTATTGTCGATCGATTGGTCGACAGACTGTGTAAGCGTCGATTATTTATATTTGATGCCTATGCAGTTGTGTGGTGCACTTTGGATGATGGTTGATTGTTTATTATTGCTATTATATACATGTGTTGTATGGAATCCATATAATTAACATTATATGGTGATTGATTGGGCCTCATTCCAATCGGGAAAATAAGGAATATTATAAAAGAAAATTCATGTGTTGAATATAAAAATAGGCATGTGTTGACGATGTTCATGTGTTGAGTGAAATATTTTATACGATGAAATTTACACCTTTATCATATTTAAAATTAGAACTACTTCCGAGTAGAAGTCTAATTAAAAATCAAACGATAGATACCATAGTTTTATAAAATATTTTACATAACAAAAATAGTGATGTGTTGACAGTACTCATGTGTTGAGATTAGTCAGGTGTTGGAAGAAATATAGATTCATGTGTTGAATGGGATAAATATTCATTTGTTGAATAGAATAACGGATTTATTGAAATATATAAAGCCGTGTTGATTAGAGTTGCGCTATTTTGACGTGAACGATATTTATATCGACTATATTCGTTTTTATAATGAATATAGAAAAGAAGTGATTTCAAAATATAACGTTTTGAAAATATTATCATTTATATAGTAATGATATAAAATATTCAGTTTTGATTAGAAATTGAAATAGTGTTGAAATGGTTTTGAAACGAAGTTAAAACGATTTATAACATACGTTTTAAAAGGAAATTGACGAAATATATATAATATATGTATATTATATATATAATGGCCTGAATAGAACGCGCCGCTCCGCGGCAGTTCGTAAATTTCGACCATTGACTTCGAATTGACGTTGCGGGAGATCCGACCGTCGGATTCTCCTAAAACAGGAACCGTTGGGTTCGTATCGAAAAGAGCTTTCCAATGAATATTAGAAATTTGAAATCTAACGGTTGGATTTGGAATTATGTCCAAATCAAATTTGAAAAAGGTCGATGTAAGTGCAGTCCGATGGCCGTTGTTGGAAATCGACTGTACGGGCCTTGATAAAATTATTAAAAATATTAATAATTTGTGTAAAATCATAATAGGTGAATTGGAAAGAACTGGGGTGAAAAATTCCACATTTGAAAAGATAAAAATAGATTTTTGTTAAAATGAACTAGTTTTGAACTAGAATTAAAATCAATTTATTTGTGAAATGAATAAATTGAATTTGAAAGTGATTTTAAAAATAATCAATATTCCCAATACGTGGATTGGACTGGAGTTGAATCGAAATTATCTTCGGGATATTTCGATGTTGGATTTCGTGACTATACAGATATTGTTATGGTAATTTGAAAGATATATTTTATATCGTTATTTCCAATACGATATATGTTGGTTTCAGAATTTGATATTGAATATAAGCCGATATATTTTCTATTCAAAGCCTTGTATTTAATATCAAATGTGATTTGGGTTTATCGTGGATCATGTTTTAGATGACATTGGTGCTTTAACCCAGTTAAAGGCAAGATATTGATTTTTGAGAAGATTAAAACTAAGTGAAGTTTTAATGAATCTTTAATTAGATTAAAATGTGAATTGATAATTTAAATTATCAAATCTGAAAAGTGATCGAGAGTGGAGTATCACCAGTTTTGCTCCAAAGCGATAGTTAAATCTTTAATTAGATTTGAACGTGAAATGGTAATTAATTTTACCGATAACACCGTGGTGTTAGATATGGAGTATCACCAGTTTTGCTCCATGGGATATGTAGGTTGGGATTGGGAAATAAAACAAATAATTACTTCGGTGTGGTTCGCTAATCCCGACTAGTTTGAAATGATATCCAAAGAAAGATTATAGGATAAATTTAGAAGAATTTATCTTGGATAAAATTAATGGGAACATTTCCCTAAGAATGTGATTTTGTGAATAAAAGAATATTCTGAATTGGAATGAGGCGTTCGTTGTGTTTGTGCAACATTTGTTTATCATATACGTGGGTTATTCAGGAAGGCCGGGTTTATACCCATTCTAAATAACTGATTCGACGAGATGTCGAAGATGAAGACGGTGGTTGAAGACCGGAAGTCTTCACATCGTTTGGGTGATTACTGATGATCTTGATTGGGCTGTACACCCAAGATGAGGGAAACAGTTGGTGATCGTCCAGACGTACTTGGAGATCGATGGATATGCGAGGAAAGTGCCTCCGGTTTCGTTCAGACCCAGAACGAACTTGTAAATGGATTGTGTGTCTGACATTGGATTTTATTCTGTGTTGATTGATCTCTATTAAATATACATCTGTTTGGCGACGGAGAATTTATTCTCTTGCTTAACGCCCTTCTCTGAGACGTACGAGCTCAGCGGTTGTATATCGATGGACATCAGTCGCATGGAGTGAATTGCCAATGTGGCACGCGTAAGTGGAAATTGATCAAGGCTTCTGTTGAAAAGCAAAGTCTTGTGGTTGATGATCAAAGCACGGCCTGTGTGGCGTAGCTTTGTGTATAACGTGAATTCGCGAGCCTCACACCTCGGTATGAGTCAAAAACGGGATACGGACCCAAGGAGTGCACGACGTTTCTTTCTAGCTAGGGTGGTGTCAGTGACCTACCAGCCCTGACATTTATATACTTTTCACCTGTGTGGTTGTTGGATACGAGGCGCCTCGGATATAGGTCTGTAAGGACCGGGAAACGTGTGTTCAGGAATAACTAATCCTCAAAAGTAAGAGAGGACCGGCCTTGGAGGTTCCAAAGGATCATAGTGGGGTCCTGAGGCATTTGCTAGAGTGTCTCGAACGCGGAGAGGAGCTTGCCCCTTGCCTCGGCTCATGACGGAAATCCAATTTCCAATACGTGATAGTGCGGTTTTATTTGTAGAACCTAGTATGGCGACATAGTGGTATGGGTCATTCATGCCGCCTATGATTGATATTTATGATTGAAATTGTTTTGACACTATACACCTATAATAGTATCAAATAATGTGTTTTAAACGTATCAAGCATGCTTTGTGTAACACCCCACGTCCATTAATGTCACTCACAAAGGGAATGCATTAACTTCCATGGAGGTTTTAAGTGAATATAGAACAGTAAAATTACAACAAGACAGATATAAAAGTACTTGGAAATTCAAAAACTTTATTTCATTGTAGCAGAAGTCAAAACATGTTTGATTACATCATAACACCACATTCAATGTCAAGTACAATATCTATCTTGATAAAACAAGTACATAATCCCATTACATGAATAGCCATTAAAAAGAAAGATAACAAGCTGGACTTTACTTCAGCGGTCCAAGCTTTCCAGAAGATAAGCGATCCAACTAGACTCCACTAGAACTTGGCCCAACCTGCGGACCTGAAGGGAGAAAAAGGATGGAAAAGAGGGGGTCAGACATAAAGTCTGGTGAATATGATAATTCTACAATACTATTACCAAAATAACTGGACTAAGGCATAAGCTGGAAAACAAGAAAATGTCTATGAAGAGCAGATTAAGGACATAGACAATCGCTAAAGGCAACGTTATAGGCGCTCCTAAATACTAAAGGATAAACACTATACTACACCACACCAGTCACCCTAAAGATTCATCCTACTTAGCTTCACTTAGAAACTTTCCCAATGGCTTTACGTACCCCTAGCTGACTACATAGGTGCCGCATGCCCCTATCTCCACTAGGTGTACCCTACTTCCCATTATTCGATCGGCTCCCTAACTCGTAGATACCCGTGCTGGCCCCACAGTGGGGTGTATCACTCCCCTAAAGTGGCAACCTGATACAACGGACATGCACGGCTTATACCTACACGATGCAACAACGTCTTACCTACCAGCCCGGGTCCACACACGCATATGAAACTCGTTGGACTTGCGTTGCCACCGCTCCCTGTTTTGGCCTCTTATAGTCAAACCCAGTATGCGTGTCCCGTCCTCGACTTGGGTCGAGCCCACAAAGATACGTTTTGGGATACTGGTTGAAATGGGCCCCCACTATTTACCACAAGCATTCCACCTAAGCTTGTCCCCATTAGTCCATCCCACTTAACCCACTTAGTCATGTTCATTTATATGTGTGTTTGGTTAAGTCTAATCGTATTTCAAATGCCTCTAAAGGCAACCACCAGATTCCTCATGCTACCCAAGGCACCTACTTAACCCCCATGTCCCACCTTACATGATTATCTGGTTAAGTATTTCTTAGTTCATTATGGCCATAACCTCATAAAGACCTCTCACATTAGACTGGCATTTATGGCAGCTGGATTTGCCGGGCGGGTCCGGGCAGTCTTACACCATAAAAGAGTCTAACCTCGTGTCTTTACAACTGTTATGCTTTAGCTTGGGCCTAGGACCTCTCACATTGGGCCGACATTTGTGACTACTGGATTTGCCGGGCGGGTCCGGGCAGGTTTACATCACAAACGGGTCCAACCTCGTGTCCTAAGCATTGATTATTAATAATAATCCACTTTCCCCCAATTTTAATAATTCCCTACTTGAATTATTAATTACTTCCAATTTTTAACAATGTCCATAATTGACTCAATTATGGACATTCATTCATGGTATGCAACATCTTACAAAATTGCACCCAATTTATTAATTCCTAATATTACCCCTACCCCACGTTTGAACGTTTATTCGCAAAATATATGTTAGACTCGAATAGCCTAACTCATAGCATAAAAGAGATTATCATAATAACAACATGTATATGTGACCAAATGAATCATAATAAGGGGTGAAACTTGCATATGTCCAACTTGCATAGATTATACATGTCATGGATCTAAAGGTGTCAACTTGTTCAAAATTCACCTAATATGATCTCAATCAATTTTCATAAACTTACATATGAACATGTGTGAATCAACATCATCTAATTTTTTAACAACATGGTTTTATATGGGTACACCTAACTCAATAGGCAAATTCCCATAATCAAGTTTTATTTAATTATAGTTTCAAGTTTATGGGTACACCTAACCTAATAGGCAAATTCCCATAAACAAGATCCATTTAAATTAAGAAAAAAAAACATAACTTTAAGCATGATCCAACAACATGATTTTTCAACATAATATAGCATGATTTATAACATGGCATAGTATGATAGTATAACATAGCTTGACATGATTCTCAACATAGCACGACATAGCATAAGAGAATTTACAACATAGCATGACATAGCATATATAATTTACATCATACGACAACATAATAACATAATAAGAGATCCACAATATATAGAATTTACAATTACAAATCACATCACTTTCTTGTGATCCATTCATAACTGAGTCAAATTAGTTTGTAATAGTCTTGTGAGAATCATCATACTCACCAACAAAAGAAAAGAATTAGAGAAAGAGAGATCTTTTGATTTGATTTGTGTAGATTTAGTTGTAGATGATTAGGCTTCCTCTTCTTAGTTTGTGACGGCTATGCTGAACTCCATGGCAGCAGCATGACGGTAGCTTCTCTAATTTTACAAGTGATTTAGGTCTAGGGTCTACCCACTTATTTATAGATTTTAGAATTCATTTAGGCCATTAGATTTAACCTAGAAATAACCGCAGCCGTTCAGACAAGATGGGGTTTATCTTGTTGACTCAGCAATGAGTCAGAAGCGACTCAGCAAACACTCAGCATATTAATAAACTTCTATTCATGTCATAAATATATATATTTTTTCTACAATGTACATATTAGATACATCCCCCTTTACTTATTATTGTTTTTATATACATATTAGATACATTCCCTCTCTCACACACTTATTAATATTTTTATATTCATATTAGATACATCCCCTCTCTTACACACTTATTAATATTTTTATATTCATATTAGATACATCCCCTCTCTTACACACTTATTAATATTTTAGCAACTTTAGTGTTAATAGAAAATTCGGGGTGTTACATTCTCCCCTCCTTTTAGGATTTCGTCCCCGAAATCTTCAAGTCTGGAAGAATGTATATCCTACCATCCAAACGTCCATCTACTCATCCATCATACACAGGCATCCATTGTCCTTAAAAGACTTCTAATGCTTTATGATCATATGCAAGTGTGTGTACATGTCCTTACCTAATGCGAAATCAGGCGGTCTACTGATTCAGTTGACCTCCTTAATGCAAATTATGTAAGTGTCATGAATCCATTATGTATGCAAAAGATCCTAATTGCTTACATACTACTTCTATATGCGTGCACACCCATTCAACCGAATGCAACATCCATATGATGGTACAACCATTATACATCCATTATACTAAATACATCCATATATATGCAATATGCAATATGAAGTGACTGAGCCGATCTAGTGCCTAAAGTGTATGTATATATGCATCCACGAGCAACCACTAGCAAACACTTGCATCCATTTTGCATCCATCATACATAACATGTCTCAAACACATGTTTCAACCATAGGATTATCCTAACTAAAGGTCAAAGATACTAATGAGAGGACATACTAAAGATAAGATAAGATAAGCTAAGCGATAAAGGAGAAATTAAAAGACATACCCTCAAAAAGAAAAGGGTACAACGAACGCATCTTCTCTTCTGTCTCCCAAGTTGCGTTGCTCTCATCATCTCCCCATTGCACTTTAACCAGTCTGACCTCTCGATTCCTCAACTTTTTGATCTCCGACCCAAGAATGCATGTAGGAGCTCGTCTAATTGTTGCATCACGCTCTATTTCCACCTCTTTAAGCAAGCTCGGCTCTACCACCTCCGCGGTCTTGTGCAAACACTTCCTCAAATGTGATACATGGAATACGTCGTGTACTCCACTAAGTTTCTCAGGCAACTCCACCCTATATGCCATCTTCCCAATCCTGTTTTTTTACAGGAAACGGCCCTACAAACCTTGGTGCTAATTTCCCCACGGACCCAAAGCGAAAGACATTCTGTAACGGAGATACTTTGATAAAAACCATGTCCCCAATGTCAAACTCAAGATCTGTCCTCCTCTTATCAGCATACGATTTTTGCCTATCTTGTGCTGCTTTCATCCTCCTTCGAATCAACTCAATCTTCTCCGAGGTTTCCCTAACCATATTGTGCCCAAGTAGGATTTTATCGGTAGATTCCCACCAACATGTAGGCGAACGGCAAGGCCTTCCATAAAGAGCTTCGAAAGGTGCCATGCCAATACTAGACTGAAAGCTATTATTATGTGCGAATTCTACTAACGGAAGGTGCTCTTCCCATGTACCCCCAAAGTCTAGGATACAAAGCCTTAAAAGATCCTCTAGAATGTGATTCACCCTCTCGGTCTGGCCGTCTGTCTGAGGATGATATGCGGTGCTCAAACATAGCTGAGTCCCTACCACCTCTTGTAAACTCTTCCAAAATTCGCTAGTAAAGATGGGGTCACGGTCGCTTACTATACTAGAAGGAATACCGTGCAAACGAACTATCTCCTTAATGTATACAGAAGCCAACCACGGAGCAGTCCTCTTACTTTTCACGGGAATAAAATGGGCACGTTTAGTAAGTCTATCTACTATAACCCAAATCCCCGTGTTACCCTTCCTTGATCTTGGTAATCCATCCACAAAATCCATTGAGATGCTTTCCCATTTCCATAGTGGAACTTCTAATGGGTGAAGCAACCCACCGGGTTTCTTTTGTTCTGCTTTAACTCGTTGGCACACCAAGCATCTAGCGATGTACTCGGCCACATCCTTTTTCATACCGGCCCAAAAGAAAACCCGCTTCATATCTTTGTACATCTTATCCCCGCTGGGATGAATGGTCATTTTTGAGCGATGAGCATCATCAAGAATGGCCTTCCTTAAGTCTTCGTCTTGTGGTACACAAAGTCTATTATCCCTTCGTAACCAACCCTTATCGTCTAGGGTATACCTACGAAGATGGCTTGACGACTCCCCCCCTTTGAGCTTTTCTACTATCTCAACCAACTGTGGGTCGTCTCGCTGTGCCTCACCAACCCGTCCTAGAAGTGTAGGTCTAACCTCCAAGGATGCTAACAGACCGGGTACTAAGTCAACGGAGGGTCTAAAGTCAAACATAGAGATGAATTCTAAGCTTTGTCGTTCAACAAACAACGGACTCAAGGACAACCTTTTCCTACTTAAGGCGTCTGCCACCACGTTACCCTTGCCCGGGGTATATGCTATTTCAAAATCGTAGGAGGCTAAGAATTCCATCCACCGTTGCTGCCTTAAATTCAAATCCTTCTAAGAGAATAAGTATTTTATTGATTTGTGGTCAGTGAACAGTTCGAATTTCTCACCAAGAAGATAGTGACGCCAAGACTTAAGCGCGAAAACAATTGCGGCTAGCTCTAAGTCATGCGTGGGGTAATTCTTTTCATGAACCCTCAACTGCCTTCCACCATAGGCTATTACTCTTCCCTCTTGCATGAGGACCGCGCCAAGTCCCGTCCCACAAGCATCAGTATAGATGGTAAACGGTTTATTCCCCTCTGGCAGCACTAAGACTGGGGCTGAAGTTAAGGCTCTCTTTAAACGTTGGAACGCATCATCGCAATCTTTGTCCCACGTAAAAACCAGGTTCTTCTTCGTTAACCGTGTTAATGGAGCTGATATTTTTGCGAAGTCTTTGATAAACTTCCTATAATAGCCAGCCAACCCCAAGAAACTTCTTACTTCGGTTGCATTTTTAGGGACCTTCCAATCTTGGATGGCCACCACCTTTGCGGGATCCACTGCTATCCCTTCTTTGGAAACCACGTGCCCTAAGAACCGTACTTCCTTCCTCCAGAAGTGACACTTAGAAAATTTTGCCTTAAGGTTATGCGCTCGAAGGGTTTCCAACACTTCCCTAAGATGTAGGGAGTGCTCTTCTTTATTCTTAGAAAAGACTAAGATGTCATCCACAAAGACTACCACGAATTTGTTAAGGTATTCCCTAAACACCCTACTCATCAAATCAACAAAATATGCAGGGGCGTTTGTCAAACCAAAGGGCATCACTAGCCATTCATAGAATCCGTCAGGAGTCCTAAAAGCAGTCTTATCTATACTATCCTCAGCCACTCTCAGTTGATGAAAGCCAGTGGCTAAGTCCAACTGCGAAAACACTAAGGCGCCAACTAACTGATCAAAGAGATCGTCAATCCTCGGCAGTGGGTGTCGGTTCTTTTTAGTAAGCTTGTTTAGTTCTCTATAGTCCATACAAAGTCTAAGAGACCCATCCGCCTTTGTGGCAAAAACTACTGGAGCACCCCACTCCGATATACTACGTCTTATGAACCCCTTCTCAAGCAACTCCTTTACTTGCTTATTGAGTTCCCTCCTTTCACGAGGAGCCATGTGGCGCACTGGCAAAGATACGGGTTTAGCATTATCCACAAGATAAATTCGAAAGTCTATCTCCCGCTTTGGAGGTAAGCCCTTCACCTCCTCAAACACATCCGGATATTCCCGGACCACTTCTACCGATCGCAGGTTCTCTACAGACGCGTCAAGCGATTCAAGATAACTTAGCATAACGGAATTTATGGGATTACAAAAGATGTCGAGAGCATTACCAAGGCGAGTCACAAGCCTAACTACTCTGCTTTCACAATCAAGAATGGCCCTATTTCTAGACAACCAATCCATTCCTAAAATTAGCCCATAGCCCGTGAAGCCCAATACATAAGCATCACATCTAAATTCAACGCTAAGTATAGAGATTTTCAAATCCAAACATATCATGGTCAAATGAGCCGAACCCCCAATTGGATTTGAAACGACCAAGGGATCCTCTACTAAACTGGTGTTCAAGTGCAGTGATTCAACTAATGATGCAGAGATAAACGAATGAGATGCGCCAGAATCGAATAAGGTACAGACAGGATGATCAAACAGAAAAACTAAGCTTTCAACAGAAATTGTTCTACCTCTTTCTTGCAGCGGTGGGGCCGCAATAGCCTGAACTTGCCCCCTTGCCTGCCCTGGTGCCATAAGAGCCTGCACCTGTCCTCCCGAGGTAGACCCTGCCCTCTGCCCCTTCTTTGGACAGTCCTTCACTAAATGTCCCGCATCTCCACAATGAAAACAACCAGTCTTCTTTTTCTTTCTACAATCTTTGCTGAGATGGCCAGGCGTCCCACAATTGAAGCATTTCTTCTTCCCTTTGCCATTATTGTTTTTACCACCCTTCTTATTTTGCTGTTGGGGTTTCTTCTGATCCCCTTTCTTTTCAACTGCCTTATCCTCATGCATAAGTGCCATTTCTACTAGCTTTTCAAAGGTGGCTCCCATAGGGATGTGGGTCATAGCCAACCCTTGCAACGGTTCATTCAAGCCTCTAACGAACCTCAAAGCTTTCTTCTCTGGCGTGTTCACCAACTCCAAGCCAAACCTTGCTAACTGATTAAATTTATTGACATATTCCTTTACTGATGAGCTCCCTTGCTTTAGTGCCAGGAATTTTTCCATATTTAAGTTCTCCTCTGCCCTTGAAAAAAACTTTGCCTCAAACCTTCGTCTGAAATCCGCCCATGAATCAACTGGACGTTCCCCGTTAGTGACCTCCCACCAAAACGAGGCCTCTCCCTTCATTAACCAAGCAGCTAAACGGACTTTCCTCCCATCTTCCACTTCAAAGATATCCAACAATTCCTCAGTCTCCTTAAGCCAATCTCTGGCCTCCACAAACGTCTCAGTCCCTTGAAAAGTTTTTCCTCCCATAGCCTTGAATTCCTTGCACGTCTTTGCAAAAGTGTCAACACGAGGAGGAGGAGGAGGAGGAGGAGGAGGAGGAGGAATGGGTGCAACTAGGGGTGGAGGAGTATCCGCTGGGCCTGCAGTGGTGGCCCTAGCCTCTAAGTATCTCCTAAACCACCCTGGAATCGTCACACCTTCTGGGAGATTAAGATCTTCAACCATGCTGAAACGAAAAAGGAAAGATTCAAAATGGAGAATTCGAAAGATAAAGGTAAGGATGTGGCTATTTGGGATTATGTTTTTCATAAAAACTCTCTTTAAATAACATGTTTTTTTTTTTTTGAAAGCACTTCTTCCAAAAATACTTTAGAAAAAAAATATTTTTCTAAAAAATTTTTTTATCTGTTCTGGTAACCTTATACTCTGATACCACGTGTAACACCCCACGTCCATTAATGTCACTCACAAAGGGAATGCATTAACTTCCATGGAGGTTTTAAGTGAATATAGAACAGTAAAATTACAACAAGACAGATATAAAATAGTACTTGGAAATTCAAAAACTTTATTTCATTGTAGCAGAAGTCAAAACATGTTTGATTACATCATAACACCACATTCAATGTCAAGTACAATATCTATCTTGATAAAACAAGTACATAATCCCATTACATGAATAGCCATCAAAAAGAAAGATAACAAGCTGGACTTTACTTCAGCAGTCCAAGCTTTCCAGAAGATAAGCGATCCAACTAGACTCCACTAGAACTTGGCCCAACCTGCGGACCTGAAGGGAGAAAAAGGATGGAAAAGAGGGGGTCAGACATAAAGTCTAGTGAATATGATAATTCTACAATACTATTACCAAAATAACTGGACTAAGGCATAAGCTGGAAAACAAGAAAATGTCTATGAAGAGCAGATTAAGGACATAGACAATCGCTAAAGGCAACGTTATAGGCGCTCCTAAATACTAAAGGATAAACACTATACTACACCACACCAGTCACCCTAAAGATTCATCCTACTTAGCTTCACTTAGAAACTTTCCCAATGGCTTTACGTACCCCTAGCTGACTACATAGGTGCCGCCTGCCCTTATCTCCACTAGGTGTACCCTACTTCCCATTATTCGATCGGCTCCCTAACTCGTAGATACCCGCGCTGGCCCCACAGTGGGGTGTATCACTCCCCTAAAGTGGCAACCTGATACAACGGACATGCACGGCTTATACCTACACGATGCAACAACGTCTTACCTACCAGCCCGGGTCCACACGCGCATATGAAACCCGTTGGACTTGCATTGCCACCGCTCCCTGTTTTGGCCTCTTATAGTCAAACCCAGTATGCGTGTCCCGTCCTCGACTTGGGTCGAGCCCACAAAGATACGTTTTGGGATACTGGTTGAAATGGGCCCCCACTATTTACCACAAGCATTCCACCTAAGCTTGTCCCCATTAGTCCATCCCACTTAACCCACTTAGTCATGTTCATTTACATGTGTGTTTGGTTAAGTCTAATCGTATTTCAAATGCCTCTAAAGGCAACCACCAGATTCCTCATGCCACCCAAGGCACCTACTTAACCCCCATGTCCCACCTTACATGATTATCTGGTTAAGTATTTCTTAGTTCATTAAGGCCATAACCTCATAAAGACCTCTCACATTAGACTGGCATTTATGGCAGCTGGATTTGCCGGGCGGGTCCGGGCAGTCTTACACCATAAAAGAGTCTAACCTCGTGTCTTTACAACTGTTATGCTTTAGTTTGGGCCAAGGACCTCTCACATTGGGCCGACATTTGTGACTACTGGATTTGCCGGGCGGGTCCGGGCAGGTTTACATCACAAACGGGTCCAACCTCGTGTCCTAAGCATTGATTATTAATAATAATCCACTTTCCCCCAATTTTAATAATTCCCTACTTGAATTATTAATTACTTCCAATTTTTAACAATGTCCATAATTGACTCAATTATGGACATTCATTCATGGTATGCAACATCTTACAAAATTGCACCCAATTTATTAATTCCTAATATTACCCCTACCCCACGTTTGAACGTTTATTCGCAAAATATATGTTAGACTCGAATAGCCTAACTCATAGCATAAAAGAGATTATCATAATAACAACATGTATATGTGACCAAATGAATCATAATAAGGGGTGAAACTTGCATATGTCCAACTTGCATAGATTATACATGTCATGGATCTAAAGGTGTCAACTTGTTCAAAATTCACCTAATATGATCTCAATCAATTTTCATAAACTTACATATGAACATGTGTGAATCAACATCATCTAATTTTTTAACAACATGGTTTTATATGGGTACACCTAACTCAATAGGCAAATTCCCATAATCAAGTTTTATTTAATTATAGTTTCAAGTTTATGGGTACACCTAACCTAATAGGCAAATTCCCATAAACAAGATCCATTTAAATTAAGAAAAAAACATAACTTTAAGCATGATCCAACAACATGATTTTTCAACATAATATAGCATGATTTATAACATGGCATAGTATGATAGTATAACATAGCTTGACATGATTCTCAACATAGCACGACATAGCATAAGAGAATTTACAAAATAGCATGACATAGCATATATAATTTACATCATACGACAACATAATAACATAATAAGAGATCCACAATATATAGAATTTACAATTACAAATCACATCACTTTCTTGTGATCCATTCATAACTGAGTCAAATTAGTTTGTAATAGTCTTGTGAGAATCATCATACTCACCAACAAAAGAAAAGAATTAGAGAAAGAGAGATCTTTTGATTTGATTTGATTTGATTTGTGTAGATTTAGTTGTAGATGATTAGGCTTCCTCTTCTTAGTTTGTGACGGCTATGCTGAACTCCATGGCAACAGCATGACGGTAGCTTCTCTAATTTTACAAGTGATTTAGGTCTAGGGTCTACCCACTTATTTATAGATTTTAGAATTCATTTAGGCCATTAGATTTAACCTAGAAATAACCGCAGCCGTTCAGACAAGATGGGGTTTATCTTGTTGACTCAGCAATGAGTCAGAAGTGACTCAGCAAACACTCAGCATATTAATAAACTTCTATTCATGTCATAAATATATATATATTTTCTACAATGTACATATTAGATACATCCCCCTTTACTTATTATTGTTTTTATATACATATTAGATACATTCCCTCTCTCACACACTTATTAATATTTTTATATTCATATTAGATACATCCCCTCTCTTACACACTTATTAATATTTTTATATTCATATTAGATACATCCCCTCTCTTACACACTTATTAATATTTTAGCAACTTTAGTGTTAATAGAAAATTCGGGGTGTTACACTTTGGCTGTTATAAGGTAAAAACCCTATCCTCCGGCTTGCGTTGCATTGTGTGATGGGACCTGGGTCTTATAACAGCTTCATTTTTCTTTATTTAGCATTGCGCTGTTTGTTTTATGCACTGGTATTCTTGGGAGGAAACCCGTTCCATGTTATACGGCGTGGTCCCTTGATTTACCTAACTTAAAAAAAATAAAGATTAATAACTGTTTTAGTTCTCACACCAGTCACATGACTGACCTGGAGTTTATTGTTTTAACCTAAACTCTGGGTGCCCCTATTTTCCACGGGCAGCTAGTAGTTTCGGCTTTGCAGATTTATATCCACAGGGTCCTGATTTACAGCTGGAACGATGCTCGGAAAGCTCTGTATCCGTGTATCACTTTCAGTTGTGTTTTGTATATTTTTCCGCTGCTATGTAATTTATTGTAATCTCTGATATTTATCGAATGTAATTTAATCATTTATACTCTGTATATTCTTGTATCTGATGGAATTGTTGTAATAACAATGAAATGTTCTTCCGTCTGCGTCCTTTTGTGTGTTGTTCTCAAAGTATTCGTGCTTTCCTTCACGGGGAAGTTACGGGTCCTTACAGTTGGTATCAGAGCTTTGGTTTACAGAGCTCGAGAAACAAGACACATTAGAACCATACGAAAGAATTCATCAGATATTGGGTTAGTAATATCCAATTAGAATGACTCGTTAGAGATAGGATCAGTAGTATCCTATAACGAGTGTGAAGAGTATATTTTTCGAATGAAAACAATTTCGTTTTGAAATTTAAATCGTTTTATACGTATTTGAATATTTATTTATTTTGAATATGGACAATCGAGTATATATAGATTTCGCGTATACGCGTCATGAACGTATAGTCGAAGTTTTAATATATTGGATAGATATAGAGTCACATTCTAGACACCCGGGGATAATTCTGGTGATGTGGCCACATCATCAGTATTTATATTCGTGTTTTGAAGGTGTGATATCTATATATTTCCATTAGACTGGTGTGAGAACCAAAACTTATATAGCTAAAACACATTGTTGTGAATTGGCGTAAAAAACATGATTTTTTGTATATATATCAAATTATGAATTTGAAACTCTAATCCACTAATTGATTGATGTTTGTGTTGTTTGTTCATTTGTTTGATAATTTTTAACCCCTATGCCTAATAGAATCAAATATTGAATTATATTGAAAATTGGTTGCATTTGCTTGCATATACATATACTTACATTGAACAGGTCATAGCAAGGAGGCTAGAGCCGAAGAATAAAATTTGTTTGCCCGACAAATAGGTACATGTTTACTATAATTTACTGTTTTGTTTGGGTGATGATGATTTTATGAGCCTATTGGCTAGCCGCTTGGCTTTTTCTTTTTCTTTTTGAGATCAGAAGGCCTGTATGGCAATTTCGGGATTTTCCCGTGCTCCCCGTACAAAGGAGGTTATGGCGAAATTTTTCGAAAATTCCGGGTGTTAGTCAAATTTTTTGAAAAATTTGAAAATTCTCAGAAACTGAAAAGTTGGAGAATGAAAGCCAGATCAAACGTAGAGCTGATTAATCAAACCACTTTCGACTTTGTTCCTTTTCGGGGACGAAAAGTTTTAAGTGGGGAAGATTGTAATAACCCGAAAATTTGGGCCAGTTTAAAATTTTTGTTTTGGCAATTTTAGCGAATTTTGAACATTTAAAATGGATTATTTTAAATAATATCAACGAGAAATTTATTTTGAATATAATTCGAACGTATATATTATACGCGTTGTCGTTAGAATATAAATATTTATATATAATTATAAATAGAATTGAAAATAGCGCGGTAGTTCGATAATTCGATTTCAAACTTCAATTGAATGTACCGGGTGCAAAACAATCCGGATTTTAGTGAAACCAAAAATAATAGGATCTAATTGATAATATCTTTCCAACGAATCCGAAAAATCGAAATTTCATAGCGGGAATCAAAAGTTATGCCCAGTTGAAAATTCAGAATAGTCGCTATGTAAATTATACATGGCCCAAAAAGTCATATTTTGCATACGGATGAATTTGGACTCGAAACCACTTCCATTGAGTTCAAAATGCCGTTTAGAACTCCGAAAAGTATAAGCATCGATATATTCCGATATCCGGAATAGTGGCTATGGGCTGGAGTTGTTCGGTTAACAAAACATAGCCCTTAAAAAGTGAAATTTTGCATATGAGCTCAGAATTCGACGAGATAAATTTTTATGGATTCATAATGACAAATCATTGTTGAGTTCCAAATGGCGCGTCGAACGGAGTTAATATGTGGCCGTGCGAGCTGAAACAGTTCGGGGTAAAACGAGCAGTCATTTTACAAAGGAACATTATTAATACGACCTCGGAATTCAATTCTACTTTTTTTTCTAGGTTCGTATCATCTAATAATGGTTAAATCCAAGAGGGCTTGATTTTTTGAGTTAGCATGTGAGCGTGCGAGAAGAAAAGGTGCGCCAAAATCGCATTTTTAGAGCTTGTCTGAGCATTTTTGTGATTTTTGTTGAATGGTCAAACGAACTCGGAATTCGACGAAACTTGTTTCGTTGGACTCGTCTTCACGTCTACTATCTCATGTCCGAAATCCGCGGCCATCGGAGATCGCTAGCGTTCAGGCGATACGCGAGAAACATGCATATAAGCCACTTTACTTCCTTTTCTCTTCATTATTTTCTTCCTCATCTTCACGTCTACTATCTCATGTTTCGTTGGACTCGTCTTCACGTCTACTATCTCATGTCCAAAATCCGCGGCCATCGGAGATCGCTAGCGTTCAGGCGATACGCGAGAAACATGCATATAAGCCACTTTACTTCCTTTTCTCTTCATTATTTTCTTCCTCCTTCTTCCTCCAAGAAAATCAAAAATGGAGACCACCCTTCCTCCTTGCCGCTGCCACCGCCCCTCCACCACCTCCACCGACCGCCGTCGGCCTCCTCCACCCCCCTTCGGCCACCTCCTCCTCCTCCTCTTCCTCCTCCTCTCTCCATTTGCAAACCCTAAGCCCCAAATCACCAACCACCACCACCGCGACCACCACGGGCCCCACCACCGCCACCCACACCCTCCCCCACGTCCATCAGGCCCGCGCCCCCCTCCAGCCCCCTCAATTCCGGCCGTGGGCCCCGCTACACCCAAAAACCCATTTTCACCAAAATCGCCCGTTTTGCAAATAAGTCCCTGACCGTATTTCGCGAATAACTCCCAAACCGTGCGTTTTAGCCAAAGTTCCTCAAAACCAAAGTTGTAGAGCACGAAATTCTCTTCGATTTGGTATATGATAAGTCCTATTTTTCATTGCGGAGTTGTCGGGAAAACGCGTCCGAAGTCTGCTGATCAAACACTGTCAAAATGCTGTCTTTTCGCGATTTCCGGCGAAATGGCACATTTTCGGCAAGAAGACCACTAGGCAAAAGTTGTTCAGAATGGCGTGCTTGTGCTAGAAAAAAAGATGGTGTGAAGATTGAAGCTCGTTTGCAAATTCTAGGACCCAAACAGCGAATCCGGGCGTTAGAAAAAAAGTGAGTTTTCTCCGTTTTAAAGCTTCTGCAGTTTTGACATATGAAATAAATAAAAATATGATCTTTATATTATAGAGAGGATAAAAATCCTATTTTTAGCTTATAGAAGAAATAAAGATGAGATTTTTATATAATGTAGATAATAAAAATGTGATTTTTTATACATGTAGCGGCTACGGGCAACGAAAGTGACAAAAGGCGAGAACGACAAGATTTTCTACATAAGAAGAGTCGAGATGATTGGATTAGCTAGTTGGTGAGAACTTCTCACTCAAAATCTCTTTTTTCTAGTTATATATATATATATATACTAGGATGTAGACGGTGTTTAGTAGCACCCGACACCCGTCATCCACAGACCATGGATGGCTTGTTTGTTTAATTGTTTGGTTGTGTAGTTGGTTAGATTATTTGGTTTGAATTGAATTGTTTGGTGAATTGAATGGACTTGATTGATGTGTGAATGGCGTGGGCCTTCACTAGACCGGGGATAAGGCTAGGCCTCGTCCCGTTTCCAGTATCGTGCCGTTATGCCGCCGAAATTTTGAAAAATAAAAAGTGTTAGTTAAAAATAGTAAAGTGTTGAAATAAATACTTTTGACGTTAAAAATATAATTTTTAACGTGTTAAGAAACGGCATAAAACTCTTCTGAAAAGAAATAAATATTTATAAACAAATCGACCGATTTGTTTATATACACTGATTTGACTGATATTGATTGGGTCGATAAATTTTACACATCGCCCAACCGCACAAAAAAAAATATGTGTTTGTTGATTTGAAACCCCACACGGGTGTTGGGATGATATTTGGTGTACACTAATCCCAATTATTTAATTATTGTCGATCGATTGGTCGACAGACTGTGTAAGCGTCGATTATTTATATTTGATGCCTATGCAGTTGTGTGGTGCACTTTGGATGATGGTTGATTGTTTATTATTGCTATTATATACATGTGTTGTATGGAATCCATATAATTAACATTATATGGTGATTGATTGGGCCTCATTCCAATCGGGAATATAAGGAATATTATAAAAGAAAATTCATGTGTTGAATATAAAAATAGTCATGTGTTGACGATGTTCATGTGTTGAGTGAAATATTTTATACGATGAAATTTACATCTTTATCATATTTAAAATTAGAACTACTTCCCAGTAGAAGTCTAATTAAAAATCAAACGATAGATACCATAGTTTTATAAAATATTTTACATAACAAAAATAGTGATGTGTTGACAGTACTCATGTGTTGAGATTAGTCAGGTGTTGGAAGAAATATAGATTCATGTGTTGAATGGAATAAATATTCATTTGTTGAATAGAATAACGGATTTATTGAAATATATAAAGCCGTGTTGATTAGAGTTGCGCTATTTTGACGTGAACGATATTTATATCGACTATATTCGTTTTTATAATGAATATAGAAAAGAAGTGATTTCAAAATATAACGTTTTGAAAATATTATCATTTATATAGTAATGATATAAAATATTCAGTTTTGATTAGAAATTGAAATAGTGTTGAAATGGTTTTGAAACGAAGTTAAAACGATTTATAACATACGTTTTAAAAGGAAATTGACGAAATATATATAATATATAATATATGTATATTATATATATATAATGGCCTGAATAGAACGCGTCGCTCCGCGGCAGTTCGTAAATTTCGACCATTGACTTCGAATTGACGTTGCGGGAGATCCGACCGTCGGATTCTCCTAAAACCGGAACCGTTGGGTTCGTATCGAAAAGAGCTTTCCAATGAATATTAGAAATTTGAAATCTAACGGTTGGATTTGGAATTATGTCCAAATCAAATTTGAAAAAGGTCGATGTAAGTGCAGTCCGATGGCCGTTGTTGGAAATCGACTGTACGAGCCTTGATAAAATTATTAAAAATATTAATAATTTGTGTAAAATCATAATAGGTGAATTGGAAAGAACTGGGGTGAAAAATTCCAAATTTGAAAAGATAAAAATAGATTTTTGTCAAAATGAACTAGTTTTGAACTAGAATTAAAATCAATTTATTTGTGAAATGAATAAATTGAATTTGAAAGTTGTAACACCCCGCGAATTCTATAACTGTGAAATTCACAAATTAAAGTATAATTAATTTCAAATCAAAGAACTAAGGGAAACGGGATATGCCATTGCGTTCGTCTCGGAAAAATACGCGAAATAGAGTCCGAGTTTTCGAAAAACGGAGTCCGTATGAAGAAGATATGGCCTTCGGAAGTTTCTGAATTAAGTTTAAAATTCAAACAGAATAGCATAGCTCAGAAAATCAAGTTTAAATTCTAAAATCGGGCCCAATGGGCCAGGGCGGAAAAACACCCGCCTAACGCACCCAGGTCGACTGGGCTGTCGACCTGGTCTAACCAGGTCGACAGGGCTGTCGACAGGGCTGTCGACAGGCATGTCGACCTGGTCCAGAGCCAGGTCGAACCCAGCCCAACCTGGCTGGCCTATTCTATGTTGGCCGATTTTCTGAAGTCTGCTTTGTCATTAGGGCTAGGTGGCAGGATCTAATTGGTCTCTCTATCGAATGAAAGGCTACGATCTATCCAAGCAACATCAATGGTCCTAATCAGTTCATAAACCCTATAAAAATGGCCCTAGACTAACCCTAATCTATTCATTCAAAAATAAGAACAAAGCCGCCATGTTGCTGAGGAACGACTAAGAGTAGCCGCCAATTGGAGAGAGGATTAGGAGGCAAATTCTAAGGCATAAAGCGACCTAAACAAATCAAACCAACAAGGAATCGTATCTCCAAATCCCTAAATTGGAGAGTTCGCCACACCATTGTAAGTAGAGTATTATTTTGGTATGAACAAATAACTGTGTTGGTTTGTATACTTGATTGTGGTGATAAATAATTCATAATTTGTGCGTTACTATGATTCTTATCGATTTGGGATATTGTATACGTTTGGATATTCTCGAATTATGTTATTATAAAGAACTACATGCGGTAGTTCTATGCAAGTATACGTTTGGAATATTCGCAAATTATGTAATCCATGTTGAAGCTACATGTATGTAGTTGATTAATTGAAATTCATGCAAGTTTGGGGTTTTTCTACTATGCCATCATAAAGGGTATTTTTATACAAACATCATTTTTGTGAAGTAATTGGAATAAGTTTGGGTTATCATAGTCCATATGAAATTATGTTGAAAATTTGGCATCATGATTTATGTATTAAGACATGCTTTTGTACTAGAAAACCTATTTGCAAACTTATGAATATGACTAGGCTATGATTGAGATTTGGCATAATTGAAATCCATGTTAAGTCTATATTGTTTACAAGAATTATATGATGACATATGTGGTACATAGCTAGGTTAGATTCAAAATCCCTTTTTACAAGTTTGCATGACTAAAGTAAAAATCATGATTTCATGTTAGAAATATTTATGCCATGGTTATGTGAACAAATTTAATTATACTTTTGTATTAGTCACAAAAGTAGACACCTTTGTAAGCATGTAGTAGTCTTATGAACATGATTTGCTTATGTTTGACATTATGCCTGAATAAAAATATAGGTTTATGTTGTAGTTATAGCCTATGTATCGATAGTGATATTCTTAACTTAACTACAAGTTTACATGCTTTGATTCATGCCACTTATGCTTTATGACCAAAGTATATGTCACTACTATGCAAGTACACCAGTTTCTATTTTGTATTTCCAACGTCATATTGCAAGTTCATGCGCTCACATTCTCCTTTCCGTGTATGTAATCACGCTTTAAGCCTCCCCTTTTCGCATGGCTAAGTTGGGCTTTAAAAGGCTAAGCCCAACATATATATAATAAACGGACGAGTAAAATGGGGGAAAATAACGTTGGGTTAAAATTACTAATGAATGAAAATATAAAATAGAAGGGCCCAAATTCAAGTATGGGTTGGGCCCATGATTGGTGTAACCTTTACACCATTAACTTAATAATGGGCCGCAAATATTTACATATAAGAAAATAAAGAAGAAAGACAAAATATGTAAATGTAGAACATACGATGTGTTTAACCCGAGGTTGGATTGAGTTGTGATGTAAACCTGCCCGGAACCGCCCGGCTGTCCAGTAGTCACAACAATACCTATCCAATGTGGGAGGTTAAACATGGAGCCCAATAAAGAACCGAGGTTAGACTGAGTTGTGGCGTAAGACTGCCCGGAACCAACCGGCAACAGGCAGCCACAACAATACCTGTCTAATGTGAGAGGTCAAGGCTTTAATAAGACAATTAAGGCTGAGTCAGGATTGTTAGGATTAAGTGAACTAAAGACTTAATCAAAATGGAACATGCTAAACTAAACGGACTGGTGGGGGTTAGGTTAGAAAACACTTAACCAACTTAGCATGTTGGCTAGAATAGAAAACCTAGTAACGGGGGACCCTTTTCAGCAGTAACCCTAGAAGGTGTATCAGGATACCCTGAAACTAGGCAGGGTGGGGCACGATTACTGGGCTGATTGTAAGAGGTCAAATCGACGGCGGTGGTGTAGCAGTGTAGGTTCTAACGGGGTGCGGGCGTGCACACACCCCGACGCAGAAAAATAAGGCACTGGGCACCAGTAGCATACCTGAGCATTCTAAGGTTGTGTCGGGCCGCCATCATGGGTCTTGATACACCCCATGGTGGGACCAGCATAGGTAACTACAACATCGGGGGCCGTAAGACACATGTAACTATGCGAGTAGGAGCCGATCATCAAAGAATGGATCACATCACCCTGATTATGGGGTGCCAGTTGGAAACTAGTTTATATGGGTTCAGAGATTTACATGGGGTACGATAGTATATTCGACCCTAGACAACTTAACCAAGTTTATAGTGCTTTCCCACTTCTTGTTTATACTTATCATACCCAGTTCTTTATTCATAGACAGAATAGTACTAGACTTACTCAGGCTTTATGTCTGACTCTACTTTTCTTTCGTCTTCTTTTCTTCCGTTTCCCCCCCCCCCCAGGTCCACAGGGAGGGAACACAGCAGCTTGACCGATCTTAACATCCAGCTTGAAGAGGAGAAATGTATTGCTTGGTCCTTTTCGTCTTGAACTATGGCTTTGGACAACCACTATGGGGCCTTTGCAGTTTATTTATGTTTTATTTATGCTTCTTTAAATAATGTAATCAGGACAGATTATGAAAGTGTTATGTTTTTGGAAAAGATGTAAGACAATTATGGTGTTGTTGTTGTAGCACGTATTTGCTTTTATGAAATAAAAGTTGTTGTTTTTCCGCTGTTTACAAATATGTGTTCTTATATCTGTCTTGTATATCTGTGACTTATACTTATAAACCTCCACCAAAATTAGGGCATTCCCTTTGAGAGTGACCCTAACGGAGGTGGGGTATTTCACTTGGTATCAGAGCATAGGTTTACCAGATAAGATAAAAAGTTTTGAAAAATTATTTTCAAAAAGGAAATTTAAAGAAGCATTTTTAAAAGACAAAAGTATTATTTTATTTTAAAAGGCAAAGTCCACTCCCCAAAGCCGTAGGTACTATCTCTTATCCTTCGTTTTGAATCTATCCTTTTTGTTTCAGCATGTCCGAAGATCTTAACTTGCCGGAAGGGGTGCCAATACCTGGCTGGTTTAGGCGGTTCTTAGAAGCAAGAGCCACTCAGCCAGGTCCTACCATTCCTCCTCCCCCAGCTGCAGGAAATCATCCAGCTGCAGCAGCACCTTTTCCTCCACCTCCTCCTCGGGGAAACACGTTTGCTAAGATGTGTAAAGATTTTAAAGCTATGGGAGGAAGGGATTTCCATGGAACTGAGTCCTTCGTGGCAGCTAGAAATTGGCTGAAAGAAACTGAGGACCTATTCATCATCTTTGAGGTAGAAGATAGACAAAAAGTACAATTGGCAGTGTGGCTATTGAAGGGCAAGGCTTCCTACTGGTGGGAAGTCACTAATGCTGAAAGACCAGTGGAGACATGGGAGGACTTTAGGGCAAGGTTTGAGACTAAATTTCTCTCAGATGCGGAAAGAAGTTTGCAGTTGGAAAAATTCTTATTTCTTAAGCAAGGGGACAAGACAGTCAGAGAGTATGTGAATCAGTTCGATGAGCTGGCTAGGTTTGGGCTTGACCTAGTCAATACCCCGCACAAGAAGGCTCTCCGTTTCGTCAAGGGGTTGAATGAGCCATTACACAGTTTGGCCATGACCCATATACCCATGGGAGCCACGTATGAAAGATTGGTGCAAATGGCATTGCTGAATGAAGAGGATAAGGGCAAGAAGGAGACAAAGGCAGAAAGCTCTCAAGGGAAGAAAGAGGGTTTGCAGCCTAAGAAGACAGACTTTAAGAAGGGCGGGAAAGGCAACAAAGAGAAGAGGAAGTGCAATTTCTGTGGCAAAGTGGGACACTTAGTAAAGGACTGCCGGAAAAAGAAGGCCAAAGAGAATGGTGGGTGCTTTTCTTGCGGTGAGACGGGCCATAGGGCTAAGGACTGCCCAAAGAAACGAGGACAGGGGCAGAGGGCTGGATCCACCCCGGGGGCACAGGTTCATGTGCTGGAAGCGCCACCTCTGCAACATCGAGGTATAAATACTTCTGTAGAAAGTGTAGTTTATCTTTATGATCACCCCGTTCGCACTTTATTTGATTCTGGCGCATCACACTCCTTTAGCTCATCTGCTTTAGTAGAATCTCTGCACCTAAAAACTAGTATGGTAGAGGACCCCTTAATTGTTTCAAACCCAATTGGGGGCCCAGCTCATTTGTCTATGATCTGTTTGGGATTAAAAAAATTCTATTCTAAGTGTAGAATTTCAATGTAGTGCCTTTGTTTTGGGCTTTTCGGGTTATGGTTTGATTTTGGGTATGGATTGGCTATCCAGTAATGGGGCCATCCTTGATTGTGAGAAAAGGGTTGTTAGGCTCCTAACCCAGCTCGGTAATACTTTGGAAATTTCTTGTAATCCCTCGTATGCGGTTATGCTTAGTTACCTTGAATCGCTAGATGCCTCTGTTGAAAATTTGCAATCAGTTAGAGTGGTCCGGGAATATCCGGATGTCTTCGAAGAGGTGAAGGGCTTGCCTCCGAAGCGGGAAATAGACTTCCGCATATATCTTGTAGATAATGCAAAGCCCGTTGCGTTACCCGTTAGACACATGGCTCCACGGGAAAGGAAAGAGCTCAGTAAACAGATTAAAGAGCTTCTAGAAAAGGGGTTCATTAAGAGGAGCATTTCAGAATGAGGCGCTCCAGTGGTGTTCGCTACAAAGGCGAATGGTTCACTCCGTCTATGTGTTGACTATAGGGAGCTCAACAAGCTAACGAAAAAGAATAGGCACCCGCTCCCTAGAATTGACGATTTGTTTGACCAGCTTGTAGGAGCATCTGTTTTCTCCCAGCTCGATTTAGCAACCGGTTTTTATCAGCTAAGAGTGGCTGAAGATAGCATCGATAAAACGGCGTTCAGAACCCCAAACGGCTTCTTTGAATGGCTTGTCATGCCTTTCGGCTTGACAAATGCACCTGCTTACTTCGTGGACCTGATGAGTAGGGTATTCAGAGATTTCCTCAACAAATTCGTAGTGGTCTTCGTAGATGATATCCTTATCTTCTCAAAGAGTGAAGAGGAACATGCCCAGCACTTAAGGGCAATCATGGAAACTTTGCGAGTCCATCAACTAAAAGCCAAATTCTCCAAATGCCACTTTTGGAGAGAAGAGGTGAGGTTCCTTGGGCACATAGTATCCAAACAAGGGTTAGCAGTGAACCCTGCTAAGGTAGTGGCGGTACAGGATTGGAAGACACCAAGGAATGCAACTGAGGTCCGAAGCTTTCTAGGACTAGCGGGTTTCTATCGAAAGTTTATAAGGGATTTTGCGAAAATCTCAGCTCCGCTCACGAAATTGACCAAGAAGAATCTAGTGTTTAATTGGGACTTGGATTGCGAGTTTGCTTTCCAACGACTGAAAAGGGCTCTCACAACAGCCCCAGTTTTGACGCTGCCAGATGGGAGCAAGATGTTCACTGTTTATACGAATGCATGTGGGACAGGGCTAGGCGCCGTCTTAATGCAAGAAGGAAGGGTAGTAGCTTATGGCGGGAGGCAGTTGAAAGTGCATGAAAAGAACTACCCAACCCACGATCTTGAGTTAGCCGCCATCGTCTTTGCACTCAAGTCTTGGCGACACTATCTCCTAGGTGAGAAGTTCGAACTTTACACTGACCATAAATCGTTGAAATATCTTTTCTCGCAGAAGGATCTTAACTTGAGGCAACAAAGATGGATGGAGTTTCTTGCCTCGTACGATTTCGAAATCTCCTACACTCCGGGCAAAGGCAACGTAGTGGCAGACGCGTTGAGCCGAAAGAAATTGACCCTAAGCCCGTTGTTTGTTGAAAGACAAAGCCTAGAGTTTATAGCCAGCTTCGACTTTAGGCCCTCCTCCGATTTCGTACCAGGCTTGCTAGCATCTCTCGAAGTGCGCCCAACCTTAGTGGATTCAGTAGGGATAGCACAACGCGAAGACCCTCAGCTTGTGGAAACAATTGATAGGCTAATTAGGGGTGAGACTTCAAGTCACCTCAACAGATACTCCATCGACGATAAGGGTTTGCTAAGGCGAGACGGAAGACTATGCGTCCCACAGACAAAAGATTTAGTAAAGAAGGTTCTCGAGGAAGCACATCACTCCAAGATGACGATACACCCAGGCGGAGATAAAATGTACAAAGACATAAAAAGGACTTTCTTCTGGAACGGCATGAAAAAGGACGTGGCAGAGTTCGTTTCTAAGTGTATGGTGTGCCAACAGGTTAAGGCGGAACAGAAAAAGCCTGGCGGACTGCTACATCCTCTGGAGGTCCCGCAGTGGAAGTGGGATAGCATCTCAATGGACTTCATCGATGGGCTGCCTAGGTCTAGGAGAGGCAACACTAGCATTTGGGTAATAGTGGATAGGCTTACTAAAAGCGCCCACTTTTTACCTGTCAAAAGTAAAAGAACTGCCTCATCCCTAGCATCACTTTACCTCAAAGAAATCGTTCGACTCCATGGAATACCATCTAGCATTGTTAGTGACCGAGACCCCATCTTCACCAGTGAGTTTTGGCGGAGTCTGCAAGAAGCAGTAGGAACGCAGTTATGCTTGAGCACAGCCTATCATCCCCAAACCGACGGCCAAACAGAGAGAGTGAACAGAGTTTTGGAGGACCTTTTAAGGCTATGCGTCCTTGACTTCGGAGGGACATGGGAAGACCACCTTCCTTTGGTGGAATATTCCTACAACAACAGCTATCAAGCAACCATCGGAATGGCGCCCTTCGAAGCTTTATATGGAAGACCGTGCCGATCGCCCACTTGTTGGTGGGAGTCTACAGATAAGCTCATACTTGGACCGGATATGATCCGAGAGACTTCAGAGAAAGTGGACTTAATACGAAGAAGGATGAAGACTGCTCAAGACAGATAAAAGTCCTATGCCGACAAGAGAAGGACCGACCTTGAATTTGAGGTTGGAGACAGAGTTTTTCTCAAGGTATCACCGCTAAGAAACGTTGTTCGTTTTGGAACCACAGGAAAACTGGCACCAAGGTTCGTAGGGCCATTCCCTATTATCGAGAAAGTTGGGAAAATGGCCTATAGATTAGAGCTACCCGAGAAATTGGCGGGAGTCCACAACGTTTTTCACGTTTCACATCTCCGAAAATGTCTACATGAGTCAGCCAAGGTGGTAGAGCCAAATATCCTCGAAGAGGCCGAAGTGGAACGCGAAGCAACCATAAGAAAAGTTCCAACCCGCATATTAGGAACGGAAGTGAAGAAGCTACGCAACCGCGAAGTCAAGCTCGTCAAAGTTCAGTGGAGCGACGCCGAGGGAGACGCGACTTGGGAAACTGAAGCTAGAATCCGTACAGCCTACCCTTTTCTGTTCGAGGGTACATCCTTGATCTTTCCTTTTCCTTAAGTTGCGCTTTTATCTATCTTTTTAGGTATATTTCCTCGACCTTATCTTTTAGGTAGAAACCCTTTGGATGGAAACATGTAATTGAAACATGTTATGGATGATGGTTGCAAGTGATTGCTAGTGGTTGCTCGTGGTTGCATATACACACACAATCTAGGTTTTAGATCGGCTCAGTCACTTCATATTGCATATGCATATATGTTTGCATTCGTATATGGTTGAACATTAATGTGTTGTCATATGGATGTTGCATTTGTATTGAATGATTGTGCACTCATGTAGAATCAAGAATAGGAAAATTTGCATACATAATGGATTCATGGCACTTACATAATTCGCATTAAGGAGGTCAACTGAATCAGTAGACCGCCTGATTTTGCATTAGATAAGTACATGTATACACACACACTTCGCATATGATCATGAAGCATTAGAAGTCTTTTAAGGACAATGGATGCTCGTGTTTGATGAATGAGTAGATGGATGATTGGATGTTAGGATATACATTCCTCTTAACTTGAAGATTTCGGGGACGAAATCCTTTTAAGTGGGGGAGAATGTAACACTCCGCGAATTCTATAACTGTGAAATTCACAAATTAAAGTATAATTAATTTCAAATCAAAGAACTAAGGGAAACGGGATACGCCATTGCATTCGTCTCGGAAAAATACGCGAAATAGAGTCCGAGTTTTCGAAAAACGGAGTCCGTATGAAGAAGATATGGCCTTCGGAAGTTTCTGAATTAAGTTTAAAATTCAAACAGAATAGAATAGCTCAGAAAATCAAGTTTAAATTCTAAAATCGGGCCCAATGGGCCATTGCGGAAAAACACCCGCCTAACGCACCCAGGTCGACTGGGCTGTCGACCTGGTCTAACCAGGTCGACAGGGCTGTCGACAGGCATGTCGACCTGGTACAGAGCCAGGTCGAACCCAGCCCAACCTGGCTGGCCTATTCTATGTTGGCCGATTTTCTGTAGTCTGCTTTGTCATTAGGGCTAGGTGGCAGGCTCTAATTGGTCTCTCTATCGAATGAAAGGCTACGATCTATCCAAGCAACATCAATGGTCCTAATCAGTTCATAAACCCTATAAAAATGGCCCTAGACTAACCCTAATCTATTCATTCAAAAATAAGAACAAAGCCGCCATGTTGCTGAGGAACGACTAAGAGTAGCCGCCAATTGGAGAGAGGATTAGGAGGCAAATTCTAAGGCATAAAGCGACCTAAACAAATCAAACCAACAAGGAATCGTATCTCCAAATCCCTAAATTGGAGAGTTCGCCACACCATTGTAAGTAGAGTATTATTTTGGTATGAACAAATAACTGTGTTGGTTTGTATACTTGATTGTGGTGATAAATAATTCATAATTTGTGCGTTACTATGATTGTTATCGATTTGGGATATTGTATACGTTTGGATATTCTCGAATTATGTTATTATAAAGAACTACATGCGGTAGTTCTATGCAAGTATACGTTTGGAATATTCGCAAATTATGTAATCCATGTTGAAGCTACATGTATGCAGTTGATTAATTGAAATTCATGCAAGTTTGGGGTTTTGCTACTATGCCATCATAAAGGGTATTTTTATACAAACATCATTTTTGTGAAGTAATTGGAATAAGTTTGGGTTATCATAGTCCATATGAAATTATGTTGAAAATTTGGCATCATGATTTATGTATTAAGACATGCTTTTGTACTAGAAAACCTATTTGCAAACTTATGAATATGACTAGGCTATGATTGAGATTTGGCATAATTGAAATCCATGTTAAGTCTATATTGTTTACAAGAATTATATGATGATATATGTGGTACATAGCTAGGTTAGATTCAAAATCCCTTTTTACAAGTTTGCATGACTAAAGTAAAAATCATGATTTCATGTTAGAAATATTTATGCCATGGTTATGTGAACAAATTTAATTATACTTTTGTATTAGTCACAAAAGTAGACACCTTTGTAAGCATGTAGTAGTCTTATGAACATGATTTGCTTATGTTTGACATTATGCCTGAATAAAAATATAGGTTTATGTTGTAGTTAAAGCCTATGTGTCGATAGTGATATTCTTAACTTAACTACAAGTTTACATGCTTTGATTCATGCCACTTATGCTTTATGACCAAAGTATATGTCACTACTATGCAAGTACACCAGTTTCTATTTTGTATTTCCAACGTCATATTGCAAGTTCATGCGCTCACATTCCCCTTTCCGTGTATGTAATCACGCTTTAAGCCTCCCCTTTTCGCATGGCTAAGTTGGGCTTTAAAAGGCTAAGCCCAACATATATATAATAAATGGACGAGTTAAATGGGGGAAAATAACGTTGGGTTAAAATTACTAATGAATGAAAATATAAAATAGAAGGGCCCAAATTCAAGTATGGGTTGGGCCCATGATTGGTGTAACCTTTACACCATTAACTTAATAATGGGCCGCAAATATTTACATATAAGAAAATAAAGAAAAAAGACAAAATATGTAAATGTAGAACATACGATGTGTTTAACCCGAGGTTGGATTAAGTTGTGATGTAAACCTGCCCGGAACCGCCCGGTTGTCCAGTAGTCACAACAATACCTATCCAATGTGGGAGGTTAAACATGGAGCCCAATAAAGACCCGAGGTTAGACTGAGTTGTGGCGTAAGACTGCCCGGAACCAACCGGCAACAGGCAGCCACAACAATACCTGTCTAATGTGAGAGGTCAAGGCTTTAATAAGACAATTAAGGCTGAGTCAGGATTGTTAGGATTAAGTGAACTAAAGACTTAATCAAAATGGAACATGCTAAACTAAACGGACTGGTGGGGGTTAGGTTAGAAAACACTTAACCAACTTAGCATGTTGGCTAGAGATAGAAAACCTAGTAACGGGGGACCCTTTTCAGCAGTAACCCTAGAAGGTGTATCAGGATACCCTGAAACTAGGCAGGGTGGGGCACGATTACTGGGCTGATTGTAAGAGGTCAAATCGACGGCGGTGGTGTAGCAGTGTAGGTTCTAACGGGGTGCGGGCGTGCACACACCCCGGCGTAGAAAAATAGGGCACTGGGCACCAATAGCATACCTGTGCATTCTAAGGTTGTGTCGGGCCGCCACCATGGGACTTGATACACCCCATGGTGGGACCAGCATAGGTAACTACAACATCGGGGGCCGTAATACACATGTAACTATGCGAGTAGGAGCCGATCATCAAAGAATGGATCACATCACCCTGATTATGGGGTGCCAGTTGGAAACTAGTTTATATGGGTTCAGAGATTTACATGGGGTACGATAGTATATTCGACCCTAGACAACTTAACCAAGTTTATAGTGCTTTCCCACTTCTTGTTTATACTTATCATACCCATTTCTTTATTCATAGACAGAATAGTACTAGACTTACTCAGGCTTTATGTCTGACTCTACTTTTCTTTCGTCTTCTTTTCTTCCGTTTCCCCCCCCAGGTCCACAGGGAGGGAACACAGCAGCTTGACCGATCTTAACATCCAGCTTGAAGAGGAGAAATGTATTGCTTGGTCCTTTTCGTCTTGAACTATGGCTTTGGACAACCACTATGGGGCCTTTGCAGTTTATTTATGTTTTATTTATGCTTCTTTAAATAATGTAATCAAGACAGATTATGAAAGTGTTATGTTTTTGGAAAAGATGTAAGACAATTATGGTGTTGTTGTTGTAGCACGTATTTGCTTTTATGAAATAAAAGTTGTTGTTTTTCCGCTGTTTACAAATATGTGTTCTTATATCTGTCTTGTATATCTGTGACTTATACTTATAAACCTCCACCAAAATTAGGGCATTCCCTTTGAGAGTGACCCTAACGGAGGTGGGGTGTTTCAAAAGTGATTTTAAAAATAATCAATATTCCCAATACGTGGATTGGACTGGAGTTGAATCGAAATTATCTTCGGGATATTTCGATGTTGTATTTCGTGACTATACAGATATTGTTATGGGAATTTGAAAGATATATTTTATATCGTTATTTCCAATACGATATATGTTGGTTTCAGAATTTGATATTGAATATAAGCCGATATATTTTCTATTCAAAGCCTTGTATTTAATATCAAATGTGATTTGGGTTTATCGTGGATCGTGTTTTAGATGACATTGGTGCTTTAACCCAGTTAAAGGCAAGATATTGATTTTTGAGAAGATTAAAACTAAGTGAAGTTTTAATGAATCTTTAATTAGATTAAAATGTGAATTGATAATTTAAATTATCAAATCTGAAAAGTGATCGAGAGTGGAGTATCACCAGTTTTGCTCCAAAGCGATAGTTAAATCTTTAATTAGATTTGAACGTGAAATGGTAATTAATTTTACCGATAACACCGTGGTTTTAGATATGGAGTATCACCAATTTTGCTCCATGGGATATATAGGTTGGGATTGGGAAATAAAACAAATAATTACTTCGGTGTGGTTTGCTAATCCCGACTAGTTTGAAATGATATCCAAAGGAAGATTATAGGATAAATTTAGAAGAATTTATCTTGGATAAAATTAATGGGAACATTTCCCTAAGAATGTGATTTTGTGAATAAAAGAATATTCTGAATTGGAATGAGGCGTTCGTTGTGTTTGTGCAACATTTGTTTATCATATACGTGGGTTATTCAGGAAGGCCGGGTTTATACCCATTCTGAATAACTGATTCGACGAGATGTCGAAGATGAAGACGGTGGTTGAAGACCGGAAGTCTTCACATCGTTTGGGTGATTACTGATGATCTTGATTGGGCTGTACACCCAAGATGAGGGAAACAGTTGGTGATCGTCCAGACGTACTTGGAGATCGATGGATATGCGAGGAAAGTGCCTCCGGTTTCGTTCAGGCCCAGAACGAACTTGTAAATGGATTGTGTGTCTGACATTGGATTTTATTCTGTGTTGATTGATCTCTATTAAATATACATCTGTTTGGCGACGGAGAATTTATTCTCTTGCTTAACGCCCTTCTCTGAGACGTACCAGCTCAGCGGTTGTATATCGATGGACATCAGTCGCATGGAGTGAATTGCCAATGTGGCACGCGTAAGTGGAAATTGATCAAGGCTTCTGTTGAAAAGCAAAGTCTTGTGGTTGATGATCAAAGCACGGCCTGTGTGGCGTAGCTTTGTGTATAACGTGAATTCGCGAGCCTCACACCTCGGTATGAGTCAAAAACGGGATACGGACCCAAGGAGTGCACGACGTTTCTTTCTAGCTAGGGTGGTGTCAGTGACCTACCAGCCCTGACATTTATATACTTTTCACCTGTGTGGTTGTTGGATACGAGGCGCCTCGGATATAGGTCTGTAAGGACCAGGAAACGTGTGTTCAGGAATAACTAATCCTCAAAAGTAAGAGAGGACCGGCCTTGGAGGTTCCAAAGGATCATAGTGGGGTCCTGAGGCATTTGCTAGAGTGTCTCGAACGCGGAGAGGAGCTTTCCCCTTGCCTCGGCTCATGACGGAAATCCAATTTCCAATACGTGATAGTGCAGTTTTATTTGTAGAACCTAGTATGGCGACATAGTGGTATGGGTCATTCATGCCGCCTATGATTGGTATTTATGATTGAAATTGTTTTGACACTATACACCTATAATAGTATCAAATAATGTGTTTTAAACGTATCAAGCATGCTTTGGCTGTTATAAGGTAAAAACCCTATCCTCCGGCTTGCGTTGCATTGTGTGATGGGACCTGGGTCTTATAACAGCTTCATTTTTCTTTATTTAGCATTGCGCTGTTTGTTTTATGCACTGGTATTCTTGGGAGGAAACCCGTTCCGTGTTATACGGCGTGGTCCCTTGATTTACCTAACTTAAAAAAAATAAAGATTAATAACTGTTTTAGTTCTCACACCAGTCACTTGACTGACCTGGAGTTTATTGTTTTAAACTAAACTCTGGGTGCCCCTATTTTCCACGGGCAGCTAGTAGTTTCGGCTTTGCAGATTTATATCCACAGGGTCCTGATTTACAGCTGGAACGATGCTCGGAAAGCTCTGTATCCGTGTATCACTTTCTGTTGTGTTTTGTATATTTTTCCGCTGCTATGTAATTTATTGTAATCTCTGATATTTATCGAATGTAATTTAATCATTTATACTCTGTATATTCTTGTATCTGATGGAATTGTTGTAATAACAATGAAATGTTCTTCCGTCTGCGTCCTTTTGTGTGTTTTTCTCAAAGTATTCGTGCTTTCCTTCACGGGGAAGTTACGGGTCCTTACAACCATGTTGAACACCGAATTGGCATTTAGTAGAATCCCATACCTAGGGTGTGACTTGCTTAGTTTAATCGTTATTATGTACACCAAAAACCATTGACCCATTATCCTTGTATTTGGCTTGCTTGTGCATACCTATTCTTTTATGTCAAGTTTTATCAGGACTATCGCCTTATTTTGCTAGATTTGAAAACCCTGTTAATTTCTATATGCCAGTGATGTTGTAACCGATTATCTCAAGTTATATCATGCCAGTCTTGTAATCTCTTTTATCGCTTTATGCTTGTCCCTTCTGCCTATCATAGTTTTGATGTTATTCCCTTTATCTCTAGATTTAGATTTGCTTGTAATTTAGATCGATTAACGTTTACATGCGATGGGAATACGATTTGGGTAGAATAGGCAAAACATGAACTGGTTATAAACATGAATCGTGAACTTGATAATAGGCATAAGTTGAAACATGAAATTTGACACGAACTAGACATGAAATTTGAACATGGTCATGACACTAGAATGAACTTGAAAATGGCCAACTCGAGGTTGGGTTGAGTTTGCAGTGTAAATCTGCCCGGAACCGCCCGGCAAATCCAGTTACTACAAACAATAGGATCCAATGTGGGTAGTTGGTCATATCGCGCTTGAAACCCGCGGTCTGACTGAGTTATGGTGTAAATCTGCCCGGAACCGCCCGGCATATCCAGTGTCCACAACAACAGGTCTGATGTTAGAGGTTAGGGTGCATTAATGAATTAATGCCACATGATAGGGTTAAGTCATGAACCGCTTGAATATACTTAACCAATTTGACACGATGACTTGATAGGGTTAAGTCATGAACCGCTTGAATATACTTAACCAATTTGACACGATGATTTGGTAGGGTTAAGTCATGAACCGCTTGAATATACTTAACTAATTTGACATGATGACTTGATAGGGTTAAGTCATAAACCGCTTGAATATACTTAACCAATTTGACACAATGATTTGGTAGGGTTAAGTCATGAACCTCTTGAACATACTTAACCAACTTCAAATATGATTCGTAGGGTTAGGTCATGAACTTGAGCGACAACACCTAACCAACTTGACACGTGAATTGTAGGGTTAAGTCACGAACTTTAATGACAACACTTAACCAACTTGATATGCTAGACTGATGGGGTTAAGTCTCGAATTTAAATGACAACACTTAACCAACTAGACGGAAACCCTAGTTGCGCGGTCCATTTCAGCAATAACCCACTGGATGTATCATGGTACCCTGGAACTAGGCAGTGTGGGGCACGATTACTGGGTTGATTGTAAGCGACCAGAACGACGGCTGGGTGGGTGCGCAAGTGTAGGTTCAGGCGGGCTATGGTCGTGCACGTGGTCCGGAGTTGAAAAAGCAGGCATTGGGCATCAGTAGGTTTATTTGTGCATTCTTGATTTGTGTCGGTGGTTGTCACCATAGGGCTTGATACACCCTATGGTGGACCTAGCACATGTGACTACATTCGTGATTGGGCCGTATGACACAAAAACACAACGAGCTAGAACTTGTAGGGAGCCGATCGATTAGTGGATCATTCCATTGGACCTAGTAATGGGTCATTCACGATTTTTGGCAAAGGGATCATTTCATGATTAATACTTGACATGGGTTGGGCTACTAGTACAGTTGGTGCAGCGAACCTTAAAGATGCGATGCTATACTTGACCTATACTTGATTTATCATGTTATCTTAGTCTATCTTATCCATCTTGACATCATACTTATGTTTACTTTCAGTTTATACATGTCATGTTAACTTCACCTGTTTTTATGCTGAAAGTCACTTGGACTTACCAGTCTTTATGACTGACCCGTTTCCTTTCGCCTCTTTTTCTTTCGTTTCTTCCCCCAGGTTCTCAGGGAGGAAACTCTAGCTCTTAGCTTGGATTTAGCTTGCTTTCTGTCAGCTCATGTACGGTTTGGTCTTGAGCTATGCTATGGATGCACGTCTGCTATTTTTGGGGAATAAATTACTTTTGTTATTTTAAGTTTATGCTTCTTTATTTAGAACACTATGTAATGGAATAAGGGCAACTTGTATGTTGGATATATGAGGTTTTGACTCTTTTCTTGAAAGTAATAAGATTTGGTTTTTAATTTCCTCCGCTGTTTCATTTATGTTCTGTCTTGTGATATCTCTGTGTATGTTTACCTAGATAATGCTCCACCAAAACTAGTGCATTCCCTTTGTGAGTGAAACTAGCGGAGGTGGGGTGTTACATATATATAGCGATATAAAAATGCGATTTTTAAATATATATATATATACATCATATTAAAAATGGGGATTTTGTTACGAACAACGTGAAAAGATGGAGTTGGAATGTCAGGCAAATCCTATCCATCGTCCAATGTAGAACTGACGGAGTGGATCCCAAAGGTGAGAACTCCTCACTAAAATGTTATGTTCAGTTATTTGTTTTATAACTGCATATATGAATTGCTCCCCGTCGTCCACAGACCATGGACGACTTGTTTGTTTGATTTTGTGGTGAAAATTGACTATGGTGTGAAATGGACTGTATAAATATTCATGTGTTGAATAAAATAATTTATCATTAAAAATATAATTTTTAACGTGCATATGAATAAATTAAATATTCATTAACAAATCGGTCGATTTGTTTATGTACACCCATTTGACTAATATGGATTGGGACGATAAATTTTACATGTCGTCCAACTGCATAAATAAATTCTGTGTTTGTGGATTGAAACCCCATACGGGTGTTGGGATGATATTTGACGTACACTAATCCTAACTGATTAGTTGTATGTCAATCGATTGGTTGACAGACTGTTGTAAGCATTAAATATTTATATTTAATGCTTATACAGTGTACAATGCACTCTGGATGATGGTTGATTGTTTATCATTGTTGTTCTATACATGTGTTGTATGAAATCCATATAAATAACATTACATGGTAATTGACTGTGTCTAATTTCAGTTCAAAATGAATGAATATTTTAAAATAACGATTATTTTAAAATAATATTCAGTCAAAGATCAAAATATGATTTTGATGTCCGATTTGGGATGGACACGAAAATATTTAAATATATAAAGCCATGTTGATTAGATTAACGCCACTTTGGACGTGAACGATAATTATATCGATTTTATTCATTTTTATAATGAATATAAAAAAGGAAGTGATTTAAAAATCTAATGTTTTGAAAATATTATCATTTATATATTAATGATATGGAATATTCAATTTTGATTTGAAATTGAATATGAAGTTGAAATCCTTTTGAAAACGAATTTAAAACGATCTATAAAATATGTTTTAAATGGAAATCGACGAAATATATATAATATATATATTATATATATATAATGGCCTGAACAGAACGCGCCGCGCCGCGGTAGTTCGTGAATTTCGACCATTGACTTCGAATGGACATTACGGGAGATCTAACCGTCGGATTCTCCTAAAACCGGAACCATTGGGTATCGAAACGAGCTTTCCAACGAATATAAGAGATTTAAAAATTAATGGTTGGATTTGGGATTATGTCCAAATCAAATTTGGAAAAGGTCGCTGTAAGTGCAGTTCGATGGCCGTTTATGGAAATCGATTGTACGGACCTTGATAAAATAGTAATAATTTGTCTAAAATCATAATAAATGATTTAGAAAGAATTGGGATGAAAAATTCCATATTTGAAAGGATAAAAATATATTCTTATCGAAATGAGCTAGTTATGAACTAGAATTACAATCCAATTAATTTTAAGTAAATAAATTGGATTTGAATTGGTTTTTAAAATAACCAGAATTTCCAATGTATGAATTGGAATGGATTTGAATCGAAATTATCTTCAAAATATTTCGATATTGGATTCCGTGATTATACGGACATTGTGGAGGAATTTGGAAGATATATATATCGTTATTCCAATACGATATTTGTCTGTTTCAGAATTTGATATTGAATATAAGCCGATATATTTTCTGCTTAGAGCCTTGTATTTAATATCAAATTGGATTTTGGGTTTGTCGTGAACGATGTCTTCATTAACAATGTTCTTAAACCCAATTAAGAAAATATATAAATCTTTTTATTAAGATTTAATGAAGTTTACCAATTAATTAACATTTAATTGGAATTATATTGAAATTATATTGAAATTGGTTTTTGGGTTTATCATGAACGGTGTTTTAAATAACACTTGTTCTTTAACGCGATTGACAACGGAATGAGATTTTGGGTTTTTCGTGAGTGGTATCTTTAATAATACTATTCTTAAACCCAATGGAGTTAAGAAAATTAGAAACTAACTGGAGATTAGCTAAGTTGAGTGGTTTCCTGGGTATTGATCTGATGTTGGTTTCGTCCTTCGGGATTTATACTTAGGGAATTGTTCTCTTACTAATTTACGGTTAGAGACAGATGGGATGGGGTCTTCAGTAACACTGTTCTTAAATCCTGTGTGAAAAGAATAAATCAGATGTAGAGAAGAATTACCAATTAATTAATGGGAACATTTCCCAAAGGATATGAATATTTATATAAAAGAATATTCAGAATTGGAATGAGGCGTATGTTGTGCTTTTATAGCACTTGTGTATTATATACACGAGTTATTCGGAAAGACCAGGTTTATCCCATTCTGAATAACTGATTAGAAGGTATGTCGACGATGAAGACGGTGGTTAAAGACCGGAGGTCTTCACATCGTTTGGATGATTACTGATGTCTTGATTGGGTTGTACACCCAAGACGAGGTAATAAGTGGTGATCGCCCAGACATACTTGGAGATCGATCGGATATGCGAGGACCTCTCTCCTGTATTGGACATATGGGATGAGGAATAAGGTGCCTCTGGTTTCGTTCAGACTCAGAACGAACTTGTAAATGGATGTGTGTCTTACATCAGATTTCATTCTGTGTGATTGATAGACATCAGTTGCATAGGGCGAATTGCCTGTGTGGCATACTGAGATGCAAAGGATCAAGGCTTCTGTTAAAAAGCAGAGTCTTGTGGTTAATGATCAAAGCACGGCTTTAATATAGCATTGTGTATAGCGTTTATTTGCAAGCCTCACACCCTGGTGTGAACCAGAAATGGGAGAAGACATCAAGGAGGACATGCATTTCTTTCTAGCTAGGAGTGGTGTCTGGGTTTTGCACGCCCGAACGTTTTACTTATATGGATGATGGATATCAAGGCGCCTCGGATATATCGGCACTACCGGGCCGATGGATGGTATGGTCTTTATATAGGCCAGATTGACGCCCCGTAAGGCAGGGAAACGTATTGTTCAGGCATTTTAATCCAATTTGTGTGGGCCGGCCCTGACTATCTAAAGGCTTGACTGAGTACTTGCCTGAGACACGAGCTAGAGCGTCTCGAAGCGATAAGGACGATCCCTTGCCTTGATTCACATATGGAAATCCAACTTCCAATATGTGACATTTGCGGTTTCGATTGTAGAACCAAGTATTGGAGACATGATATATGGTACCCATGCCGTCTAGGATTGATACATTTATATTTGAAGTTGTTTTATACACTATGCACTTATAATAATATCAAATGATTTGTTTTAACGTACCAAGCATATTTGGCTATTATAAGGGAAAACCCTATCCTCGGGCTTGTGTTGCATTGTGTGATGGGACCTGGGTCTTATAATAGCTTCATTTTTCCAAAAAGCATTGCGCTGTTTGTTTTATGCACTGATATTCTTGGGAGGAAACTCATTCCGTGTTATACGGCGTGGTCCCTAGATATATCTAATTTTAAAGTAAAGTTTTAAATAACCGTTTTAGTTCTCACACCAGTCACATGTTGACCTGGAGTTTATTGTTTTAACCTAAACTCTGGGTGCCTCTATTTTCCATATGGACAGCTAGTAGTTTTGGTTTTGTAGATATTATATTCACAGGATCTTGGTTTACAGCTGGAGCTATACTCGGAAAGCTCTGTATCCGTGTATTCCTTCCAGTTGTGTTACGTATTATTTTCCGCTTCTATGTAATGTAATTTAATCTCTGAAATTTTCTGATGTATAATATTTATGTATACTCTGTATATTCTTGTACTCAGATGTAATTCTTGTAATAAGCAATGAAATGTTCTTATGTTTGTGTTCTGATTCTTCTTGTTCTCAAAGCAATCCGGGCTTTCATTTACGGGGAAGTTCGGGTCGTTTACAAGATGTATCAAATGACAAAACACTTTTGTTGTCTATTGTTTTCACGTCGAATATGGTCAGAATATACGGACATTAGTATTCCCACGCTGTCTGTGTTTATAAACTCCTATACTTATTTAAATCCTTCTTTATGAGCATTCAATTCAGTTCCACAAAGGAAACTGTTTTATATATGTGGACATCAAGATTCCAGAAGTTCAAGGTTATCTTCAAAGGTAATCTCTATATAATACCCTTGTAACGACCCGGATTTTTCAACCGTTGAATTCTGAATATTTAAATTTGTTTTAAGTATTTTGGTTGAATTATATAAAGGAATTTATTTAATAAAATGACATTTAAACCTATAATTTATACTATACTTAAAACGAGTTCAAAATGGCATGGTAGTTTGAAAATTCGATTTCAAATTTCGAATGAATGTACAAAATTCAAAATAAATCGGATTTTAGTGAAACAAGAAATATTTGAATCTGTTTGAAAATATCTTTCCAATGAATGTGAAAAATCCAGATTTCATAACAGGAATAAAAAGTTATGTTCAAATCAAATTTAGAAATAGCCGCTATAGAATCGTATATAAGCCATAACGGTTTATTTAATATAACTAAAGATTGGTTACGAATTTGTGCAAGGTTCTTTTGAGGCATAGTTATAATTTAATTTTTAGAATTTTACTGTAATTTTTAATTAATTAAATTCGCAACTTTTTATTTGGAGTATTTTGCACCCTATATCACTATTTTCGGATTTCATAATATAAGTTACACTACCGATGTTATTATATTTTTGGGATTGTGACACCTCGCTGGACACGATCGTATTCCTGCTTCTGTCTGTAATGGCTCGGACACGAACGTAATTTTAGACAACAAAGTTCGAAAATTCTTTTTATAAACTACTTGGCCAAACCATTGTGTTTCTTCCGACTGAAGCGAGCTAAGTCCACGGCTATAAAACATATTTGCTTACTTGAATGTAAAAGGTTGCAGGAATGATGACAAGTAAATTTGAGGTCATATTTATTAGTTCACTATTATCAATTTAAAACAAACACCGAACCTAAGCAAGTATTGGTTCACAACTGGACAATAATATAATAAGTATTCACTAAGCTGACAACGTCACTATGCCTAACTTGGAAATAGAAGTGTACTCTCCAAGTTTTCTCCAAAACCGTGTAATCCAAGTCTTGTATACGTGCCTATCAAGCTATCATAGTCCGTGTGTCCCAAGCAATTGTAGTACCGTGATCCCCACGTTCCTTTTTCTTTAAATACTGAATACATCTTCTTTCCAGTTCTGGGGATAAACCGAATACATTTTTCTAGCAAGTAATCTCGATTTAGGAAATCCAGAATAAAAATTGAAAACAAATTCTAAATTCTCAAAACAAATATGTAAGAGTTCCTGAGATCAAAAGCTTTAATCTTGTAACATATTGTATCACTCGATGCCATTCTCGGTTTCGTTTCTCCATTCCAAATCCATCTCTCCAATGAAAACCAAATCCATCTCTCCAATGAAAAACAAATCCATCTCTCAAATTATCAAGATAAAATCAAACCGAATCCCTAAAATCCCAACACACATATTTTGGATTAGTGGGCTGGTTCTCTTGGATTCTATACAATTTTCAATTAGATCGATATTCAATTTTGGGGTGCTCGCGTTCAAAAGCTAAGGTCGCGCGTTGTAGAGAGGGTATTGGGGACGTCGAGATGGTGTTGAGCTTCTGGTGATGGGTAGCTCTGGTCAGCAAAGTCTGGTACGATCTCAGGAGAGAAATTGTCACGGGTTGTATCTCTTGAGAAGCAGGTTCCGTATTTTTTCATATATATATATATATATATATATATATATATATATAAAAGCATGAATCGCATTTAATCTGGGGATACAACAGTTTGAATGGGTGTTTTGGTCTGTGTTTGGGGGACTTAGAGTTTTGTACGTGATGATGGACGGTTTCAAGTGGGTTCAATTGTGCGATAGTGGAGATAGGCGAGGAAATCGGGTTCTGTTCTTTTGTCTGGGAAGGAGGAATTGGTAGGAAACTAGGCTATGTGGAGGAGTTAAATGGTTGTCATGATTTGTGAAGTATTGAAGTGGTGAGAGAGAAGGGATAGGCCATGGTAAACTCAGGCTACAGATACCGGAAAAGGGGAATCACGTAGAGGGAAAAATCAATGGGAGTTCAGTCATTTGAGTCTGCGTTAATGGAGGTTCCAAAGGAAGTATATGAGTGCGTGAGAAGGAAGTATATGAGTGCGTGAGATTTGGTAAATAAAAGGAGGATTAGGGATTGGGTAGTGACAGAGGATTAGGGATTAAGTGATGAAAATAATAGTCTCACATTGGAAAATATGCAACTATGACATGTTTCATTTGGAAGTTGATGAGAAATGAGGAGTTTATGACTATGGGGAGGAAGAACGGGTCCCTAGAAATTTGATACCGAGTAGAAGAGTATGTGTAGCAGTATTGGTGCATTCGAATTGATGCGTGAATTTGCGTTGAAGCATGGTTCATTTTTGGTGAGAATTGGATGCACAGGGGTCATTGTTGAGGATGATGCCGAATTTACAACAATGGATAACATAAAAGGGGAAACATGCCTTTAGTGGTTATCGAAGATTTTACTCGGGACGTGATTCCTAATCACGACTTACAAGATTAACCGTGATTTGTGACAAAGGAACCAACAAGAAGAGAGGCATTCGTGATTTAACCATTGAGTAAGCAGTTTCCTTTTGGGCTAAGTAAAATTAATAAAAATACAATAATAATAATAATTAATGGTAAATAGATTGTATAATATTCGTTAAAATAAGTGAAATGTATAACTTGTTCGTTCGTTAACAAAGTCAGATAAAACTGGTCATGTTGGGGTCATAACAAAGAGAACTAAGTTATGGAACTGAGGTGGCCGAGAACAGAGCTCCATGAATTTCATGATAAAATCAAATGTCTGTTTGATTTTTCAACGAAACAAAAGCAGAGTCATCAACTGCAAAACAAGGTGAGTAAACTCACTAACTCTGACTTGTTTATATTTTTATATAAACAAGTTTTTAATTTATTTATAGTAATTTATACTTTGTGATGGTTGTTTGAATGAATGATTGATAAAATTGGTTGAATAGTTGATATAGTTATACCATTAATTTTTAGCGCTATTTACTATGATTAATGTTGACTGGCATCTGTGGACGCAGGAAAACAGGTTGGAGGGATCCAACTGGATTCCTCAACATTTTATTTACTGTTTTATTGATTGTGATATATGATTGATAATTGATATGTTGTGGTTGAATTACACCGGCCCCATAATTTAGTATTTAATTACCATAAAATATTTTAGAATGGAGAAAAGAAATTTGAGATTTTAAAAAGGAAATTATTTCCAAAATATAGAAAGTAAATTTCAAATGGATTTAAAATAGAAACTTGTTTAATAAGTATATAAAGTAGTTAGATTTATAAATGATGTATATAAATAAAGTGAAATATCTATCACTGGATAATGTAAAAATAAAAATTCAAGTTGGATTTATATAAGCAAAGTGGAATTCGGTGTTGACACCGATATTTAGAGGGGGATTTAAACGCAGTAGTCATAAAGGATATTTGAGAAGAAGATAATTCAAATGGAAATTTGAATAAGAAATCGGTTTCAAAAGGAAACAATGGGTTTTATTCCAAATTTGGAATGTAAAATAAACTGAGTTAAATCTAATGGATTAATAAACGAGAAATGTTAATTGAGTAATAGTTCTATAAACAGAGTTTATAAATGAAACAGAATATGATGTGGTTTTAAAAATATACTCGATAACTAGAAATTGAGCAGTAATGATACTCAAGTTAATTTGAGTAAACGAGTTTAGATTACTATTAAGGAATGAAATTCATATTTGAAAATGAATAACAGTTTGAAAGCAAATGTTTTCGAATGGAATGGTATAAATTCTAAACAGCGATCTTAACGCTGTTGTTATAATAAATGCTTTGTAAATCTAAACAGCGATTTTTAACGCTACCGTTATAATAAATGTTTGTAAATTTAACAGCGATCTTAACGCTATTATTATAATAAGTGTTATATAATTCTAGACAGCGATTGTAACGCTATTGTTAAAATAAATGTTTTATAAATCAAATATTTGGAAACAGCGATTGTAACGCTATTGTTAAAATGAAATGAATTGGTCAACGAGGAATTAAGAAAGGGAATTCGGAAATATATTCCGATACTAATAATGTATATTTTCTGAGTATAGAAAATAAGGATTCGTGAATATTTAGATATGTTTTCTAACTGGAATAAGAGATATTTTCTCGAATAAAGGAATTAAAATATTGAAAATGTTTTTTTCAAAGAATCGAGAGGGGAAATCGAGCTTCAAAAGAATACGAAAGATGGGAAATGAGAATTGTAAATTATAATATAATAAGGAATTGATTTAAAAGGGGCCAATGTTGATTTATGATTGATCGATTGAATTCCTTCCTGGAAATAAGATCATTGGTTGTACACTTATTTTTCTTTGATAGTTAAATCACCGACTATCGAAGTTTTTGACCATTTTTCCGTCGTCAATACAGAGATACTGGGATCAGATTCATTATCTGTAAACCACTCTGTATGGGTGTTAGCATTGCGATTAAATATGATGAAAATAATTGAAGACGAAGTTATGCAACTATCCTGTTTATGGGATAGTGCCTTCGGTTTGTCCAGTCCCAGGACAACGTGAATGGACGATTGTCTGACAGAGTATATCTAACGGATCGCGTAAGTTGATCACTTCAAACGTACTTACGTTTGGTGGCGGAGGAACTCGTTTCTCTTAGCTTTATACCCATGGTATTTTTGGGGAAATCAATTTGTGATTTGGTGGGTATGACGATGTGGCATTCAAAGTGAATGGTGGCCAGATATCTGAAAGATAATTCAAACCTCAAGCCTCGAAACCGGGAATTTACAAAAATCGGACAGGCAGCATGGCTATGTGGGTCGCTCCTATTAGGATGTATAATCACCTATCTAGAGAAATTCCCTTTGTTTCTTTAATCTATCGATGTTGTCCCTTTCGGGAAACGGTTGCCGATCCCAACCGTTGGTGATATACATTCGATACACTCAAGCGAAATGAGTGGTCGGTCATGTGAGGGCCGGGTGGCAAGACGTTCTTGTTGATGCTAGTGTATTCGCCTCTCGAGATACACTATCGGTAGGTGGTCCCATACCTTGTCATGTTGGAAATCCAATCTCCAATAAGTGCCCTATGATTTTTGATTTAATATTATATATGGAGCGTGAGATGCAAGCGTTCCGCTAGATTCTATTTATTTGATGTAGACATTATTATAATATCACTGGATTTGATATCAAAAATATTTTTGGTTATCGTAAGGTAAAAGCCTTCAGTGTTTATGTGTGGATCGGTCTTACGATTATCATTTCTTTTGAAAGAAATTTGAAGGTTAAACAAATGGTTGGAGTTTACTCACACCAGTCCCATGACTGACCCAGAGTTTATTTTGTTTGTTTTCCCTAAACTCTTGGGTGCCCAAATTTGTACGGGCAGTCAAGTAGTCGGGATTTTTCAGATTCACTTGGAAGAGCTCGAAGCAGGAGGCTTCACCAGTTAGCTATAGACTATCATATTTTCCGGTATGTACTATGTTGTATCTGGAAACAGGTGTTTATAACTGTTCCAGGGATAACTGTTGTGCTCTGATAATGGTATGTATATACAGTTACTGATTTGTATTTCAAAGTTTATGTTATCTAGCATATTTTATTCGTTCCGCTGTGAGTTTGTGATCTACGTTTTCTCCTATTCTAATATTTCTTTCTTTCTATTTCTCATCCTCTAACTTCTTTCTAATAATGATTCGTATTTCTGTGCAATTTGAGTTGGACGTGTGGTGTTATTAGTCGACTCAAAGAGTATGGATTTTCGGGTCATTACAGTTAGTATCAGAGCTGAAGGTTGAGTGATAACCTTGGCTCTGTGGCGTAACTCAATAGATATGGGGTTAATAACACCCTAGGTTGAGTTTGAGTGTATTTGTATGATCGCGTTTTTGTAGATTTGATATAAATTTGTTTTATGTTGTGTTGGCTGGCCTGTTGAGTGGTTTATGAATTCTAGTCGATACAGAATGTACAACTGTATCGATAGGTGCTTCTAAACTCTCAAACATAACAATTTGACGCAGTATTGTTTTGAAGTGGGTAAATGAAGTAATTTTGCCCAAAAATTATTTTGATATGAAGAGAATAATTTCTGAATTATTATAGTATATGAATGTGTTGATTGTTATTGCAATCAAACGAAATTATCAAATTATGAAATGGTGATATAATTTGTATACTAATAACATATACAAATGAGATAAACCAAGACTAAATTCAAACCAGAATTTGGAATTTAAATCCCGGAGGATTAGAAATATTTTCTGAGGTATTTTTAAAAGTAATATAACATTACTTTGAAGAATTTTTGAATAAGAATGATTTTAAATGGATTTTAAAAGTGATTAAGCACTGAAATCACTTCAGCGGAGAGAGAATAATTCTGATAATGGATCGCGACATTATCAGTATTCATTTTCGAGTTTCTGAGCGACGGATTGCTACCATAGTTGATTATTTAATTGAAATTGTTTGAGAAAAATAAAGCTGTTTTATAAATTCAAAAGTTTTGAATTGAGTTGATTATTTGTATATATGATTTCATAGTAAATTGAAATAAAAACCCAGGAATTTGAATTCTGAAATTAAAATTTAATCTGTATAAGTTGAATAAATTGAAATAGTGGAAGTAAATCAAATGGATTGAAATTTAACTTAAGTTAAATGGAAATTGAAACTCAAACTGAATAAGTGGATTGATTCTGAAATAAAGATTAAATGGAATCGATAGAATGGAAGTGAACTAGTCAGAAGTTGATTAGAGATTTCAAAACTGGAAGTTGGATTGATTTGAAACCAGCTGGGAATGGATATATGTATGCTGAGCAAATATTGAATAGAAGCAAATGCAAGAGATAGAAATTTTGCCCGACAAAAAGGTACATTTTTACAATATTACTTGGGTTTGATGATTTTATGAGACTATGAGGCAAGCCGCTTGGCTTTTTGATTTTCTTTTGGATTGGAGAAGGCCTAGAAAGGCGAGTTGTGGTTGTACCGATTGAGTCGTGCAAAAGAGATGCTGCCGATTTTTTTTAGGATTTAAAGTGTTAGAAAATTTTCGGAATTTTTGAAAATTTTCGTTAGTAAGAATAAATTAATTGAAATAAATTGGTCCAGTTAAACGGAAATTAAGGAGTGAACAAAAAGGATTTTTTTGACCTAGTTAATAGGCCATGTAAAATCTTTTCCTACCTTAGCAATTTCGAGGACGAAATTATTTTAAGGGGGAAGGAATGTAACGACCCGGATTTTTCAGCCGTTGAATTCTGAATATTTAAATTTGTTTTAAATATTTTATTTGAATTATATAAAGGAATTTATTTAATAAAACGACATTTAAACCTATAATTAAAACGAGTTCAAAATGGCACTGTAGTTTGAAAATTCGATTTCAAATTTCGAATGGATGTACAAAATTCAAAATCGGATTTTAGCGAAATAAGAAATATTTGAATCTGTTTGAAAATATCTTTCCAACGAATGTGAAAAATCCAGATTTTATAACAGGAATAAAAAGTTATGTTCAAATCAAATTTAGAAATAGTCGCTATAGAATCGTATATAAGCCATAACGGTTTATTTAATATAACTAGAGATTGGTTACGAATTTGGGCAAGGTTCTTTTGAGGCATAGTTATAATTTAATTTTTAGAATTTTACTGTAATTTTTAACTAATTAAATTCGCAACTTTTTATTTGGAGTATTTTGCACCCTATATCACTATTTTCGGATTTCATAATATAAGTTAAACTACCGATGTTATTATATTTTTGGGATCGTGACACCTCGCTGGACACGATCGTATTCCTGCTTCTGTCCGTAACGGCTCAGACATGAACGTAATTTTAGACAACAAAGTTCAAAAATTCTTTTTATAAACTACTTGGCCAAACCATTGTGTTTCTTCCGACTAAAGCGAGCTAAGTCCACGGCTATAAAACATATTTGCTTACTTGAATGTAAAAGGTTGCAGGAATGATGACAAGTAAATTTGAGGTCATATTTATTAGTTCACTATTATCAATTTAAAACAAACACCGAACCTAAGCAAGTATTGGTTCACAACTAGACAATAATACAATAAAGTATTCACTAAGCTGACAACGTCACTATGCCTAACTTTGAAATAGAAGTGTACTCCCCATGTTTTCTCCAAAACCGTGTAATCCAAGTCTTGTATACGTGCCTATCAAGCTATCATTAGTCCGTGTGTCCAAGGCAATTGTAGTACCGTGATCCCCACGTTCCTTTTTCTTTAAATACTGAATACATATTCTTTCCATTTCTGGGAATAAACCGAATACATTTTTCTAGCAAGTAATCTCGATTTTTAGGAAATCCAGAATAAAAATTGAAAACAAATTCTAAATTCTCAAAACAAACATATAAGAGTTCGTGAGATCAAAAGCTTTAATCTTGTAACATATTGAATCACTCGATGCCATTCTCGGTTTCGTTTCTCCATTCCAAATCCATCTCTCCAATGAAAACCAAATCCATCTCTCAAATTATCAAGATAAAATCAAACTGAATCCCTAAAATCCCGACACACATATTTTGGATTAGTGGGCCGGTTCTCTTGGATTCTATATAATTTTCAATTAGATCGATATTCAGTTTTGGGGAGCTCGCGTTCGAAAGCTAAGATCGCGCGTTGTAGAGAGGGTATTGGGGGACGTCGAGATGGTGTTGAGCTTCTGGTGATGGGTCGTTCTGGTCAGCAAAGTCTGGTACGATCTCAGGAGAGAAGTTGTCACGGGTTGTATCTCTTGAGAAGCAGGTTCCGTATTTTTTCATATATATATATATATATATATGTATATATAAAAGCATGAATCACATTTAATCTGGGGATACAACAGTTTGAACGCGTGTTTTGGTCTGTGTTTGGGGGACTTAGAGTTTTGTACGTGATGATGGACAGTTTCAAGTGGGTTCAATTGTGCGACAGTGGAGATAGGCGAGGAAATCGGGTTCTGTTCTTTTGTCTGGGAAGGAGGAGTTGGTAGTAAACTAGGCTATGTGGAGAAGTTAAATGGTTGTCATGATTTGTGAAGTATTGAAGCGGTGAGAGAGAAGGGATAGACCATGGTAAACTCAGGCTACTGATACTGGAAAAGGGGAATCACATGGAGGGAAAAATCAATGGGAGTTCAGTCATTTGAGTCTGCGTTACTGGAGGTTCCAAAGGAAGTATATGAGTGCATGAGATTTGGTAAATAAAAAGAGGATTAGGGATTGGGTAGTGACAGAGGATTAGGGATTAGGTGATGAAAATAATAGTCTCACATCGGAAAATATGCAACTATGACATGTTTCATTTGGAAGTTGATGAGAAATGTAACAACCTGAAAATCTGGGCCAGTTTAAAAATTTTATTTTGGCAATTTTAATGAATTTTGAACATTTAAAATGAATTATTTTAAATAATAACGACCAGAATTTTATTTTGAATAGAATAGAACGTATATATTATATATGTCGTCGTTAGAATATAAATATTTATTTTAAATTATAAAAGGAATTGAAAATGGCGCGGTAGTTCGATAATTCGATTTCAAACTTCAAATGAATGTATCGAGTGCAAAACAATCCGGATTTTAGTGAAACCAAAAATAATGGAATTTAATTGATGATATATTTCCAACGAATCCGAAAAATTGAGATTTCATAGTGGGAATCAAAAGATATGTCAAGTTGAAAATTCTGAATAGTCGCTATGGAATTCAAGCCCTTAAAAATAGGCATTTTGCAAACGACCTCAGATTTCGACGAAACCACTTTTGTTGGATCCGTGATGTCAAATTATTGCTAGATTACAAATTTCATATTTTTTCGAATCAATATGTGAGCGTGGCAAAGGAAAACGCGTTTGACCAGTTTCAGTTGATTTTAATCGACTGGAAAATGGCCATTTTTCCAACGGTCTCAGAATTCGACGAAATTAGTTTTGTTAGGACCGTATTGTCAATACGAAGCTAGAAAATATTTTTCTACAATTTTTAGAGTTTGTATGTGACCCCAGTGAATTGAAATACGCGTTCAAATTCAATATACAGAAGTATATGTTGATTTTGACAAAAACTGATCGAAACGATCGAATCAGTCTACGGTACATATCCCATTGTGTTAGAAATAGGGGTAAAACGCTAAGGACGACAGGCGGTGGGCCTCGTTTAGAGGTCGTATGCAAAAGTCAACTTTTTGAAATTAAAAAAATAATAATAAAAAAACCCTCTCTCTCTTCTCCTTAAATCCCTCTGCTCCCCCCCCCCACCCCCCTGTGTGCTATAAGTTCTTCTTTTCCCTTTTGGTTTTACTGTTTTATTATAATTTTAGTTTAGAAAATGAATGGCATGTTAAAGTTTGTGTTTTTAATATGAAGAACAAGTAGAAAAATATGATTTTTGTCATATGAATAGCAATATAAAAATATAATCTTTTATATTGTAGAGTTACAAAAATATAATCTTTTATATTGTAGAGTTATAAAAATATAACATTTTATATTGTAGAGTTATAAAAATATAATCTTTTATATTGTAGAAGTTAAAAATATAATTTTATCGCATGTAAAGGTTGAAAATATAAATTTCATATTATATAGATAATAAAAATGTGATCTTTATATGGTAGGATATAAAAAGACGATATTTTTATGTAGTGAAAGACGACATTTTTAAAGTAGAAAAAGGTGAAATTTTATATAGAGAATAGCGTGATAAAAATATAATCTTTATTATATGAACACCGATATAAAAATAGAATTTTTATCTATATAGTAGCGGTGTAAAAATAGAATTTTAATCTATATAGTAGCGGTGTAAAAATAGAATTTTTATCTATATAGTAGCGATGTAAAAATAGAATTTTTTTCTATATAGTAGCGGGGTAAAAATAGAATTTTTATCCATATGGAGCAATTATAAAAATATGATTTTTATATACATAGCAACAATATAAAAATGTGATTTTTATATATGTAGTGGCTACGGGCAGCGAAAGTGACAAAAGGCGAGAACGACGAAAATTTCTATAAAAGAAGTGTCGTGGAATTGGGATAGCTATTGGTGAGAACTTCTCACTCTTCAATTTCTTTTTCTAGTTATATATATAATAGGATGCAGACGGTGCTTAGCAGCAGCCGACACCCGTCATCCATAGACCATGGATGGCTTGTTTGTTTGATTGATGTGTTGTGAAATTTGTTTGTGTTGTTGATGTGAAATCGATAATAAAATGTGGATGTGTTGAAATAAATTAATTATCGTTAAAAATATAATTTTTAACGTGAATGTGAATAAATAAATATTTATAAACAAATCGGCCGATTTGTTTATATACACTGATTTGACTGATATTGATTGGGTCGATAAATTTTACACATCGCCCAACTGCACAAATAAAAATCTGTGTTTGTTGATTTGAAACCCCGCACGGGTTTTGGGATGATATTTGGCGCATACTAATCCCAATTATTTAATTGTATGTCGATCGATTGGTCGACAGGCTGTGTAAGCGTTAATTATTCATATTTGATGCTTATGCAGTTGTGTGGTGCACTTTGGATGATGGTTGATTGTTTGTCATTGCTATTATATACATGTGTTGTGTGGAATCCATACAATTAACATTATATGGTGATTGATTGGGCCTCATTCCAATCGGGAAAATAATGAATATTATAAAAGAAAATTCATGTGTTGAATATAAAAATAGTCTTGTGTTGACGATGTTCCTGAGTTGAAACTATTGATGTGTTGAGTGAAATATTTTATACAATAAAATTTACATCTTTATCATATTTAAAATTAGAACTACTTTACGGTTGAAGTCTAATTAAAAATCAAACGATAAATACCATAATTTTATAAAATATTTTACATAACAAAAATAGTGATGTGTTGACAGTACTCATTTGTTGAGATTAGTCAAGTGTTGAAAGAAATATAGATTCATGTGTTGAATAGAATAAATATTCATTTGTTGAATAGAATAAAGAAGATTTTGAAAAATATAAAGCCGTGCTGATTAGAGATGCGTTATTTTGACGCGAACGATATTTATATCGATTTTATTCGTTTTATAATGAATATTGAAAAGTGATTTCAAAATTTAATATTTTGAAATGAAATTCAAATTAAATTAGATTAAAATTCAAACGGAAATTGAATTTAATCAATTTGAAATGAATTCGAATCGAATAGAAAATGAATTCGATTCGAATTGAATAGAAAGTGAATTTGAATTCAAATTGAATAGAAATGAATTCAAATTGAATTAAATTGAAATTGAATTAAAACGAATAGAAATCGTTTTGAATGAAATTTAAAAGGAACGGAAATTGAATTGAAATCAATTTGAAATGAATTCGAATTGAATTAAATAGAAGGTAAATTCAAATTGAATTGAAACGAATTCGAATTTAATAAAATTGAAATGAATTCGAATTGAATTGAAATCAAATCGATTTGAAATTGAAGATGAAGTTGAAATTGTTTTTGAAACGAATTTAAAATGATTTATAAAATACGTTTTAAAAGGAAATCGACGAAATATATATAATATATATATTATATATATAATGCCCGGAATAGAACGCGCCGCGCCGCGGCAGTTCGTGAATTTCGACCATTGACTTCGAATTGACATTGCGGGAGATCCGACCGTCGGATTCTCCTAAAACCGGAACCGTTGGGTTCGTATCGAAAAGAGCTTTCCAATGAATATTAGAAATTTGAAATCTAACGGTTGGATTTGGAATTATGTCCAAATCAAATTTGGAAAAGGTCGCTGTAAGTGCAGTTCGATGGTCCTTGATGGAAATCGACTGTACAGGCCTTGATAAAATTATTAAAAATATTGATAATTTGTGCAAAATCATAATATATGAATTGGAAAGAACTGGGGTGAAAAACTCCACATTTGAAATGATAAAAATGGGTTTTGGTCGAAATGAACTAGTTTTGAACTAGAATTAAAATCAATTTATTTTTGAAATAAATAAATTGAATTTGAAAGTGATTTTAAAAATAATCAATATTCCCAATACGTGAATTGGACTGGTGTTGAATCGAAATTATCTTCGGAATATTTCGATGTTGGATTTCGTGACTATACAAATATTGTTATGGGGATTTGAAAGATATATTTTATATCGTTATTTCCAATATGATATTTGTTGGTTTCAGAATTTGATATTGAATATAAGCCTGTATATTTTCTATTCAGAGTCTTGTAATTAATATCAAATGTGATTTGGGTTTATCGTGAATCGTGTTTTAGATGACATTGGTTCTTTAACCCAGTTAAAGGCAAGATATCGATTTTTGAAAAGGTTAAAACTAAGTGGAGTTTTAAAGAAACTTTAATTAGATTAAAAAGTGAATTGATAATTTAAATTATCAAATTTGAAAGGTGATCGAGAATGGAGTATCACCAGTTTTGCTCCAAAGCGATAGTTAAATCTTTAATTAGATTTGAACGTGAAATGGTAATTAATTTTACCGATAACACCGTGGTGTTAGATATGGAGTATTACCAGTTTTGCTCCATGGGATATATAGGTTGGGATTGAGAAATAAAATAAATAATTACTTCGGTGTGGTTCGCTAATCCCGACTAGTTAGAAATGATATCCGAAGGAAGATTAAAGAATAAATTTAGAAGAATTTATCTTGGATAAAATTAATGGGAACCTTTCCCTAAGAATGTGATTTTGTGAATAAAAGAATATTCTGAATTGGAATGAGGCGTTTGTTGTGTTTGTGTAACATTCGTTTGTTATATATGTGGGTTATTCTGAAAGGCCGGGTTTATCCCATTCTGAATAACTGATTCGATGAGATGTCGAAGATGAAGACGGTGGTTGAAGACCGGAAGTCTTCACATCGTTTGGGTGATTATTGATGATCTCGATTGGGCTGTACACCCAAGATGAGGGAAACAGTTGGTGATCGTCCAGACGTACCTGGAGATCGATGGATATGCGAGGAAAGTGCATCCGGTTTCGTTCAGACCCAGAATGAACTTGTAAATGGATTGTGTGTCTCGCATTGGATTTTATTCTGTGTTGATTGATCTCTATTAAATATACATCTGTTTGGCGGCAAAGAATTTATTCTCTTGCTTAACGCCCTTCTCTGAGACGTATGAGCTCAGAGGTTGTATATCGATGGACATCAGTCGCATGGGGTGAATTGCCAGTGTGGCACGTGTAAGTGGCAATTGATCAAGGCTTCTGTTGAAAAGCAAAGTCTTGTGGTTGATGATCAAAGCACGGCCTGTGTGGCGTAGCTTTATGTATAGCGTGAATTCGCGAGCCTCACACCTCGGTATGAGTCAAAAACGGGATAGTGACTACAGGGAGAGCACAACGTTTCTTTCTAGCTAGGGTGGTGTCAGTGTCCTACCAGCCCTGACATTTATATACTTTTCACTTGTGTGGTTGTTGGATACGAGGCGCCTCGGATATAGGTCTGTAAGGACCGGGAAATGTGTGTTCAGGAATAATTAATCCTCAAAAGTAAGAGAGGACCGGCCCTGAAGATCCAAGGATCAGAGTGGGGTCCTGGGACATTTGCTAGAGTGTCTCGAACGCGGAGAGGAGCTTGCCCCTTGCCTCGACTCATGATGGAATCCAATTTCCAATACATGTGTTGCGGTTTTAATTGTAGAACTAGTATGGCGACATGATATATGGTACCCATGCCATCTATGATTGATATTTATAATTGAAATTGTTTTGACACTATACACCTATAATAGTATCAAATGATTTGTTTAAACGTATCAAGCATTATTTGGTTATTATAAGGGAAACCCCTATCATCCGGCTTGCGTTGCATTGTGTGATGGGACCTGGGTCTTATAATAGCTTCATTTTTTTCAAAAAGCATTGCGTTGTTTTGTTATATGCACTAGTATTCTTGGGAGGAAACCCGTTCCGTGTTATACGGCGTGGTCCCTTGAATTACTATCTTTAAAGTAAAGTTTTAAATAACTGTTTTAGTTCTCACACCATTCACATGACTGACCTGGAGTTTATTGTTTTAACCTAAACTCTGGGTGCCCCTATTTTTCGCACGGGCAGCTAATAGTTTTGGTTTTGCAGATTTATATTCACAGGGTCCTGATTTACAGCTGGAACGATATCCGGAAAGCTCTGTATCCGTGTATCTCTTCTAGTTGTGGTTTGTATATTTTTCCGCTGCTATGTAATTTATTGTAATCTCTGATATTTGTTGAATGTAATTTATTCATTTATACTTTGTATATTCTTGTATCTGATGGAATTGTTGTAATAACAATGAAATGTTCTTCCGTTTGCGTTCTATTTTGTGTGTTGTTCTCAAATTATCCGCTCTTTCCTTCACGGGGAAGTTACGGGTCCTTACAGTGGTATCAGAGCTTTGGTTTACAGAGCTCGAGAACAAGACACGTTAGAACCATACGAAAGAATTCATCAGATATGGGATTAGTAATATCCAATTAGAATGACTCGTTAGAGATGGGATCAGTAGTATCCTAGAACGAGTGTGAAGAGTATATTTTTCAAATGAAAACAATTTTGTTTTGAAAATTTAAATCGTTTTATACGTATTTGATTATTTATTTATTTTGAATTTGCACAATCGAGAATATAAAGATTTCGCGTATACGCGTCATGAACGTATATTCAAAGTTTTAATATACTGGATAGATACAGAATCACATCCTAGACACCTGGAGATGGTTCTGATGATTGATATATCATCATATCAGAATTTGCGTTCGTGTTTCGAAGGTGTGATATCTATATATTTCCATTAGACTGGTGTGAGAACCAAAACATATATAGATAAATTTATGGTTGTGTATTGGCATCAAAAACATGATTTTTGTATATGTATCAAAATTATGAATTTGAAACTCTAATTCACTAATTGATTGATGTTTGTGTTGTTTGTTTATTTTTTTGACAATTTTGAACCATTTAGCCTAATTGAATCAAATATTGAATTGTATTGAAAATTGGTCGCATTTGTTTGCATATACATGTACTTACATTGAACAGGTCATAGCAAGGAGGCTAGAGCCGAAGAATAAAATTTGTTTGCCCGACAAATAGGTACATATTTACTATAATTTACTGTTTTGTTTGGGTGATGATGATTTTATGAGCCTATTGGCTTTTTCTTTTTAGGATCAAAAGGCCTATATGGCAATTTCGGGATTTTCCCATGGCTCCCGGTGCAGGGGAGGTTATGGCGAAATTTTTCGAAAATTTTGGGTGTTAGCCAAATTTTTGAAGAATTTGAAAATTCTCAGAAACTGAAAAGTTGGAGAATGGAAGCCAGATCGAACGTAGAGTTGATTGATCAAACCACTTTCGGCTTTGTTCCTTTTCGGGGACGAAAAGTTTTAAGTGGGGGAGATTGTAACAACCCGAAAATCTGGGCCTGTTTAATTTTTTTTTTTGGCAATTTTAATGAATTTTGAACATTTAAAATGAATTATTTTAAACAATAACGACCAGAATTTTATTTTGAATAGAATAGAATGTATATATTATATACGTCGTTGTTAGAATATAAATATTTATTTTAAATTATAAAAGGAATTGAAAATGGCGCGGTAGTTCGATAATTCGATTTCAAACTTCAAATGAATGTACCGAGTGCAAAACAATCCGGATTTTAGTGAAACCAAAAATAATGGAGTTTAATTGATGATATCTTTCCAACGAATCCGAAAAATTGAGATTTCATAGCGGGAATCAAAAGATATGTCAAGTTGAAAATTCTGAATAGTCGCTATGGAATTTAGGCCCTTAAAAATAGACATTTTGCAAACGACCTCGGATTTCGACGAAACCACTTTTGTTGGATCCGTGATGTCAAATTATTGCTAGATTCCAAATTTCATAATTTTTCGAATCAATATGTGAGCGTGGCAAAGGAAAACGCGTTTGACCAGTTTCAGTTGATTTTAATCGACTGGAAAATGGCCATTTTTCCAACGGTCTCAGAATTCGACGAAATTAGTTTTGTTAGGACCGAATCGTCAATACGAAGCTAAAAAATATTTTTCTGTAATTTTTAGAGTTAGTATGTGACCCCAGTGAATTGAAATACGCGTTCAAATTCAATATATAGAAGTATATGTTGATTTTGACAAAAACTGATCGAAACGATCGAATCAGCCTGCGGTACATATCCCATTGTGTTTGAAATAGGGGTAAAACGCTAGGGACGACAGGCGGTGGGCCTCGTTTAGAGGTCGTATGAAAAAGTCAACTTTTTGAAATTAAAATAATAATAATAATAAAAACCTCTCTCTCTTCTCCTTAAATCCCTCTGCCCCTGTAGTAACCCGGATTTTGAGCGACTTTGGTTATCGACGTAAGCTCGACGTCGATAACCAAAACATCGAAAAATCCCGGTAATTAATGAAGAAATTAGAAGGTGAGAATAGATAAGATAGAACATATAGAATAGAAGAAGAAGAACATCATCATCAGAGTAAACACGAATCTCACAGCAGAACGAATAAAATATAACATAACATATCTTTGAAATAACATCAGTATATGTATACAATAACACTTATCAGAGTACAATACTTACAACAACAGCAGAAATAATAATAGCTATAGAATCCTGAAGCCTCCTGCTCCAAGGTCTCCAAGTGTATCTGAAAAATCCCAACTACTTGACTGCCCGTACAAATTTAGGCACCCAAGAGTTTAGGGAAAACAACAAAATAAACTCCGGGTCAGTCATGGGACTGGTGTGAATAAACTCAAATCATTTAAACAGGTATATGATATCTCATAAGACCACGCCGTGAATACGGAACGGGTTTTTCCCTTATGAGAATCCAAATAACTTTTCAAAGCAATATCATTCTGATATTATAATAATGTCTAAGTACAAATAAATATCAATCTAGCAGAAACGCTTGCATCTCACGTTACTACATATATAGTATACAATCAAAATCGCAAGCACGTATTGGATTATTGGATTTCCAACTATGACAAGGTATGGAACCACCTTCCGATCAGTGTACTCTAGGAACGATACACTGGAGTTCAACAAGAACATCTTGCAACTCAGCCACACATGACCGACCACTCATTTCGCTTGAGTGTATCGAATGTACATCACCAACGGTTGGGATCAGCAACCGTTCCCGTATATATATATGGGACAACATTGATAGATTTAAGAAACAAATGAATATTCACTAGATAGGTGATTATACACCCTACTTCGGTGCGACCGACTTAGCCATGCTGCCTGCCCGATTTCTGTCATTTACCGGATGTGAGGCTAGAAGCTACGCTTTATCATCATAATAGATTCACTTCGAATGCCACATTATCAAATCCATCGAAAATCACTAATTGACGTCTACAACAATACATTACGTGTCAGCTAAAGGAAGTTTCCTTCTCCGCTTCCACTCTTGATACGGTTGAAGAAATCAATGTACGTGACCTTTCTGGAAATACTCTGTCAGACATCCATCTTCATTTACTTAAAATGTCACATCGTCATACCCGCCAAATCACAAATTGACTTATCCAAAAATAACACGGGTATACAGCTAAGAGAAACGAATTCCTCCACCATCAAACGTGAATACGTTTGAACAGATCAACTTACGCGATCCATTGGATATACTCTGTCAGACCTTCATCCATACAAGTTGTCCTGGGACTGGACAAACCGAAGGCACTATTCTGTAAACAGGATAGCCCTTGCATTTTTACTCCGTCTTCAATTATCTTTGGCATATATGATTCGCGACGCTTATGCCAATACAGAGTGGTTCTTTGGATAAAAATCCAACCGATCTCTCCATATTAACAACGTTAAAATGGTCAAAACCTCGATAGTCTGTGATTTAACCATCAAAGAAAAACAAGTGTGCAAACAACGATATTATTCCCAGATGGAAATTATATCGAACAAACATCATTTAACATTAATCTCTTTAGTTCATTTATTTACTTATCTCCTGTTTCCCTATATTCTAAATTCTTATTTTCTTTTATCAGAAAACATTTCTGATTCTCATTTGGAAAACATTTCCAAAACTCCTTTACGATCAAACCTTACCATTTCTTAGTTAAGAAGGAAGTCACTCAAGTTGGGGTATAATTACCTCTCAGACCTTAACTGAACAACATTATAACTTCGAAATGGTTTATCTTTTAATCTTTAACAACTTCTTTACGCCTTTCTCGGATTCAATTTTACTAATCTACTTCTATATTTAAAATATTGGTTATAATGATAACGCTATAATCCCTACTTTCGAATTATCTAACTTTAATTATAACTTCTATTCTTATTAGTGAATAATTAACCTAATATTTATTTATTTATAAATAAATAAATCTCTATTTAAATCACTGGAAAGTATAAGTACTTTCCCGAATTCGATATAATCGAATTCGCCGATTAACTCTCTTCGAGAAATCTCTATTTGATTAACTCTTCTTCGAATAACCTATATTCGATTAACTCCTTCTCGAATAAACGATATTCGAAAATCTCTCTTCGAATAACTAATATTCGATAACTCTTCCTTTCAAATATCCCATATTTGAAAATCTCATTTCGATTAAACTATAATCGATAACCCCCTTCGATGAAACTAACATCGATAACTCCTTTCGATGAAACTAACATCGATAACTCCTTTCGATGAAACTAACATCGATAACTTTAACTCGACAAACTTAACTCGACTAACTTAACTTGACTCGACTAACTCGACTTACTTGGTTCGACCAATTCGATTCGATTAACTAGGCTCGACTAACTTGACTAACTTAACTCGACTTACTTGGTTCGACCGACCAGGTTTGACTAACCTGACCCATTTGGTTTGACTGACCAGGTTTGGCTAACCTAACCCATTTGGTTTGACTGACCATGTTTGGCTAACCTGACCCATTTGGTTTGATTGACCATGTTTGGCTAACCTGACCCATTTGGTTTGACTGACCATGTTTGGCTAACCTGACCCATTTGGTTTGACTGACCATGTTTGGCTAACCTGACCCATTTGGTTTGACCACTGGGCTTGACTACTTGGTTCGACCACTTGGTTTGACCATTTGGTTCGAATACCATATTCGACTAACTCCTCTCGATTCATTAAAACCGATTAACTCATCTCGATTGACTAAATCAATTAACTCCTATTGATTAACTAAATCGATAAACTCCCTTCGATTAACTAAGTTTGATTTACTCGACTCGACTGATCAGGTTCGACTAACTTGACCAGCTTGGTTGTACTGACCAGGTTCGACTAACTTGACCAGCTTGACTCGATTGGTTCGACTCGACCAGCTCAACTCGGTTGGTTTGACTCGACCATCTAGACTCGATTGGTTCGACTCAACCATTTGGCTCGATTTGGTTCGACTCGACCATTTGGCTCGATTTGGTTCGACTCAACCATTTGGCTCGATTTGGTTCGACTCGACCATTTCGACTCGGTTGGGTTCGACTAGCTTGACTAGTTTGGTTCGACTAGCTTGGTTTGACCACTTAACTAACTTGATTCGAATATTTATATCCGACTAACTAACTTTTCTTTTATTTCTATTTATTTTAACTTCTATTTATTTCCTAAATAGATTTCCTTTTGTATAATCTATTTATTTTCCTAAATAGATTTTCCTTTATAACTCTAATTATTTAATCCCTAATTAAATATCCTTTATTCTATTTATTTAATCTAAATAAACATTCCTTTATTTTATTTATTTATTTCTAAATAAATATCCTTTTATAAAATCCTTTGATTTTATAAATAGATTCATTTTCAATATAAATATTGAAAATCCCCTTTTCTACATTTTTAGTGTTTTCTATTGTTTTTAAACAACCAACTGTCAATGATCAATATCATCCAAACATATACAATCAACAACAGATTATATATCACAGTATATATCACAATATACAAATAACAGTAAAATAAATGTTGAGGAATCCAGTCGGATTCCTCCAACCTGTTTCCCTGCATCCACCGATGTTAAACAACGTATATAACATCACTTGCATTTCTAATGAAATACACTGATAACAAAATCACCGTTTAATAACGATATATATATATATGTAGATATATATATATATATATGTATATCCATACTGTTTTCAATCAATTATTTAACAGTCCAATCTACAGTCCAATTTAACAATACAACTTAACAGTCCAAATTAACAGTACATAACTAGCAGTCAAATACAGAAATAAAAATACAATTTATATAAGAATATAAATTGAGGAGAGTTAGTGAGTTTTTACTCACTTTTGCGCGTTAGCTGTTAAATAACGGTTTGCGTTTATTTGACTGCGACGGACAATTTATTACGCCATAAATTGTGACGAGCTCAGATTCACTCCTGGTCAGTCTCATTGTGTTGCTCCCGTCCATACGATCCTGTCGGATCTTGTTTCGCTGAATTTCGATAATATATGAGAAAGATATGAAATTTTAAAGTTAATACACACTTTATAAATCAAAATTTGAAATTCTAATTTTCCTTTCGGCTTTAACCTTTTAAACTATGGCCCATATCCAATGCTAAGACCCAAACCCGCTTGTTCCTTCTTCCACTCCTCCAGATGACATCCCGACGCAAAACAATGTCCATTACCACGCCTTCTACCTCGCCTACCCCCTTCCTTATTCAACGAAATCTCGAATGGAATATACCATCGTTCAGCTCTTCATCTCCTCTCCGTAACCAAACCAACATTGAAGAGATCGACCCCACCTTCGTATTTCCGTCACCAGCGATGTCCGTGCCCAGATCGACATCATCCTTCACCGCTCCTCCCCAAACTATCACCGCAACTACCATTTTCCGTCCTCATTCCAAAATCACACTTCATTTCTTACATCGATTCCCCAAATCCTACATTTATCGAACCCTAGTTTTGACCGTGCTCAGCATAGTGAACGGGACTATCATCGAACAGCTCACAATGGATATGAAAATGAAGAGAACCCCTGAGCGAATCTAAATAAATACAAATTAGGATTTATAGGAATTTACTCCATTTGATTTTGAATTTAGGACATGGGAATTTATTTCCTGGAAGAAATCACGGCGGCATTTCATCTGTTGACTTGTGAGGAAAGTGAATTAGGTTTTAGTTAGTTAAGGTTATTATATAGTATGTTTTTAATATTATTATATTCGAATATTATATCTCGTTTTAACCAACCGTTACTTGTATTGGCATTCTAAAAATCCGTATGATCACATACGATACATAAAAATCACGAAAATTTACATGCAGCTAGAGTTCGACATTACGGTCCCAACGAAATTAGTTTCGTTGAATTCCGACTCCGTATGCTCACACAGCGTATTTTTAACCATCGAAATACTGCTTGTTTTTCACTCTAAAAATCTGTACGGCCACACAGTGACTCTAAAAATCACGAAACTGGAAATCTAACAACTATTTGACATTGCGGATCCAACAAAACTGGTTTCGTCGAATTCCGGCTTCGTTTGCAAAAGTGGCTATTTTTAACGCTTTGAATAGCCCATTTAAATATATAAATATATTTAAATAAAATTTAAATATATAAATATATTTAAATAAAATTTAAATATTAATAATTTAATATTATCGTATATCTTTACATATGATATCGTACAGCTCCAGAATATCATATCAGAATATACAGTTTGATATTTCAGATTTCAGATTATCTCGGTATTCAGTTCATATCGAAAATCCTTCTATAACGTATATAAAGCATCGCAAATTATAAAGGAATTCCACAGCGACTTTTCTGAAATTTGATTTGGACGTAACTCAAAATCTACACGATGAAATCCCGATCTTTCTCTTCCACTAGAAAGATATACTCCACTAGCTCCACACGTTTCTTGTTTCACAGAAATCCGGCTTAAAACGAATCCTGTATATTCAGTTGAAGTTCAAATTGCCAAATAGCGAACTGCAGCGCCATTTCGAGCTCGTTTATAAATATATATTATAAACTATACGTTCAAACTGTCGTCGATTGAATATATTCGTCAGTATAATTCAACTCTAAGCTGAATTACATCTTAGGGATGACCCCGTTCACAGAATATTGTGATTTCCAATATTTTTGATTATTTCGACATTATAATATATTTTATTATATTATAATTATTAATTAAATATTCAATATTATTTAATTCACGTTCTCGATATCGGTAAATCGATATTAAATAAATAAATTGTTCAACAGCTAAAAATGCGGGTTACTACAGCCCCCCCCCCTCCGTGCGCTGTAAGTTCTTCTTTTCCCTTTTTGTTTTACTATTTGATTATAATTTCAGTTTAGAAAATGAATGGCATGTTAAAGTTTGTGTTTTTAATATGAAGAACAAGTAGAAAAATATGATTTTTGTCATATGAATAGCAGTATAAAAATATAATCTTTTATATTGTAGAGTTATAAAAATATAATCTTTTATATTGTAGAGTTATAAAAATATAATCTTTTATATTGTAGATTTATAAAAATATAATCTTTTATATTGTAGAAGTTAAAAATATAATTTTATCGCATGTAAAGGTTGAAAATATAAATTTCATATTATATAGATAATAAAAATGTGATCTTTATATGGTAGGATATAAAAAGACGATATTTTTATGTAGTGAAAGACGACATTTTTAAAGTAGAAAAAGGTGAAATTTTATATAGAGAATAGTGTGATAAAAATATAATCTTTATTATATGAACACCTATATAAAAATAGAATTTTTATCTATATAGTAGAGGTGTAAAAATAGAATTTTTATCTATATAGTAGCGGTGAAAAATAGAATTTTTATCTATATAGTAGCGATGTAAAAATAGAATTTTTTTCTATATAGTAGCGGGGTAAAAATAGAATTTTTATCCATATGGAGCAATTATAAAAATATGATTTTTATATACATAGCAACAATATAAAAATGTGATTTTTATATATGTAGTGGCTACGGGCAGCGAAAGTGACAAAAGGCGAGAACGACGAAGATTTCTATAAAAGAAGTGTCATGGAATTGGGATAGCTATTGGTGAGAACTTCTCACTCTTCAATTTCTTTTTCTAGTTACATATATATATATATATATATATATATATATATATATATATTAGGATGCAGACGATGCTTAGCAGCACCCGACACCCGTCATCCATAGACCATGGATGGCTTGTTTGTTTAATTGATGTGTTGTGAAATTTGTTTGTGTTGTTGATGTGAAATCGATAATAAAATGTGGATGTGTTGAAATAAATTAATTATCGTTAAAAATATAATTTTTAACGTGAATGTGAATAAATAAATATTTATAAACAAATCGGCCGATTTGTTTATATACACTGATTTGACTGATATTGATTGGGTCGATAAATTTTACACATCGCCCAACTGCACAAATAAAAATCTGTGTTTGTTGATTTGAAACCCCGCACGGGTGTTGGGATGATATTTGGCGCACACTAATCCCAATTATTTAATTGTATGTCGATCGATTGGTCGATAGGCTGTGTAAGCGTTAATTATTCATATTTGATGCTTATGCAGTTGTGTGGTGCACTTTGGATGATGGTTGATTGTTTGTCATTGCTATTATATACATGTGTTGTGTGGAATTCATATAATTAACATTATATGGTGATTGATTGGGCCTCATTCCAATCGGGAAAATAATGAATATTATAAAAGAAAATTCATGTGTTGAATATAAAAATAGTCATGTGTTGACGATGTTCCTGAGTTGAAACTATTGATGTGTTGAGTGAAATATTTCATACAATAAAATTTACATCTTGTTCATATTTAAAATTAGAACTACTTTATGGTTGAAGTCTAATTAAAAATCAAACGATAGATACCATAATTTTATAAAATATTTTACATAACAAAAATAGTGATGTGTTGACAGTACTCATTTGTTGAGATTAGTCAAGTGTTGAAAGAAATATAGATTCATGTGTTGAATAGAATAAATATTCATTTATTGAATAGAATAAAGAAGTTTTTGAAAAATATAAAGCCGTGTTGATTAGAGATGCGTTATTTTGACGCGAACGATATTTATATCGATTTTATTCGTTTTATAATGAATATTGAAAAGTGATTTCAAAATTTAATATTTTGAAATGAAATTCAAATTAAATTAGATTAGAATTCAAACGGAAATTGAATTGAATCAATTTGAAATGAATTCGAATCGAATAGAAAATGAATTCGATTCGAATTGAATAGAAAGTGAATTTGAATTCAAATTGAATAGAAATGAATTCAAATTGAATTAAATTGAAATTGAATTAAAACGAATAGAAATCGTTTTGAATGAAATTTAAAAGGAACGGAAATTGAATTGAAATCAATTTGAAATGAATACAAATTGAATTAAATAGAAGGTAAATTCAAATTGAATTGAATTGAAACGAATTCGAATTAAATAAAATTGAAATGAATTCGAATTGAATTGAAATCAAATCGATTTGAAATTTAAGATGAAGTTGAAATTGTTTTTGAAACGAATTTAAAACGATTTATAAAATACGTTTTAAAAGGAAATCGATGAAATATATATAATATATATTATATATATATATATATATAATGGCCGGAATAGAACACGCCGCGCCGCGGCAGTTCGCGAATTTCGACCATTGACTTTGAATTGACGTTTGCGGGAGATCCGACCGTCGGATTCTCCTAAAACCGGAACCGTTGGGTTCGTATCGAAAAGAGCTTTCCAATGAATATTAGAAATTTGAAATCTAACGGTTGGATTTGGAATTATGTCGAAATCAAATTTGGAAAAGGTCGTTGTAAGTGCAGTTCGATGGCCGTTGATGGAAATCGACTGTACGGGCCTTGATTAAATTATTAAAAATATTGATAATTTGTGCAAAATCATAATATATGAATTGGAAAGAACTGGGGTGAAAAACTCCATATTTGAAATGATAAAAATGGGTTTTTGTTGAAATGAACTAGTTTTGAACTAGAATTAAAATCAATTTATTTTTGAAATAAATAAATTGAATTTGAAAGTGATTTTAAAAATAATCAATTTTCCCAATACGTGAATTGGACTGGAGTTGAATCGAAATTATCTTCGGAATATTTCGATGTTGGATTTCGTGACTATACAAATATTGTTATGGGGATTTGAAAGATATATTTTATATCGTTATTTCCAATACGATATTTGTTGGTTTCAGAATTTGATATTGAATATAAGCTGGTATATTTTCGATTCATAGTCTTGTAATTAATATCAAATGTGATTTAGGTTTATCGTGAATCGTGTTTTAGATGACATTGGTTCTTTAACCCAGTTAAAGGCAAGATATCGATTTTTGAAAAGATTTAAACTAAGTGGTGTTTTAATGAATCTTTAATTAGATTAAAAAGTGAATTGATAATTTAAATTATCAAATCTGAAAGGTGATCGAGAATGGAGTATCACCAGTTTTGCTCCAAAGCGATAGTTAAATCTTTAATTAGATTTGAACGTGAAATGGTAATTAATTTTACCGATAACACCGTGGTGTTAGATATGGAGTATTACCAGTTTTGCTCCATGGGATATATAGGTTGGGATTGAGAAATAAAATAAATAATTACTTCGGTGTGGTTCGCTAATCCCGACTAGTTAGAAATGATATCCGAAGGAAGATTAAAGAATAAATTTAGAAGAATTTATCTTGGATAAAATTAATGGGAACCTTTCCCTAAGAATGTGATTTTGTGAATAAAAGAATATTCTGAATTGGAATGAGGCGTTTGTTGTGTTTGTGTAACATTCGTTTATTATATATGTGGGTTATTCAGAAAGGCCGGCTTTATCCCATTCTGAATAACCGATTCGATGAGATGTCGAAGATGAAGACAGTGGTTGAAGACCGGAAGTCTTCACATCGTTTGGGTGATTACTGATGATCTCGATTGGGCTGTACACCCAAGATGATGGAAACAGTTGGTGATCGTCCAGACGTACCTGGAGATCGATGGATATGCGAGGAAAGTGCCTCCGGTTTCGTTCAGACCCAGAACGAATTTGTAAATGGATTGTGTGTCTGACATTGGATTTTATTCTATGTTGATTAATCTCTATTAAATATTCATCTGTTTGGCGGCGGAGAATTTATTCTCTTGCTTAACGCCCTTCTCTGAGACGTACGAGCTCAGAGGTTGTATATCGATGGACATCAATCGCATGAGGTGAATTGCTAGTGTGGCACGCGTAAGTGGCAATTGATCAAGGCTTCTGTTGAAAAGAAAAGTCTTGTGGTTGATGATCAAAGCATGGCCTGTGTGGCATAGCTTTGTGTATACCGTGAATTCGCGAGCCTCACGCCTCGGTATGAGTCAAAAACGGGATAGTGACTGCAGGGAGAGCACGATATTTCTTTCTCGCTAGGGTGGTGTCAGTGACCTACCAGCCCTGACATTTATATACTTTTCACCTATGTGGTTGTTGGATACGAGGCGCCTCGGATATAGGTCTGTAAGGACCGGGAAACGTGTGTTCAGGAATAATTAATCCTCAAAAGTAAGAGAGGACCGGCACTGAAGATCCAAGGATCGGAGTGGGGTCCTGGGACATTTGCTAGAGTGTCTCGAACGCGGAGAGGAGCTTGCCCCTTGCCTCGACTCATGATGGAATCGAATTTCCAATACGTGTGTTGCGGTTTTAATTGTAGAACTAGTATGGCAACATGATATATGGTACCCATGCCGTCTATGATTGATATTTATGATTGAAACTGTTTTAACACTATACACCTATAATAGTATCAAATGATTTGTTTAAACGTATCAAGCATTATTTGGCTATTATAAGGGAAAACCCTATGCTCCGGCTTGCGTTGCATTATGTGATGGGACCTGGGTCTTATAATAGCTTCATTTTTTTCAAAAAGCATTGCGTTGTTTTGTTATATGCACTAGTATTCTTGGGAGGAAACCCGTTCCGTGTTATACGGCGTGGTCCCTTGAATTACTATCTTTAAAGTAAAGTTTTAAATAACTGTTTTAGTTCTCACACCATTCACATGACTGACCTGGAGTTTATTGTTTTAACCTAAACTCTGGGTGCCCCTATTTTTCGCACTGGCAGCTAATAGTTTTGGTTTTGCAGATTTATATTCACAGGGTCCTGATTTACAGCTGGAACGATATCCGGAAAGCTCTGTATCCGTGTATCTCTTCTAGTTGTGGTTTGTATATTTTTCCACTGCTATGTAATTTATTGTAATCTCTGATATATGTTGAATGTAATTTATTCATTTATACTCTGTATATTCTTGTATCTGATGGAATTGTTGTAATAACAATGAAATGTTCTTCCGTTTGCGTTCTATTTTGTGTGTTGTTCTCGAAGTATCCGCCCTTTCCTTCATGGGGAAGTTACGGGTCCTTACAAGAAATGTGGAGTTTATGACTATGGGGAGGAAGAACGGGTCCCAATAAATTTGATACCAAGTAGAAGAGTATGTGTAGCAGTATTGGTGCACTCGAGTAGATGCGTGAATTTGCGTTGAAGCATGGTTCATTTTTGGTGAGAATTGGATGCACAGGGGTCATTGTTGAGGATGATGCCGAATTTACAACAGTGGATAACATAAAAGGGGAAACATGCCTTTAGTGGTTATCGAAGATTTTACTCGGAACGTGATTCCTAATCACGACTTACAAGATTAACCATGATTTGTGACAAAGGAACCAACGAGAAGAGAGGCATTCGTGATTTAACCATTGAGTAAGCAGTTTCCTTTTGGGCTAAGTAAAATTAATAATAATACAATAATAATAATAATTAATGGTAAATAGATTGTATAATATTCGTTAAAATAAGTGAAATGTATAGCTTGTTCGTTTGTTAATAGAGTCAGATAAAACTGGTCATGTTGGGGTCATAACAAGGAAAACTAAGTTATGGAACTGAGGTGGCCGAGAACAGAGCTCCATGAATTTCATGATAAAATCAAATGTCTGTTTGATTTTTCAATGAAACAAAAGCAGAGTCATCAACTGCAAAACAAGGTGAGTAAACTCACTAACTCTGACTCGTTTATATTTTTATATAAACGAGTTTTTAATTTATTTATAGTAATTTATACTTTGTGATGGTTGTTTGAATGAATGATTGATAAAATTGGTTGAATAGTTGATATAGTTATACCATTAATTTTTAGCGCTATTTACTATGATTAATGTTGACTGACATCTGTGGATGCAGGGAAACAGGTTGGAGGGATCCAACTGGATTCCTCAACATTTTATTTACTATTTTATTGATTGTGATATATGATTGATAATTGATATGTTATGGTTGAATTACACCGGCCCCATAATTTAGTATTTAATTACCATAAAATATTTTAGAATGGAAAAAAGAAATTTGAGATTTTAAAAAGGAAATTATTTCCAAAATATAGAAAGTAGATTTCAAATTGATTTAAAATAGAAACTTGTTTAATAAATATATAAAGTAGTTAGATTTACAAACGATGTATATAAATGAAGTGAAATATCTATCACTGCATAATGTAAAAATAAAAATTCAAGTTGGATTTATATAAGCAAAGTGGAATTCGGTGTTGACACCGATATTTGAAGGGGGATTTAAACACAGTAGTCATAAAGGAGATTTGAGAAGAAGATAATTCAAATGGAAATTTGAATAAGAAATCGGTTTCAAAAGGAAACAATGGGTTTTATTCCAAATTTTTAATGTAAAATAAACCGAGTTAAATCTAATGGATTAATAAACGAGAAATGTTAATTGAGTAACAGTTCTATAAACAGAGTTTATAAATGAAACAGAATATGATGTGGTTTTAAAAATATACTCGATAACTAGAAATAGAGCAGTAATTATACTCAAGTTAATTTGAGTAAGCGAGTTTAGATTCCTATTAAGGAATGAAATTCATATTTGAAAATGAATAACAGTTTGAAAGCAAATGTTTTCGAATGGAATGGTAATAAAGGTTTTGTAAATTCTAAACAGCGATCTTAACGCTGTTGTTATAATAAATGCTTTGTAAATCTAAACAGCGATTTTTAACGCTACCGTTATAATAAATGTTTGTAAATTTAACAGCGATCTTAACGCTATTGTTATAATAAGTGTTATATAATTCTAGACAGCGATTGTAATGCTGTTGTTAAAATAAATGTTTTATAAATCAAATATTTGGAAACAACGATTGTAACGCTATTGTTAAAATGAAATGAATTGGTCAACGAGGAATTAAGAAAGGGAATTCGGAAATATATTCCGATATTAATAATGTATATTTTCTGAGTATAGAAAATAAGGATTCATGAATATTTAGAAATGTTTTCTAACTGGAATAAGAGATATTTTCTCGAATAAAGGAATTAAAATATTGAAAATGTTTTTTTCAAAGAATCGAGAGGGGAAATCGATCTTCAAAAGAATACGAAAGATGGGAAATGAGAATTGTAAATGATAATATAATAAGGAATTGATTTAAAAGGGGCCAATGTTGATTTATGATTGATCGATCGAATTCCTGCCTGGAAATAAGATCGTTGGTTGTACACTTATTTTTCTTTGATAGTTAAATCACCAGCTATCAAAGTTTTTGACCATTTTTCCATCGTCAATACGGAGAGACCGGGATCAGATTCATTATCTGTAAACCACTCTGTATGGGCGTTAGCATTGCGATCAAATATGATGAAAATAATTTTAGATGAAGTTATGCAAGGGCTATCCTGTTTACGGGATAGTGCCTTCGGTTTGTCCAGTCCCAGGACAACGTGAATGGACGAATGTCTGACAGAATATATCTAACGGACCGCGTAAGTTGATCTCTTCAAACGTACTTACGTTTGGTGGCGGAGGAACTTGTTTCTCTTAGCTTTATACCCGTGGTATTTTTAGGGAAATCAATTTGTGGTTTGGTGGGTATGACAATGTGGCATTCAAAGTGAATGGTGGCCAGATATCTGAAAGATAATTCAAACCTCAAGCCTCGCAACCGGGAATTGACAAAAATCGGGCAGGCAGCATGGCTATGTGGGTCGCTCCCATTAGGATGTATAATCACCTATCTATAGAAATTCCCTTTGTTTCTTAAATCTATCGATGCTGTCCCTTTTGGGAAACGGTTGCTGATCCCAACCGTTGGTGATATACATTCGATACACTCAAGCGAAATGAGTGGTCGGTCATGTGAGGGCCGAGTTGCAAGTCATTCTTGTTGAACCTAGTGTATTCGCCTCTAGAGATACACTATCAGCAGGTGGTCCCATACCTTGTCATGTTGGAAATCCAATCTCCAATAAGCGCCCTGCGGTTTTTGATTTAATATTATATATGGAGCGTGAGATGCAAGCGTTCCGCTAGATTCTATTTATTTGATGTAGACATTATTATAATATCACTGGATTTGATATCAAAAATATTTTTGGTTATCGTAAGGTAAAAGCCATCCGTGTTTATGTGTGGATCGGTCTTACGATTATCATTTCTTTCGAAAGAAATTTGAAGGTTAAACAAATGGCTGGAGTTTACTCACACCAGTCCCAAGACTGACCCAGAGTTTATTTTGTTTGTTTTCCCTAAACTCTTGGGTGGCCAAATTTGTACGGGCAGTCAAGTAGTCAGGATTTTTCAGATTCACTTGGAAGAGCTCGAAGCAGGAGGCTTCACCAGTTAGCTATAGACTATCATATTTTCCGGTGTGTACTATGTTGTATCTGGAAACAGGTGTTTCTAACTGTTCCAGGGATAACTGTTGTGCTCTGATAATGGTATGTATATATAGTTACTGATTTATATTTCAAAGTTTATGTTATCTAACATATTTTATTCGTTCCGCTGTGAGTTTGTGATCTTCATTTTCTCCTATTCTAATATTTCTTTCTTTCTATTTCTCATCCTCTAACTTCTTTCTAATAATGATTCGTATTTCTGTGCAATTTGAGTTGGACGTGTGGTGTTACGGATTTTCGGGCCATTGCAACCCTAATCTTTGCTTTCGTTGGTTGATCCAAATTACAACTCAGAATATTTATCCCATCCCGAGACATTCGTGGATGGATATACCAAGATATATCTACTCAATAGTAAGAGAGGTGATCAAAGTGCTACTATTGTTTCCATGATCGAAACCACCATTAGACAACCTTATGGATGATTGACAGAAAGCAGACAGCCTGCTAATAGACAATTTTTTAACTTAGTCGCGCTCTTAATTGTCTTACCTACACTAATAAGCAACCTATCCTTTGTACTTACCTATACCACACATGTTTCCAAGCAGGAAAAGAGGTACTCGGTCCTCACAATGGTTGTAAAAGAATAATCTAACAAATCTTGGAATTATATTTCTATGCTACATGCAAAGGAGCCATACATTTTGCTGAATCTAAATATGTTTGCGACAATTGCGATGTAGAGACAATCATCCCAATCAACTAGTAGTTCAAATTTCACATTCAATCCCTGTCCTTGCAGCTAGAACGTATTCTAATGATTTTTCAATATATATCGGTTGAACATACATATAATGTAACAACCCGTCCAGAATGGGCCTAAATTTCGACCCAGAAAAGGCCTATTGAAACATAGAGCCATTTTAAATAGGTCGCTGGTTCCTGTAAGGATTACATTTGCACATAGTATACACAGATACTTCGAATGGAAATCTCACACGGCGAAAAGAGAAAATATAATACTGAAATAAGATGTACCACTTATTTAGAACTTACATAAATACAACAGTCATAGTTACATCTGTTCAACGGGTACATCTAATAGTTCATTCTCACAAGTTTCCAAAAGAAGTAAAGCAATATCTACTAATAATAGCATAATAACTTCGTCTTCTTCTTCAGCTCCAATCATAACTTCCTCCATAACTTTACCCCATCTACTGACATGTTGGATATGTTAATGAGAGGGGTCAGAACTTAAAGTTCTGTGTGACTGAAATATGGTGTTACTTAATGTCCATACCCTATATTTTTAGTAGGTTACATATGTTAAGGTTGTCTACGTAGCACACAAGATTTACACACACAAAGTATCTAACCAATGAGGTGCATATCCAAGTCAATCACTCACTAGTGTTTTTGGGGTAGAGACCCAACGAGCTGGACATTCTCGATCACTTATGACCCTACTAAAGGTGGATTTTTATGATCTCTTATAATACTAAGGCGGACCATAGCCCCTTAGATCCCGTGCTAGTACGTTAACGTTCTTAAGTCTATACTCTCAATTGTAATATGAGAAGTAGTATTATGAACAATAATACTTAACTAATATTACGGTAGGACATCTATGTCGCTTAAGACTTCCCTTAGACAGTTGGTGAGCATGCAATGGCCATATATCTTTAATATACCAATCCTGCCCTGTGAAGGCAAGGAATTTCGCTCGGTCCGAACCAGTCGCTAAACCGACCCAGACCGTTCGAAACGCCCTATCGTTTGAGAACAGGACAAAATAGAACGCATACAGAAGAACATTTCACTGTATATTACAACAATGCATCAGATTACAAGAATATACAGAGTATAAATGAATAAATATTACACAGAAATATCAGAGATTTAAATTACATTTAAATACATAGCAGCGGAAAATAATACAATACACAACTAGAAAGAGATATACGGATACAAAGCTTTCCGGATATCATTCCAGCTGTAAACCAGGATCCTGTGAATATAAATCTGCAAAACCAAAACGACTAGCTGACCGTGTCAAAAATAGGGGCACCCAGAGTTTAGGTTAAAACAATAAACTCCAGGTCAGTCATGTGACTGGTGTGAGAACTAAAACAGTTTTTAATCTTTATTTTTAAAGGTAAATCAAGGGACCACGCCGTATAACACGGAACGGGTTTCCTCCCAAGAATACCAGTGCATAAAACAAACAGCGCAATGCTAAATAAAGAAAGATGAAGCTGTTATAAGACCCAGGTCCTATCACACAATGCAACGCAAGCCGGGGGATAGGGTTTTCCCTTATAACAGCCAAAGAATGCTTGATACGTTTAAAACAAATCATTTGATACTATAATAAGTGCATAGTGCATAAAACAACTTCAAATCATAAGTATCAATCATAGGCGGCATGGGTACCATATATCATGTCGCCATATATAGGTTTACAAATAAAACCGCAAAGTCACGTATTTGGAAATTGGATTTCCATCTATGAACCGAGGCAAAAGATAGTCCTCACCGATTCGAGACTGTCTAGCCCGAGCCTCAGGACCCAGACTCAGGTGGGCCCTTGGATCCTCAGGGCCGGTCCACCGATGTGGATTAAAATGCCTGAACATGCGTCTCCCCACCCTATGGGGTGTAAGTCTGGTCCGTCAGCCGACCAGAATGCATCGGCCGAAACCGATATAACCGAGGCGCCTCGCAACAGCAACAACCACATAAGTCAAACTCGCCAGGGCGTGTAAAACCACTGACGCCACTTCTAGCTAGAAAGAAACGCATGCCCTCCCTGACGTCCTCTCCCGTTTTTGGTTCATACCGGGTGTGAAACACGCGAGGTAAACGTTACACAAAGCTACGCCACAAAGGCCGTGCTTTGATCATCACCACAAGACTTTGCTTTTCAACAGAAGCCTTGATCATTTGCATCTTAGCATGCCACACAGGCAAACCACTCTATGCAACCGATATCAGTCACACAGAATGAAATCCAATGTCAGACACATAGTCCATTTACAAGTCCGTTCTGGGCCTGAACGAAACCAGAGGCACCTAGTACCCCGCATATCCATCGATCTCCAAGTACGTCTGGACGATCACTAACTGTTTCCATCTTCTTGGGTGTACAGCCCAATCAAGATCATCAGTTATCACCCAAACGACGTGAAGACCTCCGGTCTTCGACCATCGTCTTCATCTTCGACTTATCGTCGTATCAGTTATCCAGAATGGGATAAACCCGGTCTTTCCGAATAACTCGCGTATATTTAAATAAGTGTTACACAAACACAACATACGCCTCATTCCAATTCATTAGTCACTAACCGTAAATTAATCAAGAGAATAATTCCCCAAATATTAACCCCGAAGGCCGAAACCAACATCAGATCAATATCCAGAAAACCATTCTGCTTGGCTAACCGACAGTTAGTTTCTAAATTTCACGTTCAAATCTAATTAAAGATTTAACTATCGCCTGGAGCAAAACTGGTGATACTCCATTCTCGATCTTTTCAATCTAATTAAAGATTCATTAAAACTCCACTTAGTTTTAATTTGTGACTGGGTTAAAGAATCAGTGTCATCTAAAAACACGGTTCGCGATAAACCCAAAGTCACATTCCATTAATTATCGGGTTAAAGAACGAGTGTTATTTAAAAACACTGTTCACGATAAACCCAAAAATCATTCCATTAATTATCGGGTTAAAGAACGAGTGTTATTTAAAACACTGTTCACGATAAACCCAAAAATCATTCCATTAATTATCGGGTTAAAGAACGAGTGTTATTTAAAACACTGTTCACGATAAACCCAAAAATCAATATCAATTCAATTCCAATTAAATATCATTTAATTGGTACACTTCATTAAATCTAAATAAAAAGATTTAATCTTTTCTCAACTGGGTTCAAGAACAGTGTTAGTGAAGACACCATTCACGACAAACCCAAATCACATTCGATATTCAATACAAGGCTCTGAATAGAAAATATATCGGCTTATATTCAATATCGAATTCTACGACTAACAAATGTCGTATTGGAAATAACGATATACATATATATCTTTCAAATTTCCATAACAACACCTGTATAATCACGAATTCCAACATCGAAATATTCCGAAGACAATTTCGATTCAAATCCACTCCAATGCAATCATTGGAATTTTGGTTACTTTTAAAACCCTTTTCGAATTCAATTTATTTATTTAAAAATAAATAGAATTATAATTCTAGTTCAAAACTAGTTCATTTCGATAAAAATCCATTTTTATCTTTTCAAATATGGAGTTTTTCATCCCAATTCTTCACAAATCATTTCTTATGATTTTACACAAATTATTACTATTTTTAATAATTTTATCAAGGCCCGTACAGTCGATTTCCATCAATGGCCATCGAACTGCACTTACAGCGACCTTTTTCGAATTTGATTTGGACATAATTCCAAATCCAACCGTTAGATTTCAAATTTCTAATCTTCGTTAGAAAGCTCTTTTCGATACGAACCCAACGGTTCCGGTTTTAGGAGAATCCGACGGTCGGATCTCCCGTAATGTCCGTTTGAAATAAATGGTCGAAATTCGCGAACTGCCGCGGCGCGGCGCGTTCTATTCAGGCCATTATATTATATATAATATATATATAATATATTTCGTCGATTTCTATTTAAAAACGAATTATATAAACAGTTTTAAATTCATTTCAAAATCTATTTCAACTTCCATTTCAATTCAAAGCAAAATTGAATTCTTCTTTATAAATTCGTTTCAAAATTCATTTCTGTTCAATTCAAATTTCAATTCAATTTGAATTCATATTCAATTCAATTCATTTCGAAATCGTTTTCAATTCAATTCATTTCGAAATCGTTTTCAATTCAATTCATTTCGAAATCGCTTTTCAATTCAATTCATTTCGAAATCGTTTTCAATTCAATTCATTTCGAATTCGTTTTCAATTCAATTCATTTCGAAATCGTTTTCAATTCAATTCGAAATCGATAAAATCGATATAAATATCGTTCACGTCAAAATGGCGTCAATCTAATCAACACGGCTTCATAAAGTTCTATTTTCAAATATTCTATTTCAAATATTTCTTTTTCAAATATTTCTATTTTAAAACTGGAATGAGGCCCAATCAATTACCATATAAAGTTAATTATATGGATTTTCATACAACACATGTATAATAGCCTTGAAAAATAATCAACCATCAACCAAAGTGCACTACACTGTATAAGCATCAAATATAGACATTTAACGCTTATAGCAGCTTGTCAATCAATCGATCGACATATTTAATCAATCAGGATGAGTGAACTTCAAATTTCATCCTAACACCCGTGTGGGGTTTCAAACAATCAAACACATATTTTATTTGTGCAGTTAGGCGATGTGTAAAATTTATCGACCCAATCAACGTCATTCAAATAGGTGTACATAAACAAACCGTCTGGTTTGTAAATGAATATTTATTTATTCACATTCACGTTAAAAATTATATTTTTAACGATAACACATTTTATTTTAACATATGAATTTCTATTCAGTTCATTCGTTAAATAAAATGCTATTTTTATTTTTCTAACTTATTTTAGAAAATTTCGGCGGCATAACGGCACGATACTAGAAACGGGACAAGGCCTAGCCTTATCCCCGGTCTAGTGAAGGCCCACGCCATTCACTCATCAATCAAATCAATTTCATTTTGCAAACCACAAAATTTGGAGTAAGGGTCTAACCTAGCCTTACTCCTACGCCTTATAACGGCGCACGTCTAATCCTAACCAATTTATCGATTCGATTTTTCACACCACAAACCACATTCAAACCAATATCGCAATCAATCACCAAACAGTCAAACAAACAAGTCCATGGTCTGTGGACGGTTGTGTCGGGTGCTACTAAGCACCGTCTGCATCCTAGTATAAATATATATCTAGAAAAGAAATAGAAAGGTGAGAAATTCTCACTTATAGCTATCCTAGCTCCACGGCACTTCCTTTGCAGAAGTCTTCGCCTTTTGTCGCTTTCGCCCGCTTTCACTACATATGTAAAAATCACATTTTTACTTCGCTATTCAATATATATAAAAATCGAATTTTTACTATGTTATTCAATATATAAAAACACATTTTATTTCGAAGTTCAATATACAAAAATTCTATTTTTCTATCGAAGTTCAATATATAAAAATTGAATTTTTATTTCAAAGTTCAATATATAAAAATCGAATTTTTATTTCAAAGTTCAATATATAAAAATCGAATTTTTACTTCTATGTTATATAGATAAAAATTATATTTTTATCACGTTATTTTCTATATAAAGATTTCGCCTTTTCAAATTTAAAGATTTCATCTTTATAAAAATCTCATTTTTATTTTTCTACACATATAAAGATGACATTTTTAATATCCCGATCATGTAAAAATTATATTTTCAACTCTTTACATAAACAAAAATCATATTTTGACATCACCTATATAGCAAAGACTATATTTTTAATACCTTAAAAATATAAAAATCATATTTTTAATACTTTAAAAATATAAAAATCATATTTTTATTCTACTATTCGATATGTAAAAAATCAAATCCTTTATAAATCAGTTTTTAAAATGCTTTAAAATCAGTTTTTAAAATGTTTTAAAATCTGTTTTTAAAATGTTTTAAAATCAGTTTTTAAAATGTTTTAAAATCAGTTTTTAAAATGTTTTAAAATCAGTTTTTAAAATGTTTTAAAATCAGTTTTTAAAATGTTTTATAATCAGTTTTAAAAATAAATTAAAAATCAGGTTTTATAAAATAAATTAAAAATAAATACTTACAGTTCGAAGGGGGGGGGGGGGGGAAGGGTCTCTGTCGCGATCCGACTTCGAGGGGGGGGGTTCACCACCATCGGAGGGGCTTCGGGTGGCTCGAGGGTGGGCGCTCGGGTAAGAAGAAGAGGGGCGGAGGCGACTTGCAGTGGTTCGGTGAAGGGAGGAAGCCACGGCTTCGATTTGGGGATTTCAGGGATGGAAGGGGCGATTTGGGGCTGGATGTCGGGGTCAGCGGATGGAGAAGGGAAGGAGGAGGAGGGGCGCGAGGAGAGTGGGTGTCTGGGCGATCCCGGCGGCGGCGAACGCCTCGAGGCGGTTTTCTTTCTCTTTTTTTTTATTGTTTCTGAAATGAATCTGGGGGGGGGGATATAAAGGAGATAATATATATTTTTTTTTTATTTTTATTTTATAATTTAATTATTTAATTCGAAGAAAAAAAAAGGTTGACCTTTAAATACGAACTCGAAACGAGGCCCACCGCCTGACGTCCTCAGCATTTTACCCCCATTCCGAACACAATGGGATATGTATCGTAGGCTGATTCGATCGTTACCATCAGTTTCCTTTTGAATTTTCATTTAAATCACTATATTGAATTTTAAACGTACATTTCAAATTACCGGGGTCACATACTAACTAGAAAAATTCCAGAAAAATATTTTCTAGCTTCGTATTGACGATACGGTCCTAACAAAACTAGTTTCGTCGAATTCTGAGACCGTTTGAAAAATGGCCAATTTCCAGTCGATTAAAATCAACTGAAACTGGTCAAACGCGTTTTCCTTTGCCACGCTCACATATTGAATCGAAAAATTATGAAATTTGAAACCTAGCAATAACTTGGCACCACGGACCCAACAAAACTGGTTTCGTCGAAATCCGAGGTCATTTGCAAAATGTCCATTTTTAAGGGCCTGAATTCCATAGCGACTATTCAGAATTTTCAACTGGACATATCTTTTGATTCCCGCTACGAACTTTTGATTTTTCGGATTCGTTGGAAAGATATTATCAATTAGATCCCATTATTTTTGGTTTCACTAAAATCCGGATTGTTTTGCACCCGGTACATTCAATTGAAGTTTGAAATCGAATTATCGAACTACCGCGCCATTTTTAATTCTATTTATAATTATATATAAATATTTATATTCTAACGACGACGCGTATAATATATACGTTCGAATTATATTCAAAATAAATTTCACGTCGATATCATTTAAAATAATTCATTTTAAATAATCAAAACTCGCTATAATTGCCAAAATAAAAATTTTAAACTGGCCCAGATTTTCCGGGTTGTTACAATCTCCCCCATTAAAACTTTTCGTCCCCGAAAAGGAACAAAGCCGAAAGTGGTTTGACTATTCAACTCTACGCTCGATCTGGCTTCCATTCTCCAACTCTTTAGTTTCTGAGAATTTTCAAAATTTCAAAAATTTGGCTAACTCCCTAAATTTTTGAAAAATTTCGCCATAACCTCCCCTGCACCGGGAGCATCGGGGAATTTCAAATAGCTTCCCCGGTCCTTCAGATCTCAAAAAGAAAAAGAAAAAGCCAAGCGGCTAGCCAATAGGCTCACAAAATCATCATCACCCAAACAAAACAGGAAATTATGTAGTAAACATGTACCTATTTGTCGGGCAAACAAATTTTATTCTCTGCTCTAGCCTCCTTGCTATGACCTGTTCAATGATATATATGTATATGCAAGCTAATGCAACCAATTTTCAATATAGTTCAATATTTGATTTAATTAGGCTAAATGGCTAAAAATTATCAAACAAATAAACATATAACACAAACATCAATCTATTAGTGAATTTAACGTTTCAAATTCATAATTTTGATACATATACAAAAATCAGATTTTTGATGCCAAATCACAACAATAAATCTATCTATATTAGTTTTGGTTCTCACACCAGTCTAATGGAAATATATAGATATCACACCTTCGAAACACGAATATAAATATTGATAATGCGGCCGCATTACCAAAATTATCTCCGGGCGACTAGAGTGTGATTCTATATCTATCCAGTATATTAAAATTTCAAATACACGCGGATCAGACGTATACGCAAAATCTATATATACTGGATTGTCCACATCAATATAAATAAATAATCAAATACGAATAATTGATTTAAATTTTCAAAACAAAAATTTGTTTTATTTTAAAAATAAACTCTTCACACTCGTTCTAGGATACTACTGATCCTATCTCTAACGAGTCATTCCCCTTGGATTTTACTAACCCAATATCTGAAGAATTCTTTCGTATGGTTCTAATGTGTCTTGTTCTCTGAGCTTTGTAAACCAAAGCTCTGATACCAACTGTGAAGGCAAGGAATTTCGCTCGGTCCGAACCAGTCGCTAAACCGACCCAGACCGTTCGAAACGCCCTATCGTTTGAGAACAGGACAAAATAGAACGCATACAGAAGAACATTTCACTGTATATTACAACAATGCATCAGATTACAAGAATATACAGAGTATAAATGAATAAATATTACACAGAAATATCAGAGATTTAAATTACATTTAAATACATAGCAGCGGAAAATAATACAATACACAACTAGAAAGAGATATACGGATACAAAGCTTTCCGGATATCATTCCAGCTGTAAACCAGGATCCTGTGAATATAAATCTGCAAAACCAAAACTACTAGCTGCCCGTGTCAAAAATAGGGGCACCCAGAGTTTAGGTTAAAACAATAAACTCCAGGTCAGTCATGTGACTGGTGTGAGAACTAAAACAGTTTTTAATCTTTATTTTTAAAGGTAAATCAAGGGACCACGCCGTATAACACGGAACGGGTTTCCTCCCAAGAATACCAGTGCATAAAACAAACAGCGCAATGCTAAATAAAGAAAGATGAAGCTGTTATAAGACCCAGGTCCTATCACACAATGCAACGCAAGCCGGGGGATAGGGTTTTCCCTTATAACAGCCAAAGAATGCTTGATACGTTTAAAACAAATCATTTGATACTATAATAAGTGCATAGTGCATAAAACAACTTCAAATCATAAGTATCAATCATAGGCGGCATGGGTACCATATATCATGTCGCCATATATAGGTTTACAAATAAAACCGCAAAGTCACGTATTTGGAAATTGGATTTCCATCTATGAACCGAGGCAAAAGATAGTCCTCACCGATTCGAGACTGTCTAGCCCGAGCCTCAGGACCCAGACTCAGGTGGGCCCTTGGATCCTCAGGGCCGGTCCACCGATGTGGATTAAAATGCCTGAACATGCGTCTCCCCACCCTATGGGGTGTAAGTCTGGTCCGTCAGCCGACCAGAATGCATCGGCCGAAACCGATATAACTGAGGCGCCTCGCAACAGCAACAACCACATAAGTCAAACTCGCCAGGGCGTGTAAAACCACTGACGCCACTTCTAGCTAGAAAGAAACGCATGCCCTCCCTGACGTCCTCTCCTGTTTTTGGTTCATACCGGGTGTGAAACACGCGAGGTAAACGTTACACAAAGCTACGCCACAAAGGCCGTGCTTTGATCATCACCACAAGACTTTGCTTTTCAACAGAAGCCTTGATCATTTGCATCTTAGCATGCCACACAGGCAAACCACTCTATGCAACCGATATCAGTCACACAGAATGAAATCCAATGTCAGACACACAGTCCATTTACAAGTCCGTTCTGGGCCTGAACGAAACCGGAGGCACCTAGTACCCCGCATATCCATCGATCTCCAAGTACGTCTGGACGATCACTAACTGTTTCCATCTTCTTGGGTGTACAGCCCAATCAAGATCATCAGTTATCACCCAAACGACGTGAAGACCTCCGGTCTTCGACCATTGTCTTCATCTTCGACTTATCGTCGTATCAGTTATCCAGAATGGGATAAACCCGGTCTTTCCGAATAACTCGCGTATATTTAAATAAGTGTTACACAAACACAACATACGCCTCATTCCAATTCATTAGTCACTAACCGTAAATTAATCAAGAGAATAATTCCCCAAATATTAACCCCGAAGGCCGAAACCAACATCAGATCAATATCCAGAAAACCATTCTGCTTGGCTAACCGACAGTTAGTTTCTAAATTTCACGTTCAAATCTAATTAAAGATTTAACTATCGCCTGGAGCAAAACTGGTGATACTCCATTCTCGATCTTTTCAATCTAATTAAAGATTCATTAAAACTCCACTTAGTTTTAATCTGTGACTGGGTTAAAGAATCAGTGTCATCTAAAAACACGGTTCGCGATAAACCCAAAGTCACATTCCATTAATTATCGGGTTAAAGAACGAGTGTTATTTAAAAACACTGTTCACGATAAACCCAAAAATCATTCCATTAATTATCGGGTTAAAGAACGAGTGTTATTTAAAACACTGTTCACGATAAACCCAAAAATCATTCCATTAATTATCGGGTTAAAGAACGAGTGTTATTTAAAACACTGTTCACGATAAACCCAAAAATCAATATCAATTCAATTCCAATTAAATATCATTTAATTGGTACACTTCATTAAATCTAAATAAAAAGATTTAATCTTTTCTCAACTGGGTTCAAGAACAGTGTTAGTGAAGACACCATTCACGACAAACCCAAATCACATTCGATATTCAATACAAGGCTCTGAATAGAAAATATATCGGCTTATATTCAATATCGAATTCTACGACTAACAAATGTCGTATTGGAAATAACGATATACATATATATCTTTCAAATTTCCATAACAACACCTGTATAATCACGAATTCCAACATCGAAATATTCCGAAGACAATTTCGATTCAAATCCACTCCAATGCAATCATTGGAATTTTGGTTACTTTTAAAACCCTTTTCGAATTCAATTTATTTATTTAAAAATAAATAGAATTATAATTCTAGTTCAAAACTAGTTCATTTCGATAAAAATCCATTTTTATCTTTTCAAATATGGAGTTTTTCATCCCAATTCTTCACAAATCATTTCTTATGATTTTACACAAATTATTACTATTTTTAATAATTTTATCAAGGCCCGTACAGTCGATTTCCATCAATGGCCATCGAACTGCACTTACAGCGACCTTTTTCGAATTTGATTTGGACATAATTCCAAATCCAACCGTTAGATTTCAAATTTCTAATCTTCGTTAGAAAGCTCTTTTCGATACGAACCCAACGGTTCCGGTTTTAGGAGAATCCGACGGTCGGATCTCCCGTAATGTCCGTTTGAAATAAATGGTCGAAATTCGCGAACTGCCGCGGCGCGGCGCGTTCTATTCAGGCCATTATATTATATATAATATATATATAATATATTTCGTCGATTTCTATTTAAAAACGAATTATATAAACAGTTTTAAATTCATTTCAAAATCTATTTCAACTTCCATTTCAATTCAAAGCAAAATTGAATTCTTCTTTATAAATTCGTTTCAAAATTCATTTCTGTTCAATTCAAATTTCAATTCAATTTGAATTCATATTCAATTCAATTCATTTCGAAATCGTTTTCAATTCAATTCATTTCGAAATCGTTTTCAATTCAATTCATTTCGAAATCGCTTTTCAATTCAATTCATTTCGAAATCGTTTTCAATTCAATTCATTTCGAATTCGTTTTCAATTCAATTCATTTCGAAATCGTTTTCAATTCAATTCGAAATCGATAAAATCGATATAAATATCGTTCACGTCAAAATGGCGTCAATCTAATCAACACGGCTTCATAAAGTTCTATTTTCAAATATTCTATTTCAAATATTTCTTTTTCAAATATTTCTATTTTAAAACTGGAATGAGGCCCAATCAATTACCATATAAAGTTAATTATATGGATTTTCATACAACACATGTATAATAGCCTTGAAAAATAATCAACCATCAACCAAAGTGCACTACACTGTATAAGCATCAAATATAGACATTTAACGCTTATAGCAGCTTGTCAATCAATCGATCGACATATTTAATCAATCAGGATGAGTGAACTTCAAATTTCATCCTAACACCCGTGTGGGGTTTCAAACAATCAAACACATATTTTATTTGTGCAGTTAGGCGATGTGTAAAATTTATCGACCCAATCAACGTCATTCAAATAGGTGTACATAAACAAACCGTCTGGTTTGTAAATGAATATTTATTTATTCACATTCACGTTAAAAATTATATTTTTAACGATAACACATTTTATTTTAACATATGAATTTCTATTCAGTTCATTCGTTAAATAAAATGCTATTTTTATTTTTCTAACTTATTTTAGAAAATTTCGGCGGCATAACGGCACGATACTAGAAACGGGACAAGGCCTAGCCTTATCCCCGGTCTAGTGAAGGCCCACGCCATTCACTCATCAATCAAATCAATTTCATTTTGCAAACCACAAAATTTGGAGTAAGGGTCTAACCTAGCCTTACTCCTACGCCTTATAACGGCGCACGTCTAATCCTAACCAATTTATCGATTCGATTTTTCACACCACAAACCACATTCAAACCAATATCGCAATCAATCACCAAACAGTCAAACAAACAAGTCCATGGTCTGTGGACGGTTGTGTCGGGTGCTACTAAGCACCGTCTGCATCCTAGTATAAATATATATCTAGAAAAGAAATAGAAAGGTGAGAAATTCTCACTTATAGCTATCCTAGCTCCACGGCACTTCCTTTGCAGAAGTCTTCGCCTTTTGTCGCTTTCGCCCGCTTTCACTACATATGTAAAAATCACATTTTTACTTCGCTATTCAATATATATAAAAATCGAATTTTTACTATGTTATTCAATATATAAAAACACATTTTATTTCGAAGTTCAATATACAAAAATTCTATTTTTCTATCGAAGTTCAATATATAAAAATTGAATTTTTATTTCAAAGTTCAATATATAAAAATCGAATTTTTATTTCAAAGTTCAATATATAAAAATCGAATTTTTACTTCTATGTTATATAGATAAAAATTATATTTTTATCACGTTATTTTCTATATAAAGATTTCGCCTTTTCAAATTTAAAGATTTCATCTTTATAAAAATCTCATTTTTATTTTTCTACACATATAAAGATGACATTTTTAATATCCCGATCATGTAAAAATTATATTTTCAACTCTTTACATAAACAAAAATCATATTTTGACATCACCTATATAGCAAAGACTATATTTTTAATACCTTAAAAATATAAAAATCATATTTTTAATACTTTAAAAATATAAAAATCATATTTTTATTCTACTATTCGATATGTAAAAAATCAAATCCTTTATAAATCAGTTTTTAAAATGCTTTAAAATCAGTTTTTAAAATGTTTTAAAATCAGTTTTTAAAATGTTTTAAAATCAGTTTTTAAAATGTTTTAAAATCAGTTTTTAAAATCAGTTTTTAAAATGTTTTAAAATCAGTTTTTAAAATGTTTTATAATCAGTTTTAAAAATAAATTAAAAATCAGGTTTTATAAAATAAATTAAAAATAAATACTTACAGTTCGAAGGGGGGGGGAAGGGTCTCTGTCGCGATCCGACTTCGAGGGGGGGGGGTTCACCACCATCGGAGGGGCTTCGGGTGGCTCGAGGGTGGGCGCTCGGGTAAGAAGAAGAGGGGCGGAGGCGACTTGCAGTGGTTCGGTGAAGGGAGGAAGCCACGGCTTCGATTTGGGGATTTCAGGGATGGAAGGGGCGATTTGGGGCTGGATGTCGGGGTCAGCGGATGGAGAAGGGAAGGAGGAGGAGGGGCGCGAGGAGAGTGGGTGTCTGGGCGATCCCGGCGGCGGCGAACGCCTCGAGGCGGTTTTCTTTCTCTTTTTTTTTTATTGTTTCTGAAATGAATCTGGGGGGGGGGATATAAAGGAGATAATATATATATTTTTTTATTTTTATTTTATAATTTAATTATTTAATTCGAAGAAAAAAAAGGTTGACCTTTAAATACGAACTCGAAACGAGGCCCACCGCCTGACGTCCTCAGCATTTTACCCCCATTCCGAACACAATGGGATATGTATCGTAGGCTGATTCGATCGTTACCATCAGTTTCCTTTTGAATTTTCATTTAAATCACTATATTGAATTTTAAACGTACATTTCAAATTACCGGGGTCACATACTAACTAGAAAAATTCCAGAAAAATATTTTCTAGCTTCGTATTGACGATACAGTCCTAACAAAACTAGTTTCGTCGAATTCTGAGACCGTTTGAAAAATGGCCAATTTCCAGTCGATTAAAATCAACTGAAACTGGTCAAACGCGTTTTCCTTTGCCACGCTCACATATTGAATCGAAAAATTATGAAATTTGAAACCTAGCAATAACTTGGCACCACGGACCCAACAAAACTGGTTTCGTCGAAATCCGAGGTCATTTGCAAAATGTCCATTTTTAAGGGCCTGAATTCCATAGCGACTATTCAGAATTTTCAACTGGACATATCTTTTGATTCCCGCTACGAACTTTTGATTTTTCGGATTCGTTGGAAAGATATTATCAATTAGATCCCATTATTTTTGGTTTCACTAAAATCCGGATTGTTTTGCACCCGGTACATTCAATTGAAGTTTGAAATCGAATTATCGAACTACCGCGCCATTTTTAATTCTATTTATAATTATATATAAATATTTATATTCTAACGACGACGCGTATAATATATATGTTCGAATTATATTCAAAATAAATTTCACGTCGATATCATTTAAAATAATTCATTTTAAATAATCAAAACTCGCTATAATTGCCAAAATAAAAATTTTAAACTGGCCCAGATTTTCCGGGTTGTTACATGCCCCCTAGTTAAGCCCTTACAAGCTTCTAGAGGAAGTAGACATCCCCGTGAACTACCCTACTACGTCATTGTTTATGCCTAACCACTTTTAGAGAAGGAGGACCCAAAGACTAACTTCAAATCTAATAAGGGTGAGTCCAATGACTTTGTTTTCTATCCAAGGAATAAACCTTTGGAGTGGTCCTAGTCTTAACCACTTAAGACCCAAACTAGATAAAAAGGGAGTCAACCACTTAAGACCTTCTCTAGGAGTTGTAAACTTTCCTATTTCCACACACAATAGACTTATATATATAGTTATATATATATACACACACTAAACGTCTCACATTAAAACGTACACCTGTAGATGCTGGTCGGTTTCGGGCAGACTTCTACTACAAGTTGGTTTAACCTCGTGTCCAGTGTACTAAGTTTTTGAATGGCCCATGGCACCTAGACATCTCACATTAGTTGGGCATACTTGTGGTTCCTAGATTTGTCGGTCAGTTCCGGGCAGAGTTCTATCATAAATGGCAACTAACCTCATGTCTATGTGTCGTTATTAATATATATAAACCCATCCTATATACGCACACACAAGCAATCAATTATATATTTATTACGGGGACATTTCAAATTCGAATTCTAACCTAATCACATTTATTACGCTAATACAATGTTAATTACTTTGATTACGTTTATATAAGTACAATAATTATGTCGCCTAAATAATGGAAATATTCGTATGAACGGGAAAAGATTCTAATGAGGTGGAAATTTGTCAATTTATCCAAATCAAGTCATACAAGTTAATTTTTCCATATCTTTACTGCTACAGTTTAGGCATACTGACATAATAACAATTTAACAGATATTAGTGAACGGAAAATATACATATGTACAAATTTCAACTTGCATCCTAGACTTGTTGGAATGATCTCAATACTGGATTAAAAATAGAGTATTACATACACTTATACATGTATATTTATAATTTCCCCTTTATCCAATTCACCCACTTTTTAGTGGCATGCACATAAAAACGTTTACATTTACAAATAGGAATACATTTGGATTCAAAATAGAATCCAAACCTAATCAAATTATGAAATACCCAAATCTAAACCCTTTTAGGTTATAGCCAAATGTTTAATAAAGGTGAAGTACATAAACTAGAAACAATAGAAGCAAAACCCTTTTTTCATCTTTAACCCAATATTAAAATCAAAGATCATCAAAACCCAAACAATCATGAAAATTCATACGTAAATATAAAATAGAAGGTTTGGAGGTATTGGTGTTTATACTACTAATTTCCAAATCCTCCAAGGCATATATTTCAACATGTTAATCTAATAAAAATATGAATATGCCTAAGTAAACAATATTCCACTCACAGGTTTAGGCAGAACAAAGAGAAATCTTTAGTAGATCTGTGCTTTAATCTTTGCGGTTAAACGTGCCTCAATAATCTTCCTAATATATATACAAGAAACATGTATTAGAATCTTATATAGATATATTTATACCAAATTCCGGAGTACTAAACCTATATGAATTAGAATAGAGAGAGATTAAGAATATGTGTAACGACCCGAAATTTTGGCGACCTTGGTTATCCGATATACAACACATATCGAACATCCAAGGGTCGAAAATACCAGATGGTTAATGAAAGAAATTAGAGGGTGGGAATAGATAAGATAGAACAAATAGAATAGAAGAAGAAAAAGAACATCATCATTAGAGTAAACACGAATCTCACAGCGGAACGAATAAAATATAACATAACTTTTGAAATACAAACAGGATATGTATACAATAACATTGCAGAGTACAACACTTACAACAACAGCGGAAATAAACTATAGCTATATAATCCTGAAGCCTCCGGCTCTAAGCTCTCCAAGTATATCTGTAAAATCCTGACTACTTGACTTCCCGTACAAATTTAGGCACCCAAGAGTTTAGGGAAACAAAACAAAATAAACTCCGGGTCAGTCATGGGACCGGTGTGAGTAAAACAGTTTTAAACGGTTTGAACAAGTAAACGATATCTCATAAGACCACGCCGTACAACGGAACGGTTTTTTTTCCTTATGAGAGTCCAAAATATCTTTATATCAAAAACCTTTTGATATTATAATAATGTCTATCAACCACAATATAATAATCATCTAGCAGAAACGCTTTCATCTCACGTTCTACATATATAGTATACAATCAAAACCGCAAGCACGTATTAGATAATGGATTTCCAACTATGACAAGGTATGGAACCACCTTTCGATCAGTGTACTCTAGGAACGATACACTGGAGTTCAACAAGAACATCTTGCAACTCAGCCACACATGACCGACCACTCATTTCGCTTGAGTGTATCGAATGTATATCACCAACGGTTGGGATCAACAATCGTTTCTCGTATATATATGGGACAACATTGATAAATTTAAGAAGCAAATGAATATTCTCTAGATAGGTGATTATACACCCTACTTCAGAGCGACCGACTTAGCCATGTTGCCTGCCCGATTTTTGTCATTTACCGGTTGTTGAGGCCAGAGGCTACGATTACTTTCCATTCATTGATAACATGATCACCTTGAATGCCACATTATCAAATCCGTTAATCATTAATTGGTTTACAAAAATATTCTAGATGTTATGCCAAGGGAATAAATCCGTTGCAACCATATATATTTATACAGACCAACCCATTCAATCATTGGAAATACTTTGTCAGACATTCGTCCATTTACGTTCGTTTTGGGATTGAACGAAACTGAAGGCACTATTCTGTACATCCATCCTAGGCAATCTCTACCTAGGACTTATACAACAGCCCTTGCACTTTACTTCGTCTTCAATTTTCTTTGGTATATATGATCCGTAATGTTTATGCCAATACGGAGTGGTTCTTTGGATAAGAATCCAACCGGTCTCTCCATATTAACAACGTAAATATGGTCAAAACTTGATAGTCTGTGATTTAACTATAAAGTGAAAAGATGTCAGTGTACAAACAACGATCTTATTTCTAGATAGAAATTCGATCGATCAATCATCATCATATATATATACATATATATATATTCAATTTCCTTATTTTCTATTTTTTGAAAATATACGTTATTAACATTGTAAAACACTTCCAATCCTCATCCACATTTTCATTAACTTTTCAAAATCATCGGTCCCTAACTATAAACTAGTAAGTGAACAATTGCCTAAGTATAAATCCCGAAGGCCGAAACCAACATCAGACCGATACTCTGGGAACCGTTCAACTTAACTAATCTCTAGTTAGTTTCTATTTTCCTTTAACTCCATCTCTTATCAGATCATTGCTTACACAACTTTCGGATTCATTTTACGAATCCTATTCTTAATGAAAAACATTGATTATAACTATAGCGTTAAATCCCTACTTCTGAAAAACCTAATTCCAAAATATAACTCGATTAACTCAAATCAATTTACCCTAACTCCATAAATTTTAACTCGATTAATTTTAATTCATTAACTTTTATCACTTAACTCCTTTCGAATGAACTATATTCCATAACTCTTTTAACTCTATTTGAATAACTAATATTCGATAACTCCTACCTTATAAAGATTTCCCTTTTTATAACGTTTATCCATTTAAAAAGATTTCCTTTTTACAGCGTTTATTCATTTATAAAGTTTTACTTTTAGTAACGGTTCTTCAATTTATAAATGTTCTTTTAATAACGTTTCTCCACTTATAAGGATTTCCTTTTAACAACGTTTATTCACTTTAGAAGTGTTGAGTTCACATTCTAAAAATATCACTGTTAAAACTAATTTCTACTTCTCTATATAAGCTCAGTCTTATATATACCATTTATCTAATGATAAATATTTTTAATTAATTTATAAATTATTATTTATAAATTAATCTTCTTAATTTATCTTGTTAAAACAGATTTCCATTTATTATTTATTTTCCCAATAAATATCCCTTTTTATGCTTCTGTTAAATCTTGAAATATTTATTTCCGAAATATTTCCTTTTTAAGTACTTCTATTTATTCTCTAAATAAATATCCCTTTTATAATTTCATTTATTTTCTAAATGAATATCTGTTTTCATTTCTATTTATTTCCTAAATAAATATTCCTTTTAATATATCCTATTTATGAATATTCCATTTAAAAATATTTCCTATTTATAAATATTCCATTTATAAATATTTCCTTTTTATAACATCTTCTTTGATTTTACAAATATTTCCTCTTTTATAAAATCCTTTGAGTTTATAAATAATTTATTTTCAATATTCACTTTGAAAATTCCTCTTTCAACATTTTGGTATTATGGTTTTCAACACATCAAATCACGATGACCAATATCGTCCAGACACACAAAATCGACAACAGATTATATATCACATCATATATTTCAATATATGAAACAAAAACAGTAATTTAAATATTGAGGAATCCAGTTGGATCTGTAGTGACCCGGGTTTTTGACAACTTTGGTTATCGACATAAACTCAATGATGACTAACCAAACATCGAAAAATACCGGTCATTAATGAAAGAAATTAGAGGGTGAGGAAAGATAAGATAGAAACTTAGAATAGAAGAAGAAGAAGAAGAACACAACATCAGAGTAACATGAACCTCACAGCGGAATGCATAACATATAATTGAAAACATATCCTTGAAATAAAATCAGTATATGTATACAATAACATTATCAGAGTACAACACTTACAACACAGCGGAAATAACTATAGCTATACAATCCTGAAGCCTCCTGCTCCAAGCTGTTCAAGTATCTATAAAATCCTAACTACTTGACTGCCCGTACAAAATTGGGCACCCAAGAGTTTAGGGAAAACAAAACAAAAATAAACTTCGGGTCAGTCATGGGACTGGTGTGAGTAAAACAGTTTAAAACAGTTCGAACAAGTAAATGATATCTCATAACACCACATCGTACAACAGAACGGGTTTTTCCCTTATGAGAATCCAAAATATCTTTATATCAAAAACCTTTTGATATTATAATAATGTCTATCAACCACAATATAATAATCATCTAGCAGAAACGCTTTCATCTCACGTTCTACATATATAGTATACAATCAAAACCGCAAGCACGTATTGGGTAATGGATTTCCAACTATGACAAGGTATGGAACCACCTTTCGCTAGTGTACCTCTAGAGAGGAATACACTGAGTTCAACAAGAACATCTTGCAACCCGGTCACACATGACCGACCACTCATTTCGCTTGAGTGTATCGAATGTATATCACCAACGGCTGGGATCAGCAACCGTTTCCCGAATGGGACAGTATCGACAATAGATTTTTAGAAATAAATGAAACTTTAGATCAGGTGATTATACACCCTAATAGGTGCGACCTACATAGTCATGCTACCTTCCCGATTTCTGTCATTTACCTGTTGATGCGGTTTGAGGTTACGCTTTATCATCACACCAGATTCACTTTGAATGCCACATCATCAAATCCATCAAATCACTGATTGACATCCTCAACAATACATTATGTGTTAGCTAAAAGAAGTTTCCTTCTCCGCTTCCATCTTGGTATGGTTGGAGAAATCAATATACGTGATCGTCTGGAAATACTCTGTCAGACATCCGTCCATACAAGTCATCCAGGAACAGGATGAACCGAAGGTACTATTCAGTATATCCATCTTAGGCACTGTTATCTAAGATTTATACAATAGCCCTTGCACTTTACTCCGTCTTCAATCCCCTTTGGCATATATGATTCGCAACGCTTATGCCGATACGGAGTGGTTCTTTGGATAATAATCCAATCGGTCTCTCCATATTAACAACGTTAAAATGGTCAAAAACTTCGATAGTCGGTGAGTTAACTATCAAAGAAAAATACGTGTGCAAACAACAATATTATTTCCAGACGGAAATTCTATCAAATCAATCATCAATCATATATATATATATATATATATTCATATGTTCCTTATTTTCTATGTTTAGAAAATATACGTTAACACTGGAAAACGTTCCCATTTCTAATCCATATTTCCAATTTCAATATTTGATTACGTTTCTGATTCTATTTGGAAAAACATTTCCAAATCTTCTTTACTTGGATTTAAACAGATGTTTAAATCAACATCGCGACGACAACTCGAACCACTATACTTATTTACTAAATTCACTTAACCACTTTCACTCTCGAACCTTAACCATTTCTAAGTTAAAAACGAAGTCAATCAAGTTGGGGTATAACTACCTCTCAAACCTTAACTGAACAACATTTCAAATCTTGAAATAGGTTTAGTTCATCTTTTAACTCTTTAACACTTTCTTACGTAACTCCCGTTCGAATAAATCTCTATTTGATAACTCCTCCCTTCGAATAACTATATTTGATAATCTCTCTTACGAATAACTAGATTCGAAAACCTTTCTTTGAATAAACTAAATTCGATTAACTCTATTTGAATAACTCTAGTTCGATTTAACTCTATCGATTAATTCTTTTTTCTTAACTCCTTACTTTACTCCTTTCGAATAACTAATTCGATAACTCCTTTCGATTAAACTATAATCGATAACTCCCTTCGAATAACTAATTCGATAACTCCTTATGTGTTTAACTCTATTCGAATAACTCTTATTTATTTAACTCTATTCGAATAACTAATTCTAATAACTCTTATTTATTTAACTCTATTCGAATAACTAATTCGAATAACTCTTACTGGATTAACTCTTATTTGAATAACTTGTTCGAATAACTTATATTCGATTTGCTTACTTTCGAATACTTATATTCGAAAATCTCTTTCTTCGAGTAAATCTTATTCGATTTAACTCCTGTCGAATAACTAGATTCGATCAACTCACTTCGAATATTCCTGATTCGATTATCTCACTTCGAATATCTCTGATTCGATTATCTCACTCCGAATATCTACTATTCGATTATCTCACTCCGAATATCTACTATTCGATTATCTCACTTCGAATATCTACTATTCGAATATCTCACTTCGAATATCTACTATTCGAATATCTCACTTCGAATATTTCTGGTTCGGTTCACTTCTTCGAATAACTAAATTCGATTAACTCATTTCAACTCTATTCGAATAAACTAAATTCGATTAACTCCATTTGAATAACTCTAGTTCGATTTAACTCTATCGATTAACCCTAACTGATTAACTCTAACTGGTTTAACTCTAACTGGTTTAACTCTAACTGGTTAACCCTAATGGTTTTACTCTAACTGGTTAACCCTAACTGATTAACTCTTACTGGTTTAACTCTACTGATTAACTCTTTGTCCTTATTCAGTTTCAAACATCGATGTTGAATTCGATTCTTACTTCTTTATGTAAGTCCTGACTTATATATTCTATTTATCCAAATGATAAATATATAACTTAATTTATAAATATCATTTATAAATCAATCTGCTCCTTTTATCTGTTTACTTCTTCATATATAAGTTCAGACTTATATATATCTATTTATCAAAAGATAAATATTTCCTTTATAATCTATTCGATTTCTAAACCAATATTTCCTTTATAATCTCTTATTTATTTATCCTAAATGAATAATCCTTTCATTATCTTATTTTCTAAATAAATAAATAATTCACTTCACATATCCTATTTATTTTACAAAAAAAATCTCATTTATAAAATCTTATGATTTTATAAATATTTCTGTTTATAAATATTCCATTTAATGTCTTATTTATTTATCTTAAATAAATAATTCACTTTATAATTATTCCACTTATAAATATCCTTTTAATAAATATTCCCTATTTATAAATATTCCTGTTTATAAATTCTTCTTCGATTTTATAAAGATTTTCCTTTTATAAAACCCTTTTGATTTTATAAATAATTTATTTTCAAATATCACTTTGAAAATTCCCTTATCAACATTCCGGTATGTTATGGTATTTAACATACCATATAACAATGATCAGTATCATTCACACATATAAAATCATCAACAGATTTTATATCACATCGTATAACACAATATATAAAACAAAACAGTATTTATATATTGAGGAACCCAGTTGGGTCGCTCCAACCTGTTTCCCTGCATCACAGATGTTACACAATGAAATCAACATCACTTTCAGTTCAATATGAAATATTTTGTTAACAGAATCAATATTTGATTTACGGTTTATATATATATATATATATATATATATATTTTCCATTAACTGACTAGCAGTTCAATCAAACAGTCAACACACAGTCAATCAAACAATTTCTAACAATTCTAAAAATACAACATAAAATTATAAACTGTTCAGAGTTAGTGAGATTTACTCACTTTGGCAGTTCATCGTTAAAGAACGATAAACTGTTGTTTGATTTGAATCAAACAGTTTATTTCGCCATAAATTCAAACAAGCTCCAATGGACTTCTAGTCAGTTTCATTGAGTGCTCGTCCATACGATCCCAAAGCAACTTACGGTTCGTCAATCTGATATCGTATGACCGAGATATAAAGGTTACAAGTTAATATACCAGTTTGACTTTAAATTAAACTTTAATTAATTATAAACCAGGCTTCACCTTAACAAATCCGGCCCACTATCTTTAAAAGCCCGAACCCATTCAAGCCTTAATCCTTCTTCCTCGATGCTAAAACCCAGTCGCTCCTCACCATTATAGAAACCTGAACCGCTCCAAACCCCATCGTTTTCATCATGAACTCCAACAACGATCGCACCCCTCTCCTTCTTGTTCTGAACTCAGTCTCCCTATACCAATTTCTCAAAGCTCGGACCACCACAGCGAATGGCGATGCTCGCCTTCCCACTATAGATAGCGACGTCTTTTGTCGGGAATCCCTCTTGAACTTCAACAATACATGCGCCTCCTCACCCCCGAATCAATGCCACCATCGAGAACCTCCATCGTCGCCTCTATCTCCCGATAATGTAATAACCCGGAAAATCTGGGCCAGTTTAAAATTTTTATTTTGGCAATTTTAGCGAATTTTGAATATTTAAAATAGATTATTTTAAATAATATCGACGAAAGTTTATTTTGAAATATTTAGAACGTATATATTTATACGCGTCGTCGTTAGAATATAAGTATTTATATATAATTATAAATAGAATTGAAAATGGCGCGGTAGTTCGATAATTCGATTTCAAACTTCAATTGAATGTACCGGGTGCAAAACAATCCGGATTTTAGTGAAACCAAAAACATTAGGATCTAATTGATAATATCTTTCCAACGAATCCGAAAAATCAAGATTTCATAGTGGGAATCAAAAGATATGTCCAGTTGAAAATTCTGAATAGTCGCTATGGAATTCAGGCCCTTAAAAATAGACATTTTGCAAACTATCTCGGATTTCGACGAAACCAGTTTTGTTGGGTCCGTGATGTCAAATTATTGCTAGATTCCAAATTTCATAATTTTTCGAATCAATATGTGAGCGTGGCAAAGGAAAACGCGTTTGACCAGTTTCAGTTGATTTTAATCGACTGGAAATTGGCCATTTTTCCAACGGTCTTAGATTTCGACGAAACTAGCTTTGTTAGGACCGTATCGTCAATACGAAGCTTGAAAATATTTTTCGAGAATTTTTAGAGTTCGTATGCGACCCCGGTAATTTGAAATGTACGTTTAGAATTCAATATAGTGATTTAAATGTAAATTCAAAGGAAACTGATCGAAACGGTCAAATCAACCTACGATACATATCCCATTGTGTTCAGAATGGGGGTAATACGCTATGGACGACAGGCGGTGGGTTTCGTTTCGAGGTCGAAAATAAAAGTTGCTTTTTAGGATTAATTTAATAAATAAAATAATATATATATTTCCCTTTTAAACCCTCACCCCCCTTCTCTCATTTTTAAATCGATTTCCACCAGAAAAAAAAACGGGAATTAGGCGACGGAGAAGGAAGGGGGAGGAGCCGCCGCTCCTCCCGCCACCTCGCTCGAAACCCCACCCCCCAGTGCCGCGGCGAGCCACCCAGACCCCCCTCCTCGCCAGAAACGATCGCGAAGGCCCCCCCCCCAATCGAAGAACCGACGCCCCCTTTCCCCTACCGATCCCCTCCACCGAGCCTCGCATCCCACCCCCCTGCGTGCCTCAGCCCCGTCCCCCTCTTCTCCTTTTTCCTCCTCTTCCTCCTCTGAAATCCGCAGCCCCTCTACCCTCCTCCGTCGAACGATTGTAAGTATTTTACTTATATAAATTGGTTTTAATTTTCAGTTTTATGTTTAGTGATTTTTGAATTAAAAAAAAATATATATATTTTTATTTATAAAAATATGATTTTTATATGAGGTAAGGGTAGAAAAGATTTTATTCAGTTAAAGATAGGATTTTTATACTATGAAAAGGAATAAAAATATGATTTTTATATTTTTTAAAGAATTAAAAATATGATTTTTATATTTTTAAAGAATTAAAAATATGATTTTTATATTTTTAAAGTATTAAAAATATAATCTTTATTAAGTAGAAGATGTAAAAATATGATTTTTGGTTAGGTAGAGAATTAAAAATATAATTTTTACATGATAGGAATATTAAAAATACCATCTTTATATGTGTAGAAAAATAAAAATGAGATTTTTATAAAGATGAAATCTTTAAATTTGAAAAGGCGAAGTCTATGTTTTTATAAAAAGGCGAAATCTTTATTTTAGAAAAGGCGAAATCTTTATATGGAAAATAGCGTGATAAAAATATAATTTTTATCTATATAACAAAGAAAAAATTCGATTTTTAAATGTCAGAAGCGATTATAAAAATATGATTTTTAAATTGAAAGTGAATAAATAAAAATGTGATTTTTATTTTAAAGACATCAAAATATAAAAATGTGTGATTTTTATATATGTAGTGGCTACGGGGAAAGAAGATGACGAAGATGCGATAGCGATGAAGATTTCTATCAGTGGAGTGTCGTGGAGCTGGATAGCTATATGTGAGAATTTCTCACCTTTCAATTTCTTTTTCAAATTATATATATATACTAGGATGCAGACGGTGCTTAGTAGCACCCGACACAATCGTCCACAGACCATGGACTTGTTTGTTTGGTTGCATAAATTAGTTTGATGATTTGAATTTGGTTGTTTGGTGAATTTGATTGATGTGTGAATGGCGTGGGCCTTCACTAGACCGGGGATAAGGCTAGACCTCGTCCCGTTTCTAGTATCGTGTCGTTATGCCGCCGAAATTTTCTAAAATAAGTTAGAAAATAAAAATATCATTTTATTTGAAGGATGAACTGAATAGAAATTCATATGTTAAAATAAAATGTTTTCATCGTTAAAAATATAATTTTTTTAACGTGAAGCGAATAAGATAAAATATTCATTTACAAACCGGACGGTTTGTTTATGTACACCTATTTGAATGACATTGATTGGGACGATAAATTTTACACATCGCCCAACTGCACAAATAAAAATCTGTGTTTGATTGCTTGAAACTCCACACGGGTGTTGGGATGAAATTTGAAGTTCACTCATCTTGATTGATTTAATATGTCGATCGATTGATTGACAGGCTGTTATAAGCGTTAGATATCTATATTTGATGCTTATACAGTGTAGTGCACTTTGGTTGATGGTTGACTATTTATCGTTGCTATTATATACATGTGTGGTATGGAATCCATATAATTAACTTTATATGGTAATTGATTGGGCCTCATTTCAATTTAGAAAAAATAAAGACTATAATATAAAGGTTCATGTGTTGAACGAAATATTTTTATAGTAAAATTTACATCTTTATCAATATAATATAAAGGTTCATGTGTTGACTGTACTCATCCGTTGAGATTAGTCATGTGTTGAACGAAATATTCCGATAATAACAAATATTTTGATAATAGGAAATATTTGAAATAGAATATTTGAAATAGAAATATGTGAAGCCGTGTTGATTAGATTGACGCCATTTTGACGTGAACGATATTTATATCGATATTATTCATTTCGAAATGAATTGAATATATAACGATTTCGAAATGAATTGAATATATAACGATTTCGAAATGAATTGAATATATAACGATTTCGAAATGAATTGAATATATAACGATTTCGAAATGAATTGAATATATAACGATTTCGAAATGAATTGAATATAAAACGATTTCGAAATGAATTGAATATAAAACGATTTCGAAATGAATTGAATATATAACGATTTTGAAATGAATTGAATATATAACGATTTCGAAATGAATTGAATAGAAAACGATTTCGAAATGAATTGAATAGAAAACGACTTCGAAATGAATTGAATATATAACGAATTTGATTTCAATTGAATATATAACGAATTTGATTTGAATAGAAAACGAATTTGATTTCAATTGAATATATAACGAATTTGATCGAATAGAAAACCAATTTGAAATGAATTCAAATTGAATTGGAATTTGAATTGAATAAAAATGAATTTTTAAACGAATTTATAAAGAAGAATTCAATTTTGATTTGAATTAAAATGGAAGTTGAAATTGTTTTCGAAACGAATTCAAAACTATTTTTAAAACTTTGTTTTAAATAGAAATCGACGAAATATATATATTATATATATTATATATATATATAATATAATGGCCTGAATAGAACGCGCCGCGCCGCGGCAGTTCGTGAATTTCGACCATTTATTTCAAACGGACATTACGGGAGATCCGACCGTCGGATTCTCCTAAAACCGGAACCGTTGGGTTCGTATCGAAAAGAGCTTTCTAACGAACATTAGAAATTTGAAATCTAACGGTTGGATTTGGAGATACGTCCAAATCAAATTTGGAAAAGGTCGCTGTAAGTGCAGTTCGATGGCCGTTGTTGGAAATCGACTGTACGGGCCTTGATAAAATTATTAAAAATATCAATAATTTGTGTAAAATCATAAGAAATGATTTGGGAAAAATTGGGATGAAAAACTCCGTATTTGAAAAGATAAAAATAGATTTTTATCAAAATGGTCTAGTTTTGAACTAAATTTAAAACCCGATTTGTTTTTAAATAAATAAATTGGATTTAAAAAGGGGTTTTAAATAATCGGAATTCCAAATATATTTGATTTGAATTGAACTAGAATGTGATTTGGGTTTGTCGTGAACTATGTTTTAAATAACACCTAGTTCTTTAACCCAATAAAAGGAGTTTTAACGAATCTGCAAATAGATTGAAATATAAATCTATAATCTAAATTATCAAATTTAGAAATGAGCGAGAATGGAGTATCGCCAGTTTTTCTCCAAAACGATAGTTAAATCTTTAATTAGATTTGAACGTGAAATGGTAATTAACTTTACCGATAACACCGTGGTGTTAGATATGGAGTATTACCAGTTTTGCTTCATGGGATGAATAGGTTGGGATTGGGAAATAAAATAAATAATTGCTTCGTTACGGTTCGCTAATCTCGACTAGTTCAGAAAACCATAATTTGGTTTGAAATGACATCCAAAGGAAAATTAAAGGATAAATTTTAAAGAATTTATCTTGGATAAAATTAATGGGAACCTTTCCCTAAGAATGTGGAATTTAGAAACTAGCTGTAGGTTGGTTAAGAAGAATGGTTTCCTGGGTATTGATCTGATGTTGGTTTCGGCCTTCGGGGTTAATGTTTGGGAAATTGTTCTCTTGCTAATTTGAGGTTAGTGACTAATGAATTGGAATGAGGCGTATGTTGTGTTTGTGTAACATTTGTTTTCAATATACGCGGGTTGTTCGGAAAGACCGGGTTTACACCCATTCTGAATAACCGATTCGACGATATGTCGAAGATGAAGACGGTGGTTGAAGACCGGAAGTCTTCACATCATTTGGATAACTACTGACGATCTTGATTGGGCAGTACACCCAAGAGGATGGAAATAGTTGGTGGTCGTCCAGACGTACTTGGAGATGGATGGATATGCGAGGAAAGTGCCTCCGGTTTCGTTCAGACCCAGAGCGAACTTGTAAATGGATTGCGTGCCTGACATTGGACTTTATTCTGTGTTGATTGATTTCTGTTAAATATATATCTGTTTGGCGGCGGAGAATTTATTCTCTTGCTTAACGCCCTTCTCTGAGACGTACGAGCTTAGAGGTTATATATCGATAGATATCAATCGCATGGCATGAATTGCCTGTGTGGCATACTGAGTTGCATAGATCAAGGCTTCTGTTGAAAAGCAAAGTCTTGTGGTTGATGATCAAAGCACGGCCTTTGTGGCGTAGCTTTGTGTATAGCGTGAATTCGCGAGCCTCACACCTCGGTATGAGTCAAAAACGGGATAAGGACCCAAGGAGTGCACGACATTTCTTTCTAGCTATGGTGGTGTCAGTAACTTACCAGCCCAGACATTTATATACTTTTCACCTTTGTGGTTTGGATGCGAGGCGCCTCGATATTAGGTCTGTAAGGACCGGGAAACGTGTGTTCAGGAATTGCCAATCCTCTAACGTAAGTGAGGACCGGCCTTGGAGGATCCCAGGATTGCCCAGAGTGTGTAGTCCTGAGGCATTTGCTAGAGTGTCTCGAACGCGGAGAGGAGCTTGCCCCTTGCCTCGACTCATGACGGAAATCCAATTTCCAATACGAGATATTTCGTCTTTATTTGTAGAGCCTAGTATGGCGACATAGTAGCATGGGATGCTATGCCGTCTATGATTTATATTTATGATTGAAATTGTTTTGACACTATACACTTATTATAGTATCAAATGATTTGTTTTAAACGTACCAAGCATGTTTGGGTATTATAAGGGAAAAACCCTATCCTCCGGCTTGCGTTGCATTGTGTGATGGGACCTGGGTCTTATAATAGCTTCATTTTTTCGAAAAAGTATTGCGTTGTTTATCGATATGCACTGGTATTCTTGGGAGGAAACCCGTTCCGTGTTATACGGCGTGGTCCCTTGAATTACTCTCTTTTAAAGTAAAGATTTAAATAACTGTTTTAGTTCTCACACCAGTCACATGACTGACCTGGAGTTTATTGTTTTAACCTAAACTCTGGGTGCCCCTATTTTCCGCACGGGCAGCTAGTAGTTTTGGTTTTGCAGATTTATATTCACAGGATCCTGGTTTACAGCTGGAATGATATCCGGAAAGCTCTGTATCCGTATATCACCTTCAGTTGTGCTTTGTATTATTTTCCGCTGCTATGTAATTTATTGTAATCTCTGATATTTATCAAATGTAATTTATTCATTCATACTCTGTATATTCTTGTATTCTGATGGAATTGATGTAATAACAATGAAATGTTCTTCTGTGTGTGTCCTGATTTGTCCTGTTCTCAAACGATTAGGGGTTTCAGACGGTCTAGATCGGTTTAACGACTGATTCAGATCGAGCGAAATTTCCGGCCGTCACAGTTGGTATCAGAGCTTTGGTTTACAGAGCTGGAGAACAAGGCACATTAGAACCATACGAAAGAATTCATCAGATATTGGATCAGTAATATCCAATTAGAATGACTCGTTAGAGATAGGATCAGTAGTATCCTAGAACGAGTGTGAAGAGTATATTTTTCAAAGGAAAACAATTTTGTTGTGAAAATTTAAATCGTTTTATACGTATTTGAATATTTGTTTATTTTGAATATGGACAATCGAGTATATAAAGATTTTGCATATACGAGTCATGAACGTATATTCGAGGTTTTAATATACTAGATAGATATGGAATCATACTCTAGTGGCCCGAAGATGATTCTGATGGTTGAGTACTCGTCGTCAGAATTTATTTTCGAGTGACGAAGGTGTGATATCGATATATTTCCATCAGACTGGTGTGAGAACCAAAACTAATATAGTTAGAACACATTGTTGTGAATTGGCATCAAAAACATGATTTTTTGTATATATATCAAAATTATGAATTTGAAACTTTAATTCACTAATTGATTGATGATTGTGTTGTTTGATTATTGTTGCCTAATTGAATTTGAACCATTTATCCTAATTGAACCAAATATTGAACTGTATTGATAATTGGTTGCATTTGCTTGCATATACATATACTTACATTGAACAGGTCATAGCAAGGAGGCTAGAGCAGAGAATAAAATTTGTTTGCCCGACAAATAGGTACATGTTTACTACATAATTTACTGTTTTGTTTGGGTGATGATGATTTTATGAGCCTATTGGCTAGCCGCTTGGCTTTTTCTTTTTCTTTTTGAGATTAGAAGGACCGGGGAAGCTATTTGAAATTCCCCGATGCTCCCGGTGCAAGGGAGGTTATGGCGAAATTTTTCAAAAATTTAGGGTGTTAGCCAAATTTTTGAAAATTTGAAAATTCTCAGAAACTGAAAAGTTGGAGAATGGAAGCCAGATCGAACGTAGAGTTGATTAATCAAACCACTTTCGACCTTGTTCCTTTTCGGGGACGAAAAGATTTAAGTGGGGGAGATTGTAATAACCCGGAAAATCTGGGCCAGTTTAAAATTTTTATTTTGGCAATTTTAGCGAATTTTGAATATTTAAAATAGATTATTTTAAATAATATCGACGAAAGTTTATTTTGAAATATTTAGAACGTATATATTTATACGCGTCGTCGTTAGAATATAAATATTTATATATAATTATAAATAGAATTGAAAATGGCGCGATAGTTCGATAATTCGATTTCAAACTTCAATTGAATGTACCGGGTGCAAAACAATCCGGATTTTAGTGAAACCAAAAACATTAGGATCTAATTGATAATATCTTTCCAACGAATCCGAAAAATCAAGATTTCATAGCGGGAATCAAAAGATATGTCCAGTTGAAAATTCTGAATAGTCGCTATGGAATTCAGGCCCTTAAAAATAGACATTTTGCAAACTATCTCGGATTTCGACGAAACCAGTTTTGTTGGGTCCGTGATGTCAAATTATTGCTAGATTCCAAATTTCATAATTTTTCGAATCAATATGTGAACGTGGCAAAGGAAAACGCGTTTGACCAGTTTCAGTTGATTTTAATCGACTGGAAATTGGCCATTTTTCCAACGGTCTCAGAATTCGACGAAACTAGCTTTGTTAGGACCGTATCGTCAATACGAAGCTAGAAAATATTTTTCGAGAATTTTTAGAGTTCGTATGCGACCCCGATAATTTGAAATGTACGTTTAAAATTCAATATAGTGATTTAAATGTAAATTCAAAGGAAACTGATCGAAACGATCAAATCAACCTACGATACATATCCCATTGTGTTCAGAATGGGGGTAACACGCTATGGACGACAGGCGGTGGGTTTCGTTTCGAGGTCGAAAATAAAAGTTGCTTTTTAGGATTAATTTAATAAATAAAATAATATATATATTTCCCTTTTAAACCCTCACCCCCCTTCTCTCATTTTTAAATCGATTTCCACCCGAAAAAAAAGGGAATTAGGCGACGGAGAAGGAAGGGGGAGGAGCCGCCGCTCCTCCCGCCACCTCGCTCGAAACCCACCCCCCCAGTGCCGCGGCGAGCCACCCAGACCCCCCTCCTCGCCAGAAACGATCGCGAAGGCCCCCCCCCCAATCGAAGAACCGACGCCCCTTTCCCCTTCTGATCCTCTCCACCGAGCCTCGCATCCCACCCCCCTGCGCGCCTCAGCCCCGTCCCCCTCTTCTCCTTTTTCCTCCTCTTCCTCCTCTGAAATCCGCAGCCCCTCTACCCTCCTCCGTCGGACGATTGTAAGTATTTTACTTATATAAATTGGTTTTAATTTTCAGTTTTATGTTTAGTGATTTTTGAATTAAAAAAAAATATATATATTTTTATTTATAAAAATATGATTTTTATATGAGGTAAGGGTAGAAAAGATTTTATTCAGTTAAAGATAGGATTTTTATACTATGAAAAGGAATAAAAATATGATTTTTATATTTTTTAAAGAATTAAAAATATGATTTTTATATTTTTAAAGAATTAAAAATATGATTTTTATATTCTTAAAGTATTAAAAATATAATCTTTATTAAGTAGAAGATGTAAAAATATGATTTTTGGTTAGGTAGAGAATTAAAAATATAATTTTTACATGATAGGAATATTAAAAATACCATCTTTATATGTGTAGAAAAATAAAAATGAGATTTTTATAAAGATGAAATCTTTAAATTTGAAAAGGCGAAGTCTATGTTTTTATAAAAAGGCGAAATCTTTATTTTAGAAAAGGCGAAATCTTTATATGGAAAATAGCGTGATAAAAATATAATTTTTATCTATATAACAAAGAAAAAATTCGATTTTTAAATGTCAGAAGCGATTATAAAAATATGATTTTTAAATTGAAAGTGAATAAATAAAAATGTGATTTTTATTTTAAAGACATCAAAATATAAAAATGTGTGATTTTTATATATGTAGTGGCTACGGGCAAAGAAGATGACGAAGATGCGATAGCGATGAAGATTTCTATCAGTGGAGTGTCGTGGAGCTAGATAGCTATATGTGAGAATTTCTCACCTTTCAATTTCTTTTTCAAATTATATATATATACTAGGATGCAGACGGTGCTTAGTAGCACCCGACACAATCGTCCACAGACCATGGACTTGTTTGTTTGGTTGCATAAATTAGTTTGATGATTTGATTTGAATTTGGTTGTTTGGTGAATTTGATTGATGTGTGAATGGCGTGGGCCTTCACTAGACCGGGGATAAGGCTAGACCTCGTCCCGTTTCTAGTATCGTGCCGTTATGCCGCCGAAATTTTCTAAAATAAGTTAGAAAATAAAAATATCATTTTATTTGAAGGATGAACTGAATAGAAATTCATATGTTAAAATAAAATGTTTTCATCGTTAAAAATATAATTTTTTTAACGTGAAGTGAATAAGATAAAATATTCATTTACAAACCGGACGGTTTGTTTATGTACACCTATTTGAATGACATTGATTAGGACGATAAATTTTACACATCGCCCAACTGCACAAATAAAAATTTGTGTTTGATTGCTTGAAACTCCACACGGGTGTTAAGATGAAATTTGAAGTTCACTCATCCTGATTGATTTAATATGTCGATCGATTGATTGACAGGCTGTTATAAGCGTTAGATATCTATATTTGATGCTTATACAGTGTAGTGCACTTTGGTTGATGGTTGACTATTTATCGTTGCTATTATATACATGTGTGGTATGGAATCCATATAATTAACTTTATATGGTAATTGATTGGGCCTCATTTCAATTTAGAAAAAATAAAGACTATAATATAAAGGTTCATGTGTTGACTGTACTCATCCGTTGAGATTAGTCATGTGTTGAACGAAATATTTTTAAAGTAAAATTTACATCTTTATCAATATAATATAAAGGTTCATGTGTTGACTGTACTCATCCGTTGAGATTAGTCATGTGTTGAACGAAATATTCTGATAATAACAAATATTTTGATAATAGGAAATATTTGAAATAGAATATTTGAAATAGAAATATGTGAAGTCGTGTTGATTAGATTGACGCCATTTTGACGTGAACGATATTTATATCGATTTTATTCATTTCGAAATGAATTGAATATATAACGATTTCGAAATGAATTGAATATATAACAATTTCGAAATGAATTGAATATATAACGATTTCGAAATGAATTGAATATATAACGATTTCGAAATGAATTGAATATATAACGATTTCGAAATGAATTGAATATAAAACGATTTCGAAATGAATTGAATATATAACGATTTCGAAATGAATTGAATATATAACGATTTCGAAATGAATTGAATATATAATGATTTCGAAATGAATTGAATAGAAAACGATTTCGAAATGAATTGAATAGAAAACGACTTCGAAATGAATTGAATATATAACGAATTTGATTTCAATTGAATATATAACGAATTTGATTTGAATAGAAAACGAATTTGATTTCAATTGAATATATAACGAATTTGATCGAATAGAAAACCAATTTGAAATGAATTCAAATTGAATTGGAATTTGAATTGAATAGAAATGAATTTTTAAACGAATTTATAAAGAAGAATTCAATTTTGATTTGAATTAAAATGGAAGTTGAAATTGTTTTCGAAACGAATTCAAAACTATTTTTAAAACTTTGTTTCAAATAGAAATCGACGAAATATATATTATATATATAATATAATGGCCTGAATAGAACGCGCCGCGCCGCGGCAGTTCGTGAATTTCGACCATTTATTTCAAACGGACATTACGGGAGATCCGACCGTCGGATTCTCCTAAAACCGGAACCGTTGGGTTCGTATCGAAAAGAGATTTCTAACGAACATTAGAAATTTGAAATCTAACGGTTGGATTTGGAGATACGTCCAAATCAAATTTGGAAAAGGTCGCTGTAAGTGCAGTTCGATGGCCGTTGTTGGAAATCGACTGTACGGGCCTTGATAAAATTATTAAAAATATCAATAATTTGTGTAAAATCATAAGAAATGATTTGGGAAAAATTGGGATGAAAAACTCCGTATTTGAAAAGATAAAAATAGATTTTTATCAAAATGGTCTAGTTTTGAACTAAATTTAAAACCCGATTTGTTTTTAAATAAATAAATTGGATTTAAAAAGTGGTTTTAAATAATCGGAATTCCAAATATATTTGATTTGAATTGAACTAGAATGTGATTTGGGTTTGTCGTGAACTGTGTTTTAAATAACACCTAGTTCTTTAACCCAATAAAAGGAGTTTTAACGAATCTGCAAATAGATTGAAATATAAATCTATAATCTAAATTATCAAATTTAGAAATGAGCGAGAATGGAGTATCGCCGGTTTTTCTCCAAAACGATAGTTAAATCTTTAATTAGATTTGAACGTGAAATGGTAATTAACTTTACCGATAACACCGTGGTGTTAGATATGGAGTATTACCAGTTTTGCTTCATGGGATGAATAGGTTGGGATTGGGAAATAAAATAAATAATTACTTCGTTACGGTTCGCTAATCTCGACTAGTTCAGAAAACCATAATTTGGTTTGAAATGACATCCAAAGGAAAATTAAAGGATAAATTTTAAAGAATTTATCTTGGATAAAATTAATGGGAACCTTTCCCTAAGAATGTGGAATTTAGAAACTAGCTGTAGGTTGGTTAAGAAGAATGGTTTCCTGGGTATTGATCTGATGTTGGTTTCGGCCTTCGGGGTTAATGTTTGGGAAATTGTTCTCTTGCTAATTTGCGGTTAGTGACTAATGAATTGGAATGAGGCGTATGTTGTGTTTGTGTAACATTTGTTTTCAATATACGCGGGTTGTTCGGAAAGACCGGGTTTACACCCATTCTGAATAACCGATTCGACGATATGTCGAAGATGAAGACGGTGGTTGAAGACCGGAAGTCTTCACATCGTTTGGATAACTACTGACGATCCTGATTGGGCAGTACACCCAAGAGGATGGAAATAGTTGGTGGTCGTCCAGACGTACTTGGAGATGGATGGATATGCGAGGAAAGTGCCTCCGGTTTCGTTCAGACCCAGAGCGAACTTGTAAATGGATTGCGTGCCTGACATTGGACTTTATTCTGTGTTGATTGATTTCTGTTAAATATATATCTGTTTGGCGGCGGAGAATTTATTCTCTTGCTTAACGCCCTTCTCTAAGACGTACGAGCTTAGAGGTTATATATCGATAGATATCAATCACATGGCATGAATTGCCTGTGTGGCATACTGAGTTGCATAGATCAAGGCTTCTGTTGAAAAGCAAAGTCTTGTGGTTGATGATCAAAGCACGGCCTTTGCGGCGTAGCTTTGTGTATAGCGTGAATTCGCGAGCCTCACACCTCGGTATGAGTCAAAAACGGGATAAGGACCCAAGGAGTGCACGACGTTTCTTTCTAGCTATGGTGGTGTCAGTGACTTACCAGCCCTGACATTTATATACTTTTCACCTTTGTGGTTTGGATGCGAGGCGCCTCGATATTAGGTCTGTAAGGACCGGGAAACGTGTGTTCAGGAATTGCCAATCCTCTAACGTAAGTGAGGACCGGCCTTGGAGGATCCCAGGATTGCCCAGAGTGTGTAGTCCTGAGGCATTTGCTAGAGTGTCTCGAACGCGGAGAGGAGCTTGCCCCTTGCCTCGACTCATGACGGAAATCCAATTTCCAATACGAGATATTTCGGCTTTATTTGTAGAGCCTAGTATGGCGACATAGTAGCATGGGATGCTATGCCGTCTATGATTTATATTTATGATTGAAATTGTTTTGACACTATACACTTATTATAGTATCAAATGATTTGTTTTAAACGTACCAAGCATGTTTGGGTATTATAAGGGAAAAACCCTATCCTCCGGCTTGCGTTGCATTGTGTGATGGGACCTGGGTCTTATAATAGCTTCATTTTTTCGAAAAAGCATTGCGTTGTTTATCGATATGCACTGGTATTCTTGGGAGGAAACCCGTTCCGTGTTATACGGCGTGGTCCCTTGAATTACTCTCTTTTAAAGTAAAGCTTTAAATAACTGTTTTAGTTCTCACACCAGTCACATGACTGACCTGGAGTTTATTGTTTTAACCTAAACTCTGGGTGCCCCTATTTTCCGCACAGGCAGCTAGTAGTTTTGGTTTTGCAGATTTATATTCACAGGATCCTGGTTTACAGCTGGAATGATATCCGGAAAGCTCTGTATCCGTATATCACCTTCAGTTGTGCTTTGTATTATTTTCCGCTGCTATGTAATTTATTGTAATCTCTGATATTTATCAAATGTAATTTATTTATTCATACTCTGTATATTCTTGTATTCTGATGGAATTGTTGTAATAACAATGAAATGTTCTTCTGTGTGTGTCCTGATTTGTCCTGTTCTCAAACGATCAGGGGTTTCGGACGGTCTAGATCGGTTTAACGACTGATTCAGATCGAGCGAAATTTCCGGCCGTCACAGTTGGTATCAGAGCTTTGGTATACAGAGCTCGAGAACAAGGCACATTAGAACCATACGAAAGAATTCATCAGATATTGGATTAGTAGTATCCAATTAGAATGACTCGTTAGAGATAGGATCAGTAGTATCCTAGAACGAGTGTGAAGAGTATATTTTTCAAAGGAAAACAATTTTGTTGTGAAAATTTAAATCGTTTTATACGTATTTGAATATTTGTTTATTTTGAATATGGACAATCGAGTATATAAAGATTTTGTATATACGCGTCATGAACGTATATTCGAGGTTTTAATATACTAGATAGATATGGAATCATACTCTAGTGGCCCGAAGATGATTCTGATGGTTGAGTACTCGTCGTCAGAATTTATTTTTGAGTGACGAAGGTGTGGTATCGATATATTTCCATCAGACTGGTGTGAGAACCAAAACTAATATAGTTAGAACACATTGTTGTGAATTGGCATCGAAAACATGATTTTTTGTATATATATATCAAAATTATGAATTTGAAATTTTAATTCACTAATTGATTGATGATTGTGTTGTTTGATTATTGTTGCCTAATTGAATTTGAACCATTTAGCCTAATTGAACCAAATATTGAACTGTATTGATAATTAGTCGCATTTGCTTGCATATACATATACTTACATTGAACAGGTCATAGCAAGGAGGCTAGAGCAGAGAATAAAATTTGTTTGCCCGACAAATAGGTACATGTTTACTACATAATTTACTGTTTTGTTTGGGTGATGATGATTTTATGAGCCTATTGGCTAGCCGCTTGGCTTTTTCTTTTTCTTTTTGAGATTAGAAGGACCGGGGAAGCTATTTGAAATTCCCCGATGCTCCCGGTGCAGGGGAGGTTATGGCGAAATTTTTCGAAAATTTAGGGTGTTAGCCAAATTTTTGAAATTTTGAAAATTCTCAGAAACTGAAAAGTTGGAGAATGGAAGCCAGATCGAACGTAGAGTCGATTAATCAAACCACTTTCGACCTTGTTCCTTTTCGGGGACGAAAAGTTTTAAGTGGGGGAGATTGTAATAACCCGGAAAATCTGGGCCAGTTTAAAATTTTTATTATGGCAATTTTAGCGAATTTTGAATATTTAAAATATATTATTTTAAATAATATCGACGAAAGTTTATTTCGAAATATTTAGAACGTATATATTTATACGCGTCGTCGTTAGAATATAAATATTTATATATAATTATAAATAGAATTGAAAATGGCGCGGTAGTTCGATAATTCGATTTCAAACTTCAATTGAATGTACCGGGTGCAAAACAATCCGGATTTTAGTGAAACTAGAAACATTAGGATCTAATTGATAATATCTTTCCAACGAATCCGAAAAATCAAGATTTCATAGCGGGAATCAAAAGATATGTCCAGTTGAAAATTCTGAATAGTCGCTATGGAATTCAGGCCCTTAAAAATAGACATTTTGCAAACTATCTCGGATTTCGACGAAACTAGTTTTGTTGGGTCCGTGATGTCAAATTATTGCTAGATTCCAAATTTCATAATTTTTCGAATCAATATGTGAGCATGGCAAAGGAAAACGCGTTTGACCAGTTTCAGTTGATTTTAATCGACTGGAAATTGGCCATTTTTCCAACGGTCTCAGAATTCGACGAAACTAGCTTTGTAAGGACCGTATCGTCAATACGAAGCTAGAAAATATTTTTCGAGAATTTTTAGAGTTCGTATGCGACCCCGGTAATTTGAAATGTACGTTTAAAATTCAATATAGTGATTTAAATGTAAATTCAAAGGAAACTGATCGAAACGATCAAATCAACCTACGATACATATCCCATTGTGTTCAGAATGGGGTAATACGCTATGGACGACAGGCGGTGGGTTTCGTTTCGAGGTCGAAAATAAAAGTTGCTTTTTAGGATTAATTTAATAAATAAAATAATATATATATTTCCCTTTTAAACCCTCACCCCCCTTCTCTCATTTTTAAATCGATTTCCACCAGGAAAAAAAAAGGGAATTAGGCGACAGAGAAGCAAGGGGGAGGAGCCGCCGCTCCTCCCGCCACCTCGCTCGAAACCCCACCCCCCCCCCCCCCCCCAGTGCCGCGGCGAGCCACCCAGACCCCCCCTCCTCGCCAGAAACGATCGCGAAGGCCCCCCCCAATCGAAGAACCGACGCCCCCTTTCCCCTACCGATCCCCTCCACCGAGCCTCGCATCCCACCCCCCTGCGCGCCTCAGCCCCGTCCCCCTCTTCTCCTTTTTCCTCCTCTTCCTCCTCTGAAATCCACAGCCCCTCTACCCTCCTCCGTCGGACGATTGTAAGTATTTTACTTATATAAATTGGTTTTAATTTTCAGTTTTATGTTTAGTGATTTTTGAATTAAAAAAAAATATATTTTTTTATTTATAAAAATATGATTTTTATATGAGGTAAGGGTAGAAAAGATTTTATTCAGTTAAAGATAGGATTTTTATACTATGAAAAGGAATAAAAATATGATTTTTATATTTTTTTAAGAATTAAAAATATGATTTTTATATTTTTTAAAGAATTAAAAATATGATTTTTATATTTTTAAAGTATTAAAAATATAATCTTTATTAAGTAGAAGATGTAAAAATATGATTTTTGGTTAGGTAGAGAATTAAAAATATAATTTTTACATGATAGGAATATTAAAAATACCATCTTTATATGTGTAGAAAAATAAAAATGAGATTTTTATAAAGATGAAATCTTTAAATTTGAAAAGGCGAAGTCTATGTTTTTATAAAAAGGCGAAATCTTTATTTTAGAAAAGGCGAAATCTTTATATGGAAAATAGCGTGATAAAAATATAATTTTTATCTATATAACAAAGAAAAAATTCGATTTTTAAATGTCAGAAGCGATTATAAAAATATGATTTTTAAATTGAAAGTGAATAAATAAAAATGTGATTTTTATTTTAAAGACATCAAAATATAAAAATGTGTGATTTTTATATATGTAGTGGCTACGGGCAAAGAAGATGACGAAGATGCGATAGCGATGAAGATTTCTATCAGTGGAGTGTCGTGGAGCTGGATAGCTATATGTGAGAATTTCTCACCTTTCAATTTCTTTTTCAAATTATATATATATACTAGGATGCAGACGGTGCTTAGTAGCACCCGACACAATCGTCCACAGACCATGGACTTGTTTGTTTGGTTGCATAAATTAGTTTGATGATTTGATTTGAATTTGGTTGTTTGGTGAATTTGATTGATGTGTGAATGGCGTGGGCCTTCACTAGACCGGGGATAAGGCTAGACCTCGTCCCGTTTCTAATATCGTGTCGTTATGCCGCCGAAATTTTATAAAATAAGTTAGAAAATAAAAATATCATTTTATTTGAAGGATGAACTGAATAGAAATTCATATGTTAAAATAAAATGTTTTCATCGTTAAAAATATAATTTTTTTAACGCGAAGTGAATAAGATAAAATATTCATTTACAAACCGGACGGTTTGTTTATGTACACCTATTTGAATGACATTGATTGGGACGATAAATTTTACACATCGCCCAACTGCACAAATAAAAATCTGTGTTTGATTGCTTGAAACTCCACACGGGTGTTGGGATGAAATTTGAAGTTCACTCATCCTGATTGATTTAATATGTTGATCGATTGATTGACAGGCTGTTATAAGCGTTAGATATCTATATTTGATGCTTATACAGTGTAGTGCACTTTGGTTGATGGTTGACTATTTATCGTTGCTATTATATACATGTGTGGTATGGAATCCATATAATTAACTTTATATGGTAATTGATTGGGCCTCATTTCAATTTAGAAAAAATAAAGACTATAATATAAAGGTTCATGTGTTGACTGTACTCATCCGTTGAGATTAGTCATGTGTTGAACGAAATAATTTTTATAGTAAAATTTACATCTTTATCAATATAATATAAAGGTTCATGTGTTGACTGTACTCATCCGTTGAGATTAGTCATGTGTTGAACGAAATATTCTGATAATAACAAATATTTTGATAATAGGAAATATTTGAAATAGAATATTTGAAATAGAAATATGTGAAGCCGTGTTGATTAGATTGACGCCATTTTGACTTGAACGATATTTATATCGATTTTATTCATTTCGAAATGAATTGAATATATAACGATTTCGAAATGAATTGAATATATAACGATTTCGAAATGAATTGAATATATAACGATTTCGAAATGAATTGAATATATAACGATTTCGAAATGAATTGAATATAAAACGATTTCGAAATGAATTGAATATATAACGATTTCGAAATGAATTGAATATATAACGATTTCGAAATGAATTGAATAGAAAACGATTTCGAAATGAATTGAATAGAAAACGACTTCGAAATGAATTGAATATATAACGAATTTGATTTCAATTGAATATATAACGAATTTGATTTGAATAGAAAACGAATTTGATTTCAATTGAATATATAACGAATTTGATCGAATAGAAAACCAATTTGAAATGAATTCAAATTGAATTGGAATTTGAATTGAATAGAAATGAATTTTTAAACGAATTTATAAAGAAGAATTCAATTTTGATTTGAATTAAAATGGAAGTTGAAATTGTTTTCGAAACGAATTCAAAACTATTTTTAAAACTTTGTTTTAAATAGAAATCGACGAAATATATATTATATATATTATATATATAATATAATGGCCTGAATAGAACGCGCCGCGCCGCGGTAGTTCGTGAATTTCGACCATTTATTTCAAACGGACATTACGGGAAATCCGACCGTCGGATTCTCCTAAAATCGGAACCGTTGGGTTCGTATTGAAAAGAGCTTTCTAACGAACATTAGAAATTTGAAATCTAACGGTTGGATTTGGAGATACGTCCAAATCAAATTTGGAAAAGGTCGCTGTAAGTGCAGTTCGATGGCCGTTGTTGGAAATCGACTGTACGGGCCTTGATAAAATTATTAAAAATATCAATAATTTGTGTAGAATCATAAGAAATGATTTGGGAAAAATTGAGATGAAAAACTCCGTATTTGAAAAGATAAAAATAGATTTTTATCAAAATGGTCTAGTTTTGAACTAAATTTAAAACCCGATTCGTTTTTAAATAAATAAATTGGATTTAAAAAGGGGTTTTAAATAATCGGAATTCCAAATATATTTGATTTGAATTGAACTAGAATGTGATTTGGGTTTGTCGTGAACTGTGTTTTAAATAATACCTAGTTCTTTAACCCAATAAAAGGAGTTTTAACGAATCTGCAAATAGATTGAAATATAAATCTATAATCTAAATTATCAAATTTAGAAATGAGCGAGAATGGAGTATCGCCAGTTTTTCTCCAAAACGATAGTTAAATCTTTAATTAGATTTGAACGTGAAATGGTAATTAACTTTACCGATAACACCGTGGTGTTAGATATGGAGTATTACCAGTTTTGCTTCATGGGATGAATATGTTGGGATTGGAAAATAAAATAAATAATTACTTCGTTACGGTTCGCTAATCTCGACTAGTTCAGAAAACCATAATTTGGTTTGAAATGACATCCAAAGGAAAATTAAAGGATAAATTTTAAAGAATTTATCTTGGATAAAATTAATGGGAACCTTTCCCTAAGAATGTGGAATTTAGAAACTAGCTGTAGGTTGGTTAAGAAGAATGGTTTCCTGGGTATTGATCTGATGTTGGTTTCGGCCTTCGGGGTTAATGTTTGGGAAATTGTTCTCTTGCTAATTTGCGGTTAGTGACTAATGAATTGGAATGAGGCGTATATTGTGTTTGTGTAACATTTGTTTTCAATATACGCGGGTTGTTCGGAAAGACCGGGTTTACACCCATTCTGAATAACCGATTTGACGATATGTCGAAGATGAAGACGGTGGTTGAAGACCGGAAGTCTTCACATCGTTTGGATAACTACTGACGATCCTGATTGGGCAGTACACCCAAGAGGATGGAAATAGTTGGTGGTCGTCCAGACGTACTTGGAGATGGATGGATATGCGAGGAAAGTGCCTCCGGTTTCGTTCAGACCCAGAGCGAACTTGTAAATGGATTGCGTGCCTGACATTGGACTTTATTCTGTGTTGATTGATTTCTGTTAAATATATATCTGTTTGGCAGTGGAGAATTTATTCTCTTGCTTAACGCCCTTCTCTGAGACGTACGAGCTTAGAGGTTATATATCGATAGATATCAATCGCATGGCATGAATTGCCTGTGTGGCATACTGAGTTGCATAGATCAAGGCTTCTGTTGAAAAGCAAAGTCTTGTGGTTGATGATCAAAGCACGGCCCTTGTGGCGTAGCTTTGTGTATAGCGTGAATTCGCGAGCCTCACACCTCGGTATGAGTCAAAAACAGGATAAGGACCCAAGGAGTGCACGACGTTTCTTTGTAGCTATGGTGGTGTCAGTGACTTACCAGCCCTGACATTTATATACTTTTCACCTTTGTGGTTTGGATGCGAGGCGCCTCGATATTAGGTCTGTAAGGACCGGGAAACGTGTGTTCAGGAATTGCCAATCCTCTAACGTAAGTGAGGACCGACCTTGGAGGATCCCAGGATTGCCCAGAGTGTGTAGTCCTGAGGCATTTGCTAGAGTGTCTCGAACGCGGAGAGGAGCTTGCCCCTTGCCTCGACTCATGACGGAAATCCAATTTCCAATACGAGATATTTCGGCTTTATTTGTAGAGCCTAGTATGGCGACATAGTAGCATGGGATGCTATGCCGTCTATGATTTATATTTATGATTGAAATTGTTTTGACACTATACACTTATTATAGTATCAAATGATTTGTTTTAAACGCACCAAGCATGTTTGGATATTATAAGGGAAAAACCCTATCCTCCGGCTTGCGTTGCATTGTGTGATGGGACCTGGGTCTTATAACAGCTTCATTTTTTCGAAAAAGCATTGCGTTGTTTATCGATATGCACTGGTATTCTTGGGAGGAAACCCGTTCCGTGTTATACGGCGTGGTCCCTTGAATTACTCTCTTTTAAAGTAAAGCTTTAAATAACTATTTTGGTTCTCACACCAGTCACATGACTGACCTGGAGTTTATTGTTTTAACCTAAACTCTGGGTGCCCCTATTTTCCGCACGAGCAGCTAGTAGTTTTGGTTTTGCAGATTTATATTCACAGGATCCTGGTTTACAGCTGGAATGATATCCGGAAAGCTCTGTATCGTATATCACCTTCAGTTGTGCTTTGTATTATTTTCCGCTGCTATGTAATTTATTGTAATCTCTGATATTTATCAAATGTAATTTATTCATTCATATTCTGTATATTCTTGTATTCTGATGGAATTGTTGTAATAACAATGAAATGTTCTTCTGTGTGTGTCCTGATTTGTCCTGTTCTCAAACGATCAGGGGTTTCGGACGGTCTAGATCGGTTTAACGACTGATTCAGATCGAGCGAAATTTCCGGCCGTCACAGATAATCTCAACCCTAGCTGACGCCGGGTCCAGACCAGCGTACCTCCTTGACATCGGACCAGCAACGAAGCCCACTAGAATGTAGAGGATCCCTCTACGATCTCGAATATGTTTGATTTAGGATTTTTAGGTTTTGTTTTGCATTTCTTTGATTTTTCTTTTGATTGAAACTTTTTACTGGAAAGTGAATAAATGTGGCGGCTCAATCCTTTTTATAAGAGCAACGGAAATTCTTGTGTGGCTGAGAGAATGAAGGATGTGGCTCTTTTAATGTTCACACACTTGTTTTAGATATTTTATTTTATCATATTATATCCGTATCCATCTTCTAAAAATCCGTACGATCATGTATGATACGTAAAAATCAAGAAACTGGACTTGCAGCTATAGTTCGACATTACGGTCCCAACGAAACTGGTTTTGTCGAATTCCGACTTCGTATGCTCACACAGCGTATTTTTAACCGTCAAAATACTAACTGTTTTTCACTCTAAAAATCCATACGACCACACAGTGACTCTAAAAATCACGAAACTGGAAATCTAACAACTATTTGACATTGCGGATCCAACAAAATTAGTTTCGTCGAATTCCGACTTCGTTTGCAAAAGTGGCTATTTTTAAGGCTCTGGATGACCCATTTAAATATATAAATATATTTAAATATAATTAAATAAAATATTAATAAACTAATATTATCGTATATGTTCACAACAGAATATCATACAGCTCCACTGAGATTTATAACTCGATACTTCTCATCCTGATTCAATCGATATTCGATTAAAAATGAATTTCCTTTTTTTAAAATATAAATAATTCCTTTATAAATTATAAAGGAATTCCACAGCGACTTTTCTGAAATTTGATTAGGACATAAATCAAAATCTACCCGACGAAATCTCGATTTTTCTCTTCCATCAGAAAGATATACTTCACCAGCTCCAAACGTTTCTTGTTTCAGTGAAATCCGGCTTAAAATGAATCCCGTGCATTCAGTTGAAGTTTGAATCGCCAATTTACGAACTGCAGCGTCATTTCGAGCTCGATTTTAATTATAATATAATTATACATTCAAACTACCGTTATTTAAATATATTCGTTATTCAAATTAAATTCTAAACTGAATTATATATTTTGAATTTTCCCAATTCACACAATATTGCGAATTCCACTATTTCTGATTATTTCTGAATTAAATATATTATTTAATTATTATTTTAATTAAATTTTCAATATAATTTAATTAAACGACCATTTAAATTCTCTAAACCACTCTTTAAATAATTAAATTAATTATTTATTATATCTTTGCAAATGCGGGTCATTACATTCTTCCCCACTTAAAATAATTTCGTCCTCGAAATTGCTAAGGTAGAAAACAAACCCTATTCACTGGTTAGAAATTATTCGTTCACTTCTTATCTTCAGTTTCAACTGAACCAATTTAATTTTAATTAAATTATTTATTCATTCTTATTATCGAAAATTTTCAAAAATCCTGAAAATTTTCTAACGCCTTAATTTTTTTAAAAATTTCGCCAGCACCTCCTTTGTACTGGTTAATACGTCAAACCTCCACTTGCCTCTCTGGGCCATCTCCATCCCAAAAGAAAATCAAATAGCTAAGCGGCTTACCAATTCGGCTCATAAATCTCATGCTTATATCAAATATAAACTTGTAACTTTTTGTCGGTATATCATTATATCCTTTCCACCTGTCATCAATTTAGCAGATACAAGGGTCATCCCAATCAAATTCCAATCTGTTTTTATCCACCAATCCAACCATTCGCTTATACCTAAGTCGAATTTCATTTCAAACTCGAGTTCCAGTCTTGATTCCCAACTCTTAACTTGATTATCATATTACACTTAAAATTTGAATATCACAATCCAATTTGTCTTGATATCATTCTAATTCAATCTCAGTTACCACTTTACTGGCTTTACTTTAATTCAAATTTGCTTTCACAAATTTCTTTAAAATTTGTTTTTAATTCAAACAGTCTTTCCCTAGGAGTTTTTAAACAGTTTACTCTTTTCAAAAATCAAATTTTCCTTTATGAAATTCAACACACTTGTCTTTTCCAAAACAAATTCAAAACAGTATCTCTGGTAGTATTTCGTCACTTACAACTCGAAAATGAATACTGATGATGCAGCTGTCATTATCAGAATCTATTTTCCAGCGATCGAAGTGAGTTCAATACTATAAAACCATTTCTAAACATTTCCACTTTGAAATTTATTTCAAAATATAATTCACACTGCTTGTAAAACAATTTAAAATCTCCCAGGATCTTAAATTTTTCTTATTTTTAATCCAAATCCATTTACAAACACTTATCCAATTTTCCAGAATTTTAATTCAATTTCTGGTTTAAATTTCAGATTTAACTCATCTGATTTCACGTGTTTCACTTATATGAATTCTGATTGGTTATTTACATAACCATTAAATTTATAATCTTACTCGATTATAATAACAACCAATATATCCAATATATTATAATTTTGATATATATATCTCCTCTATATCAAGATATACCTTGGGTAAACTTAATTTAATTTACCCTCTTTTCAAAACATATCGTGTCGACCCATCATATTTGAGTGTTTAGAAACTTCTACCAATACAGTGGATCAAACTGATCGACCAGAACCCATAAACAACTCATCTAATAAATCTCCACAATATAAAATTATTTTTATATCAAATAACAAATACGTTCACTCGTATATATACACTCAAACTCAATCTAGGATATTACTAATCCTATCTCTACTGAGTCATGCCACAGAGCCAAGGTAATAATTTAACCTCGCTCTGATACCAACTGTAGTGACCCGGGTTTTTGACGACTTTGGTTATCGACATAAACTCAATGATGACTAACCAAACATCGAAAAATACTGGTCATTAATGAAAGAAATTAGAGGGTGAGGAAAGATAAGATAGAAACTTAGAATAGAAGAAGAAGAAGAACACAACATTAGAGTAACACATAGGATATTACTAATCCTATCTCTACCGAGTCACGCCACAGAGCTAAGGTAATAACTTAACCTCGCTATGATACCAACTGTAACGACCCGGGTTTTTGGTAGGCTTTGTAACCATCCCTCCTTCCCAAAGCAGCAAGGTAATACCCCACTGTGGCTTACATTGGTACCCCAACACCATAATTTACAGCTAGCCTTTCGACTTCACAACCAACCCTCATTTTCGGGACATGTAGGGGTAAGAGTCTCCCGTTCGCCACCTAACGAAAAGCGAGAACCCCCTATCATGCGACACATGCACCAAGCACGCAACATGAACTGGTATGAGTAAAACAGTTTAAAACAGTTCGAACAAGTAAATGATATCTCATAAGACCACGCCGTATAACGGAACGGGTTTTCCACTTATGAGGATCCAAAATATCTTTATATCAAAAACCTTTTGATATTATAATAATGTCTATCAACCACAATATAATAATCATCTAGCAGAAACGCTTTCATCTCACGTTCTACATATATAGTATACAATCAAAACCGCAAGCACATATTGGGTAATGGATTTCCAACTATGACAAGGTATGGAACCACCTTTCGCTAGTGTACCTCTAGAGAGGAATACACAGGGTTCAACAAGAACATCTTGCAACCCGGCCACACATGACCGACCACTCATTTTGCTTGAGTGTATCGAATGTATATCACCAACGGTTGGGATCAACAACCGTTTCCCGAATGGGACAATATCGACAATAGATTTTTAGAAATAAATGAAACTCTAGATCAGGTGATTATACACCCTAATAGGTGTGACCTACATAGCCATGCTACCTGCCCGATTTCTGTCATTTACCGGTTGATGAGGCTTGAGGTTACGCTTTATCATCACACTAGATTCACTTTGAATGCCACATCATCAAATCCATCAAATCACCGATTGACGTCCTCAACAATACATTATGTGTTAGCTAAAAGAAGTTTCCTTCTCCGCTTCCACTCTTGGTATGGTTGGAGAAATCAATATACGTGATCCTCTGGAAATACTCTGTTAGACATCCGTCCATACAAGTCATCCAGGAACAGGATGAACCGAAGGTACTATTCAGTATATCCATCTTAGGCACTGTTATCTAAGATTTATACAATAGCCCTTGCACTTTACTCCGTCTTCAATTTCCTTTGGCATATATGATTCGCAACGCTTATGCCAATATGGAGTGGTTCTTTGGATAATAATCCAACCGGTCTCTCCATATTAACAACGTTAAAATGGTCAAAAACTTCGATAGTCGGTGAGTTAACTATCAAAGAAAAATACATGTGCAAACAACGATATTATTTCCAGATGGAAACTCTGTCAAATCAATCATCAATCATATATATATATATATTCATATGTTCCTTATTTTCTATGTTTAGAAAATATACGTTAACACTGGAAAACGTTGCCATTTCTAATCCATATTTCCAATTTCAATATTTGATTACGTTTCTGTTTCTATTTGGAAAAACATTTCCAAATCTTCTTTACTTGGATTTAAACAGATGTTTAAATCAACATCGCGACGACAACTCGAACCACTATACTTATTTACTAAATTCACTTAACCACTTTCACTCTCGAACCTTAACCATTTCTAAATTAAAAACGAAGTCAATCAGGTTGGGGTATAACTACCTCGCAGACCTTAACTGAACAACATTTCAAATCTCGAAATAGGTTAAGTTCTTCTTTTAACTCTTTAACACTTTCTTACGTAACTCCCGTTCGAATAAATCTCTATTTGATAACTCCTCCCTTCGAATAACTATATTTGATAATCTCTCTTACGAATAACTAGATTCGAAAACCTTTCTTCGAATAAACTAAATTCGATTAACTCTATTTGAATAACTCTAGTTCGATTTAACTCTATCGATTAACTCTTTTTACTTAACTCCTTTCGATAACAAATTCGATAACTCCTTTCGATTAAACTATAATCGATAACTCCCTTCGAATAACTAATTCGATAACTCCTTATGTGTTTAACTATATTCGAATAACTAATTCGAATAACTCTTATTTATTTAACTCTATTCGAATAACTAATTCGAATAACTCTTATTTATTTAACTCTATTCGAATAACTAATTCAAATTACTCTTACTGGATTAACTCTTATTTGAATAACTTGTTCGAATAACTTATATTCGATTTGCTTACTTTCGAATACTTATATTCGAAAATCTCTTTCTTCGAGTAAATCTTATTCGATTTAACTCCTGTCGAATAACTAGATTCGATTAACTCACTTCGAATATTTATGATTCGATTATCTCACTTCGAATATCTCTGATTCGATTATCTCACTCCGAATATCTACTATTCGATTATCTCACTCCGAATATCTACTATTCGATTATCTCACTTCGAATAACTACTATTCGATTATCTCACTTCGAATATCTACTATTCGAATATCTCACTTCGAATATCTACTATTCGAATATCTCACTTCGAATATTTCTGATTCGGTTCACTTCTTCGAATAACTAAATTCGATTAACTCATTTCAACTCTATTCGAATAAACTAAATTCGATTAACTCCATTTGAATAACTCTAGTTCGATTTAACTCTATCGATTAACCCTAGCTGATTAACTCTAACTGGTTTAACTCTAACTGGTTAACCCTAATGGTTTTACTCTAACTGGTTAACCCTAACTGATTAACTCTAACTGGTTTAACTCTACTGATTAACTCTTTGTCCTTATTCAGTTTCAAACATCGATGTTGAAATCGATTCTTACTTCTTTATGTAAGTCCTGACTTATATATTCTATTTATCCAAATGATAAATATTTAACTTAATTTATAAATATCATTTATAAATCAATATGCTCCTTTTATCTGTTTACTTCTTCATATATAAGTTAAGACTTATATATATCTATTTATCAAAAGATAAATATTTCCTTTATAATCTATTTGATTACTAAACAAATATTTCCTTTATAATCTCTTATTTATTTATCCTAAATGAATAATCCTTTCATTATCTTATTTTCTAAATAAATAAATAATTCACTTAACATATCCTGTTTATTTAACAAATAAATATCTCATTTAATATCTCCTATTTATTTAACAAATAAATATCTCATTTATAAAAATTTATGATTTCTTTTTATAAATATTCCATTTAATGTCTTATTTATTTATCTTAAATAAATAATTCACTTTATAATTATTCCACTTATAAATATCCTTTTTATAAATATTCCCTATTTATAAATATTCCTGTTTATAAAATCTTCTTCGATTTTATAAAGATTTTCCTTTTATAAAACCCTTTTGATTTTATAAATAATTTATTTTCAAATATCACTTTGAAAATCCCCTTATCAACATTCTGATATGTTATGGTATTTAACATACCATATAACAATGATCAGTATCATTCACACATAAAATCATCAACAGATTTTATATCACATCGTATAACACAATATATAAAACAAAACAGTATTTATATATTGAGGAACCCATTTGTGTCCCTCCAACCTATTTCCCTGCATCATAGATGTTACACAATGAAATCAACATCACTTTCAGTTCAATATGAAATATTCTGTTAACATAATCAATATTTGATTTACGATATATATATATATATATATATATAATTTCCACTAACTGACTAGCAGTTCAATCAAACAGTCAACACACAGTCAATCAAACAATTTCTAACAGTTCTAAAAATACAACATGAAATTATAAACTGTTCAGAGTTAGTGAGATTTACTCACTTTGGCAGTTCATCGTTAAAGAATGATAAACTGTTGTTTGATTTGAATCAAACAGTTTATTTCACAATAAATTCAAACGAGCTCCAATGGACTTCCAGTCAGTTTCATTGAGTGCTCGTCCATACGATCCCAACGCAACTTACGGTTCATCAATCTGATATAGTATGACCGAGATATAAAGGTTACAAGTTAATATACCAATTTGACTTTAAATTAAACTTTAATTAATTATAAACCGGGCTTCACCTTAACAAATCCGGCCCACTATCTTTAAAAGCCTGAACCCGTTCAAGCCTTAATCCTTCTTCCCTGATGCTAAAACCCATTCGCTCCTCACCATTACAGAAACCTGAACCACTCCAAACCTCATCGTTTTCATCACGAACTCCAACAACGATCGCACCACTCTCCTTCTTGTTCTGAACTCAGTCTCCCTATACCAATTTCTCAAAGCTCGGACCACCACAACGAATGGCGATGCTCGCCTTCCCACTACAGGTACCGATGTCTTTTGTCGGGAATCCCTCCTGAACTTCAACAGTACATGCGCCTCCTCAACCCCGAATCAATGCCACCATCGAGAACCTCCATCGTCGCCTCTATCTCCCGATAATCCCAACCCTAGTTGACGCCGGCTCCAGACCAGCGTACCTCCTTGACATCGGACCAGCAACGAAGCTCACCAGAATGTAGAGGATCCCTCTACGATCTCGAATATGTTTGATTTAGGATTTTTAGATTTTGTTTTGCATTTCTTTGATTTTTCTTTTGATTGAAACTTTTTACTGGAAAGTGAATAAATGTGGCGGCTCAATCCTTTTTATAAAAGCGACGGAAATTCTTGTGTGGTTGAGAGAATGAAGGATGTGGCTCTTTTAATGTTCACACACTTGTTTTAGATATTTTATTTTATCATATTATATCCGTATCCGTCTTCTAAAAATCCGTACGATCACGTATGATACCTAAAAATCACGAAACTGGACATGCAGCTACAGTTCGACATTAAGGTCCCAACGAAACTGGTTTCGTCGAATTCCGACTTCGTATGCTCACACAGCGTATTTTTAACCGTCAAAATACTGACTGTTTTTCACTTTAAAAATCCGTACGACCACACAGTGACTCTAAAAACCATGAAACTGGAAATCTAACAACTATTTGACATTGCGGATCCAACAAAATTAGTTTCGTCGAATTCTGACTTCGTTTGCAAAAGTGGCTATTTTTAAAGCTCTGGATGACCCATTTAAATATATAAATATAATTAAATAATATATTAATAAATTAATATTATCGGATATATTCACAACAGAATATCATATAGCTCCGCTGAGATTTATAACTCGATACTTCACATCCCGATTCAATCGATATTCGATTAAAAATGAATTTCCTTTTTTTAAAATATAAATAATTCCTTTATAAATTATAAAGGAATTCCACAGCGACTTTTCTGAAATTTGATTTGGACGTAAATCAAATTCTCCCCGATGAAATCCCGATTTTTCTCTTTCATCAGAAAGATATAATTCTCCAGCTCCGAACGTTTCTTGTTTCACAGAAATCCGGCTTAAAACGAATCATGTACATTTAGTTGAAGTTCGAATCGCCAATTTACGAACTGCAGCGTCATTTCGAGCTCGATTTTAATTATAATATAATTATACGTTCAAACTGCCGTTATTTAAATATATTCGTTATTCAAATTAAATTCTAAACTGAATTATATATTTTGAATTTGCCCAGTTCACACAATATTGTGAATTCCGCTAATTCTGAATTAAATATATTATTTAATTATTATTTTAATTAAATATTCAATATAATTTAATTAAATGACCATTTAAATTCTCTAAACCACTCTTTAAATAATTAAATTACTTATTTATTATATCTTTGCAAATGCGGGTCATTACAGGATCCCTCCAACCTGTTTCCTTGCATCACAGATGTTAAACCACATAATTAACATCAACTTCATTTCAATACGAACTGTTCTGATAAACAACATCAATATATATATAACGATATATATATATATATATAATTTCAACTAACTGACTAGCAGTTCAATCAACCAAATCAACACACAACAATCAACGGATAATTATCAGTTCTAAGAATACATTATAAAAATATAACTGTTCAGAGTTGGTGAGTTTTACTCACTTTGGCAGTTCATCGTTAAAGAACGACAAGCTATTTGTTTGATCTGAATCAAACAATTTATTTCGCCATAAAATCGAACGAGCTCCAATCCACTCCCCGACAGTTCCATGGTGTTGTCGTCGTCCATACGATCCTAACGGATCTTGTTTTGTCTAATTCTGATATCATATGAGGTAGTTATGATTTTTACAACTTAATATACTACTTTAAATTTAAATTAAACTATATTATTTTAATTATGGGCCTTAACCTTTTCTTTCCAAACTTTGGCCTAAACTTAAGCAACCCGCTCCACAATATCATCTTATCCAAACCCATTCTCGCACTCCAGTATACGCTCCAGACATTTCCGCATCTTCAAGAATTTAATGCCACTTCCATTCTAACTTAAACATGCTCCGGTTAAACACCCAGCACCCTTACCAACTCGCTCCCTATACACAAAGAAAACGATGGAGCATCTTTGAGCTAAAACCCGATGTCCTCTCCCTTCTTATGAAACTGCACAGTGGGATTCCCTCCACTTGCAAAACCACCCACTCAGTAATGTTATTTTGCACCAATTAAAATTCGAGTCCGGCCCCTTCGAATACTCCACCTCTATCAGAACATACCAACAACCATCTCATTTACATAACTGCACTTCATTTTGAATCCTCCACAATGGCCGTCAAAACAACACCTGTACACCAAACAAGTTTTAAATAGACATACATCAACTAAACTAGTTCGCCATTTACACACTTCCCCGCTACAGGAACTTCAATGAAGACTAGACGTGAATTTCAACTTCTTCCACAAACCCGACTTTATCTTCCATCTTCTATATACATTCACGGTCCTCCCTGAACCAACAATTCTGGACTGGAAACGTACTGGAAAAGTGCCTCCCGAACTCATACCACAGTTAAACTTCACACCAATTAGTGCGCCACTCCAATACTACTTCCATCAGCAGTATTAATACTCCAAAACAAACCTTCTGTAGCCAAACAACCCACCACCGAGATCTTTGACCAGACCTCTCCGTTGACTCGACCACCCATTAAATCCAACGGCGCCACACACGAGATCGGCGCCACCATCTCCATCGCTACCCTACCTTCCATTCGCCACTTTGATGCCAGAATCGGCATTCAACGCAAGACCTAGGGCTACTCCTTAAAACCACCGCAAGCAACAAGAGTTCGGACCCCAGTAAAAATACACCAAGCTGTGGAGGACCTCGATCTGCATCCCTATCTATTTATTTATGATTTTAGAAATTTTGTATGAATTGATTTCATTTTATGTTTTCACGAAACTTTGGTTAGCTGAGAATTATTTAGTGGCGGCGGATTTTGATTGTGGAAAACTTCTGATTAGGTTAGGTTATAAGGAGGGTTATTTATAGGGTTGGATAGTTTAGATATTTTGCTATGATATTTTTAATATAATATTCCATTATATTCTTGTTAGCCTTTTAAGTCCGTACGACTTCATAACTAACCCGATTCCCATGAAATTCGATATTCCGCTACACTATAATATCCCGGACTTGATGACATTGCTTTCGTTGAATTCTGAACCCGTTTGTAAAAACAGTTCTTTCTTGTGTTGTAAATCGAATTAATATTTAATCGATTTTTATACACTTCTATTCACTAAGAATAAATTTATATAATCGCTCACATTCAAATACGATTTCCATAAGCTTCGAAATCAATTTATATTCCACAAAAAATTATGGTTTCAATTCAGTTATATTTAATAACCCGTATATTTTGAATTTAAGTTATACAAATTCTAATTCACTCACTTTCATATTTAAAATAAATTAAATATTCAGACGCTAAAAACCCGGGTCATTACAATCTTCCCCCCTTAAAATAATTTCGTCCTCGAAATTGCTAAGCTAGAGGAATGCTACCCACTCTACTAGCTAGATTTAAAATCTTTTGTTTTACTTCTTAATTCCAGTTTTTAACTTACCCAATATTTTCTAATTAAAATATTTATTAATTCCGACTAACTGAAATTTCCAAAAATCATGAAAACTTTCTAACGCCTTTAATTTTCGGAAAATTTCGCTATAACCTCCTTTGTATTGGTCGATATGACAAACCACAACTCGCCTCTCTAGGCCTTCTCCAACCCGAAAGAAAATCAAACAGCCAAGCGGCTTGCCAATTCGGCTCATAATCTCATGCTTATACAAAATATAAACTTGTACCTTTTTGGTCGGGCATATCATCTCTATCACTTTCATATGTTATCAACTCGGCATATACAAATGTCATCCCAATCAACTCCAACCAATTTATTCTTAACACAACCATTCGCTTATCCAAGCCGAATACAATTTCAAATTCGAGTTTCAAATTCCAACTCTCAACTTATCATCTCAATTCCAATCCAGATTATTCTCTAATCAAATCCAATTTTATTTGACTTGGTTCAAGTTAAATTTAGTTTACCTTTACCATCTCAATATATTTAACTTCACAAGTTAAATTTAAATTCCAGAATTAAAATTCCTGGGTTTATTTCAAACCAATTTGAAATCATAATACCAATTCAAAACCTTTGAATTTCTAAAAAAACTTGTTTTTCTTAAAACAACTCAAAAACAAAACTTTTGGTAGTAATCCGTCGCTTAGAGCTCGAAAATGAACACCGATGATGGTCGACTTCACCATCGGAACTTATTTTCCAGCGATCGAAGTGAGTTCAATACTATATTTCTCTTTCAATTTGAAAACAATTTCAAAATCTCCCAAGAACTTAAATTTTCCTTATTTTAATTCCAAGTCCGATTTAAATTCAAATTTACTTCATCTTATTTCATATATTTTCCTTATATGAATCCTGATTGGTTATATATAACCATTTCACCTTTTTACAGTCTCATTCGATTATACTAACAACCAACACTTCTAATTATACTATAATAATTTCAAAACATATCATGTTGGTTCATCGTATTCGAGTGTTCAGAAACTCCTACCGATACAATGGATCAAACTGATCGACCAGAATCCATGAACAACTCAACCAATAAATCTCCACAATATAAAACAATTTTTATATCAAATAACAAATATGTTCGCTCGTTTATATACACTCAAACTAAATCTAGGGTATTACTAACCCTATCTCTACTGAGTCACACCACAAAGCCAAGGTAATTCACTTAACCTCGCTCTGATACCAACTGTAACGACCCGGAATTTTGGCGACCTTGGTTATCCGATATACAACACATATCGAACATCCAAGGGTCGAAAATACCAGATGGTTAATGAAAGAAATTAGAGGGTGGGAATAGATAAGATAGAATTAATAGAATAGAAGAAGAAGAAGAACATCATCATCAGAGTAAACACGAATCTCACAGCGGAACGAATAAAATATAACATAACTTTTGAAATACAAACAATATATGTATACAATAACATTGCAGAGTACAACACTTACAACAACAGCGGAAATAAACAATAGCTATATAATCCTGAAGCCTCCAGCTCTAAGCTCTCCAAGTATATCTGTAAAATCCCGACTACTTGACTGCCCGTACAAATTTAGGCACCCAAGAGTTTAGGGAAACAAAACAAAATAAACTCCGGGTCAGTCATGGGAGTGGTGTGAGTAAAACAGTTTTAAACGGTTTGAACAAGTAAACGATATCTCATAAGACCACGCCGTACAACGGAACGGGTTTTTTTTTCCTTATGAGAATCCAAAATATCTTTATATCAAAAACCTTTTGATATTATAATAATGTCTATCAACCACAATATAATAATCATCTAGCAGAAACGCTTTCATCTCACGTTCTACATATATAGTATACAATCAAAACCGCAAGCACGTATTAGGTAATGGATTTCCAACTATGACAAGGTATGGAACCACCTTCCGATTAGTTTACTCTAGGAACGATACACTGGAGTTCAACAAGAACATCTTGCAACTCAGCCACACATGACCGACCACTCATTTCGCTTGAGTGTATCGAATGTATATCACCAACAGTTGGGATCAACAACTGTTTCCCGTATATACATGGGACAGCATTGATAGATTTAAGAAGCAAATGAATATTCTCTAGATAGGTGATTATACACCCTACTTCGGATCGATCGACTTAGCCATGTTGCCTGCCCGATTTTTGTCATTTACCGGTTGTTGAGGCCAGAAGCTATGATTACTTTCCATTCATTGATAACACGATCACCTTGAATGCCACATTATCAAATCCATTAATCATTAATTGGTTTACACAAATATTCTGGATGTTATGCTATGGGAATAAATCCGTTGCAACCATATATATTTATACAGACCAACTCATTAAATCATTGGAAATACTTTGTCAGACATTCATCCATTTACGTTCGTTCCGGGATTGAACGAAACCGAAGGCACTATTCAGTACATCCATCTTAGGCAATCTCTACCTAGGACTTATACAATAGCCCTTGTACTTTATCCGTCTTCAATTTTCTTTGGTATATATGATCCGCATTGCTTATGCCAATATGGAGTGGTTCTTTGGATAAGAATCCAACCGGTCTCTCCATATTAACAACGTAAATATGGTTAAAACTTGATAGTCTGTGATTTAACTATCAAGTGAAAACATGTCGGTGTACAAACAACGATCTTATTTCTAGATAGAAATTCGATCGATCAATCGTCATATATATATATATACATACATACATATACATATATATATATATATATACACACAATTTCCTTATTTTCTATTTTTAGAAAATATACGTTATTAACATTGTAAAACACTTCCAATCCTCATCCACGTTTTCATTAACTTTTCAAAATCATCAGTCCCTAACTGTAAACTAGTAAGTGAACAATTTCCTAAGTATAAATCCCGAAGGCCGAAACCAACATCAGACCGATACTCTGGGAACCGTTCAACTTAACTAATCTCTAGTCAGTTTCTAATTTCCTTTAACTCCGTCTCTTATCAGATCATTGCTTACACAACTCTCGGATTCAGTTTACGAATCCTATTCTTATTGAAAAACATTGATTATAACTATTGCGTTAAATCCCTACTTCTGAAATATCTAACTCCAAAATATAACTCGATTAACTCAAATCAATTTACCCTAACTCCATAAATTTTAACTCGATTAATTTTAATTCATTAACTCTTATCACTTAACTCCTTTCGAATAAACTATATTTGATAACTCTTTTGACTCTATTCGAATAACTAATATTCGATAACTCCTTTTTGACTCTATTCGATAACTCCTACCTTATAAAGATTTTGTAAAGACCCGCAAATTCCCGCCCTTTGAATCGACCATAAACCACACAGGTCTGACCCAAAAAGTGGAAACCTACGAATACTTTAACTTTGGGCATACAACACATTACAACAGATAACAGAAGACTTTTATAACACTATAATAAATGTTACATCAGAGTACAGAATATACATATCAGAGTACATGGGAATAAAATTACAGCGGAAGAATAAATTACAATAAATGAATACATTGCAGCGGAACTAATCTCAGTGGAAGGCTATCAACATTATGGCCACAGCTTCAGTCTTCAATCCAGGATCTTGTTTTATATATCTGTCAAATAAGCTACTCGACTGCCCGTGTGGAAAGAGGGCACCCGAGTTTGCAAAGTGAAATAAACTACAGGCCAGTCGTGGGACTGGTGTGAGAATTCTTAAACTAATCTTAATTAATAATAAGGCTAATCACATGACCACGCCGCTAACGCGGAACGTGTTTACTCCATTGGATTGCCAGTGCATGACTAAAGTAAATCGTCAAAATAGCGCAATGCTTTTTCTGAAAAATGAAACCATTATAAGACCCAAGTCCCATCACACAATGCAACGCAAACCGGAGGATAGGGTTTTACCTTATAATGATCAAAAGATGCTTGATACGATAAACACGGTATTATATAATAATAGTGTGCAACCAATTTGAAATACATCAAAGTAAATGTATTAATCCTAGACGGCATGAGTGCCCCATCCCACTATGTCGCCATATATAGGTATACAATCAAAACCGCGTGATGTCGTATTGGAAATTTGGGTTTCCATCTGAGTCAAGGCTAGGGAGGAGATCCTTACCAATTCGAGACACTCTAGCAATGCCCCAGGATTGGTACTCTGTCCAACCCTTGGATCCTGCAGGGCCGGTCCATACGTTAACGCTTAATGGATTGGCAATTCCTGAACACACGCTCCCCGGTCCTTTTGGACCTATAATACGGCCAGTGGCGACCGCATAAACCGAGGCCTTGAAAAATCCAACAACCACAATGAATAAATGCCAGCGCTGGTAGGTCCCTGGCACCACTCTAGCTAGAGAGAAACGTGTGCACTCCCTGCGTTCCCTTCTCCCGTTTTAGACTCTACCGGGCTGTGAGGCTCGCGAAGTCACGATATACACAAAGCTATGCCTAAATAGACTGTGCTTTGATCATCAACCACAAGGCCTGCTTTTCAACAAAGCCTTGATCAATTGCATCTTAGCATGCCACATTGTCAGACTCTACCATATCATTGATCATCTACCAATATATATATATATATATATATATATATATAACCTCTAAGCTCATACGTCTTAGAGAAGGGGGTTAAGTGAAGAATAAATTCTCCACCACCAAACAGAAATATATAATCAGTAGCGTTCAACAAATACAGTAGAAAAGAATACAATGTCAGACACGCAATCCATTTACAAGTCTGTTCTGGGTCTGAACGAAACCACGTGTCCGTTGATCTCCAAATGCGTTTGGACGATCATTACTAAATACCTTGCCTTGGAATGTACTGTCCCAATTCAAGATACCAGTCATCATCATCCCAACGATGTGAAAACCTTCGGTCTTCTGCCACCGTCTTCATCTTCGACTCTTGATCGTCGTGATGATTATTCAGAATGGGTTAAACCCGATCTTTCTGAATAACTCGCGTATTTTATGATTAAAAATCAAATATTGGAAAATCACACATTATGTCACATTCCGACCCCGAATATTCTTTTAATAAGATATTCATATTAAAAGATTTTCATAAATTTTATCAAAGATAAATTAATAAATTAAATCATAATTTTTTCCTTAAAAGATTTATTAAAAATTCTATATTTGATTTAATATCAAAAATCATTATTACAAGATCATTTATTTTAAGGAATAAATCTTGTTTTAAACGGGTTAAAGAACTCGTGTTATTTAAAACACTGTTCACGATAAACCCACAAATCAATTTCCAAAATATGGAATTCCACAGAAATCAATCAATACATACTCGATGTGAATTTCTGTATCGGACCAACAATATACATGGAATAACGGCAGAGCCTCTTAAATTCCATATATACTATCGGTCTTCTTTTACAGAAAACCCATTTCGATCATTATCAATCGAATTTCCACTTAATTCCAATTTAATATATTAATATTGGAAAACTTGATTTTTAGGAAATACTCTTTTTAAATCTATACAATAGATTTATAAATTCCAAATAGTAATTTCAATATAAATTGGATTAAAGGACGAATGTCATTTAAAAACACCGTCCACGATAAATCCACTTCAATCTCAACTTATTTCATATCATAAAATAAGATTGCAAATTCTAATAATCTTAATTAAAGGATTCCTCTTTAAATATTAATTATTATAAGAAAACATATTTTAAATAATCATTATAAATATCCTTTATATAACAGATTTTTATCTTTTACAAATATTCTTTATTATAACATATACTTAATTAAAATATCTTTTATGAAAATATATCCTTTATATAAAAGAATTTCTAATGTAAGAATATTCTTATTTTAAAGGACACCTGAATCGAAATGCGACCCAACCATTTACCATATAATTTGGATTATATGGATTTCACACACATCATATATATGACAATAACAATATAATCATTAAATCATCCATTTCATCCAAAGTGTAAATTCCACTGCGTAAGCGTTAAAATTAAATAATAACGCTCATCGCAGCCTGTCGATCTAACAATCAACATACAACTAAATATTTGGATTAGTGTATGTTAATTTTCATCCCAACAACCATGTGGGGTTTCAACCAACAAACAAATAATTAATTCATTTGTGCACTTGGGCGATGTGTTAAAATTATCGACCCAATCACATAAACAAGTCAGGTAACTTGTCTATGGCAGTGTAATACACAATATATAACACAACGATAAAACTGTCTCTTTTTATTTCTGTTCTTTTTATTGCATGTAAAATGTCAATAAAGATGAATTCTTTATTTCTATTCTTATATCGCATCTAAAATGACGATAAAAATAAAATCTTTATTTCAATTCCTTTCATTGTAAATAAAAGAAAAGAAAAATGTAATCTTTTAATTCCATTGTAATAGGGAATACAATTAATAACAAAAATATAACTTTTCATTTCATGCTTTATTCGCACTAGAGAATGCAAATAAAGATTCAGCTTTTTGATTTGAGGTTTATTTACAACGAGGAATGTAAATAAAAATTTTAACTTTTCATTTCATAATTTATTTGCAATAAGGATTGCAAATGAAAATTGATCTTTTATTCTCATGTTGTATTTGCGTTGGGTAATGCAAATAAAATATTTAGTTTCTAGTTCCATTTACATCAAGAAATGTAAATAAAAGAACAAATTCTTATTTTATGTTTATTTACATCAAGTGAAATAAATAAATATTTAAAAATGTAACTTTTATTTTAATGCTTTGTTTGCATTTAAAAATTTCGACAAAAATGTAACTTTTGTTTTTAATAAATTTGTTTGCATCTAAATTTGCAAACAAAAATGCAAATTTATTTTCTTATTTGCTTGCAACAAAAGTTGTAAACAAAAATGTAATTTTTTTTCTCTTTCTTCTTTTATTTGCATGGTAGGATGCAAAAATGTATTTTCTATTTTCTACGTTTCTTTTGCATTGTAGAATGCAAACAAAAATATAATTTTTTATTTTCATGTATTGTTTACATTGTGGAATGTAAAAAAAATGTATTTTTAATGGTCTGCTCACATTGTGAATGCGAACAAAAATGTAAATCTTATTTTTTTTAAAGGTTTTGTTCGCATTGTGAATGCAAACAAAAGGGCCAATTTTATTTATTTCATGTTACATTCACATTGAAGAGCATAATAAAAAGTTAACTTATTTCCTATGTTAGATTTGCATTAGTGAATGCAAAATAAAGAACAAATTTTGTTTAATGCATAATTGCATTTGTGAGTGCAATTAAAAGAGCAAATTTATTTTCAGTGCATATTTGTATTTGTGAATACAAATAAAAAGTGAAATTTTGTTTTCAAAGTTTTATTTGTATTCGAGGATACAAATAAAGGACGTATTTCATTTTAATGTTTTATTTATATATGTAAGTACAAATAAAAGGGACAAACTTTATTTTCTATGTTTACTTGTATTTGTGAATACAAATAAAAATAACAAATTACCGTTCAATGTTTTATTTGTATATGTGAATACAAATAAAAAGAACAAATTATATTTCAATGTTTTATTCGTATGTGTAAATACAAATAAAAAGAACAAATTATTTTTCAAAGTTTTATTTGTATATGTGAATACAAATAAAAAGAACAAATTATATTTCAATGAACAAATTTTTAATAAAAATGCAATCTTATTTTATAAACTTTTCATTTCAACAAAATGAAAATAAAGATATAATCTTTTTATTTTAATCTTAATGTAAAATCTTTCTATTGAAAACAATGAAAAATAAAATCTTTTACGTTGCTTCTTTTTGTTGACATCACTATTACATTGAAAATGAAGTTTTAATGTTACTTCTTTTATCGGAACCAATATTATATTAAAAATGAGATTTTTCAATGTTATAACTTTTATTGAAGTCAAAGTGACAAATAAAATATGACTTTTTTTATTGAGATCACTATCTTTACATAAAAATGTAATCTTTTAATTTCATTCTTTTTAATGACACAACCTCATATTAAAATATATCCTTTTTAATCACTCTTTTTAGTGTAAACAAATTTACATAAAATTATTCATTCTTTTTAATGTAAACAAATTAAAATAAGAATTGATTTATCGCTCAATTTCTTTTGTAAATTCAACAAATAAAAATAAGCTTTCATTGTCGTTCAAGTTCTTATTATAATATCAACAAATAAAAATGAGGTTTTATTTGTCAATCAAATTCTATTATTAATTACAGAATAATAGAAATAATATTTAATAACCTGAAATAAATTATAATAACTAAATCTGAATAAATATGATGTAATTCTGAATATAATATATTTTAGATCAAATTTTAGATCTATTTTCTAATCGTAAATAAAATTCAATATTATCTGCAATTTTAATACGGATCTAACACATCGTACACAACAAAACATATCGCAATCACAACCGATGATTCATACAACACCAGACATTTCAGAAATGAATAAACATCATCATGCAGTTATTTTTAAAGCGAGAAAATAATTTAATAATTAATTAAATAATAAAATTTTGAATTCTCACATTGAATTTTGGTCGAAATTTGACTGTCTTCGTTTCAGCTGCGGTCTGCGCCATCGCGAAGCTCTCGGAAAGACGAGTCCAACGCAACAAACGGTTTGTAAAACGGACCTCGTATGAAGAAAATATGGATTTTTAAAGTTTGGAAAATTAAAATATTAAAATAATAAAATAAGAAGTTCGGACCTTTCTCTTCCAACACGTCGCTACCTTCATCGGTCGTAACCCATAGCCGCTCCCTCCTTTTCTGCACGCACCACCAACGAAGCCCCCTGGCGCCGATCAGATGCTGCCACGACGAAGACCACCCCAAGCTCCACCCTTGCCCACAAAGCCGCCGAACTCGGCCTCCTCCCCTAGCCAGAAATCGCCTCCGACCGCCACTCCTTCTCGGCTAGAATTCGCGAAAACCGTGCACCAAAACCCGATCTTGACCGTATGGATTTGTAGCTCTCTGAATTCTCTTCGATTTCGTATAACATACGTCAAATTTCGTTGAACGGATTGGGAGATCTAAGCATTTGAAAATCGGATGATTTCAGCCATTAAAAATTTGGGCAGCGGCTGCTAGGGTTTCAGCCCGAAATTAAATAATATTTTAATATTAAATTTCGAAATTTGTGCTAAAAAGGTGGATTTTCGGACTTTCTCCGATTTGGGCCTGCTTACTGTCGTTCTTAAGGTTTTGGGCCTTCTGAACGCGATGGGCTATGTCCCAAGGTCCAGTTCTGATGTCTGTACGTTTTTTTCGGTTTTAATTGAAAATACAATATTAAATTAATTATTTAATTCCTACCATACATTTAAATATGCCGGGGTCACATACTATCTCTAAAAATTCTAAAAAAAATATTTTTAGCTTTATTATGACGATACGAATCCAACAAAATTATTTTCGTCGAATTCTGAGACTGTTTGAAAAATGGCTATTTTTAAGGCGTTCAAATTTAACTATAAATAGTCAAAACACATTTTATTTCGCCACGCTCACATATTAATTCGAAAAATTCTGAAAATTGAAACCTAGCAATAATTTGACATTCCGGTTCCAACAAAAGTGGTTTCGTTGAAAACGGTGGTCGTTTGAAAAATGACTATTTTCAAGGCCAATATATTTAATATTAAAAATATATTTTTAAACAAATAAATCCCGAAACTCAAAATATATAAGTGTTTACTGTTTTTCAATGTAGAAACATCATTCTGAACTCAATGGAAGTGGTTTCGAGTCCAAATTCCATCGTATGTGAAAAGTAGCATTTTGGCCCTTATAAATTTCATAGCGACCTTTCTAAATATTGAATTGGCCATAACTTTTGATTTCCACTATGAAATTTCAATTTTTCGGATTTGTTGGAAAGATATTTTTAAATAGATTCTAATATTTTTGGTTTCACTAAAATCCGTTAAATTTTGCATCCTGTACGGTCAGTCAAAGTTCAAGTTTGACTTTTCAAACTACCGCGCTATTTCTAACTCTTTTGTTAATTAAAATTAAATCATTCATTCTAACTTCGATTTAAATCAAATTTGTGATCATTATTATTTAAATAAATTATTTTATATTGTCAAATTTCATTAAAATTTTCTAAAATAAAAATTTTAAATTGGTCCTGATTTTTGCGGGTTGTTACAATCTCCCCCACTTAAAAACTTTTCGTCCTCGAAAAGGAACGTAGCTAAAAATTGTAAAATTAACTATCTTAATTTTAAATTTTAATGGTTGATTATCTTTTCAAAATATATATAACTTTATATATATAAAAATCATATTTCAAAGAATAGATTATAAATATCAAAAATACGTTAATTATAAATTTGTAACTCTTAACTCGTTCTAGGGCATTACTAACCCATCTCTAACGAGTTCAATCATTCTAGGATACTGCTGATCCTATCTCTAATGATTATTCTTATTGGACATTACTAATCCAATCTCTGATGAGTCTTCCGTGCAGTTCTAAAGAGTTGTACCCCAAAGGTTCTGAGCTAACCAGAGCTCTGATACCAAATGTAAAGACCCGCAAATTCCCGCCCTTTGAATCGACTATAAACCACACAGGTCTGACCCAAAAAGTGGAAACCTACGAATACTTTAACTTTGGGCATACAACACATTACAACAGATAACAGAAGACTTTTATAACACTATAATAAATGTTACATCAGAGTACAGAATATACATATCAGAGTACATGGGAATAACATTACAGCGGAAGAATAAATTACAATAAATGAATACATTGCAGCGGAACTAATCTCAGTGGAAGGCTATCAATATTATGGCCACAGCTTCAGTCTTCAATCCAGGATCTTGTTTTATATATCTGTCAAATAAGCTACTCGACTGCCCGTGTGGAAAGAGGGCACCCGAGTTTGCAAAGTGAAACAAACTACAGGTCAGTCGTGGGACTGGTGTGAGAATTCTTAAACTAATCTTAATTAATAATAAGGCTAATCACAGGACCACGCCGCTAACGTGGAACAGGTTTACTCCATTGGATTGCCAGTGCATGACTAAAGTAAATCGTCAAAATAGCGCAATGCTTTTTCTGAAAAATGAAACCATTATAAGACCCAAGTCCCATCACACAATGCAACGCAAACCGGAGGATAGGGTTTTACCTTATAATGATCAAAAGATGCTTGATACGATAAACACGGTATTATATAATAATAGTGTGCAACCAATTTGAAATACATCAAAGTAAATGTATTAATCCTAGACGGCATGAGTGCCCCATCCCACTATGTCGCCATATATAGGTATACAATCAAAACCGCGTGATGTAGTATTGGAAATTTGGGTTTCCATCTGAGTCAAGGCTAGGGAGGAGATCCTTACCGATTCGAGACACTCTAGCAATGCCCCAAGATTGGTACTCTGTCCAACCCTTGGATCCTGCAGGGCCGGTCCATACGTTAACGCTTAATGGATTGGCAATTCCTGAACACACGCTCCCCGGTCCTTTTGGACCTATAATACGGCCAGTGGCGACCGCATAAACCGAGGCCTCGAAAAATCCAACAACCACAATGAATAAATGCCAGCGCTGGTAGGTCCCTGGCACCACTCTAGCTAGAGAGAAACGTGTGCACTCCCTGCGTTCCCTTCTCCCGTTTTAGACTCTACCGGGCTGTGAGGCTCGCGAAGTCACGATATACACAAAGCTATGCCTAAATAGACTGTGCTTTGATCATCAACCACAAGGCCTGCTTTTCAACAAAGCCTTGATCAATTGCATCTTAGCATGCCACATTGTCAGACTCTACCATATCATTGATCATCTACCAATAAATATATAACCTCTAAGCTCATACGTCTTAGAGAAGGGGGTTAAGTGAAGAATAAATTCTCCACCACCAAACAGAAATATATAATCAGTAGCGTTCAACAAATACAGTAGAAAAGAATACAATGTCAGACACGCAATCCATTTACAAGTCCGTTCTGGGTCTGAACGAAACAACGTGTCCGTTGATCTCCAAATGTGTTTGGACGATCATTACTAAATACCTTGCCTTGGAATGTTGTAACGACCCAGAAAATCTGAACCAATTTAAAATTTTTAAATTGGCTAAAATAATGGATTTTAAATTTTTAAATAAATATTTTAAATAATGGCGATGAAAACTGAGTTTGAATCGACAATTGAAAACGAATATAATTAATTATAATTATTAACAAGGCCTGAAAGGGCGCTGTAGTTTCAAAAATCGAATTCAAACTTTGTCGGACTATACCGGGTGCAAAACAAAATGAATTTTAGTGAAAACAAAAATATTTAAATCTGGTAGTGAATACCTTTCCAACGAATCTGACAAATCAAAATTTCATAGCGGGGATAAAAAGATATGTCCAGTTGAAAATCCTGAATAGTCGCTATGGAATTCAAGCCCTTAAAAAAAAGCCATTTTGCAAACGATCTCGGATTTCGACGAAACTACTTTTGTTGGAACCATGATGTCAAGTTATTGCTAGGTTTCAAATTTCATAATTTTTCGAATCAATATGTGGGTGTGGCAAAGGAAAACGCGTTTGACCGGTTTTAGTTGATTTTAATCGACTGGAAATTGGCCATTTTTCAAACGGTCTCAGAATTTGACGAAACTAGTTTTGTTAGGACCGTATGTCAATACGAAGCCAGAAAATATATTCGGGAATTTTTCGAGTTAGTATGTGACCCCAGTAAATTGAAATGTGCATTCAAATTCAATATATATTGATTTATATTTTGATTTTGACGGAAACTGATCGTAACGTTCGAATCGACTTGTGAAACATATCCCATTGTGTTCGGAATGGGGGTGATTAGCTAGGGACACCAGTCGTTGGGTTTGATTGGGTGTTCGTACCGATAAACAAGTTAAAATCGAATTAAATAGTATCAAAAATATTTATATAACCCTAGTCAATTTCTTTACTTAGTCAAACCCTTATTCTCTTATCCCTCAAAGTCAAACCACTGCTTCAGCCCCCATCCAGCATTCAATATCGATTTTAAAAAAAAAATTCACGCCTGTTCAGATCAACGATATTGATTGTGGTTTATTGTTGTGGTTTGGCATCAAAAATCTGATTTTTGACTATATATCAAAGTTATGAATTTCAAACTCTAATCCACTAATTGATTGATGTTTGTGTTGTTCGTTTATTTGTTTGCTAATTTTGAACCATTTAGCCTAATTATATCAAATATTGAATTGTATTGAAAATTAGTCGCATTTGCTTGCATATACATATACTTACATTGAACAGGTCACAACAAGGAGGCTAGAGCAGAGAATAAAATTTGTTTGCCCGACAAATAGGTACATGTTTACTACATAATTTACTGTTTTGTTTGGGTGATGATGATTTTATGAGCCTATTGGCTAGCCGCTTGGCTTTTTCTTTTTCTTTTTGAGATCAGAAGGCCTATATGGCAATTTCGGGATTTTCCCGTGGCTCCCGGTGCAGGGGAGGTTATGGCGAAATTTTTCAAAAATTTAGGGTGTTAGTTTAATGACCCGGACTTTTTACAGAGATATAAACTGATCATGAGTATCGTATTTACAAATACGAGTTGAAATTCATATTTTTAATATTTTAAAGCATATCAAAGGATCTAATTGCATTTCTTTTACGTGTATGACAACATTTATACATACATCACAGCAATTTATAAAATCCATTTTCATGTAGATAGCATGGATTGATAACCTTTGTTTTAGATTCATTTATTTTACATATATTTGAATAATAACACTTATTCATAGCAAGATTTAAATGCCATTTTTATTTCACTTATTTTGTTCATTTTCCAAAAGGGTTTAGAACTTGATTTTTTGAAAATGTCTTGATTTAAAAACTTATATCACTTGCATAAAAATATGCTTTCTCATTTTGTAAGGATTTAAATACTTATATTATTTTTAGCAAATCCTTGTTTTTAAAACATAAAGCACTTGAAAATGAAAACATGCCAAAACACATTTTGTGTCAAAGCAAGTATAAGTGGAAAAATCTTATATTCATTCCTTTTTGCAAAGATGTTTTCATGCATACGAATTAAAGGATCATACATACACTAGAAAGAGAATAGAAGAAAGGATTTGAGAGCATGTACCTTTTCACATGGAAAATCTTTTGGTGATCAAACATTTTCAGTTTAAGACCTCTCTCCTTTCTTTTCTTAAGATTTTCTGAAATTTCCTTTTCTTTTTCTTTTTCCAAAAATGTATTCATTTGTCAAAAAGGACATGTACTATAGATTTGAAAATCTTGGGTATTTAGACCCTTGAAACACCTACACTAGTTGATCACTAAAAACTGAAATTTTCTAAAGATTTTCCTTGCAAAAACCCACATGGCCGAGAGTAAAAGTGAGCAGGAAATTTCAGAGTTTGTTAAACTTTGAAGGCAAGTAAATGTATTAAATATGTGGTGTTAAATCAAAATCTTCATGGGAGGAATGTGATTTTAGAATCCAATGCAAACTGAACATATATGGTACAAAGGGGAAGATACCATATTGATTGACATAGAAATGTGTTTATTTTATGCTCTTATATCTTATCTTTTGTATATAAATAAATATTACTTGGGTATTGTTTTGTTATTTTTACAGATAGTCCAACCCAGCCCGCATGCAACCAGAAATGTAGAGAAATAGAGTTCAATTTGCCGTGTATTTGCATTTTGAAGAATTGTAGATGAAGATATCACATCTAGTTGCTATTGGACAGGAAAAGGAGTGATAAAAAGGCTTTGCACATCACAAATCAATGAAGAAATATCAAGGAAGCAAGAGGAAAAAGAGAAAAGGCCCAAATTTGCTTTATTTATCTAAGGCCCATTTATGTTTCTCATTGTAAACAAATTAGTGGTGTAATGACCAGGCCCATTTACCATTAGGGTTAGGGTTTGGCTATCTACCCTATATATACCCTTGTAATGGCATTGTAGCCACCATCCTATATCTCATCTCTTATTCCATTGTTCTAATAAAAGTTCTTCTTTCTCTTTTATTTTTTGCATTTTTTGGTTTTCTTAGCAACTAGTGTTGTCTATACGATTAGATTCGGTAGAACACTATTTGTATTTTGCACTTATTTGCATTAGTGATTTACCGTCTGATTAGATTCAGCGGAAATCCTAATTTTAATTCTTGTTTGTTATTTCAATTTCTGCAATTTCAATTTCTGCTTTTATTATTTTCTTAGGTCAAATTGGATTTGATTAGATTCAAATCTAATTCATAATTTTATTTCTTTTCCATTGAAATTGTATTCTGATCGTCGGTTCAGTTAGATCTGTTCTGAATCAAATTACAGTTTTAATTTTGTTTTGTTTTGCAAAATCAACCTTCAAAGTTCGTCTAACACGCCCACGAAACATATAAATAATAAGATTTAACTTCCTCCCTGTGTTCGACCTGTATGCTACACACCTGTATGCTTGCAGAATTTATTACAAATGTCGCGCTTTTCTAAGTCATAGATTAGCGTCGATCAAGTTTTTGGCGCCATTGCCGGGGAGGCGATAATTAAATTTTATTATTTATTTAATTTCTGATTCGTGTTAGTTTTTATTTTCTCTTGTTTTTGTGTTTTCATATATATAGATATAGATATAAAAAAAACCTGCTATTTTTATTTATTTATTACCTTGTTTCTGTCTTCTATACAACTTCTTCTTTTTATTTATTTATTTCTTCCCTTCTACAATCTCTTTCTCCTTTTGTACTAATTTCTAAAAAAAAAAAAATCCACAACTTTCAACCACTGTTCAAACAAGTTCAACAAACCATCTCTTCTTGTACAAATTTTCTAATTAAAGAAAAAAAAAATTCTTTTGCAAGTTCTCTCTGTTTGATCTATTGTCTTCTGTTTCTCTTCAAGTACCATCCATTTACTACCACCAACCACAGTCCCTTCATCGATCCTCACCAAAACCCCTTCCTTCACAAACTGCTCATCCATAATCTACTTACAAATCTCACCACCACCTCAACAAACTCCACGTCCAAACCATCCCCGTCTCATTCACCAATCAGCGCACAAAAATCATCAGCCTAGTCTATACGGCAACACTTCACCCACCCATCGATCACCTCACATCGGATCACAATCACCAATTCATCACCGATCACTTTACTTCAGATTCCATCCTCTACACCAAACCGCAACTATTGCAAAGAACACCATCGTTCGAGCCTCGCCGATACCACATCGTGACCCATCAAAACCAAAAGCTCACGTTTCAGCACCCCATCGCGATAGCCGAATCACCTCACCTCAATCACAGCGTTGAAAACCAGATCCGAAACCCTCAAACGCCCAGAACCCCACATCCAAAAATCATCGTTAATCCACATTCGTCACCGAACCCCTAAAATCGAACATCTCCCTTCGAACAATACCCACAAATCCAAATCGCATCAGCAGTTCCTGATTCAATTACACCCAACGCAAGCCGATTAGAGCCCAGGTTAGCTTTAAACAGCAGTCGTTCATCACTACAAATCACAAAGACCTAAGTCGGTTCCAAGGATAACAGAGAACAGACAAATAGGCGTGCGTCACTTTTCGTTTCTTTGGGTTTGATTGCTTCCAGAATTAGCAAGGGAGATTTCAGATTTATTCCCAAAAAAAAAAAAAAAAAAAAAAAAAGAGAATAAAAGAATAAAAGTGGGCCTCAGAATTTTTGTTGTTTTAAAATTGCTGTTGTGGGGATTACTTTATTGCTGACGTTTGTTTATAGGTGGGAATGGCTTAGCTTTGTACTGCTGAAAAAGGATCGTGATTGTATTCGGGTGGTATAGTAAAGCAAGTAATTTTTATTAAGGGGCGGGGTTATTGAGTGGAAGAACGCGAGTTTATCGTCTTGGTGACTCTGCTATTTTGACTTTTTCCGGGAATTCTGCGAATTTGTTTTTAATTTCCCGTGATTTGTTTCCACCAAAAAAAAAAAAGGGAGAGCACCCTGTTTAATTGTTTGAAGGTATATGGAAAGTGGGATTTCGAATTGAACGCAGGCCTGAGTTCATATTATATTTCCCCTTATTTGTGCAATTCGTTTTTGTAAGGATTTATCGTTAAACAAATTTGTGCTTGACGAATTGTCGGTAAGGCTGCCTTCAGTATTTCAGTAAAAGTGGATCGTTTGATTTTGTTTTCTCGGGCCAACCTTGTTTTGGTTAGCGCGCTGGTCTTTGCTTAAGTTGTTAGTTTTGTTTTCCTTTTTGCCATTTTATTTGCTTTCAAAAAAAAAAAAAAAAAGAAGAAGAGGACAACAACAGAAAGCAGCAGACGATTCAGATGGGTTGGAGCGGTTGCACACCAAGTGGGGTGTGAACGCGCTAGCGCTACCCAATTTCACTGGAGGACTGCCGATCAAGGTGAAAACTTTTAAAACACTACAGGTGCTCTGCTGCAAAGAAAAAAATATATAGATAATTGTTGTAAAAAAATTCTGCAGGGGCAGCGGCTTGAATGTAAATTTTAATTCTGCAATTTATATTTCTGTGTCTGTTCTGTGACTGATATTTCTGAATTTGTGGTGAGGAACGGTTTTCCATAACTAATCACTCTCATCGATTTTCAATTTTAACACGTGATTTTGATTTTCAAAATAATATAACTGAAAAGTGGTGCTTTGTGAAGTTGACTGTCTCGTACAATTGGATCGCGGATATATATTAGTTTAATTTATTGAACTTTTAGCAAAAGAGGTTGCATACTACCCGTAAAACATTGGTCGTATCCCTTAGTTTTATACTTTACGTGAACGGCCATAAGACCCTCTTCCCCCTTCCAATTGAGTCAGTTAATTAATAGAGCACAACTCATTATTTTATATTATTTTGAAGTGAGGATAATCTATGTCTTACCCTGACTTCATTCAAATGTCTAATTCAAAAAAATCCTTGAGAGAAATGTGGGATAATAGTCGGAGTAGACGTCCTCTTGAAGAGTATGAATATGAAATACAAATCATGAAACAAGATTTTCCAAAATTTGGTGAAGCCAATGTCAACAATTTTCAATATTTTCAAAATGACCAACAATTTCAAAACCACGGATATGATCGAAATTGCGATTTCAATTTAAATTTCAATAACTTCGATTATGGGCCACAGCCACATCAAAACGATCTTGAATCGCAACGTACCTTTGATCAACATCAATATGGGGTTGGAAACCAATTCGAAAATAATTTTGAAAATGATTTTCAAATCGATCAAAATTTTCAAAGCTACAACCCATATCAACATCGTGAAAATGACCAAAATTGCAATTTTCACTCGAATTTTAACAGTTTTGGTTATGAACAAAATTTCTATGATCAAAATGATTTCCAATATCATTGTCAGTTTTCTGAAAATTCAAACAACTACCACATTGGAAATGATAGTGATTGTGAAATTGATGTGGATTATAATTTTGAAAATCAAGAAATCCAATGCGATGGCTCTCAAATCAATGACTCTGAAGTATGTAATTTTGATGAGAGGGCGGAAAGACTAAATAAAAAGGCCGATGAACTTTTTTGTTTATTGACATCTTTGAAAGAACAACGGGAGCAACAAAATCAAATTCAAACAAGCGATGAATCAGGTAATAATCCATTCTTTGCTGACATTGAAAATTTTCAAATGACGACTTTTGAAATTGAGAATAATCATCTTGATGAAGTTTTTCAAAATTCAACCAATGATTTGAACTTCAACTCTTTTCAGGAAGAAGATTTAAGCTTAAATTTTGATCTTCATCTTTCAGGCTGTCAGAAACTTGAAATTTTTGAAATTGAACCAAATGAAAATGTTGAATTTTTCAAAAACTCAGAAGTGGAAATGGATTTTAATGAACATGAATTTCTTGATTTGTACGAGGACGAATTGCCAAATAAGGAAGAAGTGGATTCACATCATGAGTTTGAAAATTTTAACTTTGAAAGAATTTCAAACGAATTTGAAATTGTCAGTGTCGAAAATACGTTGTCAGTTAACGATGAGAAATGTGATCTCACTCAGATTTTAAATTTCACTGAATTTATACACGGTCACAAGTTTTTGAAAAATTACACTGACAAATTTGTTGAATACATGAATTACTTTCGGAATGCTGGCTTGGTTGAAAAACTTCAGGTTAGGACGACCCTAGACATTTATCTCCTGGACTATAAATCTAGGTTTAAAGATGATATGGTTTTCAAAAACTCTTGCTTGTTAGAAAACATGTCTAGACATAGTGGGAATGGGACTCATAGGGCAAGAACCAAGTATGGGAAAAGTTGGTGGAATTCTTTGCATCGCATGCATCGCAAACACATATATCATTGTACATATGATTGGCATTCACATATAGTGGTTAAACTGCATTTCATTTTACAAATAATTTTGCAATTAATCCATCTCTGGGTACGATCTTTCAAATTTAGAAAAAAAATTACAGTGTGGACACTGTTTAGTTCTAGTGTGGGGGGGAGTCTGCATTTCACTCATTTTTCATTGTTTTCTTTATTTTTCTTTCTTTTCATTTTCATCATTTAAATAGGACCTTCATGCATGTTAGACTGTAATAACATACCATAAAATTTTTTTTTTGAAATACGACTCATTTTCAATTGATACAGCAAAATAAGTTTACAATTTTTAGCCAGTTGATAGTATTTTTCTTTCTCAACTTAGATCGAATAGGAAATATAATGAAAAGTTTAATTTTGAGGGATAATAGTGTAACCGGTACATAGGGAGATTCTTAGGTGATGGCCATGAAATCTTTTCTATATTGTAGACTTTGTTTAAATAAGTGGAGGACTTAAAATGCTTATATCGGCTTTTCAAATCTTTAAAACTAAGTTGTGTTAAGTTGAATTCGCATAACTCTCTTTTGTGCTTATATTTTCGATAATAATAATAATAGTATTCCAAGGGTATCCAACATTGCTTGTATATCGAGCGTTGGTGTGCAAACCCGCCAAGTTCTATCCGACACGTTGTTGACAAAGTCAAAGTCGGAATATCTTGGTCTCATTCTATGAGATTGGACACCTAAGGATTACCGACACGTTGTTGACAAAGTCAAAGTCGGCCTGCACAATCCGCCAAGCTCTTTACCTACTCTCCGTTAGTCCGCGAGGCAGTGCATGGGTGGTAAACCTTGGTCTTTTTAGTTAGGTGTATGTACTTGAACATAAATTTTAAAATTTTATAGAATAAAGAATAAGCGATGATGCCCAAACACTTCTTGACCTTATTGATTTGACTAGCCATACATGAGAAAATTAGAATACCACTTTGCAAACTGTGCCAAGCAAACTAAGAATTTATTTCATGGCTGCACTATGTTATCGACCGAACTAACTGGCCAAACTGGAATTTAACATTTGAAAACTTGATTTATATTGGAAATTTGTGACAAGTTGAGGTATCTAAAATAAAATCAACTGATTAGAAATTGTCAACTAAATTTGTTGTACCACTTTCCTGAAACAAGTCGTGTTTTCATTTTTGTTTTTATTTTGCATATGTCCATTGCATTCATGTAGTTTCATTAGAATCATAGCATATTACATTTGGATTTTGTGGGTAGTATCCGCTGAAAACCCTCACGAGACACCACTCGTCCTACTAGGGACACCTAGAGGTTTAACGGCTTGTTGCATACGCTCAATGCAATCGTGTTTCCTACGAAAGTGTGACCTATCTAGTTAGTTTTTCATTTTCTTTTTACTCGAGGACGAGTAAAAGATAAGTGTGGGGGTATTTGATTGACATAGAAATGTGTTTATTTTATGCTCTTATATCTTATCTTTTGTATATAAATAAATATTACTTGGGTATTGTTTTGTTATTTTTACAGATAGTCCAACCCAGCCCGCATGCAACCAGAAATGTAGAGAAATAGAGTTTAATTTGCCGTGTATTTGCATTTTGAAGAATTGTAGAGAAGATATCACATCTAGTTGCTATTGGACAGGAAAAGGAGTGATAAAAAGGCTTTGCACATCACAAATCAATGAAGAAATATCAAGGAAGCAAGAGGAAAAAGAGAAAAGGCCCAAATTTGCTTTATTTATCTAAGGCCCATTTATGTTTCTCATTGTAAACAAATTAGTGGTGTAATGACCAGGCCCATTTACCATTAGGGTTAGGGTTTGGCTATCTACCCTATATATACCCTTGTAATGGCATTGTAGCCACCATCCTATATCTCATCTCTTATTCCATTGTTCTAATAAAAGTTCTTCTTTCTCTTTTATTTTCTGCATTTTTTTGTTTTCTTAGCAACTAGTGTTGTCTATACGATTAGATTCGGTAGAACACTATTTGTATTTTGCACTTATTTGCATTAGTGATTTACCTTCTGATTAGATTCAGCGGAAATCCTAATTTTAATTCTTGTTTGTTATTTCAATTTCTGCAATTTCAATTTCTGCTTTTATTATTTTCTTAGGTCAAATTGGATTTGATTAGATTCAAATCTAATTCATAATTTTATTTCTTTTCCATTGAAATTGTATTCTGATCGTCGGTTCAGTTAGATTTGTTCTGAATCAAATTACAGTTTTAATTTTGTTTTGTTTTGCAAAATCAACCTTCAAAGTTCGTCTAACACGCCCACGAAACATATAAATAATAAGATTTAACTTCCTCCCTGTGTTCGACCTGTATGCTACACACCTGTATGCTTGCAGAATTTATTACAAATGTCGCGCTTTTCTACATATTCATTTAAACCAAGAAAAGATGTGGAGAATATGTTGTGTCAGGTTCATAGATAGACAAATGAAAGGAGGGCATGTGCAGATGATCTCAGGTGAGCAATGAGCTGATGTGAACCATGTGCTTTAGATTTTGTGCTTGGATATGGAGGGAGAAATGAGTTTTATATTTGCTTGCATTTGTCGCATCAATTCTGAAAACAAATTTTTCCTCTTTCAGAAATCTAGCAAAATAAATGCACTGTTATTTTAATATTTTCTTACACCTATAAAAAGACCAAGCATGCACTTCATTTCGACACAACTACAAGCTTTCAAACAAATTCAGTTAAGGAGAAATCAGTAAGCTTCTAAGCGAAGGTAAGTAAATCTTTCTTTCAAATTTTGTTTCCTGTTTACCTTTCTGTTTTGAACTGCTAATTGGATTGGCTATTGGGTGCTTTGTCTTTTTGAATGCAAATATTGGCTTGAATTATCTTTTATATTTAATCAAGGGACTGGGGTAGGTGCTTTGTTGTATTGATCATCATTTTTGCTTTGAAACAGTGTATGAACAGGATAACAAATCCTGTTGTTGTGTGCCAGTCCTAGGTAGAACAAACTAAGGACTTTCAATCATTGAACCTAGGAACTTAACTAAGCAAATCATTTATTCAATTACTAGCTACTTATATGTTGAGTAAGCTCGACCCTAGATCATCACTAAAGCCTTAACATGCTTGTATTAAATGTTAAAGTGTCTAATTAGTGGCCTTCACCATCTATTTGCTGTGTTGACATATCCAGTGCCAGGCAAACCCTGTTGTTTTGGGTCCAGTTTAGGAAGAACACTGGTGATTCTCAAATCAGATAGGAAATGTAAATATATTACTATATAAGTTTTAAACCACTATCACTGGTCTGAAGGAGGAAATCTAGTTCTAAATATAACTAGAACTTGAAGAAAATAGAAATAACAATGCCCTCTGTAATATCAAAACCAAAGTGAGAATCCAAGCTTCTTAAAAACTCAATTCAGGTATATACCTGGAATCCTAGACCAAATTGAGGACTTTTAAAGGTTGTTTCATAATTTTTAAATGAAGGGGTGTCGAGAATATCTAGGATCATCTGAAAATTGAAAGGGGGCAATTCCCGGCGATCTAGCTGATCGAAGTCCATGGAATCTGGACTGGAGGAACATGAACAATCCGTGATTAAGGGAAAAATAACCAATAAATTTTTAATTAAGTGATTTTCGAGTTTTTAGCTAAGTTAGGTTTAGCTGGCGATTTGTTACCATTCCTGTTCTTGGGTAGATTGCGCCACCTTGGATCAACCGAGTGGGCTGTGGTGTTGAGGAAAGGTGCGGCCAAGGGGTCGCTTCCATTCTGGTGAAGGCTGGCAGGTACCGGCGTATGGTGATGGCGGTACGGATGGTTTTGGTGGAGTCTGCTTTGTGTTAAGGTTTGGGCTGAAGCTCGGATTTTGATAGAAAGGGTTTGGTCAAGGTCTGGTGGTGGGGATGGATTCAGGTGATGCGAAGACAGTGGAGGATGATGGCGCGCTGGCTCACCGATGGGTGGTGGTGGTGTGCACGTGCACAGGGTTGTGCTAATGCTAGGAGAAGGGACGCTGTGTTTTTAATGGGATCGGGCCAAGTTCCCATGATAACAGGAAAGTGGTACTTTTATAAAATCATGTAAACTAAGGGGGTTTGGCAAGGGCATACACTGTGGGTTTTTGAAGTGGTATTTTCAAACTCGGTACTTTAGTCTAATAAGGTGTTTAAACTTTAGTTAAGTGAAAATCCTAGTTTTAAATAAATGGGTGATAAATTAAATTATAATGGAAATAAATACATAAACAAAATAACATTTTTATTTAAATTGTCGAATAGGAAGAGAAGAATACCTATAAAAATGGAAATTTTATTAACAGGTCGAGGATGAAAAAGTGAATCAGGATATGATAGAATGTTGTCGAGCAATACAGATGTGAGAATAATTATAAATTTAGTTCATAATTTGAATTTATTTCAAAATAAAATAATATTTGATTTAAATGAATAAAATAGGAATATTTTATTTACTATAAAACTGCTAGTATAAACCGATGGTCAGAATTTCCTGTCGCACTATAACTGGTTATATGTATACCGTTCTGTATTGTGTGAAATAAGAACGGTGTTTGAAATCATGAGTAGAGAAATTTAAAAAAAGAATTTTATTTAAATTTCTGTATAGAAAGAAGAAGTGAATCTGTTTGTCGAGATCTGGAATTAAAATACAAAAGTTAAAATTTAAATTAAATTTTAAATTAAATTTTAAATAATTAGAATTTGAAAGGTTTTTCAAAGAAAAGATTCAAGCTTTAAAGTCAACGAAAAGGAAGCTGATCAAGTATAGGAGATCAGATATGATTTTGACAGGATTCGAGGAGTCAGAAACGTAATTTTATTAAATTATAAATTTGGTTTATAATTTAGACTAGAATTTATCTTCGAATAAAAACCTTTAAACTGTAAAGTCAAAGAAAAGAAAAACCATATTCGTACACTAGAAGTGTCTGCTGATTAGATTTTCTGATACAAGAAAATAATATATATATATATATATATATTGTTCTGTATTGAATAAGGCCTGTATTTTCTTCTTCATGTTAGATGAAATGAAAAAGAAGATTTATTTCTGTTGAGAAATAGGTCAGGAGTAAGGGATCAAGGAAAGTTTCACGAGAGGAATTCAAAGTGTAAGAGCTGTAAAGAAATTTATAAATCATAAATTTAATTCAGTTGTGAATATTCAGATCAAGAAGTGATTATGAGAAAAAAAATTCGTAAGAATAATGTACTTAAAGAAGACAAACAAGATGGAAAGAAAAACCCGTGTAGCGCGCACACTAAAAGGGTCAAATTCTAAGACATGATCGAAATGCCAGATATAGGCAAAATGATCGTATGCTGTTTAGTTTTTTTGAAATTATCGATGTAAATTAGATTATAATCTTGTTAGATTTATAATTTAAAAGTGAAGAATGTTCGTTAATCATTTCAAAGATGCCGGAATTTATATTCCACTTTGAATTGATTATACGTTGCGCGTCAGAGATTATCGAAGGTAATGAAAGACGGCGATATACAAGGGCTATTTTTGAATAGTGCCTTCGGTTTGTCCAATCCCAGGACAACTTGTATGGACGAATGTCTGACAAAGTAATTCTAACTGGTCACGTACGTTGATCTTTCCAAACGTATTTATATGGTGGCAGAGAAATTCGTTTCTTTATGCTTTATACCTATAATTTATTTTTGGGGAAGTCAATTAGTGATTGGAAAGTTTTGGACGATGTGGCATTCGAAGAGATAAGCATTGATGATGATCAAGCGTAAATCTAGCCTCAGGCCTCACACCCAAGAAATGACAAAAATCGGGCAAGCAGCATGGCTATGCGGGTCGCTCCCATTAGGGTGTATTGTCACCATCTAGAGAATATTCGTATTTGTTACTTCTTTCAATTCTGTATCTCCCGGGGAACTACGGTGGTCATGACAAAAAGCCGTAAGGTGACAATATATTCGATACCCTCAAGAGAAATGAGTGGTCGGTCATGTGTGGGCCGGGTTGCAAGAAGTTCTTGTTGAACCCAGTGTATTCGTCTCTAGAGATGCACGATCGGAAGGTGGTTCCATACCTTGTCATAGTTGGAAATCCAATTTCCATAAGCGCCAAGCGATTTGTATTTGTACACTATATAGGAGAATGTGAGATGCAAGCATTCTTCTAGATTTTAAATTATTTGTGAAAGGCTTATATGATAATATCTGATTTCAAGTATACAAAGTGTTTTGATCTCATAAGGTAAAAACTCGTTCCGTATTTACGGCGTGGTCTTATGAGATATTTTTATTTCTTTACTTCGTTTTAAACTGTTTACTCATACCAGTCCCCTGACTGACCCGGAGTTTATTTTTCTGTATTTTCCATTAAACTCTTGGGTATTCATAACGCTTGTTATGAATAGACAAGTGAATCAGGATTTGTTGGAACTTGTGAAGCTGGAATGAAGATTTTGCTGTGTGTTGATCTATCTATCTATTGTATAAATAAGTCTGCAAGTTCGTAGTCTATGACATGTATAATTACTGATGTACTATGAATGGGCTGTATCATTAAGTCCTATGATGTTCTGATGTATCATGTACTGTTGTGTAATATTATAAAGTATCATCTTTTGTGAAAATTTCCGCTGTGAGGTTCTGATGTTTCTGTGTTTTTATCTTCTATCAACTCTTATTTCTCATTAACTACACAACTTCCAATGTGTTCGAAAGTTGGGTCGTTACAGTTGGTATCAGAGCTTAGGTTACTGATTACCTAGGCTTTGGGTGAGTGTGAGAGAGTGTATTTTTATAGTAAATTTAAAATAAAAATAAATTGTTAGACCAAAGAGTGGTTCTAACACCCAAATTGATTAAAAGCAAAATGAAATGAGATAAAAATAAAAATGAACACACAAGATTTATAGTGGTTCGGCGAAGAAATGCCTACGTCCACTTGTTTTTCACTATTTTCAACGATTCAGTTGCAAATACAATGAAATACTCACTTGATCTTTCTCACAACTCACTCACAATCACTCAATTGTTTGAAAACAAATAATGAAAGAAGATTTGGATTTTCCGGGATTGCTGGAATTCGGGTTATGAAGGTGGTTGAACTCTCCAAGTGCCAGAAAAAAGATCCTTTTCTTTGTCTCCAGATGGGGTATTTATAGGTGCGAATTTGCTCAAAACTCGATCCGGATCGGAGCCATGTGTCGTCCATCCCATTATCCTCGGGTTCGGATGAATTATTGTGTTGACAACGCATCAGAGTAATGAACGTTATGGGTAGGAACTGGACATAGCCGATCCGGATATCCAGGCGCTTTTGCTGGAGAATGATATGGAAAATGGGCTCGGGTCGGAGACACACATATAAGGGGTTCGGATCGGGATACCCGATCCGACCCGGATTGGCTTGGAAGCAACGCTCTCTCTTCTTTAATCTGCTTCGCTCCACTCCGATCTATTTCCGTGGCAACCAGGTGGCTTTCCGATCCAATTGAGATTATACTGCCTTACGATCCGAATAGCTAGGCCTTACCAATTTCCTCAGCAACAGTTCACCGATCCGAACAGAAGATTTTATCCGACCCGAACCGATACGTTGCTCTGACCCGACCCGAACGATTGCAGCTGTCTGATCTAGGCTGAAGTGTCTTCTCCGATCTGAACCGAAGTCTTCTAATTAAAAATGCCCTTCAATGTCTGATATCTAGACTTTGTGTTGCCTAGCTCACAAAGTAGGCTAACACTTTGCCCCCTCAAAGGATGCTTCTGTTGGAAACGGAGCATGCTTTGACTGCCATGGCACAATACCTTCATCCTTCCTTTTGAATTCACATGTCAAGTTGTTGTTCATTATCCTGTTCGGTTCGGGTTCCGACCCGAATGGATTTCTGGTTCGGGTTCCAACCCGGACGGATCTTCTTCTTCTTATACTCTGCAATGGATTAGTGGGCCAAGCTGCGTCATTGGGCTTTTCGAGCCGGTCCGATCGGGAATACGAATAGTCAGCTTGTTTTTTATATAAATTTACTTCACTTTTCTTCTTTTCTTTCATTCACTGTTCTTGCCCAACCGAACCGATTCCACATCGAAACCCTAGTCTTTCCAAGAAATTTCAAAATTCTCCTTCAATCTTTGAATCGAATACATAGGTAGTTTTGCAATCTCGAATCTCGTTGTCATAACTGTTTTTAATTTACATTCGCAGTTAAGTTGAACGATTCTAGCAAAGTAATTGACTAATTCCATCGCCACGGCCTCCTTCATCCTCCGCCTTCGTCGTTGATGGCATCGACGCCATTTCGAAGCGTTGGTGGAGGGTGTTGAGATTCGTCGTTGAATACTTGAGTGCTTAAGCACTTGATTTTTATTAAGGCTTTGGATAATGAGTTGGGTTCGCTACTTAAGAAGAAGAAGAGGAAGGAAATTGAAGGAGATCGGTTCGGGTGGGGGAACAGTAGGAGAAAAAGGGAAAGAGAGAAATTCACAGAGCCAGACCGGGTCGGAGCAATAGGGCAAAGAAATGGGACTTAACTTGTTTGACCGGGTCGGGTCGGATCTATGAATAAAATGGAGGTCAAGACTTATGCGCTCGGATCGGACCGGGTTGTGAATCAAAAGAGAGAATAGGGGCCTGGTTATCCAGGTTAATCCGACCCGCTCCGAGAGTCAATCCCCGAACCGATCCGGATATATCTCTCTGAGTGTGAACCTTTGCTTTAAGCTGACATGTGACCTAGCCCATCCGATCCGAACCTGATGTATGCATCCGAACCGAAAACTACTCAATCCAAAACACAAACTTTCGTCCAACTATTTAAAAGATATTACTTCCAACTTCATGAACAGTTAGGATAGTGCCTTGCGGACATAAACAAACATTAAGAACTACTCTGACTATCACTTTCTCTTCAAAGTTTCGTCTTACATTCATTGTTGCACCTTTACTTTGCATTTCTCACATTCGCTGCACACATTTTAGTTCACACACCTGCACAAGGGGGTACGGTCTAATTTACTCTAATTCGTGCTATTGCTTCTTCAATAGTTCTATGACAATGAGACCCAGACGCTCTTCCAGACTAGCTGAGAGGAAAGAAGCCCCGGAAACTTCTAACAAAATCACTCTCGAGGATATATCTTCTCCTTCGGATCCAGAATGGGACAGTGAGGGTCCAGATTACGGGGTTGGAAATCGAGAAAGCGACGAGGTGTCTTCAGAGAATGAAGTTTCTCTGGGTTTTGAGGAGGAAGGAGGGATTGGTGACGATCGAGCTCCTGATGAATTTGAATCGGCCATTATATTGGAATCACCTCCAGACTCCGTTGAATCAACAATCGACAACGATCGACTTGTCCGAATTTGCTTAAAGTACGGGATAATGAAAAGGGACACTCTAGTGCCTTCACGCTCTGACCGTCCCCACAACCCTCCAGAAGGATATATGACGGTCACTCGATTGATGTGCATGGTCGGCGCCATTCCTCCATTCTCTCCCTTCATCATTGACTTTTTAAGACAAATGCGGATTGCCCCCATGCAGTTGCATCCCAACTCATATGCCTATTTGCACACCTTGTACATAGCATATCGTGAAATCTTAGGCATAGAGCTCACGTTCAATGACGTTCACTTCTTCTATAATTTCAAGCATCGGACTCGAGAGACTCCATCTTTCTGCTACTTCGAGTCAGTTCCAAAAAGGAAGATAATCTCTGCACCATTCAGCAGTAAAGTTGGAGATTCCAGACTAGAATGGTTCTACGTGAAGCGACAGCTTGGATGCGCCAGAAGGTGGACAAAATCAAGTAAAGCACTGATTTTCTAAATCCGGGCTCTATACACTTGAATCATCACCTTGACTTGTTTTCCTTTTTGTTTGTAGTCGACAATCCCAAACAGATATCATATCAGGTGTTCTTTGACCGGATGCACCGACTTCTTAATGGCGATCAGAAATTCTTGACTATCGACGAAGCCCTTAAAGACGAATACCTTCACTTTCATGGGATGTTATCTGTTTTTCGTAGCATTGGTCATGGGACGGTTCCATACGCATACATTCCTCCAGTGGAGGTAGTCCCAGAGACAGGAGAAGGCTCAGGAGTTCCTACAGCGCCTCTTCAAACTTCACCTTCTCCATCTTCTACACAAGATGACGAATTGGCTAATCTGGCCGAAAAGCATCGTGAAGGATATATTGCCCCCGAGGAGACTACTTCTCTGGAAAAGTCAAAATCCCCCCAAGAGTCGCCATTTCATGCTTCCGAGGGGGATGTCCCTAGTACTGATGAGCAGATATTTCAGGGTTTGGGGGATCTCCCCTTACCTGAGACTATATACACTTCAGAGGATTTCAGGAAGGATCCTTTAGTCTTCACCTCTTCTGAAGAGACCACTCCCGCTAAGGACAAAGAGCCTGCCCGTACTAGTCTAGCTTCAGACTCGGGTTGGTTGGGGGGAAACACACCACTTAGGATACACTTTATATAACGGCATTAGCATTCATTGCACCTCTTTCTTCGTGAATCCATTAATTCTAAATTTGGTTTGTTTTACCGTGCAGGTACGATGTCTCGGTCCTACTACGATATCAGGAAGCTTCGTCGCAGCATGTCCAATCCTCCTCAGGACGTCGAGTATAATAGTCGGGATGATCGTGGTAGGAAGGAGAGAAGGCCTTATGTTCCCTATCGTTCGCAACCCTCACGTTCCCGCTCACCAGTTCGACCGGAACAAGAGAAATATAAGGGTTATCAAAGTCGCAGGGAAGAGGACAGACCACCATCTAAAGACTCCACTTCTTCCCATGAAAAGCGCAGTAGAGAGAGAAGTCCTCCGAAAGAAACCGGGTCTCGTAGTAAGCACAAGGTTCCTGCTACTAAACGACCTTGGACAGATAAAGAATCTACCGAATCCTCCACACACAGGGACACCGAATTGACAATCCCCGCTCCTCCTCCATTAGATGCGGAAACTGCAGTAAAGCGGGCATATTTGAAGGAACAATTTCCCGAACACTATTTCGAGACTCTGACTTTTTTACCTGCCCTTGAACCTATTTCGTCTAAATGGGCAGATGAGGCCAAAGCAAAGATAGATGCGGTCGAAAAACAGTATACTGAGATGTTCAAATATTCACGCAATCTTTCTAGAATCATCCGCACTCTAATCACAAATATTGATTCAATGCAAAAGGCCGCGGAGGAGGATGCTAAGGCCTTAAAAGCTCTAGGAAAAGATTTGGAAGACACTCAAGCTCAGCTGGCTGTCGCTCAAAGGGACGCTTCTAACTTCAAACAACAATTCGAGGACATGCAAAAGCGTTATCATGACTTGCTTGAATCTCACACTCAGGAGCGCTCTGAATTAAAAAAGCAAGCTGACGAGGCCAAGTCAGAAGCTGCTAAGACACGCCTTGCTTATGCTGAGCTTGAACGGAAAAACGATGAGTTAGCAAAGAGGAGTGCTGAATTAGAAAAGAAGAATGCCGACTTGGCTTCAAAGCTATTGGAGGCAGAGAACAGAGCTGCCCTGGCTGAGGGAAATGTGGAGTGTGCTATCAAATCTGCGGAGGAGACCCGCAAGCAACTATCAGAGGCAGAGGCTGATATTCAGGGTTTCGGCGAACTAATGATTGAATTCTTCGCACATATTATTCGTCGCCGAAACATTTCTTGGATCGAGGACTATCCATCCACTCTAGTTCAAGTGTGGAATCAGATCATCGAGTGGGAAAAAGAGGAACTTAAGGTCGATTCCATTGACGAAGATAAGCTAATGGAGAAATACTTGAGGGATGATGAACCGGAGCGCCTAGCTGAAGGGCGCCGCCTTATTGCTGAGGCCATGGAAGAAGAGAGACGGAAGTCTAAACAAAAAACTGTTCTCGAAGCTGGTTCCTCTTCTTCTGCCCCTGCAACTTCTGAAGTAGAGGGGTATGATCCTGAAAATCCGGGAATTCCCCGAACAACTCTGCTATCCCCTATTCCTGAAACAGCACCAGAGGTAGTAGTCACCCCTGCCGAGAGGTCTTCAGAAGGTATCCCTACCTTTTCTCCTCAATTTGCCAAGGCTATTTCTACCTTTCGCCACGTGATTGAACAATCGATGAAAGTCCCATTGTTTTCGCCTGAGTTGATAACTGTTGCTTCTCATTCTGTAGGTGTTGAATCATCCGAAAAGACAGATGTGACTCAGGGAGCCACCGCTGGGGCAAAGCCCGCAGAAAAGGCCAAAAAAGGGGAAGACAAGGCTGCTTCTATAGACTTGGGAGAAGGAAGTGAGCCGACTAAGACCGCCACTCCCCATGATGAAGAAGTGATAGCAGCTTTAAGGGATGATGGCGGTGACGGGGGTCAGGAAGAGGAAACAGAAGTTGCAATAATCGGGGAGTCACAAAGTGCTGATGACGTTACCTTGGCTGCAATGAAAGCCGATCAAGACAAACGCTTGCAATTAAAAGCTGAAGAGCTAGACCCCGAAGTCCTCAAGCCCCTCGCAGTTGTGGATTCGGGATCAAGGTTAGTTGTTAAGCTCTCAACTAGATCTATTACAGAAGAACTCGCTAAAAAATCTTCTCTTGATTCCAGCGCCCCGCCCTCCGGGAAGAAGTCTACTGGCTCCAGCACCGCATCTTCAGGAAAAAAGAAGTCAAAGCGAATCTTGACGGAGGCTGAGAAAGAAGCAAAGGACGCGGAGAAAGCCGCCAAGAAATCCAAGGCTCATTCAAAATCTAAATAGTGGATTGCCTTGTATCGTTTTAGCATTTAGTGAACCAATAATTGCTGCTACAAAAGTAGCTCCTGCACTTTCTTTTTTAGCTATTTTCCTGTACAAATTCATTCATTTGTAAATAAAAATAACTCATTTTTTGCAATGTTTGTTTGTTAGTAGTTCTGCACTTATGTAAAAATGCATGTCTATAGTTATGAAACGAAGTTGTGGAGGGGGGAAATATGCGTATACATACGTGTCCCCAGTCAATTCCCACAAATTATTTAATGCTTAATCGAGCAATCTGAATGCTCCCGATTCTCTGACGGGATAGCACTTCCTGTGTCGTCAGTACCTGTCGTTTTTTCTGGCATTTCTTTTATACTCTCTCTCTTTCTCTTGAGAGTTAGAGTTCGAGCTCAGTCGTCTATTTATTCCCCGGTCTTTCAACGGGGAAAGATTTCTTTCTCAGCGCTCAGTCGGAGACGCCTTTATACTCTCTTTCTCTCTGGAAAGTTAGAGTTAGGAGGAGAATTTCCTTTTCAGCGCTCAATCGGAGACGCTTTTATACTCTCTCTCTCTCTCTCTCTCTCTGGAGAGTTAGAGTTAAGAATGTCGTTTTCTCATTCTTTTATGTCTTATCGCACAAATAGTCGTTGTGCTTCTTTTTATGTCTAAACTGTTTTCAACCTTTTTAGGCTGTGAGTTATCCTGTATCTTATAATCACAACAGAATAATTGATGAATGTATATATGTAATGCATAAAAGTAAATAACACACAGTATTTTTATAGTGGTTCGGCTAAGTCGTAGCCTACATCCACTTTATAGTTCTTCATTCATATCGTCAGATTTTCCCAAGGCAAGTCGTGCCTTATTACAGAGTTCATAAGAAAAATAACACAAAGTACAACATTTCTAATCCAAATATCGCATTAAGTGCTGGGCATTCCATGCTCTGGGGACTTCTTCGCCATCTACGGTCGTTAACTTGAAGGTTCCTTTTTCAAGTTTCCGTTGGATGACAAAGGGTCCTTCCCATTTTGGACCGAGGTGAGGAAGGGATGGAAAGACTCTCTTTAGCACCAAATCTCCTGGTTCAAAAGTCCTGAGGCGAACTTTTTTGTCGTAATAGCGTGCCATCTGACGTCGATGTCTTGCCGCACGCAAATCTGCTTCATCCCTTTTTTCTTCGACTTCATCAAGAGACTCAAGTAAGAGTGCCCGATTCGTCATCGGGTCATAATATGTCACCCTGTGGGAAGGAACTTCCAGTTCAACTGGAATTACAGCTTCTGAGCCAAAGGAGAGAGAAAAAGGGGTATGACCGGTGGCCGTTTTAAATGTTGTTCGATATGCCCAAAAAGCTAGGGGCAACTCGTCAACCCATTTTGCCTTTGCACGCTCTAATCGTTTCTTGAGGATGGATTTTATTACTTTGTTTATTGCCTCTACTTGCCCATTCGATTGCGGATAGGCAACTGTAGTATATCGTTTGTCTATCTTATACTTCTGGCAGAAATTTCTGAATTCAATACTATCAAATTGGGTTCCGTTGTCAGTTATAATCGTCCTTGGGATCCCGAACCGGCATATAATATTTCTGACCACAAAACTTACCACCTTTCTTGCCGTGATCTTGGTCAAGGGCTCAGCTTCCGCCCACTTCGTAAAATAGTCCATGGCCACTATTGCATACTTAGCTCCTCCCTTAGCAATTGGTAGAACTCCAATGATATCAATTCCCCACGTGGAAAATGGCCAAGGACTCACCATTGATTTAAGTTGGGTCGACGGTGCCCTAGGGATTTTGGCGAATCTCTGGCACTTATCGCAGCATCGTGAATAATCAGCTGCATCTTTATTAATCGTAGGCCAGAAGTATCTGTATCGCAATATCTTCTTTGCTAAAGTTTGACCTCCTGTATGATCTCCACACTCACCTTCGTGTACCTCTCTTAGTACACGCTTGATGTCGTCGTGGGCTATACATCGTAACAGGGGCATAGAAAATCCTTGCCTATACAGAGTATCATCTTGTATGACATATCTGGTAGCTTTGCGAACTACAGCTCTTTTCTCACTCTTCTTTGATGGGAGTGTCCCATTCTTAAGGAAATTGTTAATTGGAGTCATCCACGACTCCTTCTCTGGTTCCACTTCAAAAGCGAATTCAATTTCCATTGACTCAAAGCTTGGCGATTCCAACGTTTCAATTGGAATTATTTCAGTCTCTTCTGGATTGTCGGAACTAGCCAGCTTCGCCATCCTATCCGCTTTCTGGTTTTCAACTCTGGGAATGTGTGTTATGTTGTACCGCTTTAAGCTATTCAATAGCTCTCTCACTTTCCTGAGGTAGGCGATAAGTCGGGGTCCTCGAGCCACAAATTCCTCTCGCACTTGGCAAACAACAATTTTAGAGTCACAGAATATGTCTAACATTTTTACTCCGAGGTCTTTAGCAAGCTTCAGCCCGGCAATCAGGGCTTCATATTCAGAGTCATTGTTAGTCGCCGAAAATTCTAATCGCAGGGCGTAATATAACGACCGTCCTTCGGGAGTGACTAAGACGATTCCAGCTCCGGACCTTCGGTCGTTCTTGGCTCCATCTGTATATAGTTTCCACGGATCTATCTTTAACTCATCCTCGGACTTAACCACTCTATCATCGATTACTTCCTCCTCTGGAATGGTGAACTCTGCAATAAAGTCTGCTAGAGCTTGCCCCCTGATTGACTTTCGTGGTTGAAAATTCAAATCAAACTGACTTAGTTCTATGTTCCATTTGATCAACCTTCCCGATGCTTCGGGTCTCTGCAACACCTGCCTTAAGGGCTGGTCGGTGTATATGGTTATTGGATGAGCTTGGAAATAGTGACGAAGTTTTCGGGATGCGATCAGGAGGCTGTAAGCGAGCTTCTCAATTTTTGGGTAGTTGCGCTCTGCCGCTGCTAATTTCTTGCTTACATAATACACTGGCCTTTGTACTTTGTCTTCTTCTCGAACCAGGGCTGTGCTGACGGCGTGAGCCGAGACTGCCAAGTAAACAAACAATTCTTCGTGATCTACGGGCTTTGACAAAATCGGCGGTTTCTCTAGCAGTTCCAATAAATTTCGAAAGGCCTCAACACAGTCCGGAGTCCACTCGAAGTTCTTCTTTCCTCTTTTAATCAAATCAAAAAACGGAACGCATTTGTCTGTGGCTTTGGAGATGAATCTACTCAGCGCCGCTACTTTCCCTGCAAGACTTTGGATGTCTTTAATTCTCCTCGGCTCTTCGATATTTCTAATCGCTGCTATCTGGCTAGGGTTGATTTCAATTCCTCGGAGCTTACAATGAAGCCAAGGAACTTTCCCGATGCCACTCCAAATGAGCATTTCAGAGGATTCAATTTCATCCGATACTTTCGCAGGATACCAAACATTTCCGCCAAGTTTTGCGTATGGCTGGAGGACTGTTTCGATTTGACAAGCATATCATCCACATAAACTTCCATAGTCTTTCCTATTTGATTATAAAACATTCTGTTCACCAAGCGCTGGTAAGTAGCTCCAGCGTTTTTCAATCCGAATGGCATTACAACATAACAATATAATCCCAAATTCGTAATGAAGCTCGTATGTTCTTGGTCTGGCACGTGCATAGGAATTTGGTTGTATCCAGAATATGCGTCCATGAAGGAGAGAAGTTCATGACCTGCTGTCGAATCTACAAGCTGGTCAATCCTGGGAAGTGGGAAACTATCTTTTGGGCAAGCTTTGTTCAAATCTGAAAAGTCAATGCAAGTCCGCCACTTTCCGTTTGGCTTCTTTACCAAGACGGGATTCGATATCTAGTTGGGATATGTCGAATCTCGAATAAATCCATTCTGCTTCATCTTCTCTACTTCCTCTTTGAGAGCAGCTGACCTCTCTGGGCCCAGCGTGCGTCTCTTTTGCTTCACAGGCGGATGTTTCGGGTTTACATTCAATTTGTGACTTATAATGGATGGTGATATCCCACACATGTCAGCATGGATCCAGGCAAACACGTCTAAGTTTGCCTTCAAGAAGTCCGTTAGTTCTTTAGCTCGACGTGGATCCAATTGAGAACCAATCTTCAAAACTTTTGTCGGATCGGCTTCATCAATGGGAATTTCCACTGTCGTTTCATTAGGAGTTGCATTCCTAGCCTCTGGTTCCTCTTCTTTTCTGGGATCCAGGTCTTCAGGCGTTCCTTTGGGCAACTCCTTTGGGGTCAATATCTCTAATTGCTATGCCGAGCCCCCCTTTGAGGGAGACGAGGCATCCTTACTCTCAACGTTGAGTCCTTTAATCAACATCTTTAATTCGGCCACATAGCAGGCCCATCCAGAAACTTGATCCCCTCTCATTACTCCAGTTCCGGCTTCGGTTGGGAACTTAAGTAACAAACACCAAGGGGCGATACAAACTCTGAACTCAGCAAGGGCAGGCCTCCCCAAAAATGCATTATAAGGCGAATCCACGTCCAATACTACGAACTGAAGCATCCGCACTCTTCTACGTTCTCCTTGCTCCAGAGTCACGGGCAACTCTATGTATCCCATGGGAGCTGTCGACGCCCCGTTGAAGCCTCTGATCCATCCTTCACATGGCTTCAAATCTTCAGATTCAAGCTTCATCTGATCGAATGACTTCTTAAATAAAATATTGACAGAACTTCCGTTGTCTACTAATACCTTATGGACCAAGGCCGGCCCAATAGTGGTAGTAATAACCAACGGATCATCAGTGGGTGATTGGATCCCAGTATTGTCTCGGCTGCGGAATACCACGTCGTCAAACATGGTCTTCTGTTGTTTTATGGGGGTGATATCTTCCAAATCATCACCTTTATTCACATCTAGGTGCTTGGCAGCATTTACATATTGATCCATTGATCTGAAACTTCGGATTGCCGGGTGAGGTCCGCCTACTATAGAGTTGATAACAATTCCTTTACCTTTCTGCTGCGCTGTAGGCTTGGGAGCAGGTAGAATCTGTTTTGGAGCCTGCTCTCCTTGCCCCCTGTCCCTCGGGGCAACCTTGTATTCATACAACTTCCCTTCACGCAGCAGCTTCTCAATTACATCCCTCAAATGCCGACATTCATTGGTTGAATGCCCATGAGTTCCATGAAACAAACAAAATTTCCCTGTTGCCATTTCTTTCTCGATCGAATCACGAGGTGGCGGTCTTTTGTACTGCAAAACATTGTACGTATCCAGGTAAATATTCTCCAGGGTGTCGTTCAATGGTGTATAATTCTCATAGGTCTGGAATCGGGGTCTTTTGTTAGGATCACTTCCCCTATTTCTGTTTCTTCTGTTACCATTCGGATTATGGTTATTGTTGTTGTTACCCCCGCTTCCAGCATTGTTGCTTCCACCCTTGTTTCCCACATTTACTTCAACCTTGCCAGAACTTTCCCCAGACTGCTTCACAGCGATATTACTCTGCACATTGTCTTTTGAAGCCGTCTCAGACTTTCTCTTTCGGTTTGCCCTGGCCTCTTCTCGCCTTAGATAAATATCGGCTTTTTCGTAGAATATCTCTCTTGTGGAGGGGGTTTTCCCAGAAAGGTAATCTCCGAACTCAGATTCAGGGTCGACTCCTTCCTTCAATGCCATTAGAATAGTGGGCTCATGCGGGTCACTGACCTCAGTCACAGCTTGGTTAAAACGGTCAAGATATGCCCTCAAAGACTCTCCTGGTGCCTGCTTGATTCTCGATAATTCAATAACACTTTTGGACTTTCGGGCATGGAGTTGAAACTGGTTCATAAAATGCTCGCTTAGTTCCTTGTAATTCGAAATCGAACGAGGAGGAAGTCGGGTAAACCAGAACAGCGCCACATCTTCTAAGTAGATTGGGAATGCTTTGCACTTCACTTCATCAGGGGCAGCAGCAGCATTCATGAGCCACGAGTATCGCATCAAATGTTGTCCCGGATCAGTCCTTCCGTTGTACTTGTCCATCTGTGGCAAGTTAAAGCGCCGGGGAAATTGGAAGTCAAGGATATCGTCGGTGAAAGGAGTATGGCTTCGCTCAATGCCATAATCCTCATTTGTATAGTTCCGGCTCTCGAACATGATCTGGCGAACCATTGCCTGTACATCAGCATTAGTTAGAGGCCGCTCAGGTTCCCTGGCCCTAGTATCCGAGTTCCTTCTGGGCTCTTTTTCAGGAGATGCCCTTCTTCTTCGAGCTGCTTCTGCTCGATTCCGTTCCCTGTGCTCCCGGTCAATCTCGGGAGGAGGGGACTGGAGTCTTTGCCCCCGAGTGGGGTCATTGTTTCCTAGCGCTCGTGCAATATCCTCACGAGATCCCAAAGATCCAAATGTCAGCTGTTCCACATTCTGAGGTCGTTCGAGCGGCCTTCGTTCATGGGGCCGCTCTTCCTCGGATGATGAAGATTGATCCAATGGTGTGTGACGAACCGGTGATGGAGTTCTCTGTCGACGGAGTTCACTAATCTCCCGACTCATGAGCCTCATATTTTCCTGCATCATGAGATTAGTGCGCTCATGGACTTTCATAGCCTCCCTTATGCTCTCAAGCATGTCAAGTAAGCGCGAGAAATCTCCTTGTGTGATGGGCGCAGATGGATTAACCTGATCACTAACCCTGGTGGCTGGAATCGGGGCATTCGTAGGGACTCGAGTGGAGGTTCCAGCTTCACCAAGCGTCGGATCGGATCGGAGGTAGGAGGTCGGGTCGGTTCGGAGCTGGGGAGCCTGGTCGGATCGGTACGTGGCAAGCTGCTCAGGTCGGTTCAGATTGGGGGAATGCACTGCTTCAGAATCTCCTACCCGGATCGGATCGGAGCTCTCCCCCTGCTGGCGGCTCGGATTTCCTGCAGTGGTTCTTCCTGCTGCTGAACTCTGCCCCCGAGACCTTGTTACAACCGCATTTTGCTGATCTTCGCCAGCTCCATTTCCTCGACCAGATTGAACTTCTTTGCCTTTTCCTTTGGCCATGATTCTTTGACAATCACTTCAACAAATATAAAAGAGCGGAGAAACTTAAGGACTAACTTCTTTGAACTCAACGGTCCAAAAAGTAGAAAGAAATCCCGGAAAATAAAGAATTCAGATGAGGTTTCTCAGTGAAAGCACCAAAATGTTAGACCAAAAAGTGGTTCTAACACCCAAATTGATTAAAAGCAAAATGAAATGAGATAAAAATAAAAATGAACACACAAGATTTATAGTGGTTCGGCGAAGAAATGCCTACGTCCACTTGTTTTTCACTATTTTCAATGATTCAGTTGCAAATACAATGAAATACTCACTTGATCTTTCTCACAACTTACTCACAATCACTCAATTGTTTGAAAACAAATAATGAAAGAAGATTTGGATTTTCGGGGATTGCTGGAATTCGGGTTATGAAGGTGGTTGAACTCTCCAAGTGCCAGAAAAAAGATCCTTTTCTTTGTCTCCAGACGGGGTATTTATAGGTGCGAATTTGCTCAAAACCCGATCCGGATCGGAGCCACGTGTCGTCCATCCCATTAGCCTCGGGTTCGGATGAATTATTGTGTTGACAACGCATCAGAGTAATGAACGTTATGGGTAGGAACTGGTCATAGCCGATCCGGATATCCAGGCGCTTTTGCTGGAGAATGATATGGAAAATGGGCTCGGGTCGGAGACACACATATAAGGGGTTCGGATCGGGATACCCGATCCGACCCGGATTGGCTTGGAAGCAACGCTCTCTCTTCTTTAATCTGCTCCGCTCCACTCCGATCTATTTCCGTGGCAACCAGGTGGCTTTCCGATCCAATTGAGATTATACTGCCTTCCGATCCGAATAGCTAGGCCTTACCAATTTCCTCAGCAACAGTTCACCGATCCGAACAGAAGATTTTATCCGACCCGAACCGATACGTTGCTCTGACCCGACCCGAACGATTGCAGCTGTCTGATCTAGGCTGAAGTGTCTTCTCCGATCCGAACCGAAGTCTTCTAATTAAAAATGCACTTCAATGTCTGATATCTAGACTTTGTGTTGCCTAGCTCACAAAGTAGGCTAACATAAATCAACTTGAATGATATACCTAAGTTAGTTATATCGAATCAAGTCTGGAGTGATAACCTGTTATATTCAGGTGGTCAAGATGAGTAACCAAGGACGGAGAGGTCGAGCTAGAGGGTCATCCACTACTACTGGTCGTAATACTGGATCCCAGGATCAAGGAGAGACTATGGGGAGAGGTTGTACCAGTCCGGCAGGACAAAAGTTTTGAAAAGGAGTTAATTAACTAGGGTCAGCCTCGAGATAAAATTAAATCTGGTTGGGTTAAATTAGGATAATATCCAATCACATTGATACCGGAAAATCAGGATGGAATTCTAAATTGAAGTAGAATTTGATTTTTTGACATTAAGGCTGGACTTGAGTATTAATTGGATATGACTCAGGGAAAGGAAACTGGTCGTTTTGTGAAATTTAAACCATATTTTTGAGTCCCGAAATGGAGAAAATTAATGCGGACTGTGGAGAATACTTAACAAAGTTAAGTAAATTGACAGACGAGTTAAAAAGGAATTTGGACAGATACCTATACTTGAGCTAGATTGATTTAAATCAATGAAGTGGATAAGACTTGAAATTTATTTCAAGTATATTTGGAAATTGATGAGAATTTAAGAATGGAATTCAAGAAGTAGTAATGCAAGAATGGAATGTTTTTCAACCATAGTGACAGATATATCCGGTTATGGAAATAGATGTTATTAATAAAATATTTGTTGATGTATGTCAATAACTTTAAATCTACTACTTACAAATTTCGAGGACGAAATTTTTATAAGGGGGGTAGAATGTAATGACCCGGACTTTTTACAGAGATATAAACTAATCATGAGTATCGTATTTACAAATACGAGTTGAAATTCATATTTTTAATATTTTAAAGCATATCAAAGGATCTAATTGCATTTCTTTTACGTGTATGACAACATTTATACATACATCACAGCATTTTATAAAATCCATTTTCATGTAGATAACATGGATTGATAACCTTTGTTTTAGATTCATTTATTTTACATATATTTGAATAATAACACTTATTCATAGCAAGATTTAAATGCCATTTTTATTTCACTTATTTTGTTCATTTTCCAAAAGGGTTTAGAACTTGATTTTTTGAAAATGTCTTGATTTAAAAACTTATATCACTTGCATAAAAATATGCTTTGTCATTTTGTAAGGATTTAAATACTTATATTATTTTTAGCAAATCCTTGTTTTTAAAACATAAAGCACTTGAAAATGAAAACATGCCAAAACACATTTTGTGTCAAAGCAAGTATAAGTGGAAAAATCTTATATTCATTCCTTTTTGCAAAGATGTTTTCATGCATACGAATTAAAGGATCATACATACACTAGAAAGAGAATAGAAGAAAGGATTTGAGAGCATGTACCTTTTCACGTGGAAAATCTTTTGGTGATCAATCATTTTCAGTTTAAGACCTCTCTCCTTTCTTTTCTTAAGATTTTCTGAAATTTCCTTTTCTTTTTCTTTTTCCAAAAATGTATTCATTTGTCAAAAAGGACATGTACTATAGATTTGAAAATCTTGGGTATTTAGACCCTTGAAACACCTACACTAGTTGATCACTAAAAACTGAAATTTTCTAAAGATTTTCCTTGCAAAAACCCACATGGCCGAGAGTAAAAGTGAGCAGGAAATTTCAGAGTTTGTTAAACTTTGAAGGCAAGTAAATGTATTAAATATGTGGTGTTAAATCAAAATTTTCATGGGAGGAATGTGATTTTAGAATCCAATGCAAACTGAACATGTATGGTACAAAGGGGAAGATACCATATTCATTTAAACCAAGAAAAGATGTGGAGAATATGTTGTGTCAGGTTCATAGATAGACAAATGAAAGGAGGGCATGTGCAGATGATCTCAGGTGAGCAATGAGCTGAGGTGAACCATGTGATTTAGATTTTGTGCTTGGATATGGAGGGAGAAATGAGTTTTATATTTGCTTGCATTTGTCGCATCAATTCTGAAAACAAATTTTTCCTCTTTCAGAAATCTAGCAAAATAAATGCACTGTTATTTTAATATTTTCTTACACCTATAAAAAGACCAAGCATGCACTTCATTTCGACACAACTACAAGCTTTCAAACAAATTCAGTTAAGGGGAAATCAGTAAGCTTCTAAGCGAAGGTGAGTAAAACTTTCTTTCAAATTTTGTTTCCTGTTTACCTTTCTGTTTTGAACTGCTAATTGGATTGGCTATTGGGTGCTTTGTCTTGTTGAATGCAAATATTGGCTTGAATTATCTTTTATATTTAATCAAGGCACTGGGGTAGGTGAAATGTTGTATTGACCATCATTTTTTCTTTGAAACAGTGTATGAACAGGATAACAAATCCTGTTGTTGTGTGCCAGTCCTAGGTAGAACAAACTAAGGATTTTCAATCATTGAACCTAGGAACTTAACTAAGCAAATCATTTATTCAATTACTAGCTACTTATATGTTGAGTAAGCTCGACCCTAGATCATCACTAAAGCCTTAACATGCTTGTATTAAATGTTAAAGTGTCTAATTAGTGGCCTTCACCATCTATTTGCTGTGTTGACATATCCAGTGCCAGGCAAACCCTGTTGTTTTGGGTCCAGTTTAGGAAGAACACTGGTGATTCTCAAATCAGATAGGAAATGTAAATATATTACTATATAAGTTTTAAACCACTATCACTGGTCTGAAGGAGGAAATCTAGTTCTAAATATAACTAGAACTTGAAGAAAATAGAAATAACAGTGCCCTCTGTAATATCAAAACCAAAGTGAGAATCCAAGCTTCTTAAAAACTCAATTCAGGTATATACCTGGAATCCTAGACCAAATTGAGGATTTTTAAAGGTTGTTTCATAATTTTTAAATGAAGGGGTGTCGAGAATATCTAGGATCATCTGAAAATAGAAAGGGGGCAATTCCCCGCGATCTAGCTGATCGAAGTCCATGGAATCTGGACTGGAGGAACATGAACAATCCGTGATTAAGGGAAAAATAACCAATAAATTTTTAATTAAGTGATTTTCGAGTTTTTAGCTAAGTTAAGTTTAGCTGGCGATTTGTTACCATTCCTGTTCTTGGGTAGATTGCGCCACCTTGGATCAACCGAGTGGGCTGTGGTGTTGAGGAAAGGTGCGGCCAAGGGGTCGCTTCCATTCTGGTGAAGGCTGGCAGGTACCGGCGTATAGTGGTGGCGGTACGGATGGTTTTTGTGGAGAATGCTTTGTGTTAAGGTTCGGGCTGAAGCTCGGATTTTGATAGAAAGGGTTTGGTCAAGGTCTGGTGGTGGGGATGGACTCAGGTGATGCGAAGACAGTGGAGGATGATGGCGCGCTGGCTCACCGATGGGTGGTGGTAGTGTGCACGTGCATAGGGCTGTGCTAATGCTAGGAGAAGGGACGCTGTGTTTTTAATGGGATTGGGCCAAGTTCCCATGATAACAGGAAAGTGGTACTTTTATAAAATCATGTAAACTAAGGGGGTTTGGCAAGGGCATACACTGTGGGTTTTTGAAGTGGTATTTTCAAACTCGGTACTTTAGTCTAATAAGGTGTTTAAACTTTAGTTAAGTGAAAATCCTAGTTTTAAATAAATGGGTGATAAATTAAATTATAATGGAAATAAATACATAAACAAAATAACATTTTTATTTAAATTGTCGAATAGGAAGAGAAGAATACCTATAAAAATGGAAATTTTATTAACAGGTCGAGGATGAAAAAGTGAATCAGGATATGATAGAATGTTGTCGAGCAATACAGATGTGAGAATAATTATAAATTTAGTTCATAATTTGAATTTATTTCAAAATAAAATAATATTTGATTTAAATGAATAAAATAGGAATATTTTATTTACTCTAAAACTGCTAGTATAAACCGATGGTCAGAATTTCCTGTCGCACTATAACTGGTTATATGTATACCGTTCTGTATTGTGTGAAATAAGAACGGTGTTTGAAATCATGAGTAGAGACATTTAAAAAAAGAATTTTATTTAAATTTCTGTATAGAAAGAAGAAGTGAATCTGGTTGTCGAGATCTGGAATTAAAATACAGAAGTTAAAATTTAAATTAAATTTTAAATTAAATTTTAAATAATTAGAATTTGAAAGGTTTTTCAAAGAAAAGATTCAAGCTTTAAAGTCAACGAAAAGGAAGCTGATCAAGTATAGGAGATCAGATATGATTTTGACAGGATTCGAGGAGTCAGAAACGTAATTTTATTAAACTATCAATTTGGTTTATAATTTAGACTAGAATTTATCTTCGAATAAAAACCTTTAAACTGTAAAGTCAAAGAAAAGAAAAACCATATTCGTACACTAGAAGTGTCTGCTGATTAGATTTTCTGATACAAGAAAATAATATATATATATATTGTTCTGTATTGAATAAGGCCTGTATTTTCTTATTCATGTTAGATGAAATGAAAAAGAAGATTTATTTCTGTTGAGAAATAGGTCAAGAGTAAGGGATCAAGGAAAATTTGACGAGAGGAATTCAAAGTGTAAGAGCTGTAAAGAAATTTATAAATCATAAATTTAATTCAGTTGTGAATATTCAGATCAAGAAGTGATTATGAGAAAAAAAAATCGTAAGAATAATGTACTTAAAGAAGACAAACAAGATGGAAAGAAAAACCCGTGCAGCGCGCACACTAAAAGGGTCAAATTCTAAGACATGATCGAAATGCCAGATATAGGCAAAATGATCGTATGCTGTTTAGTTTGTCTGAAATTATCGATGTAAATTAGATTATAATCTTGTTAGATTTATAATTTAAAAGTGAAGAATGTTCGTTAATCATTTCAAAGAGGGCGGAATTTATATTCCACTTTGAATTGATTATACGTTGCGCGTCAGAGATTATCGAAGGTAATGAAAGACGGCGATATACAAGGGCTATTTTTGAATAGTGCCTTCGGTTTGTCCAATCCCAGGACAACTTGTATGGACGAATGTCTGACAAAGTAATTCTAACTGGTCACGTACGTTGATCTTTCCAAACGTATTTATATGGTGGCAGAGAAATTCGTTTCTTTATGCTTTATACCTATAATTTATTTTTGGGGAAGTCAATTAGTGATTGGAAAGTTTTGGACGATGTGACATTCGAAGAGATAAGCATTGATGATGATCAAGCGTAAATCTAGCCTCAGGCCTCACACCCAGGAAATGACAAAAATCGGGCAGGCAGCATGGCTATGTGGGTTGATCCCATTAGGGTGTATTGTCACCATCTAGAGAATATTCGTATTTGTTACTTCTTTCAATTCTGTATCTCCCGGGGAACTACGGTGGTCATGACAAAAAGCCGTAAGGTGACAATATATTCGATACCCTCAAGAGAAATGAGTGGTCGGTCATGTGTGGGCCGGGTTGCAAGAAGTTCTTGTTGAACCCAGTGTATTCGTCTCTAGAGATGCACGATCGGAAGGTGGTTCCATACCTTGTCATAGTTGGAAATCCAATTTCCATAAGCGCCAAGCGATTTGTATTTGTACACTATATAGGAGAATGTGAGATGCAAGCATTCTTCTAGATTTTAAATTATTTGTGAAAGGCTTATATGATAATATCTGATTTCAAGTATACAAAGTATTTTGATCTCATAAGGTAAAAACTCGTTCCGTATTTACGGCGTGGTCTTATGAGATATTTTTATTTCTTTACTTCGTTTTAAACTGTTTACTCATACCAGTCCCCTGACTGACCCGGAGTTTATTTTTCTGTATTTTCCATTAAACTCTTGGGTATTCATAATGCTTGTTATGAATAGACAAGTGAATCAGGATTTGTTGGAACTTGTGAAGCTGGAATGAAGATTTTACTGTGTGTTGATCTATCTATCTATTGTATAAATAAGTCTGCAAGTTCGTAGTCTATGACATGTATAATTACATATGTACTATGAATGGGCTGTATCATTAAGTCCTATGATTTTCTGATGTATCATGTACTGCTGTGTAATATTATAAAGTATCATCTTTTGTGAAAATTTCCGCTGTGAGGTTCTGATGTTTCTGTGTTTTTATCTTCTATCAACTCTTATTTCTCATTAACTACACAACTTCCAATGTGTTCGAAAGTTGGGTCGTTACAGTTAGCCAAATTTTTGAAGAATTTGAAAATTCTCAGAAACTGAAAAGTTGGAAAATGCAAGCCAGATCGAACGTAGAGTTGAAGGATCAAACCACTTTCGACTTTGTTCCTTTTCGGGGACGAAAAGTTTTAAGTGGGGGAGATTGTAACAACCCGAAAATCTGGGCCAGTTTAATATTTTTATTTTGGCAATTTTAGCGAATTTTGATTATTTAAAATGAACTATTTTAAATAATATCGACGAGAAATTTATTTTGAATATAATTCGAACGTATATATTATATACGTCGTCGTTAGAGTATAAATATTTATTATATAATTATAAAAGGAATTGAAAATGGCGCGGTAGTTCGATAATTCGATTTCAAACTTCAATTGAATGTACCGGGTGCAAAACAAGCCGGATTTTAGTGAAACCAAAAATAATAGAACCTATTTGATGATATCTTTCCAACGAATCCGAAAAATCAAGTTTTCATAGCGGGAATCAAAAGATATGTCCAGTTGAAAATTCTGAATAGTCGCTATGGAATTCAGGCCCTTAAAAATAGGCATTTTGCAAACGACCTCGGATTTCGACGAAACCACTTTTGTTGGATCCGTGATGTGTAACAACCCGAAAATCTGGGCCAGTTTAAAATTTTTATTTTGGTAATTTTAGCGAATTTTGATTATTTAAAATGAATTATTTTAAATAATATCGACGAGAAATTTATTTTGAATATAATTCGAACGTATATATTTATACGCGTCGTCGTTAGAATATAAATAATTATAAATAGAATTGAAAATGGCGCGGTAGTTCGATAATTCGATTTCAAACTTCAATTGAATGTACCGCGTGCAAAACAATCCGGATTTTAGTGAAACCAAAAATAATAGAATCTAATTGTGAATATCTTTCCAACGAATTCGAAAAATCGAAATTTGATAGCGGGAATCAAAAGATATGTCCAGTTGAAATTTCTGAATAGTCGCTATGGAATTCAGGCCCTTAAAAATGGACATTTTGCAAACGACCTCGGATTTTGACGAAACCAGTTTTGTTGGGTCCGTGATGTCAAATTATTGCTAGGTTTTAAATTTCATAATTTTTAGAATCAATATGTGAGCGTGGCAAAGGAAAACGCGTTTGACCAGTTTCAGTTGATTTTAATCGACTGGAAATTGGCCATTTTTCAAACGGTCTCAGAATTCGACGAAACTAGTTTTGTTAGGACCGTATCGTCAATACGAAGCTAGAAAATATTTTTATGGAATCTATAGAGTTAGTATGCGACCCTGGTAATTTGAAATGTACGTTTAAAATTCAATATAATAATTTAAATGTAAATTCAACGGAAACTGATTGTAACTATCGAATCAGCTTGCGATACACGTCCCATTATGTTCGGGATGGGGGTAATTAGCTATGGACGACAGTCGGTGGGCTCAATTTTGAGTTCAAAATAAAAGTCAACTCTAGGGAATTAAATATGATATAAAATAAAATAAAAAAAACCTTTATCTCCAGACCCCCCCCCATTCCTTTATCAGCCCCGTTCATTTTTTTAAAAAAAAAAGGGGGCGGAGGCGGAAAACCGCCATCACCATCGCCGTCGCCTGGCCCCTACGGCCTCGCCCTCCACCAGGAACCCCCCTCCTCTCGCGCTCGGTCCTCTCTCCCTCCCTCTCCGTTGAAGCACGAACGCAAGCGGCTAGCCCTAGGGGCGCCTCCATCGCATCGACGCCACCCTCCTGGCGCCTCCCCGACCTGCCGCAACCCCCTCCTCGCGCTTATGCGTGAAACCCTAACCCCGAAGACCCCCCCCCCTCGCAGCAGCGGCCGCCGGCCTGACAGCCCCCCCTCCACCAATTCCGTCAGTAAATCCCCTCCCCTCCCTGAATTTGGTGCTCCCAAGACCCCCCTCCCTTCGCTGAATTAAAGTAAGTATTTATTTTAATTTAGCTTATTTATTTTCCATATAAATAATGTAAGAGAAGATTATATTTTTCACGTTAGGAAAATACAATTTTTAATATCATAAAAATATGATTTTTATGTTTTAAAGTATTAAAAATATAGTCTTTACTATATAGCGATTATAAAAATATGATTTTTATATTTTTAAAGTAGTAAAAATATAATCTTTTATATTGTAGAAAGATAAAAATATAATCTTTGCATAGTAGGAACTATAAAAATATAATCTTTATGAGATATAGAATGTAAAAATACCATCTTTTTATATGTAGCAAAATAAAAATCTGATTTTTATGATATATATATGTTGAAATAAAGAGGTAATTTTTATAGTGATGAAATGAAAATAAAATCTATATTTTCATAATGGCGAAATCTATATTTTCATAAGGGCGAAATCTATATTTTCATAAAGGCGAAATCTTTAAAAGTGAAAAGGCGAAATCTTTAAAAGTGAAAAGGCGGAACCTTTATATAGAGAATAGCGAGGTAAAAATATAATTTTTATCTATATAGTAGCAATGTAAAAATAGAATTTTTATCCATACGACGAAATAAAAATTCGATTTTTATATATTGAACAACGAAATAAAAATTCAATTTTTATATATTGAATAGCAAAGTAAAAATGTGATTTTTATATATGTAGTGAATGCGGGCAACGAAGGTGACGAAGATGCGATAACGATGAAGATTTCTCATAATGAAGAGTCGTGGTATAGGATAGTTATCAGTGAGAATTTCTCACCTTTCAATTTCATTTCTATTTATATATATATATACTAGGATGCAGACGGTGCTTAGTAGCACCCGACACAATCGTCCACAGACCATGGACTTGTTTGTTTGGTTGCATAGATTAGTTATATGATTTGATTTGAATTTGGTTGTTTGGTGATTTTGATTGATATGTGAATGGCGTGGGCCTTCACTAGACCGGGGATAAGGCTAGGCCTTGTCCCGTTTTTAGTATCGTGCCGTTATGCCGCCGAAATTTTCTAAAATAAGTTAGAAAAATAAAAATACCATTTTATTTAAAGAATGAACTGGATAGAAATTCATATGTTAAAATAAAATGTTTTATCGTTAAAAATATAATTTTTAACGTGAATATGAATATAGTGAATGTGAATAAATAAATATTCATTTACAAACCGGACGGTTTGTTTATGTACACTTATTTGAAGGACATTGATTGGGTCGATAAATTTTACACATCGCCCAACTGCACAAATAAAATCTGTGTTTGATTGTTTGAAACCCCACACGGGTGTTGGGATGAAATTTGAAGTTCACTCATCCTGATTGATTAAATATGTCGATCGATTGATAGACAGGCTGTTATAAGCGTTAGATATCTATATTTGATGCTTATACAGTGTAGTGCACTTTGGTTGATGGTTGATTATTTTGCAATGCTATTATATGTGTGTAATGTATGAAAATCCATATAATTAACTTTATATGGTAATTGATTGGGCCTCATTCCAATTTGAAAAATAAAGAATATTATAAAATAAAGGTTCATGTGTTGATAGTACTCATCCGTTGAGATTGGTCATGTGTTGAACGAAATATTTTAGTAATAAAATTTACATCTTTATCAATATAAAATAAAGGTTCATGTGTTGACAGTACTCATCCATTGAGATTGGTCATGTGTTGAACGAAATATTTTGATAATAACAACTATTTTGAAAAAGAAATATTTGAAATAGAATATTTGAAAATAGAAATTTATGAAGCCGTGTTGATTAGATTGACGTCATTTTGACGTGAACGATATTTATATCGATTTTATTCGATTTCGAAATGAATTGAATTGAAAACGATTTCGAAATGAATTGAATTGAAAACGAATTCAAATTGAATTGAAAACGATTTCGAAGTGAATTGAATTGAAAACGAATTCAAAATGAATTGAAAACGATTTCGAAAAGAAATGAATTGAAACGACTTCGAATTCGAATTGAATTTAAAACGAATTGAAATGAATTCAAATTGAATTGAAATTTGAATTGAATAGAACTGAATTTTAAAACGAATTTATAAAGAAGAATTCAATTTTGATTTGAATTGAAATAGAAGTTGAAATTGTTTTTGAAACGAATTCCAAATGATTTATATAATCGTTTTAAATAGAAATCGATGAAATATATATTATATATATTATATATATAATATAATGGCCTAAATAGAACGCGCCGCGCCGCGGCAGTTCGCGAATTTCGACCATTGACTTCGAACGGATATTACGGGAGATCCGACCGTCGGATTCTCCTAAAACCGGAACCGTTGGGTTCGTATCGAAAAGAGCTTTCTAACGAATATTAGAAATTTGAAATCTAACGGTTGGATTTGGAGATACGTCCAAATCAAATTTAAAAAAGGTCGCTGTAAGTACAGTTCGATGGCCATTGATGGAAATCGACTGTACGGGCCTTGATAAAATTATTAAAAATAGTAATAATTTGTGTAAAATCATAAGAAATGATTTGAGAAGAATCGGGATGAAAAACTCCATATTTGAAAAGATAAAAATAGATTTTTATCGAAATGAACTAGTTTTGAACTAGAGTTAAGATTCTATTTATTTTTAAATAGATAAATTGAATTTAAAAAGGGTTTTAAGAATAACCAGAATTTCCAATGATTGCATTGGAATGGATTTGAATCGAAATTGTCTTCGGAATATTTCGATGTTGGAATTCGTGATTATACAGATGTTGTTATGGGAATTTGAAAGATATATATTTATATCGTTATTTCCAATACGATATTTGTTAGTCGTAGAATTTGATATTGAATATAAGCCGATATATTTTCTATTCAGAGCCTTGTATTTAATACCAAACGTGATTTGGGTTTGTCATGAATGGTGTCTTCATTAACACTGTTCTTGAACCCAGTTGAGAAAAGATTAAATCTTTTTATTTAGATTTAATGAAGTGTACCAATTAAATAATATTTAATTGGAATTGAATTGATATTGATTTTTGGGTTTATCGTGAACAGTGTTTTAAATAATACTTGTTCTTTAACCCGATAATTAATGAATGTGACTTTGGGTTTATCGTGAACCGTGTTTTAAATGACACGGATTCTTTAACCCAGTCGAAGATTAAAACTAAGTGGAGTTTTAATGAATCTTTAATTAGATTGAAATGATCGAAAATGGAGTATCACCAGTTTTGCTCCAGGCGATAGTTAAATCTTTAATTAGATTTGAACGTGAAATGGTAATTGAATTTACCGACAACACCGTGGTGTTAGATATGAAGTATTACCAGTTTTACTTCATGGGATGAATAGGTTGGGATTGGGAAATTAAAATAAATGATTACTTCGGTAAGGTCCGCTAATCCCGTCTAGTTTGAATTGATATTCAAAAATAGATTAAATAATAAATTCAAGAAATTTATCTTGGATAAAATTTATGGGAACCTTTCCCTATGAATGTGAAATTTAGAAACTAACTGTCGGTTAGCTAAGTAGAATGGTTTTCTAGATATTGATCTGATGTTGGTTTCGACCTTCGCGGTTAGTATTTGGGAAATTATTCTCTTGATTAATTTATGGTTAGTGACTGATGAATTGGAATGAGGCGTATGTTGTGTTTGTGTAACACTTATTTAAAATATACGCGAGTTATTCGGAAAGACCGGGTTTATCCCATTCTGAATAACTGATACGACGAAAAGTCGAAGATAAAGACGATGGTCGAAGACCGAAGGTCTTCACGTCGTTTGGGTGATTACTGATGATCTTGATTGGGCTGTACACCCAAGAAGATGGAAACAGTTGGTGATCGTCCAGACGTACTTGGAGATCGATGGATATGCGGGGTACTAGGTGCCTCCGGTTTCGTTCAGACCCAGAACGGACTTGTAAATGGACTGTGTGTCTGACATTGGATTTTAGTCCGTGTGATTGATCTCTATTAAATATATATCTGTTTGGCGGCGGAGAATTTATTCTCTTGCTTAACGCCCTTCTCTGAGACGTACGAGCTCAGGGGTTATATATTGATGGATATCAATCGCATGGAGTGAATTGCCTGTGTGGCATGCCTAAGTGGCAATTGATCGAGGCTTCTGTTGAAAAGCAAAGTCTTATGGTGATGATCAAAGCACGACCTTTGTGGCGTAGCTTTGTGTAACGTTTACTTCGCGAGTTTCACACCCGGTATGAACCAAAAACGGGAGACGGACCTCATGGAGGGCATGCGTTTCCTTCTAGCTAAAAGGTGGCGTCAGTGGTTTTACACGCCCTGACGAGTTTGACTTATGTGGTTGTTGCTGTTGCGAGGCGCCTCGGATTAATCGGTCGTTCTCGAACCGATGGAGTCATTTAGTTGGCTCATTTACGCCCCAAAGGGCGGGGAAACGTAGTGTTCAGGCATTTTAATCCACATCGGTGGACCGGCCCTGACGATCCAAGGGTCACTCGAGCTCTGATCCTGAGACTCGGGCTAGACAGTCTCGAATCGGTTGAGGACTATCTTTTGCCTCGGTTCATAGATGGAAATCCAATTTCCAAATACGTGACTTTGCGGTTTTATTTGTAAACCTATATATGGCGACATAGTGGGATGGGGCGCTCATGCCGCCTATGATTGATACTTATGATTTGCAGTTGTTATATACACTATGCACTTATAATAGTATCAAACGATTTGTTTTAAACGTATCAAGCATTCTTTGGCTGTTATAAGGGAAAACCCTATCCTCAGCTGCGTTGCATTGTGTGATGGGATCTGGGTCTTATAACAGCTTCATTTTTCTTTATTTAGCATTGCGCTGTTTGTTTTATGCACTGGTATTCTTGGGAGAAAACCCGTTCCGTGTTATACGGCGTGGTCCCTTGATTTACCTAACTTTAAAATAAAGAATAATAACTGTTTTAATTCTCACACCAGTCACATGACTGACCTGGAGTTTATTGTTTTAACATAAACTCTGGGTGCCCTTATTTTGACACGGGCAGCTAGTAGTTTTGGTTTTGCAGATTTATATTCACAGGATCCTGGTTTACAGCTGGAACGATATCCGGAAAGCTTTGTATCCATATATCTCCTTCTAGTTGTGTATTGTATTATTTTCCGCTGCGATGTATTTAAATGTAATTTAAATCTCTGATATTTCTGTGTAATATTCTTTTATACTCTGTATATTCTTGTAATCTGATGCATTGTTGTAATATACAATGAAATGTTCTTTTATATGCGTTCTGTTGTGGCTTGTTCTCGAACTATCCGCCGCTTTCCTTTACGGGGAAGTTACGGTTTTTCACATGATGTCAAGTTATTACTAGATTCCAAATTTCATAATTTTTCAAATCAATATGTGAGCGTGGAAAAGGAAAATGCTTTTGACCAGTTTCAGCTGATTTTAATCGACTGGAAAATGACCATTTTTCAAACGATCTCAAAATTCGACGAAATTAGTTTTGTTAGGACCGTATCGTCAATATGAAGCTAGAAAATATTTTTCAGGAATTTTTAGAGTTCGTATGTGGACCCGGTAATTTAAAATGTACGTTTGAATTTGAATATATACTGATTTATATTTCGAATTCAATGGAAATTGATCTAAATGGTCGAATTGGCCTACGATACATATCCCATTGTGTTCGGAATGGGGGTAAAACGCTAGGGACGATAGTCGGTGGGTTTGATTTAGGATTCGAATGAAAAAATGACTTTAAAGGAGATTAAATTAATAAAATAAAATAAAAACCTTGCTTTTTTTTTCTCCTCTTAATAACGGTCAACGCCCCCCTATTCAGTTCAGATCGAAATCAAAAAAAAAAAGGAGAAAGAAGCAGCCGTCGATGAAGCCCGTCGCCACTGCCCAAAGCGCCGCCGTCGGAGGCTACCTCCCCACCACCGTCGATCGACCCCTCCTCCGCTGTCCCCTCTTCCTCTTGATCTCCCTTTGGAAAACCCGACGCCTCACGCGCCCAACCCTCCAGCAGCCACCGCCTAGTCCCTCCCTTCCTCCGTTCGAAGACCGCCTCCACCTCCCTGACCCTCCGACGCCGCTGATGCCCCCCCCCCCCCCGACGATCGAAAACGGTGAGCGTTTCTTTCTATTCTTTCTTTTATAACCAAGTTTTTATTTTCAGTTTTTATATAAAAATTAAACAGTGATTAAAATCAGGGTTTTTTTTTAAATATATAGCATGATAAAAATTAAATTTTTATTGTAGATAAATGTTTAATTTTTATATGAACAAAAAGGTTTAATTTTTATATGAACTAAAAGGTTTGATTTTTTATAAAGAAGAAAGGTTAGATCTTTGAAAATAAAGATATGATTTTTACATTATAGAGATAATAAAAATTCGATTTTTATATATTGAATAGCGAAGTAAAAATTCGATTTTTATATATTGAATAGCGAAGTAAAAACTCGATTTTTATATATTGAATAGCGAAGTAAAAACTCGATTTTTATATATTGAATAGCGAAGTAAAAATTCGATTTTTATATATTGAATAGCGAAGTAAAAATTCGATTTTTATATATTGAACAGCGAAGTAAAAACTCGATTTTTATATATTGAACAGCGAAGTAAAAATTCGATTTTTATATATTGAATAGCGAAGTAAAAATTCGATTTTTATATATTGAATAGCGAAGTAAAAACTCGATTTTTATATATTGAATAACGAAGTAAAAACTCGATTTTTATATATTGAATAGCGAAGTAAAAATTCGATTTTTATATATTGAATAGAGAAGTAAAAATTCGATTTTTATATATTGAATAGCGAAGTAAAAATTCGATTTTTACATATGTAGTGGCTACGGGCAATGAAGATGACAAAAAGGCGAGAACGATGAAGATTTCTAAATGAAGTGTCGTGAAGTTGGGATAGCTATCGGTGAGAACTTCTCACTCTTCAATTTCATTTCTAGTTATATATATACTAGGATGCAGACGGTGCTTAGTAGCACCCGACACAATCGTCCACAGACCATGGACTTGTTTGTTTGGTTGCATAGATTAGTTAGATGATTTGATTGAATTTGGTTGTCGGTGAAATGAAATTGATTTGATTGATGTGTGAATGGCGTGGGCCTTCACTAGACCAGGGATAAGGCTAGGCCTTGTCCCATTTCTAGTATCGTGCCGTTATGCCGCCGAAATTGTCTAAAATATGTTAGAAAAATAAAAATATCAATTTTATTGAATAAATGAACTGAATAGAAATTCATATGTTAAAATAAAATATTTTATCGTTAAAAATATAATTTTTAACGTGAAAGTGAATAAATAGATATTTATAGACAAATCGGCCGATTTGTTTATATGCACTGATTTGACTGATATTGATTGGGTCGATAAATTTTACACATCGCCCAACTGCACAAATAAAAATCTGTGTTTGATTGTTTGAAACCCCACACGGGTGTTGGGATGAAATTTGAAGTTCACTCATCCTGGTTGATTAAATATGTCGATCGATTGATTGACAGGCTGTTATAAGCGTTGAATATCTATATTTGATGCTTATACAGTGTAGTGCACTTTGGTTGATGGTTGATTATTTTTCAATGCTATTATATACATGTGTTGTATGAAAATCCATATAATTAATTTTATATGGTAATTGATTGGGCCTCATTCCAATTTAGAAAATAAAGAATATTATGAAATAAAGGTTCATGTGTTGACTGTACTCATCCGTTGAGATTAGTCATGTGTTGAACGAAATATTTTAATAATAAAATTTACATCTTTATCAATATAAAGTAAAGGTTCATGTGTTGACTATACTCATCCGTTGAGATTAGTCATGTGTTGAACGAAATATTTTGATAATAACAAATATTTTGATAATAGGAAATATTTGAAATAGAATATTTGAAAATAGAAATATATGAAGCCGTGTTGGTTAGATTGACGCCATTTTGACGTGAACGATATTTATATCGATTTTATTCATTTTAAAATGCATATTGAAAAGTGATTTCAAAAACGCATATTTTGAAATGAAATCGAAATGAATTGAATATATAACGATTTCGAAATGAATTGAATATATAATGAATTCAAATTGAATTGAAATTTGAATTGAATAGAAATGAATTTTAAAACGAATTTATAAAGAAGAATTCAATTTTGATTTGAATTGAAATGGAAGTTGAAATTGCTTTTGAAACGAATTTAAAACTATTTATATAATTCGTTTTAAATAGAAATCGACGAAATATATATTATATATATTATATATATAATATAATGGCCTGAATAGAATGCGCCGCGACGCGGCAGTTTGTGAATTTCGACCATTTATTTCAAACGGACATTACGGGAGATCCGACCGTCGGATTCTCCTAAAACCGGAACCGTTGGGTTCGTGTCGAAAAGAGCTTTCTAACGAATATTAGAAATTTGAAATCTAACGGTTGGATTTGGAATTATGTCCAAATCAAATTTGAAAAAGGTCGCTATAAGTGCAGTTCGATGGCCGTTGATGGAAATCGACTGTACGGGCCTTGATAAAATTATTAAAAATAGTAATAATTTGTGTAAAATCATAAGAAATGATTTAGAAAGGATTGGGATGAAAAACTCCATATTTGAAAAGATAAAGTTAGATTTTTATCGAAATGAACTAGTTTTGAACTAGAATTATAATTCTATTTATTTTTAAATAAATAAATTGAATTTGAAAAGGGTTTTAAAAATAACCAGAATTTCCAATGATTGCATTGGAGTGGATTTGAATCGAAATTGTCTTCGGAATATTTCGATGTTGGATTTCGTGATGATACAAATATTGTTATGGGAACTTGAAAGATATAGATGTATATATCGTTATTTCCAATACGATATTTGTTAGTCGTGGGATTTGATATTGAATATAAGCCGGTATATTTTCTATTCAGAGCCTTATGTTTAATATCAAATGTGATTTGGGTTTGTCGTGAATGGTGTCTTCATTAACACTGTTCTTGAACCCAGTTGAGAAAAGATTAAATTTTTTTTATTTAGATTTAATGAAGTGTACCAATTAAATGATATTTAATTGGAATTGAATTGATATTGATTTTTGGGTTTATCGTGGACAGTGTTTTAAATAACACTCGTTCTTTAACCCGATAATTAATGGAATGTGACTTTGGGTTTATCGTGAACAGTGTTTTTAAATGACACTGATTCTTTAACCTAGTTAACGATTAAAACTAAGTGGAGTTTTAATGAATCTTTAATTAGATTGAAATGGTCGAGAATGGAGTATCACCAGTTTTGCTCCAGGCGATAGTTAAATCTTTAATTAGATTTGAACGTGAAATGGTAATTGAATTTACCGATAACACCGTGGTGTTAGATATGAAGTATTACCAGTTTTACTTCATGGGATAAATAGGTTGGGATTGGGAAATTAAAATAAATGATTACTTCGGTAAATTTCGTTAATCCCGACTAGTTGAATCGAAATTCAAAAGGATAGACTAAAGAATAAATATAAAGAATTTATCTTGAATAAAATTAATGGGAACCTTTCCCTATGAATGTGAAATTTAGAAACTAACTGTCGGTTAGCTAAGCAGAGTGATTTCCTGGGTATTGATCTGATGTTGGTTTCGGCCTTCGGGGTTAATATTTGGGAAATTATTCTCTTGATTAATTTACGGTTAGTGACTGATGAATTGGAATGAGGCGTATGTTGTGTTCATGTAACACTTATTTAAAATATACGCGAGTTATTTGGAAAGACCGGGTTTATCCCATTCTGAATAACTGATACGACGATAAGTCGAAGATGAAGACGGTGGTCGAAGACCAGAAGTCTTCACGTCGTTTGGGTGATTACTGATGATCTTGATTGGGTTGTACACCCAAGAAGATGGAAACAGTTGGTGATCGTCCAGACGTACTTGGAGATCAATGGATATGCGGGGTATTAGGTGCCTCCGGTTTCGTTCAGACCCAGAATGGACTTGTAAATGGACGGTGTGTCTGACATTGGATTTTAGTCCGTGTGATTGATCTCAATTAAATATATATCTGTTTGGCGGCAGAGAATTTATTCTCTTGCTTAACGCCCTTTTCTGAGACGTACGAGCTCAGGGGTTATATATTGATGGATATCAAACGCATGGAGTGAATTGCCTGTGTGGCATGCCTAAGTGGCAATTGATCGAGGCTTCTGTTGAAAAGCAAAGTCTTGTGGTGATGATCAAAGCACAGCCTGTGTGGCCCAGCTTTGTGTAACGTTGATTCGCGAGTATCACACCCGGTATGAACCAAAACCGGGAGACGGACATCAGGGAGGACATGCGTTTCTTTCTAGTTAAGAGTGGCGTCAGTGCTTGAACTGGCTGACGAGTTTGACTCATGTGGATGTTGCTTATTATTACTTGCTGAAAAGCGAGGCGCCTCGTGATATCGGTTTCGGCCGATGCTTCTGGTCGGCTGACGGACCAGGCTTACGCCCCAAAGGGCGGAGAAACGTAGTGTTCAGGCATAATAATCCACATCGGTGGACCGGCCCTGACGATCCAAGGCTTGTCTGCGCGCTTGCCTGAGACTCGGACTAGACAGTCTCGAATCGGTGAGGATCTTGCCCCTAGCCTCGGTTCATACCATAAATGATAACCCAGCTTCCAATACGACATTTGCGGTTTTAATTGTAGAACTAGTATGGCGACATGATATATGGTACCCATGCCGCCTATGATTAATACTTATGATTTGAAGTTGTTTTATACACTATGCACTTATTATAGTATCAAACGATTTGTTTTAAATGTATCAAGCATTCTTTGGCTGTTATAAGGGAAAACCCTATCCCCCGGCTTGCGTTGCATTGTGTGATAGGACCTGGGTCTTATAACAGCTTCATTTTTCTTTATTTAGCATTGCGCTGTTGTTTCATGCACTGGTGTTCTTGGGAGGAAACCCGTTCCGTGTTATGCGGCGTGGTCCCTTGATTTACCTAACTTTAAAAAAAATAAAGATTAATAACTGTTTTAGTTCTCACACCAGTCACATGATTGACCTGGAGTTTATTGTTTTAACCTAAACTCTGGGTGCCCTTATTTTCGACACGGGCAGCTAGTAGTTTTGGTTTTGCAGATTTATATTCACAGGATCCTGGTTTACAGCTGGAATGATATCCGGAAAGCTTTGTATCCGTATATCTCTTCTAGTTGTGTATTGTATTATTTTCCGCTGCTATGTCTTTAAATGTAATTTAAATCTCTGATATTTCTGTGTAATATTTATTCATTCATACTCTGTATATTCTTGTAATCTGATGCATTGTTGTAATATACGATGAAATGTTCTTCCGTCTGCATTCTGATTTGTCGTGTTCTCAAAAACAATCCGCGCTTTCTCTTCTCTACGGAGACCGGGGAGGTTCGGGTCGTTACATCGTGGTATCAGAGCGTGAATTTTTTTTTTCTAAATCGATATTGAATGCTGGATGGGGCCTGAAGCAGTGGTTTGACTTTGAGGGATAAGAGAATAAGGGTTTGACTAAGTAAAGAAATTGACTAGGGTTATATAAATATTTTTGATATTATTTAATTCGATTTTAACTTGTTTATCGGTACGAACACCCAATCAAACCCAATGACTGGTGTCCCTAGCTAATTACCCCCATTCCGAACACAATGGGATATGTTTCACAAGTCGATTCGAACGTTACGATCAGTTTTCATCAAAATCAAAATATAAATCAATATATATTGAATTTGAATGCACATTTTTCAATTTACTGGGGTCACATACTAACTCGAAAAATTCCCGAATAATATTTTTTGGCTTCGTATTGACGATACGGTCCTAACAAAACTAGTTTCATCAAATTCTGAGACCGTTTGAAAAATGGCCAATTTCCAGTCGATTAAAATCAACTAAAACCGGTCAAACGCGTTTTCCTTTGCCACGCCCACATATTGATTCGAAAAATTATGAAATTTGAAACCTAGCAATAACTTGACATCACGGTTCCAACAAAAGTAGTTTCGTCGAAATCCGAGATCGTTTGCAAAATGGCTATTTTTAAGGGCCTGAATTCCATAGCGACTATTCAGGATTTTCAACTGGACATATCTTTTTATCCCCGCTATGAAATTTTGATTTGTCAGATTCGTTGGAAAGGTATTCACTACCAGATTTAAATATTTTTGGTTTCACTAAAATTCGTTTTGTTTTGCACCCGGTATAGTCCGACAAAGTTTGAATTCGATTTTTGAAACTACAGCGCCCTTTCAGGCCTTGTTTATAATTATAATTAATTATATTTGTTTTCAATTGTCGATTCAAACTCAGTTTTCATCGCCATTATTTAAAATATTTATTTTAAATATTTAAAATCCATTATTTTAGCCAATTTAAAAATTTTAAATTGGTTCAGATTTTCTGGGTCATTACAATCTCCCCCACTTAAAACTTTTCGTCCCCGAAAAGGAACAAAGTCGAAAGTGGTTTGACAAATCTACAATCACACAACACAATCAACAATCAAATCGTTTTAACCTTTCAAAAATATACTGATCAACTTCTATACCCTTTAAGAATCATTCAGACTATATAATTAAAAGTGCACATCCCTGAAAAGAAAATAACAACAGAGTAGAGAATTAAATGGTAATGCAAAGTAGGGTAAATGTACCTTGCACCGGAGTCAATCAGAGATATCTACTCGGCATCTAGGATAAGCTTTTTGAATGCTCTCCTCAGTTTCCCAAGTACAATCTCGCGGATCTCCACTCCATTGCACTTTGACTAAGCGAACCTTCTTGTTCCTCAGCTCTTTGGTTTCTTTGCCTATTATCTTTAGCGGCTCTCTTCTCACAGCTAATTCTGGGGTTATTTCAATGTCATGCTGAGCTGCTTCTTCCACGATCAAGTCTGGATCATGAACGTGCTTTCGAAGTTGAGATATGTGAAATACATCATGAATTTCAGGCAACCAATTAGGCAGTTTGACCCTATAAGCGAGAGTACCGATCCGTCCCAGAATAGGAAACGGACCTATGAATTTGGGCGCTAACTTTCCAGTTTTACCGAACCGGATAACTCCTCTCATCGGCGATACTTTCAAATATACATAGTCGCCAACTTCAAAGGATATATCTCTTCTTCTTCTATCGGCATAGCTCTTTTGTTGGCTTTGAGCGGCGAGTAATCGCTTCTTAATAAAATCGACTTTGTCGGCAGCTTCTCGAATCATATCAGGCCCTAACACAAGTCTATTTCCAGGCTCGACCCAACAAGCAGGAGATCGGCACGGTCTACCGTACAATGCTTCGAATGGCGACATTGTCAGACTCGCCTGGTAGCTGTTGTTATAAGAGAATTCAGCCAAATGCAGATGGTCTTCCCATGATCCACCGAAATCTAGAACACAAGCCCGCAATAGATCTTCTAAAATACGATTCACCCTCTCAGTCTGACCGTCTGTCTGAGGATGATAAGCGGTGCTCAAGTTCAACTTTGTTCCCAGCTCAATTTGAAATGCTTCCCAGAATTTGCTAGTGAATATTGTATCTCTATCACTGACTATGCTGAGCGGCACTCCATGTAGTCTAACTATTTCCCTGAAGTAAATCTGCGCCAGACTCTGAGCGGTTCTATTTGATCTGACAGGTATGAAATGGGCGGTCTTCGTGAAGCGATCTACGATCACCCAAATACTGTCATTTCCTTTTCTGGTCCTGGGCAGACCATCGATGAAGTCCATTGAAATATGTTCCCACTTCCAACCAGGAACTTCCAGTGGTTGTAACAATCCAGCTAGTTTCTGTTGGTCGCTCTTGACTAGTTGGCAAGTAGGGCATCGGCTAACATATATTGAAACGTCTCTCTTCATAGCCTTCCACCAGAATGTTCTTTTGAGATCGTTATACATTTTGGCCACGCCAGGAAGGATACTCAGCTTGGACTTGTGACACTCGTCTAACACTTCCCTTTTCAACTCTGGGACGTCGGGAACACAAATCCTTCCTTTCAATCTCAAGGTCTCGTCGTTATCCATTTGGAAACACGAGGGTTCGCCTTTCTGAATCCTTTTGATCATATCCTCAATAAAATTATCCTCCTTCTGAAGAATAGATATTTTGTCAATCAAGGATGTCGTGATAATAAAGCTGGCGATCATTACATTCTTTCGGCTCAGCGCATCGGCCACGACATTGGCTTTCCCGGGAGTATATATAATTTCAAAGTCATATGCTGCGAGAAACTCCAGCCAACGCTGCTGCCTCAAATTTAAGTCCTTCTGAGTGAACAGATACTTTAACGACTGGTGATCTGTAAACAGTTCAAATCTCTCGCCCAGAAGATAGTGTCTCCAGATCTTTAAAGAGAATATGATAGCCAATAACTCAAGATCATGAGTTACACAGTTTTTCTCGTGCGGTTTCAGTTGACGGCTAGCATAAGCAATCACTTGGCCTCTTTGCATTAACACTGCGCCAAGGCCTTCTCTAGAAGCATCAGTCCAGACTTTCAAATCTTGGTTGCCATCGATGATGGTTAACACTGGAGCTGTCGTTAATCTCAACTTCAGCTCTTCGAAAGCCTCCTCACTTTCTGGAGTCCATTTGAATTTAGAATGCTTCTTTGTAATCTTCGTTAAGTGACCAGATATCTTCGAAAAGTCTTTAGCGAACTTCCGATAATAGCTAGCCAATCCGAGAAAACTGCGGACTTCAGTGGGGGTGCTGGGCTGTTTCCAATTTTGAATAGCCGTGATTTTACTTGGATCCACAGCGATTCCTTCTTTCGACACGACGTGGCCTAGAAATTTTACTTCATCTTGCCAGAATATACATTTGGAAAACTTTGCTTTCAATACATTCCTTCTGAGAATTTCCAGAACCTGTTCCAAATGCTTTTCATGTTCGGCCTTTGATTTAGAGAAGATTAGAATATCATCAATAAAAACCAGAACAAATTTATTCAATACTCCTCTGAATACTCTGTTCATTAGATCGACGAAGTAAGCGGGAGCGTTACATAAACCGAATGGCATTACTAACCACTCGTAGAATAAGTCGGGGCCTCTGAATGCTGTCATTGGAACACACTCTTCAGCGATTCGAAGTTGATGGAAGCCGGTAGCTAGGTCCATTCGTGAAAATACTTGCGCACCATTTAATCGATCCAACAAATCATCTATTCGCGGCAATGGATATTTGTTCTTTATTGTCTGTTTGTTCAGATCACGATAATCCACACATAACCGTAGAGTACCGTCAGATTTTGGAACAAAAACCACTGTTGCTCCCCAATCAGAGAAACTAGGCCTGATCATACCTTTCCATACTAGCTGTCGTGTTTGATTGTCTAATTCCTCCTTCTCTTTCAAGGACATCCTTCGAATAGCGTGAACTACCGGCCTTGCATTTGGAATCAAAGCAATCTTGAAATCTATTTCTCTCTGTGGAGGTAAGCGAACAACTTCCTCGAACACATCCGCATAGTTCTTTACGACAGGAATGTCTTTAATGAGGTCAGTAATATTCTCTGTGACTTCAGGAACATTTTCAATTTGGGCTGGAGAAACATTCAAAGCTGCCCAGAAGTCTTTTCTATTAGCATTCTGACCTTCACAGGGAATGGTTATATAATCACCTGATTTAATCTTCGCCTTTATGACTCTGTCGGCGCATTTAACTTCAGCTTCATATTTGGTCAACCAGTCTAACCCCAAGATAAGATCAAACTCTTTAAAATTCATGACGGCTGCGATGGTAGGAAACCGATAACGAGAGAAAGAAACCGACACTCCACAAACCCAACTGAGATCAATGGAACCCCCAACCGGATTCTGGACAGTCATGGGTTCCTTGAGCTTTTTCAAATTCAAATCCAGTTTCTTAGCTGCATCCTTGGCAATGAAGCTGCGTGACGCGCCAGTGTCAAACAGTACTTTAACTGGGATGTCTTTGACAGTTAGCGTGCCTTCTTAAACATCTGGTCTTTCCTGAATAGCCGATGGCTCAAAAGCTTCTGCTATTTCATTTATTTGAACCACATTGGTCTTTTTTAACAGCCAGCAATTCTTCGCAATATGACCCGGCTGGTGGCACTTATGGCATCCTCTGCCCTTATGAACCCTTTTATTAAATTTAGATACTTCCTTCTTTTGCTTCTTTAAAGATTTGCATTTTCCTTGCAAATGCCCCTGCTTATGGCAGTTATTGCATATGGCAGTCGTTACTGGTTCCTTCTCAGATGTAGCCCATTTTCTCTTAGCACTGGGCTTCTTACTGACTTCAGACATCGTACTGGCCTTAGGACGATCAGTTTCAGACTCAATTCTATTACTAGAGCTGACTTCCTCTTCGTCGCGCAACATGCCTTTCTTATGGAGATCTTCATACTGGTAAGCCATATAAATCATTTCTGAAAAAGGAAGCTTCACATGCCCCATTACTTTATTCTGATATTTCCTTTGAAGCCCGTAAATAAATCTCAAATTCTTTCTCCTCGTATTCTGAATTAGATGGGGAGCAAAGTGAGAAAGTTCGTTGAATTTCTTATGATATTCTGGGACGGTCATATCACCTTGTATCAAATAAGAAAATTCATCACATAATCTCTCAGTTGCTTCGGGAGGAGTAAATCTATCTAGGAAAATCACTTTGAATCTATCCCAGGTGATATCACCTTCTGGATTATCCTTAATAACCGAATCCCACCAGAACAAAGCTTCTTCTTTGAGTGCCCAGGAGGCCAGTAATCTTTTCTGGTCATCCCTCAGCTTTAAACCATCGAAGATCTTTTCAGCCGAACGAATCCAAGCCTGTGTCTTCATAATAGATTCTTCACCAGAGAATGGTATTCCACCCATATTTCGATATTTGATTAATAGGGCCTCAATATCCGGTTCTGCATTCCTTCTGTTTCTGACACTCATTTTCTAGTACTTCTGCAAACAGCAGATCAAGTGTCAGGTCACAGAAAAGGTAGTTTAAAATATAGAAACACATACTTCAAATGTAAATGTGTCTATCAAGGTGTAATTTCATTCTGCTTTACTCATACTAGGATATTACTGATCCTATCTGTATTGAGTTACCCATTCTAGAACACTACTGGTTCTATTTCTGACGAGTTCGTTCGAATGTTATATTCCAGAACTAAGCTTAATCAAAGCTCTGATACCACGTTGATCTAAACAGGCATGATTTTTTTTTTTCTAAATCGATATTGAATGCTGTATGGGGGCTGAAGCAGTGGTTTGACTTTGAGGGATAAGAGAATAAGGGTTTGACTAAGTAAAGAAATTGACTAGGGTTATATAAATATTTTTGATATTATTTAATTCGATTTTAACTTGTTTATCGGTACGAACACCCAATCAAACCCAACGACTGGTGTCCCTAGCTAATTACCCCCATTCCGAACACAATGGGATATGTTTCACAAGTCGATTCGAACGTTACGATCAGTTTCCACCAAAATCAAAATATAAATCAATATATATTGAATTTGAATGCATATTTCAATTTACTGGGGTCACATACTAACTCGAAAAATTCCCGAATAATATTTTCTGGCTTCGTATTGATGATACGGTCCTAACAAAACTAGTTTCGTAAAATTCTGAGACCGTTTGAAAAATGGCCAATTTCCAGTCGATTAAAATCAACTAAAACCGGTCAAACGCGTTTTCCTTTGCCACGCCCACATATTGATTCGAAAAATTATGAAGTTTGAAACCTAGCAATAACTTGACATCATGGTTCCAACAAAAGTAGTTTCGTCGAAATCCGAGATCGTTTGCAAAATGGCTATTTTTAAGGGCCTGAATTCCATAGCGACTATTCAGGATTTTCAACTGGACATATCTTTTTATCCCCGCTATGAAATTTTGATTTGTCAGATTCGTTGGAAAGGTATTCACTACCAGATTTAAATATTTTTGGTTTCACTAAAATTCGTTTTGTTTTGCACCCGGTATAGTCCGACAAAGTTTGAATTCGATTTTTGAAACTACAGCGCCCATTCAGGCCTTGTTTATAATTATAATTAATTATATTCGTTTTCAATTGTCGATTCAAACTCAGTTTTCATCGCCATTATTTAAAATATTTATTTTAGATATTTAAAATCCATTATTTTAGCCAATTTAAAAATTTTAAATTGGTTCAGATTTTCTGGGTCGTTACAAATGTACTGTCCCAATTCAAGATACCAGTCATCATCATCCCAACGATGTGAAAACCTTCGGTCTTCTGCCACCGTCTTCATCTTCGACTCTTGATCGTCGTGATGATTATTCAGAATGGGTTAAACCCGGTCTTTCTGAATAACTCGCGTATTTTGTGATTAAAAATCAAATGTTGGAAAATCACACATTATGTCACATTCCGACCCCGAATATTCTTTTAATAAGATATTCATATTAAAAGATTTTCATAAATTTTATCAAAGATAAATTAATAAATTAAATCATAAATTTTTCCTTAAAAGATTTATTAAAAATTCTATATTTGATTTAATATCAAAAATCATTATTACAAGATCATTTATTTTAAGGAATAAATCTTGTTTTAAACGGGTTAAAGAACTCGTGTTATTTAAAACACTGTTCACGATAAACCCACAAATCAATTTCCAAAATATGGAATTCCACAGAAATCAATCAATACATACTCGATGTGAATTTCTGTATCGGACCAACAATATACATGGAATAACGGCAGAGCCTCTTAAATTCCATATATACTATCGGTCTTCTTTTACAGAAAACCCATTTCGATCATTATCAATCGAATTTCCACTTAATTCCAATTTAATATATTAATATTGGAAAACTTGATTTTTAGGAAATACTCTTTTTAAATCTATACAATAGATTTATAAATTCCAAATAGTAATTTCAATGTAAATTGGATTAAAGGACGAATGTCATTAAAAAACACCGTCCACGATAAATCCACTTCAATCTCAACTTATTTCATATCATAAAATAAGATTACAAATTCTAATAATCTTAATTAAAGGATTCCTCTTTAAATATTAATTATTATAAGAAAACATATTTTAAATAATCATTAAAAATATCCTTTATATAACAGATTTTTATCTTTTACAAATATTCTTTATTATAACATATACTTAATTAAAATATCTTTTATGAAAATATATCCTTTATATAAAAGAATTTCTAATGTAAGAATATTCTTATTTTAAAGAACACCTGAATCGAAATGCGACCCAACCATTTACCATATAATTTGGATTATATGGATTTCACACACATCATATATATGACAATAACAATATAATCATCAAATCGTCCATTTCATCCAAAGTGTAAATTCCACTGCGTAAGCGTTAAAATTAAATAATAACGCTCATCGCAGCCTGTCGATCTAACGATCAACATACAACTAAATATTGGGATTAGTGTATGTTAATTTTCATCCCAACACCCGTATGGGGTTTCAACCAACAAACAAATAATTAATTCATTTGTGCACTTGGGCGATGTGTGAAAATTATCGACCCAATCACATAAACAAGTCAGGTAACTTGTCTATGGCAGTGTAATACACAATATATAACACGACGATAAAACTGTCTCTTTTTATTTCTATTCTTTTTATTGCATGTAAAATGTTAATAAAGATGAATTCTTTATTTCTATTCTTATATCGCATCTAAAATGACGATAAAAATAAAATCTTTATTTCAATTCCTTTCATTGTAAATAAATGAAAAGAAAAATGTAATCTTTTAATTCCACTGTAATAGGGAATACAATTAATAACAAAAATATAACTTTTCATTTCATGCTTTATTCGCACTAGAGAATGCAAATAAAGATTCAGCTTTTTGATTTGAGGTTTATTTACAACGAGGAATGTAAATAAAAATTTTAACTTTTCATTTCATAATTTATTTGCAATAAGGATTGCAAATGAAAATGGATATTTTATTCTCATGTTGTATTTGCGTTGGGTAATGCAAATAAAATATTTAGTTTCTAGTTTTATTTACATCAAGAAATGTAAATAAAAGAACAAATTCTTATTTTATGTTTATTTACATCAAGTGAAATAAATAATTAATTAAAAATGTAACTTTTATTTTAATGCTTTGTTTGCATTTAAAAATTTCGACAAAAATGTAACTTTTGTTTTTAATAAATTTGTTTGCATCTAAATTTGCAAACAAAAATGCAATTTTATTTTCTTATTTGCTTGCAACAAAAGTTGTAAACAAAAATGTAATTTTTTTTTCTCTTTCTTCTTTTATTTGCATGGTAGGATGCAAAAATGTATTTTCTATTTTCTACTTTTCGTTTGCATTGTAGAATGCAAACAAAAATATAATTTTTTATTTTCATGTATTGTTTACATTGTGGAATGTAAACAAAAATGTATTTTTAATGGTTTGCTCACATTGTGAATGCGAACAAAAATGTAAATCTTATTTTTTTTAAAGGTTTTGTTCGTATTGTGAATGCAAACAAAAAGGCCAATTTTATTTATTTCATGTTACATTCACATTGAAGAGCATAATAAAAAGTTAACTTATTTCCTATGTTAGATTTGCATTAGTGAATGCAAAATAAAGAACAAATTTTGTTTAATGCATAATTGCATTTGTGAGTGCAATTAAAAGAGCAAATTTATTTTCAGTGCATATTTGTATTTGTGAATACAAATAAAAAGTGAAATTTTGTTTTCAAAGTTTTATTTGTATTCGAGGATACAAATAAAGGACGTATTTCATTTTAATGTTTTATTTATATATGTAAGTACAAATAAAAGGGACAAACTTTATTTTCTATGTTTACTTGTATTTGTGAATACAAATAAAAAGAACAAATTACCGTTCAATGTTTTATTTGTATATGTGAATACAAATAAAAAGAACAAATTATATTTCAATGTTTTATTCGTATGTGTAAATACAAATAAAAAGAACAAATTATTTTTCAAAGTTTTATTTGTATATGTGAATACAAATAAAAAGAACAAATTATATTTCAATGAACAAATTTTCAATAAAAATGCAATCTTATTTTATAAACTTTTCATTTCAACAAAATGAAAATAAAGATATAATCTTTTTATTTTAATCTTAATGTAAAATCTTTCTATTGAAAACAATGAAAAATAAAATCTTTTACGTTGCTTCTTTTTGTTGACATCACTACTACATTGAAAATGAAGTTTTAATGTTACTTCTTTTATCGAAACCAATATTATATTAAAAATGAGATTTTTCAATGTTATAACTTTTATTGAAATCAAAGTGACAAATAAAATATGACTTTTTATCGAGATCACTATCTTTACATAAAAATGTAATCTTTTAATTTCATTCTTTTTAATGACACAACCTCATATTAAAATATATCCTTTTTAATCACTCTTTTTAGTGTAAACAAATTTACATAAAATTATTCATTCTTTTTAATGTAAACAAATTAAAATAAGAATTGATTTATCGCTCAATTTCTTTTGTAAATTCAACAAATAAAAATAAGCTTTCATTGTCGTTTAAGTTCTTATTATAATATCAACAAATAAAAATGAGTTTTCATTTGTCGATCAAATTCTATTATTCATTACAGAATAATAGAAATAATATTTAATAACCTGAAATAAATTATAATAACTAAATCTGAATAAATATGATGTAATTCTGAATATAATATATTTTAGATCTAATTTTAGATCTAATTTCTAATCGTAAATAAAATTCAATATTATCTGCAATTTTAATACGGGTCTAACACATCGTACACAACAAAACATATCGCAATCACAACCAATGATTCATACAACACCAGACATTTCAGAATTGAATAATGTAACACCCCACGCCCGCTATGGTCACTCACTAAGGGAATGCCATAGCATCGGTGGAGTATTTTAGTAAATATAGAACAGAAAAATTACAACAAGACAGATATAATTAGTACTTGAAATTTTTAAAACATCCTCTCATAACAGCGAAAATAAACATGTCTGGTTACTTCATAAAACCATGATAAAAGTCAAGTACAATATCCATCAAAATAAAGAAGTACATAATCCCACTCTCTCATACAATAGCCAGAACAAAAGAAAAGATAACTGGATAACTGGAGCTTTACATCTACCCAAGCTCCTAAAGACTGGAACAGCAATCCGATCAAGCTCTACTACCGCTAGGATCCACCGTAGGACCTGAGGGTTGGGAAAAAGATAAAAACAACGGGGTCAGACATAAGTCTGAGTGAGTCCTATAACTTTAACAATACAATCATTAAAGTAACCAGAGAAGACATAAACTTGACCTACGGTAATATCTGGGGATGAATGGCTACACTAAGCAGCTTGGTAGACTTAGGATAAACTAAGATAACCGTAAGGACGCATCTACCCACCCCCAAGGATAATTACTAACTGCACCACACCAGTCATTCCTACTTAAAGGTTGATCCCTCCAAGGACTTAGAAAATTTCCCCAGCAGTCTCGTGTACTCCTAGCCCACTACATAGGTGCCGTCTGCCCCTATCTCCACTAGGTGTACTCAGTAATTCTTACCCAGTAGTTTCGTGTACCCCTACATAGGTGCCGTCTGCCCCTATCTTTATTAGGTGTACCCACTACTCCCCATCGATCGGCTCCCTATCGTAGATACCCGTGCTGGTCCCACAGTGGGGTGTATCACTCCCCTAAAGTGGCTACCCAATACTATCAACGGTGCACGGCTTTATATCTACACGATGCAACAACGGCTTATCTACCAGCCCGGGTCCACACACGCATATGAAACCCGTTGGACTTGCGTTGCCACCGCTAACCCGTTTTGGCCTCTTATAATCAAGCCCAATATGCGTGTCCCGTCACTCGACATGGGTCGAGCCCACAAAGATACGTTTGGGATATTGGTTGAAATGGGCCCTCACAAGCTACCCACCTAAGCTTGTCACATATCTAGTGTATCCCACTTAACCCTTTAATCATGTTTAATTACATGTTTCCACTTGGTTAAGTATTCTAATCGTATTTTCTATTGCCACCCAAGGCAACCCACTAGATTTCCACATGCCACCCAAGGCAACCATTAAATTTCCACATGCCACCCAAGGCACCCACTTAACCCCTCATGTCCCACTATATGCTAATATGGTTAAGTGTTTCTTAATTAATTAAGACCGTGATCCCCCATAAAGACCTCCCACATTAGACTGGCTGTTATGACCGCCTGGTTAAGCCGGTAGAGTCCGGGCAGTCTTACGTCATAACAGAGCCTAACCTCGTGTCTTTACTTTAATCACGTATTTAATTTATGGCTAAGACCTCTCACATTGGGCTGACATTTGTAGCAACTGGTTAAGCCGGTCGGGTCCGGGCAGTTTTACACTAAAAATGAGTCCAACCTCGTGTCTTAGTCGATTAATTACACCTAATTAATCACCCCCATATTAATTATCCCTAATTAATATCAAGTTTTCCATAACATGGGTAGACCTAACTCAATAGGTAAATTCCCATGGGGTAGACCTAACTCAATAGGTAAATTCCCACTTATGGTAATTTATTTTTATGGTATGCTTAATCATACCCAATCATTCATTTATTAACATATTTACCAACCCCATCGTTCCCCACGTAAATCGTTTTCATGACATAACAAAGGGAAAGATCCATCACAAATATCATGGGTTTAGCATATAACTTTGTCATGGGTTAAGAGAATGTCAACTTGCATATATGAGCATATATTAACCCAACTACGTTTAACCCAAACTTGCATATTATCATACACATATCTTGCATAACATGTTGAACTTGCATATAAGCATTCTCATAACTTGCATAACATGTTAATCATGCATTTAAGCATACACATAACTTGCATAAGCATTCACATACTTGCATAAGCATGCATAACTTGCATATCACATTAAACTTGCATTTAAGCATATACATAACTTGCATAAGCATTCATATACTTGCATAAGCATGCATATCACATTAAACTTGCATTTAAGCACATACATAACTTGCATATGAATTTGCATAACTCACTTTGTTAAACATGCATAAATCCACTTGTTAAATATGCATAAACCTACTTGTTGAACATGCATAAACCTTCTTGTTAAACATGCATAAACCAACTTATTAAGCATGCATAAGCCAACTTATCAAACATGCATAATCATAGTAAAACATAGAGTAGCATATCATTACAAATGATTCAAACTCACTAATCCGCATTTAAGACCATAAGTCTCATTACACCCAATCTACTTACTTTAACAATTGATGTTAAAGTGATAGAAACTCACCAAACCCAAAATTAACCAACTTATGAAGTGGAATTAGTTGCTAAATATGAAGATGGTGATGATTAGAGAATGATTTGAGAGGGATTAGCTTGCAACTTCCTTCTTAGATTAGTGGAGACTCCTTCTAGGATTTAATTTGGCGGCATGAGGCCTTCATTTCTATTTTTAGTATGGATTAAGGTAGGTTTAGGGTGTATTTATAGTTTAGGAGAGTGTTTTAGGCCCTTAGATTAACCCTAGATTAGATTAGGTCCGTTAGATTTAGGAAATCTCTAGAACCAAGCCCAGCCCTAGCCAGAAAACCAGATCTGGTGCACCCAAGCACCCTGGTTCGACACGCCGTGTCGACAGGCAAGTCGACAGGCAAGTCAACACCCCTGTCGACAGGCCTGTCGACAGCCCTGTCGACATGCTTAGGGCGGGAATCTTCCCGCCTGGCCCAGCTGGTTCTAATTTAAAATCTGAATTTAAGTTTTAAATCTGTTTTTAGTTTTAAATTTTCTGCAAACTTCTTTGGGCCATAACCGGGCCATACGGACTCCGATTCTCGAAAACTCGGACTCTATTTCGCGTATTTTTCCGAGACGAACGCAATAACGCAGCCCGTTACCCCCAATTCCCACATCTGAGATTATTTATCCTGTAATTAGTGAATTTTAGCATTAACTAAAATTCGGGGTGTTACATTCTCCCCTCCTTAAAGGATTTCGTCCCCGAAATCTCTAAGCTAAGGAGAATGCATATCCTACCATCCAAACAACCATCTACTCAAATCATCAACCACGGGTATCCATTGTCCTTAAACAGTTTCTAATGATGTATGAGCATATGCAAAAAGTGTGTGTATATGTTCCCTATCTAATGTATGAACATATGCAAACCATGATAGTGCCATGCATCCATTATGTATGCGAGAGAACCCTATCGACACATACAATATCTACATGAGTGCACAATCATTCACCAAAATGCATCATCCATGTGATATCACAACCATTATACATCCATAAATATATTTTCCTACACACAATTTTATGCAATATGCAATATGAAGTGATTGAGCCGATCTAGTGCCTAAAGTGTGTGTATATGCATCCACGAGCAACCACTAGCAAACACTGCATCCACTTGCATCCATCAACCATAACATGTCTCAAACACATGTTTCAACCATAGGTTTACCCTATCTAAAGGTCAAAGGTACTAACGAGAGGACATACCGAAGATAAGATAAGTACTAGACAAGCGATAAAGGAGAAAGTAAAGACATACCCTCAAAAAGAAATGGGTACAATGAACGCATCTTCGCTTCCGTCTCCCAAGTTGCGTTGCTCTCATCTTCTCCCCATTGCACTTTGACTAGTTGAACCTCTCTGTTTCTCAACTTCCTAGTCTCTGACCCAAGGATGCGAGTAGGAGCTCGTCGGATAGTCGCATCACGCTCTATCTCTACATCTCTAAGCAAGCTCGGCTCTACCACCTCTGCGGTCTCATGTAAGCATTTCCTCAGATGTGATACATGGAATACATCATGAACACCACTAAGTATGTCGGGCAACTCCACCCTATATGCCATCCGTCCAATCCTTTCCTTAATAGGAAACGGCCCAACAAACCTCGGTGCTAACTTCCCAATGGATCCAAAGCGAACAACATTTCTCAACGGAGATACTTTGACAAAAACCATATCCCCAACCTCAAACCCAAGATCCGTCCTTCTCTTGTCCGCATAAGATTTTTGCCTATCCTGCGCTGCTTTCATCCTTCTTCGAATCAAGTCAATCTTCTCAGAAGTCTCCCTAATCATATCAGGCCCAAGCAAGATCTTATCCGTAGACTCCCACCAACATGTAGGTGATCGACAAGGCCTTCCATAGAGAGCTTCGAAAGGAGCCATACCAATACTAGACTGAAAGCTGTTATTATATGCGAACTCCACCAATGGAAGATGCTCTTCCCATGTACCTCCAAAATCTAAGATACAAAGCCTCAAAAGGTCTTCTAGAACACGATTCACCCTCTCAGTCTGGCCGTCTGTCTGAGGATGATATGCGGTGCTCAGACACAATTGAGTCCCCACTGCTTCTTGCAAACTTTTCCAGAACTCGCTAGTGAAGATAGGATCTCGATCACTCACTATGCTAGAGGGTACCCCATGTAATCGAACTATCTCTCGAAGATATACTGAAGCTAGCCATGGAGCAGTCCTCTTGCTCTTCACAGGTATGAAATGGGCGCTCTTAGTAAGTCTGTCTACCACCACCCAAATTCTTGTATTACCCTTCCTCGATCTGGGTAACCCGTCAATAAAATCCATCAAGACGCTATCCCACTTCCATTGCAGAACCTCCAATGGGTGAAGCAACCCACCTGGTTTCCTTTGCTCCGCCTTCACCTGTTGGCACACCAAGCATCGAGCGACATACTCGGCCACATCTCTCTTCATACCGGCCCAGAAGAAAACCCTCTTCATGTCTCGGTACATCTTGTCCCCACCGGGATGAATGGTCATCCTAGAACGGTGTGCGTCATCAAGAATAGCCTTCCTCAAACCCTCGTCTTGCGGTACACAAAGTCTACCGTCTCTACGCAAGTACCCCTTATCGTCTAGGGTGTACCTACTCAAATGGCTGGACGACTCCCCCCTTATGAGCTTCTTTACTAACTCAACCAACTGTGGGTCGCCCCTCTGTGCTTCTCCAATCCGCCCCAAAAGAGTAGGCCTAACTTCTAAGGAAGCTAGCAAACCGGGTACATAGTCAATGGAAGGTCTGAAATCAAACATCGAGATAAATTCCAAGCTTCGTCGTTCCACGAACAATGGACTCAAGGACAACCTCTTTCTGCTCAAGGCGTCCGCCACCACGTTACCCTTGCCAGGGGTATACGCTATCTCGAAATCATAGGATGCTAAAAATTCCATCCACCTTTGCTGTCTCAGATTCAAATCCTTCTGAGAGAATAAGTACTTCAATGATTTATGGTCAGTGAACAACTCGAATCTCTCACCAAGAAGATAATGGCGCCAAATCTTAAGTGCAAAAACAATAGCGGCCAACTCTAGATCATGGGTAGGGTAATTTTTCTCATGTGCCCTCAACTGCCTTCCACCGTAGGCTATTACCCTTCCCTCTTGCATTAAGACTGCGCCAAGTCCTGTCCCATAGGCATCGGTATAGACAACAAATGGCTTGCTCCCATCTGGCAACACTAAAACTGGAGCCGTGGTTAAAGCTCTCTTTAACCGTCGGAACGCATCATCACAATCTACGTCCCATGTGAAAACAAGATTCTTCTTTGTTAAGCGGGTTAATGGGGCTGATATCTTCGCGAAGTCTTTGATAAACTTCCTATAATAACCCGCCAACCCCAAGAAACTTCTTACTTCGGTAGCATTTTTCGGAACCTTCCAATCCTGAATTGATACTACCTTCGCGGGATCCACAGCTATCCCTTCCTTGGAGACCACGTGTCCCAAGAACCGCACTTCCTTCCTCCAGAAGTGACATTTAGAGAATTTAGCCTTAAGGCTATGTGCTCGAAGAGTCTTCAACACCTCCCCAAGATGTAGGGCATGCTCTTCTTCACTCTTAGAAAATACTAAGATATCATCCACAAAGACCACCACAAATTTATTAAGGAACTCCCTGAACACCCAACTCATCAAATCAACAAAGTATGCAGGGGCGTTCGTCAACCCAAATGGCATCACCAGCCACTCATAGAAACCATCCGGAGTTCTAAAGGCAGTCTTGTCTATGTTGTCCTCAGCCAACCTCAACTGATGAAACCCCGTGGCTAAGTCCAACTGAGAAAATACTGAAGCGCCAACCAACTGATCGAAAAGATCATCAATCCTCGGCAATGGGTGTCTATTCTTCTTTGTGAGCTTGTTGAGTTCTCTATAGTCTACACAAAGTCTGAGGGACCCATCTGCCTTTGTAGCAAATACTACCGGAGCACCCCACTCCGATATACTCCGTCTTATGAACCCCTTCTCAAGCAACTCCCCTACTTGCTTATGGAGTTCCCTTCGCTCACGAGGAGCCATGTGGCGCACTGGTAAAGATACCGGTTTAGCATTATCCACCAAATATATTCGGAAGTCAATCTCCCGCTTCGGAGGTAAGCCCTTCACCTCCTCAAACACATCCGGATATTCCCGGACCACTCTCATAGATTGCAAACTCTCGACCGAAGCGTCAAGCGATTCAAGATAACTTAGCATAACAGAGTCCATGGGATTACAAGAAATCTCGAGAGTGTTACCCAAGCGGGTCATGAGCCTAACAACTCTCCTTTCGCAATCAAGAACGACACCATTACCGGATAACCAGTCCATGCCCAAAATCAACCCATAGCCCGTGAAGCCCAACACAAAAGCATCACATCTAAACTCAATGCTAAGTATAGAAATCTTCAAACCCAAACATATCATGGACAAATAAGTGGAGCCCCCAATTGGGTTTGAAACAACCAAGGGATCATCTACCAGACTGGTGTCTAGGTGCAGTAACTCAACTAATGATGATGAAATAAACGAATGCGATGCGCCTGAATCAAACAATGTACGGACAGGATGATCAAATAGAAAAACCAGACTTTCAACGGAGATAGTTCTACCTCTTTCCTGAATTGGTGGGACTGCGAGAGCCTGTACTTGCCCCCTAGCCTGACTCGGTGCCATAAGAGCTTGCACCTGTCCTCCTGAGGTAGACCCCGTCCTTTGCCCCTTCTTAGGACAATCTTTCACTAGATGCCCTGCTTCGCCACAGTGGAAGCAGCCAGTCTTCTTCTTCTTGCGACAATCCTTGCTTAGGTGGCCAGGTGTCCCACAATTGAAACACTTCTTCTTCTTGCCCTTGCCACCGTTGCCTTTCCCACCTTTGCTTTGCTGTTGTTGCTGAGGTCTCTTTTGATCTCCCTTCTTCTCGGGTGCCCTATTAGCATTGGGACCCTTCTCTTCTTCATACATGAGTGCCATGTCAACTAGCTTCTCAAAGGTGGCCCCCATAGGGATATGAGTCATAGCCAACCCATGCATCGGTTCATTCAAGCCCTTCACGAACCTCAAAGCCTTCTTCTCCGGTGTATTCACCATGTCTAGGCCAAACCTTGCCAATTGATTAAACTTGTTGACATATTCCTTCACCGAGAGATTTCCTTGCTTTAGAGTCAAGAATCTTTCCATATACAAGTTTTCCTCCGCCCTTGAGAGAAACTTTGCCACAAATCTTTGCCTAAAATCCGCCCAAGAGTCAACGGGGCGTTCTCCATTAGTGACCTCCCACCAGAATGAGGCCTCTCCCTTCATTAACCAAGCAGCCAACTTGACTTTCTTCCCTTCTTCCATCTCAAAGATATCTATCAACTCTTCCACCTCCTTAAGCCAATCTCTAGCCTCCACAAAGGTTTCAGATCCTTGAAAAGGTTTCCCTCCCATGGCTTTGAATTCCTTGCAAGTCTTAGCAAAAGTATCCGTGCGAGGAGGAGGGGGAGGAGGAAGATCGGGTGCTACAGTTGGTGGAGGAATATTTGCTGGACCCGCAGTGGTGGCCCTAGCCTCCATCAATCTCCTATACCATACTGGTACCGTCACACCCTCCGGAAAGTTAAGATTCTCGGCCATGCTGAAACGAAAAAGGAAAGATTCAAAACGGAGAATTCGAAGGATATAGATATGGCTATTAGGGATTATGCTTTTCTTTCAAAAACTTTTCTCTTTAAAGACATGTTTTTGAAAATATCTCTTCCAAAAATGTTTTTAGAAAAATAGTTTTCTAAAAATTTTATCTGTTCCGGTAACCTTTGCTCTGATACCACGTGTAACACCCCACGCCCGCTATGGTCACTCACTAAGGGAATGCCATAGCATCGGTGGAGTATTTTAGTAAATATAGAACAGAAAAATTACAACAAGACAGATATAATTAGTACTTGAAATTTTTAAAACATCATCTCATAACAGCGGAAATAAACATGTCTGGTTACTTCATAAAACCATGATAAAAGTCAAGTACAATATCCATCAAAATAAAGAAGTACATAATCCCACTCTCTCATACAATAGCCAGAACAAAAGAAAAGATAACTGGATAACTGGAGCTTTACATCTACCCAAGCTCCTAAAGACTGGAACAGCAATCCGATCAAGCTCTACTACCGCTAGGATCCACCGTAGGACCTGAGGGTTGGGAAAAAGATAAAAACAACGGGTTCAGACATAAGTCTGAGTGAGTCCTATAACTTTAACAATACAATCATTAAAGTAACCAGAGAAGACATAAACTTGACCTACGGTAATATCTGGGGATGAATGGCTACACTAAGCAGCTTGGTAGACTTAGGATAAACTAAGATAACCGTAAGGACGCATCTACCCACCCCCAAGGATAATTACTAACTGCACCACACCAGTCATTCCTACTTAAAGGTTGATCCCTCCAAGGACTTAGAAAATTTCCCTAGTAGTCTCGCGTACTCCTAGCCCACTACATAGGTGCCGTCTGCCCCTATCTCCACTAGGTGTACTCAGTGATTCTTACCCAGTAGTTTCGTGTACCCCTACATAGGTGTCGTCTGCCCCTATCTTTATTAGGTGTACCCACTACTCCCCATCGATCGGCTCCCTATCGTAGATACCCGTGCTGGTCCCACAGTGGGGTGTATCACTCCCCTAAAGTGGCTACCCAATACTATCAACGGTGCACGGCTTTATATCTACACGATGCAACAACGGCTTATCTACCAGCCCGGGTCCACACACGCATATGAAACCCGTTGGACTTGCGTTGCCACCGCTAACCCGTTTTGGCCTCTTATAATCAAGCCCAATATGCGTGTCCCGTCACTCGACATGGGTCGAGCCCACAAAGATACGTTTGGGATATTGGTTGAAATGGGCCCTCACAAGCTACCCACCTAAGCTTGTCACATATCTAGTGTATCCCACTTAACCCTTTAATCATGTTTAATTACATGTTTCCACTTGGTTAAGTATTCTAATCGTATTTTCTATTGCCACCCAAGGCAACCCACTAGATTTCCACATGCCACCCAAGGCAACCATTAAATTTCCACATGCCACCCAAGGCACCCACTTAACCCCTCATGTCCCACTATATGCTAATATGGTTAAGTGTTTCTTAATTAATTAAGACCGTGATCCCCCATAAAGACCTCCCACATTAGACTGGCTGTTATGACCGCCTGGTTAAGCCGGTAGAGTCCGGGCAGTCTTACGTCATAACAGAGCCTAACCTCGTGTCTTTACTTTAATCACGTATTTAATTTATGGCTAAGACCTCTCACATTGGGCTGACATTTGTAGCAACTGGTTAAGCCGGTCGGGTCCGGGCAGTTTTACACTAAAAATGAGTCCAACCTCGTGTCTTAGTCGATTAATTACACCTAATTAATCACCCCCATATTAATTATCCCTAATTAATATCAAGTTTTCCATAACATGGGTAGACCTAACTCAATAGGTAAATTCCCATGGGGTAGACCTAACTCAATAGGTAAATTCCCACTTATGGTAATTTATTTTTATGGTATGCTTAATCATACCCAATCATTCATTTATTAACATATTTACCAACCCCATCGTTCCCCACGTAAATCGTTCTCATTTCATGACATAACAAAGGGAAAGATCCATCACAAATATCATGGGTTTAGCATATAACTTTGTCATGGGTTAAGAGAATGTCAACTTGCATATATGAGCATATATTAACCCAACTACGTTTAACCCAAACTTGCATATTATCATACACATATCTTGCATAACATGTTGAACTTGCATATAAGCATTCTCATAACTTGCATAACATGTTAATCATGCATTTAAGCATACACATAACTTGCATAAGCATTCACATACTTGCATAAGCATGCATAACTTGCATATCACATTAAACTTGCATTTAAGCATATACATAACTTGCATAAGCATTCATATACTTGCATAAGCATGCATATCACATTAAACTTGCATTTAAGCACATACATAACTTGCATATGAATTTGCATAACTCACTTTGTTAAACATGCATAAATCCACTTGTTAAATATGCATAAACCTACTTGTTAAACATGCATAAACCTTCTTGTTAAACATGCATAAACCAACTTATTAAGCATGCATAAGCCAACTTATCAAACATGCATAATCATAGTAAAACATAGAGTAGCATATCATTACAAATGATTGAAACTCACTAATCCGCATTTAAGACCATAAGTCTCATTACACCCAATCTACTTACTTTAACAATTGATGTTAAAGTGATAGAAACTCACCAAACCCAAAATTAACCAACTTATGAAGTGGAATTAGTTGCTAAATATGAAGATGGTGATGATTAGAGAATGATTTGAGAGGGATTAGCTTGCAACTTCCTTCTTAGATTAGTGGAGACTCCTTCTAGGATTTAATTTGGCGGCATGAGGCCTTCATTTCTATTTTTAGTATGGATTAAGGTAGGTTTAGGGTGTATTTATAGTTTAGGAGAGTGTTTTAGGCCCTTAGATTAACCCTAGATTAGATTAGGTCCGTTAGATTTAGGAAATCTCTAGAACCAAGCCCAGCCCTAGCCAGAAAACCAGATCTGGTGCACCCAAGCACCCTGGTTCGACACGCCGTGTCGACAGGCAAGTCGACACCCCTGTCGACAGGCCTGTCGACAGCCCTGTCGACATGCTTAGGGCGGGAATCTTCCCGCCTGGCCCCGCTGGTTCTAATTTAAAATCTGAATTTAAGTTTTAAATCTGTTTTTAGTTTTAAATTTTCTGCAAACTTCTCTGGGCCATAACCGGGCCATACGGACTCCGATTCTCGAAAACTCGGACTCTATTTCGCGTATTTTTCCGAGACGAACGCAATAACGCAGCCCGTTACCCCCAATTCCCACATCTGAGATTATTTATCCTGTAATTAGTGAATTTTAGCATTAACTAAAATTCGGGGTGTTACATTCTCCCCTCCTTAAAGGATTTCGTCCCCGAAATCTCTAAGCTAAGGAGAATGCATATCCTACCATCCAAACAACCATCTACTCAAATCATCAACCACGGGTATCCCTTGTCCTTAAACAGTTTCTAATGATGTATGAGCATATGCAAAAAGTGTGTGTATATGTTCCCTATCTAATGTATGAACATATGCAAACCATGATAGTGCCATGCATCCATTATGTATGCGAGAGAACCCTATCGACACATACAATATCTACATGAGTGCACAATCATTCACCAAAATGCATCATCCATGTGATATCACAACCATTATACATCCATAAATATATTTTCCTACACACAATTTTATGCAATATGCAATATGAAGTGATTGAGCCGATCTAGTGCCTAAAGTGTGTGTATATGCATCCACGAGCAACCACTAGCAAACACTTGCATCCACTTGCATCCATCAACCATAACATGTCTCAAACACATGTTTCAACCATAGGTTTACCCTATCTAAAGGTCAAAGGTACTAACGAGAGGACATACCGAAGATAAGATAAGTACTAGACAAGCGATAAAGGAGAAAGTAAAGACATACCCTCAAAAAGAAATGGGTACAATGAACGCATCTTCGCTTCCGTCTCCCAAGTTGCGTTGCTCTCATCTTCTCCCCATTGCACTTTGACTAGTTGAACCTCTCTGTTTCTCAACTTCCTAGTCTCTGACCCAAGGATGCGAGTAGGAGCTCGTCGGATAGTCGCATCACGCTCTATCTCTACATCTCTAAGCAAGCTCGGCTCTACCACCTCTGCGGTCTCATGTAAGCATTTCCTCAGATGTGATACATGGAATACATCATGAACACCACTAAGTATGTCGGGCAACTCCACCCTATATGCCATCCGTCCAATCCTTTCCTTAATAGGAAACGGCCCAACAAACCTCGGTGCTAACTTCCCAACGGATCCAAAGCGAACAACATTTCTCAACGGAGATACTTTGACAAAAACCATATCCCCAACCTCAAACCCAAGATCCGTCCTTCTCTTGTCCGCATAAGATTTTTGCCTATCCTGCGCTGCTTTCATCCTTCTTCGAATCAAGTCAATCTTCTCAGAAGTCTCCCTAATCATATCAGGCCCAAGCAAGATCTTATCCGTAGACTCCCACCAACATGTAGGTGATCGACAAGGCCTTCCATAGAGAGCTTCGAAAGGAGCCATACCAATACTAGACTGAAAGCTGTTATTATATGCGAACTCCACCAATGGAAGATGCTCTTCCCATGTACCTCCAAAATCTAAGATACAAAGCCTCAAAAGGTCTTCTAGAACACGATTCACCCTCTCAGTCTGGCCGTCTGTCTGAGGATGATATGCGGTGCTCAGACACAATTGAGTCCCCACTGCTTCTTGCAAACTTTTCCAGAACTCGCTAGTGAAGATAGGATCTCGATCACTCACTATGCTAGAGGGTACCCCATGTAATCGAACTATCTCTCGAAGATATACTGAAGCTAGCCATGGAGCAGTCCTCTTGCTCTTCACAGGTATGAAATGGGCGCTCTTAGTAAGTCTGTCTACCACCACCCAAATTCTTGTATTACCCTTCCTCGATCTGGGTAACCCGTCAATAAAATCCATCAAGACGCTATCCCACTTCCATTGCAGAACCTCCAATGGGTGAAGCAACCCACCTGGTTTACTTTGCTCCGCCTTCACCTGTTGGCACACCAAGCATCGAGCGACATACTCGGCCACATCTCTCTTCATACCGGCCCAGAAGAAAACCCTCTTCATGTCTCGGTACATCTTGTCCCCACCGGGATGAATGGTCATCCTAGAACGGTGTGCGTCATCAAGAATAGCCTTCCTCAAACCCTCGTCTTGCGGTACACAAAGTCTACCGTCTCTACGCAAGTACCCCTTATCGTCTAGGGTGTACCTACTCAAATGGCTGGACGACTCCCCCCTTATGAGCTTCTTTACTAACTCAACCAACTGTGGGTCGCCCCTCTGTGCTTCTCCAATCCGCCCCAAAAGAGTAGGCCTAACTTCTAAGGAAGCTAGCAAACCGGGTACATAGTCAATGGAAGGTCTGAAATCAAACATCGAGATAAATTCCAAGCTTCGTCGTTCCACGAACAATGGACTCAAGGACAACCTCTTTCTGCTCAAGGCGTCCGCCACCACGTTACCCTTGCCAGGGGTATACGCTATCTCGAAATCATAGGATGCTAAAAATTCCATCCACCTTTGCTGTCTCAGATTCAAATCCTTCTGAGAGAATAAGTACTTCAATGATTTATGGTCAGTGAACAACTCGAATCTCTCACCAAGAAGATAATGGCGCCAAATCTTAAGTGCAAAAACAATAGCGGCCAGCTCTAGATCATGGGTAGGGTAATTTTTCTCATGTGCCCTCAACTGCCTTCCACCGTAGGCTATTACCCTTCCCTCTTGCATTAAGACTGCGCCAAGTCCTGTCCCACAGGCATCGGTATAGACAACAAATGGCTTGCTCCCATCTGGCAACACTAAAACTGGAGCCGTGGTTAAAGCTCTCTTCAACCGTCGGAACGCATCATCACAATCTTCGTCCCATGTGAAAACAATATTCTTCTTTGTTAATCGGGTTAATGGGGCTGATATCTTCGCGAAGTCTTTGATAAACTTCCTATAATAACCCGCCAACCCCAAGAAACTTCTTACTTCGGTAGCATTCTTCGGAACCTTCCAATCCTGAATTGATACTACCTTCGCGGGATCCACAGCTATCCCTTCCTTGGAGACCACGTGTCCCAAGAACCGCACTTCCTTCCTCCAGAAGTGACATTTAGAGAATTTAGCCTTAAGGCTATGTGCTCGAAGAGTCTTCAACACCTCCCCAAGATGTAGGGCATGCTCTTCTTCACTCTTAGAAAATACTAAGATATCATCCACAAAGACCACCACAAATTTATTAAGGAACTCCCTGAACACCCTACTCATCAAATCAACAAAGTATGCAGGGGCGTTCGTCAACCCAAATGGCATCACCAGCCACTCATAGAAACCATCCGGAGTTCTAAAGGCAGTCTTGTCTATGTTGTCCTCAGCCACCCTCAACTGATGAAACCCCGTGGCTAAGTCCAACTGAGAAAATACTGAAGCGCCAACCAACTGATCGAAAAGATCATCAATCCTCGGCAATGGGTGTCTATTCTTCTTTGTGAGCTTGTTGAGTTCTCTATAGTCTACACAAAGTCTGAGGGACCCATCTGCCTTTGTAGCAAATACTACCGGAGCACCCCACTCCGATATACTCCGTCTTATGAACCCCTTCTCAAGCAACTCCCCTACTTGCTTATGGAGTTCCCTTCGCTCACGAGGAGCCATGTGGCGCACTGGTAAAGATACCGGTTTAGCATTATCCACCAAATATATTCGGAAGTCAATCTCCCGCTTCGGAGGTAAGCCCTTCACCTCCTCAAACACATCCGGATATTCCCGGACCACTCTCATAGATTGCAAACTCTCGACCGAAGCGTCAAGCGATTCAAGATAACTTAGCATAACAGAGTCCATGGGATTACAAGAAATCTCGAGAGTGTTACCCAAGCGGGTCATGAGAATAACAACTCTCCTTTCGCAATCAAGAACGGCACCATTACCGGATAACCAGTCCATGCCCAAAATCAACCCATAGCCCGTGAAGCCCAACACAAAAGCATCACATCTAAACTCAATGCTAAGTATAGAAAACTTCAAACCCAAACATATCATGGACAAATAAGTGGAGCCCCCAATTGGGTTTGAAACAACCAAGGGATCATCTACCAGACTGGTGTCTAGGTGCAGTAACTCAACTAATGATGATGAAATAAACGAATGCGATGCGCCTGAATCAAACAATGTACGGACAGGATGATCAAATAGAAAAACCAGACTTTCAACGGAGATAGTTCTACCTCTTTCCTGAATTGGTGGGACTGCGAGAGCCTGTACTTGCCCCCTAGCCTGACTCGGTGCCATAAGAGCTTGCACCTGTCCTCCTGAGGTAGACCCCGTCCTTTGCCCCTTCTTAGGACAATCTTTCACTAGATGCCCTGCTTCGCCACAGTGGAAGCAGCCAGTCTTCTTCTTCTTGCGACAATCCTTGCTTAGGTGGCCAGGTGTCCCACAATTAAAACACTTCTTCTTCTTGCCCTTGCCACCGTTGCCTTTCCCACCTTTGCTTTGCTGTTGTTGCTGAGGTCTCTTTTGATCTCCCTTCTTCTCGGGTGCCCTATTAGCATTGGGACCCTTCTCTTCTTCATACATGAGTGCCATGTCAACTAGCTTCTCAAAGGTGGCCCCCATAGGGATATGAGTCATAGCCAACCCATGCATCGGTTCATTCAAGCCCTTCACGAACCTCAAAGCCTTCTTCTCCGGTGTATTCACCATGTCTAGGCCAAACCTTGCCAATTGATTAAACTTGTTGACATATTCCTTCACCGAGAGATTTCCTTGCTTTAGAGTCAAGAATCTTTCCATATACAAGTTTTCCTCCGCCCTTGAGAGAAACTTTGCCACAAATCTTTGCCTAAAATCCGCCCAAGAGTCAACGGGGCGTTCTCCATTAGTGACCTCCCACCAGAATGAGGCCTCTCCCTTCATTAACCAAGCAGCCAACTTGACTTTCTTCCCTTCTTCCATCTCAAAGATATCTATCAACTCTTCCACCTCCTTAAGCCAATCTCTAGCCTCCACAAAGGTTTCAGATCCTTGAAAAGGTTTCCCTCCCATGGCTTTGAATTCCTTGCAAGTCTTAGCAAAAGTATCTGTGCGAGGAGGAGGGGGAGGAGGAAGATCGGGTGCTACAGTTGGTGGAGGAATATTTGCTGGACCCGCAGTGGTGGCCCTAGCCTCCATCAATCTCCTATACCATACTGGTACTGTCACACCCTCCGGAAAGTTAAGATTCTCGGCCATGCTGAAACGAAAAAGGAAAGATTCAAAACGGAGAATTCGAAGGATATAGATATGGCTATTAGGGATTATGCTTTTTTTTCAAAAACTTTTCTCTTTAAAGACATGTTTTTGAAAATATCTCTTCCAAAAATGTTTTTAGAAAAATAGTTTTCTAAAAATTTTATCTGTTCCGGTAACCTTTGCTCTGATACCACGTGTAACACCCCACGCCCGCTATGGTCACTCACTAAGGGAATGCCATATCATCGGTGGAGTATTTTAGTAAATATAGAACAGAAAAATTACAACAAGACAGATATAATTAGTACTTGAAATTTTTAAAACATCATCTCATAACAGCGGAAATAAACATGTCTGGTTACTTCATAAAACCATGATAAAAGTCAAGTACAATATCCATCAAAATAAAGAAGTACATAATCTCACTCTCTCATACAATAGCCAGAACAAAAGAAAAGATAACTGGATAACTGGAGCTTTACATCTACCCAAGCTCCTAAAGACTGGAACAGCAATCCGATCAAGCTCTACTACCGCTAGGATCCACCGTAGGACCTGAGGGTTGGGAAAAAGATAAAAACAACGGGGTCAGACATAAGTCTGAGTGAGTCCTATAACTTTAACAATACAATCATTAAAGTAACCAGAGAAGACATAAACTTGACCTACGGTAATATCTGGGGATGAATGGCTACACTAAGCAGCTTGGTAGACTTAGGATAAACTAAGATAACCGTAAGGACGCATCTACCCACCCCCAAGGATAATTACTAACTGCACCACACCAGTCATTCCTACTTAAAGGTTGATCCCTCCAAGGACTTAGAAAATTTCCCCAGTAGTCTCGCGTACTCCTAGCCCACTACATAGGTGCCGTCTGCCCCTATCTCCACTAGGTGTACTCAGTAATTCTTACCCAGTAGTTTCGTGTACCCCTACATAGGTGCCGTCTGCCCCTATCTTTATTAGGTGTACCCACTACTCCCCATCGATCGGCTCCCTATCGTAGATACCCGTGCTGGTCCCACAGTGGGGTGTATCACTCCCCTAAAGTGGCTACCCAATACTATCAACGGTGCACGGCTTTATATCTACACGATGCAACAACGGCTTATCTACCAGCCCGGGTCCACACACGCATATGAAACCCGTTGGACTTGCGTTGCCACCGCTAACCCGTTTTGGCCTCTTATAATCAAGCCCAATATGCGTGTCCCGTCACTCGACATGGGTCGAGCCCACAAAGATACGTTTGGGATATTGGTTGAAATGGGCCCTCACAAGCTACCCACCTAAGCTTGTCACATATCTAGTGTATCCCACTTAACCCTTTAATCATGTTTAATTACATGTTTCCACTTGGTTAAGTATTCTAATCGTATTTTCTATTGCCACCCAAGGCAACCCACTAGATTTCCACATGCCACCCAAGGCAACCATTAAATTTCCACATGCCACCCAAGGCACCCACTTAACCCCTCATGTCCCACTATATGCTAATATGGTTAAGTGTTTCTTAATTAATTAAGACCGTGATCCCCCATAAAGACCTCCCACATTAGACTGGCTGTTATGACCGCCTGGTTAAGCCGGTAGAGTCCGGGCAGTCTTACGTCATAACAGAGCCTAACCTCGTGTCTTTACTTTAATCACGTATTTAATTTATGGCTAAGACCTCTCACATTGGGCTGACATTTGTAGCAACTGGTTAAGCCGGTCGGGTCCGGGCAGTTTTACACTAAAAATGAGTCCAACCTCGTGTCTTAGTCGATTAATTACACCTAATTAATCACCCCCATATTAATTATCCCTAATTAATATCAAGTTTTCCATAACATGGGTAGACCTAACTCAATAGGTAAATTCCCATGGGGTAGACCTAACTCAATAGGTAAATTCCCACTTATGGTAATTTATTTTTATGGTATGCTTAATCATACCCAATCATTCATTTATTAACATATTTACCAACCCCATCGTTCCCCACGTAAATCGTTCTCATTTCATGACATAACAAAGGGAAAGATCCATCACAAATATCATGGGTTTAGCATATAACTTTGTCATGGGTTAAGAGAATGTCAACTTGCATATATGAGCATATATTAACCCAACTACGTTTAACCCAAACTTGCATATTATCATACACATATCTTGCATAACATGTTGAACTTGCATATAAGCATTCTCATAACTTGCATAACATGTTAATCATGCATTTAAGCATACACATAACTTGCATAAGCATTCACATACTTGCATAAGCATGCATAACTTGCATATCACATTAAACTTGCATTTAAGCATATACATAACTTGCATAAGCATTCATATACTTGCATAAGCATGCATATCACATTAAACTTGCATTTAAGCACATACATAACTTGCATATGAATTTGCATAACTCACTTTGTTAAACATGCATAAATCCACTTGTTAAATATGCATAAACCTACTTGTTAAACATGCATAAACCTTCTTGTTAAACATGCATAAACCAACTTATTAAGCATGCATAAGCCAACTTATCAAACATGCATAATCATAGTAAAACATAGAGTAGCATATCATTACAAATGATTCAAACTCACTAATCCGCATTTAAGACCATAAGTCTCATTACACCCAATCTACTTACTTTAACAATTGATGTTAAAGTGATAGAAACTCACCAAACCCAAAATTAACCAACTTATGAAGTGGAATTAGTTGCTAAATATGAAGATGGTGATGATTAGAGAATGATTTGAGAGGGATTAGCTTGCAACTTCCTTCTTAGATTAGTGGAGACTCCTTCTAGGATTTAATTTGGCGGCATGAGGCCTTCATTTCTATTTTTAGTATGGATTAAGGTAGGTTTAGGGTGTATTTATAGTTTAGGAGAGTGTTTTAGGCCCTTAGATTAACCCTAGATTAGATTAGGTCCGTTAGATTTAGGAAATCTCTAGAACCAAGCCCAGCCCTAGCCAGAAAACCAGATCTGGTGCACCCAAGCACCCTGGTTCGACACGCCGTGTCGACAGGCAAGTCGACAGGCAAGTCGACACCCCTGTCGACAGGCCTGTCGACAGCCCTGTCGACATGCTTAGGGCGGGAATCTTCCCGCCTGGCCCTGCTGGTTCTAATTTAAAATCTGAATTTAAGTTTTAAATCTGTTTTTAGTTTTAAATTTTCTGCAAACTTCTTTGGGCCATAACCGGGCCATACGGACTCCGATTCTCGAAAACTCGGACTCTATTTCGCGTATTTTTCCGACACGAACGCAATAACGCAACCCGTTACCCCCAATTCCCACATCTGAGATTATTTATCCTGTAATTAGTGAATTTTAGCATTAACTAAAATTCGGGGTGTTACAAATAAACATCATCATGCAATTATTTTTAAAGCGAGAAAATAATTTAATAATTAATTAAATAATAGAATTTTGAATTCTCACATTGAATTTTGGTCGAAATTTGACTATCTTCGTTTCAGCTGCGGTCTGCGCCATCGCGAAGCTCTCGGAAAGACGAGTCCAACGCAACAAACGGTTTGTAAAACGGACCTTGTATGAAGAAAATATGGATTTTTAAAGTTTGGAAAATTAAAATAATAAAATAAGAAGTTCGGACCTTTCTCTTCCAACACGTCGCTACCTTCATCGGCCGTAACCCATAGCCGCTCCCTCCTTTTCTGCACGCACCACCAACGAAGCCCCCTGGCGCCGATCAGATGCTGCCACGACGAAGACCACCCCAAGCTCCACCCTTGCCCACAAAGCCGCCGAACTCGGCCTCCTCCCCTAGCCAGAAATCGCCTCCGACCGCCACCCCTTCTCGGCCAGAATTCGCGAAAACCGTGCACCAAAACCCGATCTTGACCGTATGGATTTGTAGCTCTCTGAATTCTCTTCGATTTGGTATATCATACGTCAAATTTCGTTGAACGGATTGGGAGATCTAAGCATTTGAAAATCGGATGATTTCAGCCATTAAAAATCTGGGCGGCGGCTGCTAGGATTTCAGCCCGAAATTAAATAATATTTTAATATTAAATTTCGAAATTTGTGCTAAAAAGGTGGATTTTCGGACTTTCTCCGATTTGGGCCTGCTTACTGTCGTTCTTAAGGTTTTGAGGCCTTCTGAACGCGATGGGCTATGTCCCAAGGTCCAGTTCTGATGTCTGTACGTTTTTTTCGGTTTTAATTGAAAATACAATATTAAATTAATTATTTAATTCCTACCGTACATTTAAATATGCCGGGGTCACATACGATCTCTAAAAATTTTAAAAAAAATATTTTTAGCTTTCTTATGACGATACGAATCCAACAAAATTATTTTCGTCGAATTCTGAGACTGTTTGAAAAATGGCTATTTTTAAGGCGTTCAAATTTAACTGTAAATAGTCAAAACACATTTTATTTCGCCACGCTCACATATTAATTCGAAAAATTCTAAAAATTGAAACCTAGCAATAATCTGACATTCCGGTTCCAACAAAAGTGGTTTCGTCGAAAACGGTGGTCGTTTGAAAAATGACTATTTTCAAGGCCAATATATTTAATATTAAAAATATATTTTTAAACAAATAATTCCCGAAACTCAAAATATATAAGTGTTTACTGTTTTTCAATGTAGAAACATCATTCTGAACTCAATGGAAGTGGTTTCGAGTCCAAATTCCTTCGTATGTGAAAAGTAGCATTTTGGCCCTTATAAATTTCATAGCGACCTTTCTAAATATTGAATTGGCCATAACTTTTGATTTCCGCTATGAAATTTCAATTTTTCGGATTCGTTGGAAAGATATTTTTAAATAGATTCTAATATTTTTGGTTTCACTAAAATCCGTTAAATTTTGCATCCTGTACGGTCAGTCAAAGTTCAAGTTTGACTTTTCAAACTACCGCGCTATTTCTAACTCTTTTGTTAATTAAAATTAAATCATTCATTCTAACTTCGATTTAAATCAAATTTGTGATCATTATTATTTAAATAAATTATTTTATATTGTCAAAATTCATTAAAATTTTCTAAAATAAAAATTTTAAATTGGTCCTGATTTTTGCGGGTTGTTAAAGATTTCCCTTTTTATAACGTTTATCCATTTAAAAAGATTTCCTTTTTACAACGTTTATTCATTTATAAAGATTTACTTTTAGTAACGGTTCTTCACTTTATAAATGTTCTTTTAATAACGTTTCTCCACTTATAAGGATTTCCTTTTAACAACGTTTATTCACTTTAGAAGTGTTGAGTTCACATTCTAAAAATATCAGTGTTAAAACCAATTTCTACTTCTCTATATAAGCTCAGTCTTATATATACCATTTATCCAATGGTAAATATTTTTAATTAATTTATAAATTATTATTTACAAATTAATCTTCTTAATTTATCTTGTTAAAACAGATTTCCATTTATTATTTATTTTCCCAATAAATATCCCTTTTTATATTTTTGTTAAATCCTGAAATATTTATTTTCGAAATATTTCCTTTTTAAGTACTTCTATTTATTCTCTAAATAAATATCCCTCTTATAATTTCATTTATTTTCTAAATGAATATCTCTTTTCATTTCTATTTATTTCCTAAATAAATATTCCTTTTAATATATCCTATTTATGAATATTCCATTTACAAATATTTCCTATTTATAAATATTCCATTTATAAATATTTCCTTTTTATAACATCTTCTTTGATTTTACAAATATTTCCTCTTTTATAAAATCCTTTGAGTTTATAAATAATTTATTTTCAATATTCACTTTGAAAATTCCCCTTTCAACATTTTGGTATTATGGTTTTCAACACATCAAATCACGATGACCAATATCGTCCAGACACACAAAATCGACAACAGATTATATATCATATCATATATTTCAATATATGAAACAAAAACAGTAATTTAAATATTGAGGAATCCAGTTGGATCCCTCCAACCTGTTTCCCTGCATCACAGATGTTAAACCACATAATTAACATCAACTTCATTTCAATACGAACTGTTCTGATAAACAACATCAATATATATATATATATATATATATAACGATTTATATATATATATATATATATATATAATTTCAACTAACTGACTAGTAGTTCAATCAACCAAATCAACACACAGCAATCAACGGATAATTATCAGTTCTAAGAATACATTATAAAAATATAACTGTTCAGAGTTGGTGAGTTTTACTCACTTTGGTAGTTCATCATTAAAGAACGACAAACTGTTTGTTTGATTTGAATCAAACAATTTATTTCGCCATAAAATCGAACGAGCTCCAATCCACTCCCTGTCAGTTCCATGGTGTTGTCATCGTCCATACGATCCTGACGGATCTTGTTTCGTCTGATTCTAATATCATATGAGGTAGTTATGATTTTTACAACTTAATATACTACTTTAAATTTAAATTAAACTATATTATTTTAATTATGGGCTTAACCTTTTCTTTCCAAACTTCGACCCAAACTTAAGCAACCCGCTCGACGATATCATCTTCTCCAAACCCATTCTCGCACTCCAGTATACGCTCCAGACATTTCCGCATCTTTAAGAATTTAATGCCACTTCCATTCTAACTTAAACATGCTCCGGTTAAACACCCAACACCCTTACCAACTCGCTCCCTATACACATAGAAAACGATGGAGCATCTTTGAGCTAAAACCCGATGTCCTCTCCCTTCTTATGCAACTGCACAGTGGGATTCCCTCCACTTGAAAAACCACCCACTCAGTAATGTTATTTTGCCCCAAATAAAATTCGAGTCTGACCCCTTCGAATACTCCACCTCTATCAGAACATACCAGCAACCATCTCCTTTACATAACTGCACTTCATTTTGAATCCTCCATAATGGCCGTCAAAACAACACCTGTACACCAAACAAGTTTTTAACTGACATACGTCAACTAAACTAGTTCGCCATTTACACACTTCCCCGCTACAGGAACTTCAATGAAGCCTGGACGTGAATTTCAACTTCTTCCACAAACCCGACTTTATCTTCCATCTTCTATATGCATTCACAGTCCTCCCTGAACCAACCATTCTGGACTGGAAACGTAACGGAAAAGTGTCTCCAGAACTCATACCACAGTTAAACTTCACACCAATTAGTGCGCTACTCCAATACTACTTCCATCAGCAGTATTAATACTCCAAAACGAACCTTCTGTAGCCAAACAACCCACCACCGAGATCTTTGACCAGACCTCTCCGTTGACTCGACCACCCATTAAATCCAACGCCGTCACACACGAGATCGGCGCCACCATCTTCATCGCTACCCTACCCTCCATTCACCACTTCGATGCCAGAATCGACATTCAACGCAAGACCTAGGGCTACTGCTTAAAACCACCGCAAGCAACAAGAGTTCGGACCCCAGGAAAAATACACCAAGCTGTAGAGGACCTCGATCTGCATCCCTATCTATTTATTTATGATTTTATAAATTTTGTATGAATTGATTTCATTTTAGGTATTCATGAAACTTTGGTTTGCTGAGAATTTTTTAGTGGGGGCGGATTTTTATCGTGGAAAACTTCTGATTAGGTTAGGTTATAAGGAGGGTTATTTATAGGGTTGGATAGTTTAGATATTTTGCTAAGATATTTATAATATAATATTCCATTATATTCTTGTTAGCCTTTTAAGTCCGTACGACTTCATAACTAACCCGATTCCCATGAAATTCGATATTCCACTACACTATAATATCCCGGACTTGATGACACTGCTTTCGTTGAATTCTGAACCCGTTTGTAAAAACAGTTCTTTCTTGTGTTGTAAATCGAATTAATATTTAATCGATTTTTATACACTTCTATTCACTGAGAATAAATTTATATAATCGCTCACATTCAAATACGATTTCCATAAGCTTCGAAATCAATTTATATTCCATATTAAATTATGGTTTCAATTCAGTTATATTTAATAACCCGTATATTTTGAATTTAAGTTATACAAATTCTAATTTAATCACTTTCATATTTAAAATAAATTAAATATTCAGACGCTAAAAACCCGGGTCATTACAATATGATTGGAGGAATAAAAGAAATCCTTAACCTTTTCTTTTATTTACTCTGGAATTTAGTAATAGCAGAGAGGAAGGAATAGAGAATAGTTAAGGTTTCATAGTGTGATATGAGGGGATATATATAGTTGCCCATGTGAGCTTTGACCGTTGGATTTATTTGATTTAATCCAGGCCTTTTATTTATATATATCCTCTAAAAAAATTAACCACATAGATTTGTTGGGTTGTCCAGCTGTCATACGATCGACCGGCTGTCGACACCCCTTAAGGGAGGGTGATCGACCCCTTACGGGCAGGAACGCCCAATAAAGGTGCGTTGCTGAGGTGTTTATTTTAATTAATACATTCCTTAATCTCTTAATATTATTCCTTATATATAATATACTTCGTCCCCATGATCTTATCTTTAATTCCAATTTCAAACTCTCCCTCTTTATTTCGAATTTATCTTGGACACATATATTATCCGTTTAATTATTTATATATTTTCTGCGTTTTACGGTCCAAATTCATTTGTTCGTAACTTCTTCATACGTTGATCATTTTCAGCATATTATATATGAAAACGATTCAGAATTTCGCCACGAATCCAAATAAAAGAATTTCATGGCCAAATTCCTAAAGATGCACAATCTCATTTTCCAGCAATATTATTTAATTGCTTATTCTTAATTATTTATTATTAATACTTATGAATTTTACGGGGTGTTACATTCTCCCCTTCTTAAAATAGATTTCATCCTGAAATCCGTTTAAGGGGCGAAAAACACAACTCGCACGAATCATCCATCTTGTACACTCATGTTATTTTGAATTCATCCATAAACATCCATGACTCACGGTGGTTATGAACTACAGAGTCACTAAAGTGAGCTCTATCCTATCATGTAGGTGTAATAAGTGATGCAATATGTATGCAAACATCCTAATTATGCATATATTTTTATATGAGTGCGCTTGTGCAATGGTGTTGCATCCATTTTCTAACATCCAATCTAGCAATCACGATGCATCTGTAAACGTAAATTTCAGGAAAAATTTCCCAAGAAAAGCTCTGGGTTAGTCTGTCTCATCTTATCCTTGGTCTTCTATGTGCTTTCCGCAGGATCATTTCCCCATTGTACTCGAACAAGGAGAACGGTTTTGTTGCGGAGTCTCTTTATTCCACGCACTAAAATCCTTGCAGTGGCATGGGGAATCTTGGAATCTAACTCGAATTTTTCTATATTCCCAATTTCATTAAGCTCGAGTCTGGTAGTAGAATCATGAAGGCATTCCCTTAGATGAGATACATGAAAAACATAACGGATTTATGATAGATGCTCTGGGAGATCCACTCGATAAGCCAAAGATCATATCTTCTCGATGGCATGAAAAGGCCCAACGAATTTGGGTGCCAACTTCCCAGTCTTCCCAAACCGAACAGTTTTTTAAGAGGGGATACTTTTACGAATACCAAGTCTCCAACATTAAACTCAAGTTCGCTCCTTCGTTTACCGCCATACGATTTCTAACGGTCTTGGGATGCCTTCATCGTTTGTCTAATTAAAGATATATTCTTAGTGGAATCACAGACGAAGTCTGGTCCGAGTAGAACCATATCGGTAGTTTCCCACTAACAATTTGCGATTTAGTTGGCCTCCCATAAAGCGCTTCAAAAGGGGCCATACCAATCGTCACTTGAAAACTATTATTGTAGGTGAACTCCACAAGCGGTAGGTGTTGTTCCCAAACTCTTCCAAAGTCGAAGAGGCAAGATCTGAGCAAGTCTTCCAAAATTCTGTTTACTCTTTCTGTCTGTTTGTCAGTATGTGGATGATAAGCTATGCTTAGGTTAAGGGTCGTTCCCAATGCTGCTTGTAGGCTTTTCTAAAATTCCCTTGTGAATAAGTGGTCTTTATTACTCACAATACTTGATGGGATACCATGAAGTCTGGCTATTTCTTTGACATATAATTGGGATAACAAGGATGCAGTCCTTGTCTTCTTGACTAGTATGAAATGGGCGCTTTTGGTTAAACGATCTACTACAACCCAAATGGCTTCATTACCCCCTTTAGATTCTAGGAAGTCCATATATAAAGTCCATGGAAATATGTTCCCACTTCCACGTGGGGATTTCTAAAGGTATTAATAGTCCTCCGGGCTTCCCTTGCTCCACTTTCACTTTTTGGCATGTTAAACATTTGGCCACAAAACTTCGCTACATCTCTCTTCATTCCTTCCCAATGGAGATTTCTCTTCATATCCTTGTACATTTTATCCCCATCAGGATGAATGGTCAATTTTGACCTATGGCACTCCTTTAGAATTTCTTTCCTCAAACCCTCATCCTTAAGGACGTAAAGTGTCATCATCGCCGATCGCATATCTAACCTAATGGGGAAAGGTCTCCATCTTTCCCACTTTTTCATTTATGCTTCTTAATTCCTCATCATGGTCTTGTGCGCTTTGGATCCTTTCTCTTAAGGTGGGTCTAATTATCATTTCCCCAAGAAAAACATTAGAAGTGGTTAGTGAGGTTGCAAATTAAAATTAGAGAGGGACCCTAATTGTTTCCATTCGGTTATCACATTCAAAGACGCATGTTTCCTACTTAAAGCATCTGCCACAACATTCCCCTTTCCTGGGGTGTACTAGATCATGAAATCAAATGACGCAATATATTCCATCCACCTTTGTTGTCTTGGGTTTAGGTCACGTTAAGAAAATAAATACTTAAGGGATTTATGGTCGGTAAAAATTTCAAACTTCTCCCCTAAAAGATAATGCCTCCATGTGATAGCCCGTAACTTCCCCGGTAAGGAAATCACGGATTACCTTGAGAACACGACAAAATAGAACACAGACAGAAGAACATTTCATTGTTTATTACAACAATTCCATCAGAATACAAGAATATACAGAGTATTAACAAATAAGATACATTCGATAAATATCAGAGATTACAATAAATTACATAGCAGCGGAAAATAATACAAAATACAACTGAAGGAGATATACGGATACAAAGCTTTCCGAACATCGTTCCAGCTGTAAACCAGGTTCCTGTGGATATAAATCTGCAAAACCAAAACTACTAGCTGCCCGTGTCGAAAATAGGGGCACCCAGAGTTTAGGTTAAACAATAAACTCCAGGTCAGTCATGTGACTGGTGTGAGAACTAAAACAGTTATTTAAAACTTTACTTTAAAAGAGAGTAATTCAAGGGACCACGCCGTATATCAAGGAACGGGTTTCCTCCCAAGAATACCAATGCACATAACAAAACAGCGCAATGCTTTTTGAAAAAAAATATGAAGCTATTATAAGACCCAGGTCCCATCACACAATGCAACGCAAGCCGGAGGATAGGGTTTTCCATTATAATAGCCAAACATGCTTGATACGTTTAAAACAAATCATTTGATACTATTATAAGTGTATAGTGTCAAAATAATTTCAATCATAAATATAAATCATAGACGGCATAAGTGCCCCATCCCACTATGTCGCCATACTAGGCTCTACAAATAGAACCGAAATACACGTATTGGAAATTGGAACCCATCATGAGTCGAGGCAAGGGGCAAGCTCCTCTCCAATTCGAGACACTCTAGCAAATGTCTCAGGACCCCACTATGATCCTTGGATCTTCAGGGCCGGTCCTCTCTTACTTTTGAGGATTAGTTATTCCTGAACACACGTTTCCCGGTCCTTACAGACCTAAAATCGAGGCGCCTCATCCAACAACCACACAGGTGAAAAGTATATAAATGTCAGGGCTGGTAGGTCACTGACACCACCCATAGCTAGAAGGAAACGTCGTGCTCTCCCTGCAGTCCGTATCCCGTTTTTGACTCATACCGGGGTGAGAGGCTCGCGAATTCACGTTACACACAAAGTTGCGCCACACAGGCCGTGCTTTGATCATCAACCACAAGACTTTGCTTTTCAACAAAAGCCTTGATCATCTACCACTTAGGCATGCCATACCGGCAATTCACTCCATGCGACTGATGTCCATCCATATACAACCTCTGAGCTCGTACGTCTCAGAGAAGGGCGTTAAGCAAGAGAATAAATTCTCCGCCGCCAAACAGATGTATATTTAATAGAGATCAATCAACACAGAATAAAATCCAATGTCAGACACACAGTCCATTTACAAGTTCGTTCTGGGTCTGAACGAAACCGGAGGCACTTTCCTCGCATGTATATCGATCTCCAAGTACGTCTGGACGATCACCAACTGATTCCCTCATCTTGGGTGTACAGCCCAATCAAGATCATCAGTAATCACCCAAACGATGTGAAGACTTCCGGTCTTCAACCACCGTCTTCATCTTCAACATATCGTCGAATCGGTTATTCAGAATGGGTATAAACCCGGCCTTTCCGAATAACCCACGTATATAATAAACAAATGTTACACAAACACAACATATGCCTCATTCCAATTCAGAATATTCATTTATTCAATTATTCACATTCTTTGGGGAAGGTTCCCATTAATTTTATCAAAGATAAATTCTTTGAAATTTATTCTTTAATCTTCCTTTGGATGTCATTTCAAACCAGTCGGGATTAACAAACCACACCGAAGTAATTATTTATTTTATTTCCCAATCCCAACCTATTTATCCCATAAGGCAAAACTGGTAGTACACCATATCTAACACCACGCTGTTATCGGTAAAATTAATTACCCCTTTCACGTTCAAATCTAATTAAAGATTTAACTATCGCTCGGAGCAAAACTGACGATACTCCATTCTCGATCACTTTCCAAATCCGATAATTTAAATTATCAATTCACATTTCAATCTAATTAAAGATTCATTAAAACTCCTTTTACTGGGTTAAAGAACTAATGCCATTTAAATCAAAGTTCACGATAAACCCAAATCTCATTCGATATTAAATACAAGGCTCTGAATAGAAAATATATCGTCTTATATTCATTATCAAATTCTGATTATTTTTAAAACCACTTCAAATCCAATTTATTTATTTAAAAATATTGGATTTTAATTCTAGTTCACAACTAGTTCATTTCGATAATAATATATTTTTATCCTTTCAAATAGGGAATTTTTCATCCCAGTTCTTTCCAAATAATATATTATAATTTTACACAAATTATAGATATTTTTAATAATTTTATTAAGGCCCGTACAGTCGATTTCCACCAATGGCCATCGAACTGCACTTACAGCGACCTTTTCTAAAATTGATTTGGACGAATCTCCAAATCCAACCGTTAGATATCAAATTTCAAATATTCATTGGAAAGCTCTTTTCGGTATGAACCCAACGGTTCAGGTTTGAGGGGAATCCGACGGTCGGATCTCCCGCAATGTCCACACGAAGTCAATGGTCGAAATTCGCGAATTGCCGCAGCGCGGCGCATTCTATACAGGCCATTATATTATATATATAATATATATTTCGTCGATTTCCATTTAAAACGTATTTTATAATTCGTTTTAAAAACGATTTCAACTTCGTATTCAATTTCAAATCAAAAATGAATTTTTCCCTTATAAATTCGTTTTCCATTTGATTTCAATTCAATTCGAATTCATTTCAATTTTATTTAATTCGAATTCAAATTCGTTTCAATTCAATTTGAATTCTATTTCAATCCATTTTAATTCGAATTTATTTTATATTCAATTCTATTCGAATTCATTTTCTAAATATTCGATTTTTAAATCTCTTTTCAATATTCATTACAAAAACGAATAAAATCGATATAAATATCGTTCACGTTAAAATGGCGCACCACTAATCAACACGGCTTTATATATTTCAATCACTTCGTTATTCTATTCAACAAATGAATATTTATTTTATTCAACACATGAATCTATATTTCTTTCAACACTTGACTAATCTCAGCAAATGAGTACTGTCAACACGTGACTATTTTTGTTATGTAATTATGTAATATATTCTATAAAATTATGATTTCTATCGTTAAATTTTCAATCAGGCTCCAACTGTAAATTAGTAAGAGAACGATTCCCTAAGCATTAACCCCGAAGGCCGAAACCAAATCAGATTAATACCCAGGAGACCACTCATCTTATCTATTTTCCAGTTAGTTTCTAATTTTATAATGAAGATGTAAATTTTATTGTTAAAATATTTCGTTCAACACATGACTAATCTCAACAAATGAGTACTGTCAACACATGAATTTTATTTTATAATATTCTTTATTTTCCCAATTGGAATGAGGCCCAATCAATTACCATATAATGTTAATTATATGGATTCCATACAACACATGTATATAATAGCAACGATAAATAATCAACCATCATCCAAAGTGCACTACACTGTATAAGCATCAAATATAGGTATCTAACGCTTATAACAGTTTTTCAATCCATCGATCGACATACAACCAATTATTGGGATTAGTGTATGTCGTATATTATCCCAATACCCGTGTGGGGTTTCAAACAACCAAACACATATTTTTATTTGTGCAGTCGGGCGATGTGTAAAATTTATCGTCCCAATCAATATCAGTCAAATGTGTGTATATAAACAAATCGTTCGATTTGTTTATAACTATTTATTTCATTTCAAATACACGTTAAAAATTCTATTTTTAACTATAAAATATTTTAACTATATAAAATATTTTATTTATTTCATTTCAAATCACACAATCAACTACACATCAAAATCAAACAAACAAACTAGCATACAAGCCGTCCATGGTCTGTGGACGACGGGTGTCGGGTGCTACTAAACACTGTCTGCATCCTAGTGTATATCATTAACTAGAAAAATAGAATTGAAGGTGAGAAGTTCTCACAGAGGGACCCACTCCGCCGTGATTTGCTGTTGAACTGCTGAACCGTTCGATCTGCTTGAAATTCCAATGCAGTCCTTTACTACGCTGTTCAAATAAAAATTATATTTTTATCACTTCATTCAATAAATAAAAATTCTATTTTTATTTCATATATTTTTACAATGCTTCTTTCTATATAAAAACTATATTTTTATATTTCTACTTCATATATAAAGATTGAATTTTTATTTCATCACTATAAAAATCACATTTTTATTTCACTATATATATAAAGATAATATTTTTATATTCTCTATTATATAGAAATCCTATTTTCAATACACTACTTATATAAAAATAGTATTTTTATACCTTCTATTATATAAAGATCATATTTTTAATACTCTACACAAGTAAAAATCATATTTTTATTCTCTACATCCCATAAAAATTATATTTTTATATCTCCTACATAATAAAGATCGAATTTTTATTACCTATATTATATAAAAATTATATTTTTATTATCTCTACTACATAAAGACAATATTTTTAGCCTTTCTATAATATAAAAATTATATTTTTAATTATCTCTACTTTTCTTTTCGTTTCTAAAAAATCAAATCTTTCCATCAACAAAAATCCTATCTTTACTACGTCATTATATAGATAAAAATTCTATCTTTATTATGATAAAAAAATCTATCTTTACTAAATTAAAAATCTGGTCTTTACTATTTTAAAAATCAAACTTTTATCAACTAAAGAAACCGGTTTTTATATAAAAGAAAAAAAAATCAGTTTTATGCTCTATGAAAAATCAGTTTTTTTCCTAATAAACTAAACTAACTATTTGAAATAAACTAAAACAACTAAAATAACATTTAGATAAAACTTACAGTGTTTTGTTTTCAGAGGGGGGCTCGTGTCGACGTCAGAGGGGGATGGAGGAGGAGTCACAGGCGGGTGGCGCGGTGGCTGAGGTGGGTGCGGTTGATGGGGTTTCGTTGTGGCGGTTTTGGAGTTCAACGAGGAGGAGAGAGGGAAGCGAGAGGAGGGGGAAGCGATCGAGAGGGGGAGGTGGAAAATCGACAGGGTCTGTCGGAGCGGGAGAAGGAGAGAGGATCGAGCGCGAGAGGAGGGGAGGGGGTTCCTGGTGGAGGGCGCCGCCTTGGGCGGTGGCAGCGGCGAAGGAGGAGGCCGCTCCGCCCCTCCGTCCTCTTTTTTTTTTAATTTTCTTCTGTCGATTGAAATGTAAAGGAGGAGGGGGTTATGGAGAGAGAGTGGAAAGTGAGGTAATATTTTATAATTTATTTATTTATTTTAATCCATGAAAAGTTGACTTTGTATACGAGCTCGAAATTCAACCCAACGACTGTCGTCCCTAGCGTATTACCCTCATTCCGAACACAGTGGGATATGTATCATAAGCCAATTTTATCGTTTCGACCAGTTTTGATTTAAATTAAAATATAAATCTTTATAAATTCAATTTAAACGCACATTTCAAATTACCGGGGTCACATATTAACTCGAAAAATTCCAGAAAATATTTTCTAGCTTCGTATTGATGATACGGTCCTAACAAAACTAGTTTCGTCAAATTCTGATACCGTTTGAAAAATGGCCATTTTCCAGTCGATTAAAATCAACTGAAACTGGTCAAACGCGTTTTCCTTTGCCACGCTCACATATTGAATCGAAAAATTATGAAACTTGGAATCTAGCAATAACTTGACATCATGGATCAAACAAAAGTGGTTTCGTCGAAATCCGAGGTCGTTTGCAAAATTCCCATTTTTAAGGTCCAGAATTCCATAGCCACTATTCTGAAATTCCATTTGGACATAACTTTTGATTCCCACTATGAAATTTTGATTTTTCAGATTCGTTGGAAAGATATTCTCAATTAGATTCAAATATTTTTGGTTTCACTAAATTCCGGTTTATTTTGAATCCTGTACATTCATTTGAAGTTTGAAATCGAATTATCGAACTACCGTGCCATTTTCAATTCCTTTTATAATTTAAAATAAATATTTATTTTCTAACGACGATCTATATAAATATTTACGTTCGAATTCTATTCAAAATAAATTTTTCGTCGATATTATTTAAAATAATCTATTTTAAATATTCAAAATTCATTGAAATTGCCAAAATAAAAAAATTTAAACTGGCTCAGATTTTCGGGTTGTTACAATCTCCCATACTTAAAACTTTTCGTCCCCGAAAAGGAACGAAGCCGAAAGTTGTTTTAAAAACCAACTCAACTTTCAAAATTTTCATTACGGCTTAAGTTCTTCGACTTTTCAGTTTCTAAGAACTTTTCAAATTTTTCAAAAATTTGGCTAACACCCTAAATTTTCGAAAAATTTCGCCATAACCTCCCCTGCACCGGGGACTTCGGGATATTTCATATAGCCTCCCATGGCCTTCTTCAATCCAAAAGAAAAAGAAAAAGCCAAGCGGCTCATAAAATCACCCAAAACTCAAGAAATACAATAAACATGTACCTATTTGTCGGGCAAACAATTTTATTCCTCTGCTCTAGCCTACTTGCTATGACCTGTTCAATGTATATACATGTACATGCATGCAATTGCAAATAAGTTTCAATACAGTTCAATATTTGGTTCAATTAGGCGTAATGGTTCAAAATATCAAACAAAGAAATAAACAACACAACCATCAATCAATTAGTGGATTAACATTTCAAATTCATAATTGATATATATAGAGAAAATCATGTTTTGATGTCAAATCACAACAATGTATTCTAGATATATTTTGGTTCTCACACCAGTCTAATGGAAATATATAGATATCACACTTTCGAAACTCGAATATAAATTCTGATGATGTACGTACTATAGCTATCATCAGAACCATCCTCGGGCGACTAGAATGTGATTCTATATCTATCTAGTATATTAAAACTTCGAATATACGTTCATGACGCGTATACGCGAAATCTTTATATACTCAATTGTCCAAAATCAATATAAATAAAATATTCAAATATGTGTGCTTGAATTTAAATTTCAAAACAAGATTGTTTTCATTTTTATTTGAAAAATATACTCTTCACACTTGTCCTAGGATACAACTGATCTCATCTCTAACGAGTCATTCTTATTGGATATTACTAATCCAATATCTGATGAATTCTTTCGTATGGTTCTAATGTGTCTTGTTCTCTGAGCTTTGTAAACCAAAGCTATGATACCAACTGTGATAGCCCGTAACTTCCCCGGTAAGGAAAGCACGGATTACCTTGAGAACACGACAAAATAGAACACAGACAGAAGAACATTTCATTGTTTATTACAACAATTCCATCAGAATACAAGAATATACAGAGTATTAACAAATAAGATACATTCGATAAATATCAGAGATTACAATAAATTACATAGCAGTGGAAAATAATACAAAATACAACTGAAGGAGATATACGAATACGAAGCTTTCCGAACATTGTTCCAGCTGTAAACTAGGCTCCTGTGGATATAAATCTGCAAAACCAAAACTACTAGCTGCCCGTGTCGAAAATAGGGGAACCCAGAGTTTAGGTTAAACAATAAACTCCAGGTCAGTCATGTGACTGGTGTGAGAACTAAAACAGTTATTTAAAACTTTACTTTAAAAGAGAGTAATTCAAGGGACCATGTCGTATATCACGGGATGGGTTTCCTCCCAAGAATACCAGTGCATATAACAAAACAGCGCAATGCTTTTTGAAAATAATGAAGCTATTATAAGACCCAGGTCCCATTACACAATGCAACGCAAGCCGGAGGATAGGGTTTTCCCTTATAATAGCCAAACATGCTTGATACGTTTAAAACAAATCATTTGATACTATTATAAGTGTATAGTGTCAAAACAATTTCAATCATAAATATAAATCATAGACGGCATAAGTGCCCCATCCCACTATGTCGCCATACTAGGCTCTACAAATAGAAACGAAATACACGTATTGGAAATTGGATCCCATCAAGAGTCGAGGCAAGGGGCAAGCTCCTCTCCGATTCGATACACTCTAGCAAATGTCTCAGGACCCCACTATGATCCTTCGATCTTCAGGGTCGGTCCTCTCTTACTTTTGAGGATTAGTTATTCCTGAACACACGCTTCCCGGTCCTTACAGACCTAAAATCGAGGCGCCTCATCCAACAACCACACAGGTGAAAAGTATATAAATGTCAGGGCTGGTAGGTCACTGACACCACCCATAGCTAGAAAGAAACGTCGTGCTCTCCCTGCAGTCTGTATCCCGTTTTGGACTCATACCGGGGTGTGAGGCTCGCGAATTCACGTTACACACAAAGCTGCGCCACACAGGTCGTGCTTTGATCATCAACCACAAGACTTTGCTTTTCAACAAAAGCCTTGATCATCTGCCACTTAGGCAAGCCACACCAGCAATTCACTCCATGCGACTGATGTCCATCCATATACAACCTCTGAGCTCGTACGTCTCAGAGAAGGGCGTTAAGCAAGAGAATAAATTCTCCGCCGCCAAACAGATGTATATTTAATAGAGACCAATCAACACAGAATAAAATCCAATGTCAGACACACAGTCCATTTACAAGTTCGTTCTGGGTCTGAACGAAACCGGAGGCACTTTCCTCGCATATCCATCGATCTCCAAGTACGTCTGGACGATCACCAACCGATTCCCTCATCTTGGGTGTATAGACCAATCAAGATCATCAGTAATCACCCAAACGACGGGAAGATTTCCGGTCTTCAACCACCGTCTTCATCTTCGACATATCGTCGAATCAGTTATTCAGAATGCGTATAAACCCGGCCTTTCCGAATAACCCACGTATATAATAAACAAATGTTACACAAACACAACATATGCCTCATTCCAATTCAGAATATTCATTTATTCAATTATTCACATTCTTTGGGGAAGGTTCCCATTAATTTTATCAAAGATAAATTCTTTGAAATTTATTCTTTAATCTTCTTTTGGATGTCATTTCAAACCAGTCGGGATTAACGAACCACACCGAAGTAATTATTTATTTTATTTCCCAATCCCAACCTATTTATCCCATGAGGCAAAACTGGTAGTACCCCATATCTAACACCACGGTGTTATCGGTAAAATTAATTACCCCTTTCACGTTCAAATCTAATTAAAGATTTAATTATCGCTCGGAGCAAAACCGGTGATACTCCATTCTCGATCACTTTCCAAATCCGATAATTTAAATTATCAATTCACATTTCAATCTAATTAAAGATTCATTAAAACTCCTTTTACTGGGTTAAAGAACTAATGCCATTTAAAGCACAGTTCACGATAAACCCAAATCTCATTCGATATTAAATACAAGGCTCTGAATAGAAAATATATCGGCTTATATTCAATATCAAATTCTGATTATTTTAAAAACCACTTTAAATCCAATTTATTTATTTAAAAATATTGGATTTTAATTCTAGTTCACAACTAGTTCATTTCGATAAAAATATATTTTTATCCTTTCAAATAGGGAATTTTTCATCCCAGTTCTTTCCAAATCATATATTATAATTTTACACAAATTATAGATATTTTTAATAATTTTATTAAGGCCTGTACAGTCGATTTCCACCAATGGCCATCGAACTGCACTTACAACGACCTTTTCTGAAATTGATTTGGGCGTATCTCCAAATCCAACCGTTAGATTTCAAATTTCAAATATTCATTGGAAAGCTCTTTTCGGTACGAATCCAACGGTTCTGGTTTGAGGAGAATCCGACGGTCGGATCTCCCGCAATGTCCACACGAAGTCAATGGTCGAAATTCGCGAACTACAGCAGCGCGGCGCTTTCTATTCAGGCCATTATATTATATATATATAATATATATAATATATATTTCGTCGATTTCCATTTAAAACGTATTTTATAAATCGTTTTAAATTCGTTTTAAAAACAATTTCAACTTCATATTCAATTTCAAATCAAAAATGAATTTTTCCCTTATAAATTTGTTTTCCATTTGATTTCAATTCAATTCGAATTCATTTCAATTTTATTTAATTCGAATTCAAATTCGTTTCAATTCAATTTCAATTTGAATTCTATTTCAATCCATTTTAATTCGAATTTATTTTATATTCAATTCAATTTGATTTCATTTTCTAAATATTTGATTTTTAAATCTCTTTTCAATATTCATTACAAAAACGAATAAAATCGATATAAATATCGTTCGCGTTAAAATGGCGCACCACTAATCAACACGGCTTTAAATATTTCAATCACTTCGTTATTCTATTCAACAAATGAATATTTATTCTATTCAACACATGAATCTATATTTCTTTCAACGCTTGACTAATCTCAACAAATGAGTACTGTCAACACGTGACTATTTTTGTTATGTAATATATTTTATAAAATTATGATTTCTATCGTTAAATTTTCAATCAGGCTCCAACCGTAAATTAGTAAGAGAACGATTCCCTAAGCATTAACCCCGAAGGCCGATACCAACATCAGATTAATACCCAGGAGACCACTCATCTTATCTATTTTCCAGTTAGTTTCTAATTTTATATAAAATAAAGATTTAAATTTTATTGTTAAAATATTTCGTTCAACACATGACTAATCTCAACAAATGAGTACTGTCAACACATGAATTTTATTTCATAATATTCTTTATTTTCCCAATTGGAATGAGGCCCAATCAATTACCATATAATGTTAATTATATGGATTCCATACAACACATGTATATAATAACAACGATAAATAATCAACCATCATCCAAAGTGCACTACACTGTATAAGCATCAAATATAGGTATCTAACGCTTATAACAGTATATCAATCCATCGATCGACATACAACCAATTATTGGGATTAGTGTATGTTGTATATTATCCCAATACCCGTGTGGGGTTTCAAACAACCAAATACAGATTTTTATTTGTGCAGTCGGGCGATGTGTAAAATTTATCGTCCCAATCAATATCAGTCAAATGTGTGTATATAAACAAATCGTTCGATTTGTTTATAACTATTTATTTCATTTCAAATACATGTTAAAAATTCTATTTTTAACTATAAAATATTTTAACTAAATAAAATATTTTATTTATTTCATTTCAAATCACACAATCAACTACACATCAAAATCAAACAAACAAACTAGCATACAAGTCGTCCATGGTCTGTGGACGACGGGTGTCGGGTGCTACTAAACACTGTCTGCATCCTAGTATATATCATTAACTCGAAAAATAGAATTGAAGGTGAGAAGTTCTCACAGAGGGATTGTGACGATCCCAAAACCCCGTGACACGGTGTTAAGGATAATCATTGGAATATAACACATTAATCATCATTAGCAGATCACAGATAATAGCATAAACGGAAAGTAGAATAATTTACACATATATGACAGCGGAATCATATAGATATCATCACATCAGAGAAGCACAGTACAGGATACAACTTAGCGCATAATGATACATAATCAGTCACCATCGCCTGAGGCGGAATCATACATAAAGGGTACACAAAAGGAATATCAGTCTACATCGCCAATGGCGGAATCATAATATAGATACAATAATGGCGGAGAAAATCCAAGTCAGCACAGTGTAGTCAAGCCTCGCCATGAGCCAAAAGGTGCGTCAGAAACCTGTAACTAGGCCGCCCGTGTGAAAATGAGGGCACTTGAGTTTGCAAGGTGAAACAAACTACGAGTCAGTCATGGGACTGGTATGAGAAATCTACTCAACTTATTAACAACAATAATAAGGCAAATCAAAGGACCACGCCACTTTCGCGGAACGGGTTTACTCCAATGAGTGCTAGTGCATGAGTTAAAGTAAACAGATTAGATCAACGTAATGCTTTTTATAAAATGAAGCCATTATAAGACTCAGGTCCCATCACACAATGCAACGCAGGCCGGAGGATAGAGTTTTCCCTTATAATGGCCAAAGATGCTTCATACGAATAAAACAAAAGTGTTTGGTATTATTACTAGTGCATATATGTTTCAAAAGCAAATTCAATCATAAATATCAATCCTAGGCGGCATGGGTACCATATATCATGTCGCCATACTAGTAATACAATCACATCCGCATATTTCGTATTGGAAATTGGATTCCTTCATGAGTCGAGGCAAGGGGCAAGCTCCTCTCCGATTCGAGACACTCTAGCAAATGCCTCGGGACCGCACACATCAATCCCCTGGATCCTCCAAGGCCGGTCCTCTCTTACTTTTGAGGATTGGCAATTCCTGAACACACGTTTCCCGGTCCTTACAGACCTATAATCGAGGCGTCTCGTATTCCAACAACCACACAGGTGAAAAGTAGATATAAATGTCAGGGCTGGGAGGTCACTGACACCACCATAGCTAGAAAGAAACGTCATGCACTCCTTGGGTCCTTCTCCCGTTTTTGACTCATATCGGGGTGTGAGGCTCGCGAATTCACGTTATACACAAAGCTGCGTCACACAGACCATGCTTTGATCATCAACCACAAGACTTTGCTTTGCAACAGAAGCCCTGATCATATGCCACTTAGGCGTGCCACACGGGCAATCCACTCCATGCGACTGATTTCTGTCAATACATAACCTCTGAGCTCGTACGTCTCAGAGAAGGGCGTTAAGCAAGAGAATAAATTCTCCGCCGCCAAACAGATATATATTTAACAGAGATCAATCAACATAGAACAAAATCCAATGTCAGACACACAGTCCATTTACAAGTCCGTTCTAGGTCTGAACGAAACCGGAGGCACCAATTCCTCGCATATCCGTACAATCAACAGTAGCGCCCATCCATCCAATGTGGAGATAGTCGGTCTTCAGCCGTCTTCGACTCTTCGACTTCTCAACGTCGATCGATTATTTGAAATGAGATAAACTCGGCCTTTTCAAATAACCCACGTATATTTAGATTTTCAAATCAATTATTCACATGGTTGGACTATTCAACATTCACATTTCAGTTATTTAGTTATAATTTTCATGTCAAATACATTCAACCATCACATATCAAGCAAACACAACAAAATTGGTTTATTTTCACTCTATATCGTCTATAGTACTTTATAACGATATATCGCCATTTTTATTTAATTTAAAACGACCATATTTAATTAAACGACGTTTCAGGTCGTGTCGATGCACTGGCGCTGCTTTTCATTAATTTTGTTTTACACATATATGAAAATCTAACCGTTGGATCTTCACAAATTTTACATCATTAGGAAGGTCATTTCAAAACGAATCCAACGGTTTCAGTTTTGGGAAAATCAGACGGTCGGTTCTTCCACACTAACCATTTGAAGTTACGATTTCAATTTACGAACTGCAGCATCGTTATTCGATTTAATTCAATTATATATATATATATATATATATATATATATATAAATAATCGTTTCTGGCGCTGTTTTTCTTCAGTTTTGAATTAAACATTCCAGACAATCCAACCGTCGGATCTTCACAAAGTTGGTGCCGTTGGAAAGATATTTCCAAGGTGAACCCAACGGTTGCGGTTTTGGGAAAATCCAATGGTCGGATTTCCCGCACTAGTCGTTTGAAATCACGGTTTCAAAACACGAACTGCACGACCACGTTTCATTTTAATTCTATTTATATTTATATATTTATATAAATATAGTTCATTCAAAAATTCCTATATCGTTTCCACTTCAATTATTTCACTAACGCCTTTAAATTTTGGAAAATTTCGCCATAACCTCCTTTGTACGGGAGGGTCTAGGAAAATTCCCAAATAGCCACACGGGCGTCTCATATCAAAAAGAAAAGGGAAATGCCAAGCGGCTAGCCAACAGGCTCATAAAATCATCACCCAAACAAAGCGGTAAATGTGTACCTATTTGTCGGGCACAAAATTTTATTTCTCTTCTCTAGCCCCTTTTGCTTTAACCTGTTCAATAGATATGCATGTACATATATACAATTTCTAACATTTATCAATTTCCATTCAATTCCATATTTATTTGCTTTGGTTTAAAAACACCATTCATTCTAATGTTGCATGCATAGGCTAAAATCATATCATTAGCTAGTTAATGTATATTTCAACTCATGCACGTTTATTTGAACAAGTGGCTATTTTTAACACTTCACATTTCAAAGATGATAATTTTGGCGAACTAAAATAGATTTCAACACATGACTATTTTATTTAGTTCCTATGCATGTTAAAAATAATATTTCTATCACAAATATTTATTTCAACGTCCGCATACCTTTAGCATATCACATATATGATAAAAATGATATTTTTATCATTTAAAATATTTATTCGACGAATGGATGTTTTAACACTTCATAGTTTCAATAAAAATGTAATTTTTATTGTTCGATCTTTTTATTCAACACATGAACTTTTCCACCACTCACACTTCTCAACAAATGAGCATTTCCACACATGGACATTTTATTTATGTTGTTCAAATTAGAAAGATGGGATTTTTATCGTTGAAACTATTTATATAAGGCGAATATTTTTTCATACTTCATATATATATAAAAATGTGATTTTTATTGTTTAAACACTTCATTCATTCACAAATGAATCTGATTTTCACACAACACTTTTCAATAAACAAACATTTCCACACATGGATATAGTTTCAATATATGGCTTTAATTTCTGTGCATGAAAATAATTTCAACATATGAAAATAATTCTAACACACAAAGATTATTCAAAATTTCGGCAGCATAACGGCAGGGTAGTTAAAACCGGCACCGTCCCTAGTACGGCTCCTCGCTCTACCTTTAAACCTCGTGGTTTTTGACAATGGGGATTCATGCATCTAATTCGCACGCAGGCGGCATGTTTATTTTTATTTCCACAAATATTTCCAATTCATTTCAATCACCAATGGGTATTTTTCAACCACAACCAAACAATATCAACCACAAACAATTATTCAACCATTCGTGTTTTTCACCCAATATTTCACACCAATTCACCACAATAAATATCGTCCATGGTTTGTGGACGAGGGGAGTATATATATATATATATATTTGCTATATTTCTCTAGCATTTCAACACATATATCACTTATTCTGTACATGTAAAAATTCATACTTCGCTTATATCTCTTACACTACGTATGTACATGAGGTATACAACACGTATGTAATTTATATTTCGCTTATATAAATTATACACGAAATTTTCCATTCAATTTCACGTTAATTTAGATTTCTCACATTGGTTTTCTGAGCGCTAAAAATCGATACGATGTCAAAAAAATCCGCAGCTTCTTCTATTGGGTAGAGAGCTTCCTTGCAGTCTCGATGTTTCCTGTTTCATCGAATTTTGTTAACACACCAAAAAGATATGATTTTTCAAAGTGTAAAGATCAAAGAAAAACTCACTTTCACGAAGCTTCAAAACTAGGTTTACAGTTTTCGCGAAATCATTGGCACGTGGGGACGATCGGGGGTGCTGACGTGGAAGAGGGAAGAGAGGGCTTTAAATCGGTGGTGGTTTGGTGGCGTTCGTTGGTCGGTGGCGTTCAGGGCGGCGGCGGGAAGTGTTCGACTTCCTAGCGTCGATACGGGCGGAGGAGGCGACGAGGCTGGCGGCGGTGGGGTCGGATTTGAAGAGGAGGAGGAGGCGCGTCGAGGTAGGGGGTGGCGCAGGCTGGAATCGCCTGAGACGGCGGCGATGGAGGAGAGAAGGTAGGGAGCTCGGGTCGTCGTTGAAAGGGGGGGGGGGGTTCTTTTTTTTTATTTTTAAAATTATGAATGGAAAATTATGATTGGCCGAGGACTATATTAAATTTTTAAATAGTGTTTTCTCAAACGAACTCCTTTTTAAACCCAACGACTGTCGCCCATAGCAAAATACCCCCATTCTAGACACAATAGGATATGTTTCGTAGGCCAATTCGACTGTTACAGTCAGTTATTTTTCAAATTAAAGTATAAAACATTTAATTTTTAACTCTGAACGCACATTTCAATTTGCCAGGGCCACAAACTGATTCGAAAAATTCCAGAAAAATAAATCTAGCTATGTTTTGACGCTACAGTCCCAACAAAACTAGTTTCGTCGAATTCTGAGGTCGTTTGAAAAATGGCCATTTTCTGGTCGATCCAATTTAACAGAAATTGACCAATCACATTTTCTTTTGCCACGCTCACATACTAGCTTCAAAAATTATGAAATTTGAAACCTAGCAATAGTTTGACATCCCGGACCCAACAAAAGTGGTTTCGTCGAATTCCGAGGTCGTATGCAAAATATCAATTTTCCAGGCCTATATATTCCATATACCGACCCTTCTGAAAATTCATTCGGCCATAACTTTTGATTCCCGTTATGAAACTTCGATTTTTCAGATTCGTTAGAAAGGTATTGACTAACAGATTTAAATATTTTTGGTTTCGCTAAAATCCGTTATATTTTCCATCCTGCACAGTTGGTCAAAGTTTGAATTCAAATTTTCAAACTGACTCACTATTTCTAATTCACTATTTTATTGAAATATTCTATTTCAATTGTTCAAATTCCTTTGAAATAACCAATTTAAAAATTTTAAATTGGCTCGTATTTTCCGGGTTATTACAATCTCCCCTACTTGAAACTTTTCGTCCTCGAAAAGGAAACAACAGTAAAGTAGGAAATAAAATGTAAATGCAAAGTATTATAAAGGTACCTTGCACCGGAGTTAGTCAGAGATATCCACTCTGCATTTGGGGTAAGCTTGCTTAATGCTTTCCTCAGTCTCCCAAGTACAGTCTCTGGGATCACTGCTCCACTGCACTTTAACTAAATGAACCTTTTTGCTTCTGAGTTCTCTAGTTTCTTTGCCAACAATCTTTAATGGCTCTCTTCTGAGTGCTAATTCTGGAGTTATCTCCACATCCCGTTGCGCTGCTTCTTCTACAACAAGATCCGGATTATGCACATGTCTCCTAAGTTGAGATACGTGAAATACATTGTGCACTCCAGGCAACCAATCTGGTAATTGAACCCTATAAGCAAGACTTCCAATTTGCTCAAGTATAGGAAAGGGACCAATAAATCTCGGTGCCAACTTCCCAGTCTTGCCAAATCTGATTACTCCTCTCATCGGAGAAACCTTTAAATATACATGATCACCAACAGCAAATGTCAAATCTCTCCTTCTAGAGTCTGCATAACTTTTCTATCTGCTTTGGGCGGTTTTCAATCGCTTCTTGATGAAGTCGACTTTATCAGATGCTTCTCTAATCATATCGGGTCCTAGTACAAGTCTGTTGCCAGGTTCTACCCAACATGCTGGAGATCTGCAGGGTCTGCCATATAATGCTTCAAATGGTGACATTCTCAAACTTGCTTGATAGCTATTGTTATATGAGAATTCTGCCAAATGCAAATGATCCTCCCATGACCCACCAAAATCAATTATACAAGCCCGTAATAAATCTTCTAGAATTCTATTCACCCGCTCAGTTTGGCCATCTGTTTGTGGGTGATAAGTGGTGCTCACATTCAGTTTTGTTCCCAATTCTGTCTGGAAAGCCTCCCAGAACTTTCTAATAAATAGGGGATCTCTATCACTGACTATGCTGATGGGAACTCCATGCAGCTTAACAATTTCTTTGAAGTATATCTGTGCTAGACTTTGGACAGTTCTATTGGATCTGACAGGTATAAAATGGGCAGTCTTCGTGAAACGATCTACGATTACCCAAATGCTGTCATTACCTTTCTTGGTTCGCGGCAAACCATCTATGAAATCCATGGAAATCTGTTCCCATTTCCAACTTGGGACTTCCAACGGTTGTAACAGTCCAGCTAGCTTCTGTTGGTCACTCTTGACCAATTGACAAGTAGGGCATCTGCTAACATACAAGGAAATATCTCTTTTCATTGCCTTCCACCAAAAAGTGCGTTTGATATCGTTGTACATTTTACTCACACCTAGGTGGATGCAAAATTTGGATTTATGGCATTCATCTAGCACTTCTCTTTTGAGCTCAGGAAGGTTGGGAACACAAATTCTCCCATTCAGCCTCAGAACTCCTTCTTTATTTACTTGAAAGCTTGAGGGTTCTCCTTTCTGGATTCTTTCCTTGATCTTTTGAATGAAATAATCATTCTTCTGGAGAGCACATATCTTATCGATCAAGCTAGGTGTAATTATAAGATGGGCAACAATTGCGGTTTTTCTACTAAGTGCATCCGCTACAACGTTAGCCTTCCCCGGCGTATACAGGATATCAAGATCATACGCTGCAAGAAATTCTAGCCAACGCTGTTGTCTCAGATTCAGATCTTTCTGGGTATATAAATACTTCAATGATTGATGATCCGTGTACAGTATAAATTTCTCACCCAATAAATAATGCCTCCAGATTTTCAAGGCAAAAACGATGGCTAGCAACTCAAGATCATGAGTCACATAATTCTTCTCATGCGGTTTCAGTTGGCGGCTTGCATAAGCGACTACTTGGCCTCTCTGCATTAACACTGCACCAAGACCTCTAATAGAAGCATCTGTCCAAACCGTTAAATCCGGATTGCCATCAATAATAGTTAACACTGGAGCGGTGGTCAACTTCGATTTCAATTCCTGGAAAGCTTCTTCACAGTCGGAAGTCCACTTTAACTTCTCGTGTTTCTTTGTGAGCTTCGTTAACGGACCGGATATCTTCGAAAAATCTTTAACGAACTTCCGATAATAACTAGCCAACCCCATAAAACTTCTAACTTCTGTGGGAGTAGTGAGTTGTTTCCAGTCTTGAATCGCTGTTATTTTGCTTGGGTCAACAGAAATTCCTTTCTCTGACACGACATGGCCAAGAAATTTTACTTCTTCTTGCCAGAAGACACATTTAGAGAATTTGGCTTTAAAGACGTTCTTCCTTAGAATCTCCAATACTTGTTCTAAGTGTTTTTCATGCTCGGGTTTTGATTTGGAGTAGATTAAAATATCATCGATGAATACGAGGACAAATTTATTCAGAACTCCCCTGAACACTCTATTCATTAGATCGACAAAGTATGCTGGAGCGTTGCATAGGCCAAACGGCATTACTAACCATTCATAAAATATGTCTGGACCTCTGAAAGCAGTCAAAGGAACACAATCTTCTGCTATTCTCAATTGATGAAAACCTGTAGCTAGGTCCATTCGGGAAAATACTTTCGCCCCATTCAATTGGTCTAGCAAATCATCAATGCGGGGTAATGGATATTTATTTTTAAGCGTCTGTTTGTTGAGGTCTCGGTAATCAACACATAATCTAAGAGTACCATCTGACTTCGGGACAAACACAACAGCTACACCCCAATTAGAAAAACTCGGTCTGATTAGACCCTTCCACAACAGTTGACGAGTTTGATCGCCTAATTCTTCTTTTTCTTTCGGAGTCATTCTACGAATTGGATGCACCACTGGTCTGGCATTGGGAATTAGATCGATTCGGAATTCTATTTCTCTTTGCGGAGGTAAGTTTTCAACTTCTTCAAACACATCCGCATAGTTGCTAACAATCGGAATCTTTTCCATGGAAGTGGGGATAAGTTCCAATGCTGACCAAAATTCTTCTCTATTCGGATTCGAACCATGACAAGGTATATATATATATATATATATATCCAAGCTCCGTTCGAATTTTTACGATTCTTTCCGCACATTTCACTTCAGCTTCGTATTTCGTTAACCAATCCAACCCGAGAATAATATCGAATTCGGGAAAATCCATAACGATTAAATCAAAAGGAAACTTATAGAAAGAATAAGAGATCGGCACTCTACAATATGAACCGAGAGTAACAGGACCCCCTATCGGGTTATGAACTTCAACCGATTCTTTAAGCTTTAACTGTTTTAACTTTAATTTGTGCATTGTGTGTCTAGCAATAAAACTACGCGATGCACCTGTGTCAAACAATACAGAAACAAGAATATTTTTAATTGTAAGGGTACCTCCCAAAACATCAGGTTTACCTGCTCCATCGGAAGCAGCTGGCGGGCTAGACCCGTCATAGACATGAGCTACTGTAGCTTTCTTCAGCAAAGGACAGTCTTTGACCAGATGATCGGTCTTGCGACAGTTGAAGCACGAGCGAGGGTTCTGAGAGCCTTGGCTCGAGCCTTGAGAATTTGTCTTCTGACTCTTCGGAGCTGTGCAGACGTTTGAGTAGTGCCCCGGCTTACCACAGTTAAAGCAATTTCCTCTTGGCGGCTTGCCAGTCTGAGGTTTTGAAGATGCTGCTTGGCTTGACTCGCCTTGATTTACAGCAGGCTTGCACTTGTTTCCGGCTTGGCTTCTAGCGCGATCCTGATCCAGATGCCTTTGATCAAGGTCTTCATAGTTGCATGTCATTTCCACCAGCTCGTTGAATTCCAGCTTGACATGGGCCATGGCTCTATCATGATATTGTCGTCTTAGCCCAAGGATAAACCTCTTATTTTTGGATTTCGCGGTGGCGACGAGCTCTGGAGCATAGGGCGACAACATTGTAAATTTGTTCAGATAATCTTGCACGGAAAGATCCCCTTGCTGGAGATTGGCGAAGTCATCGTGCATTCTTTCTAGAGCTTGTTCTGGGACATATTTCTCCTTGAAGAGTTCTTTAAATCCATCCCATGTTCTTCCAGCTTCTCTATTCCCGGCGGTAAGAGATTCCCACCATAATTCAGCTTATTCCTGCATAAGCCAGGCGCCCATAATAGCTTTGTCTTCGTCTCCAAGCCTTAGGCCTTCAAGAATTTTCTCGCATGTTTTGAGCCATGCAAGGGCCTCTATTACGGTGCCAGTTCCCGAGAAGGTCTTGCCTCCTAAGTTCTTATATCTCTTAGCTACGCGGTCAAGCTCGAAGTATTGAGCTGCCGGAGGTTGTATCAAAGGTCCTTCTTGAGCTGGGATTTCACCCCTTCCTCGGCCTCGGCCGGCACGGCCTCCTCTAGCGGCGGCTGCTCTGGTAGCCATTTTTCAAATTATGTATAAGCAACGAAAAAGTCAGCTAACAGAAATGATAGTCTATTGCATAATTAAGCAGAAAATTTACGAAAAGATAACAATGGACTGATCAATTGTTTTTGCTATTCTGCTCAGCTCATTCAGGGACTTTGCTAGTCCTATCTCTAATGAGCGACTCGCCTTAGAATACTACTGATTCTATTTTGACGAAGTGTTTAATGTGTTAGACTCCAGAACTAAGGTTAACCAAAGCTCTGATACAAGTTGTGACGATTCCAAAACCCCGTGACACGGTGTTAAGGATAATCATTGGAGTATAACACATTAATCATCATTAGCAGATCACAGATAATAGCATAAACGGAAAGTAGAATAATTTACACACATATGACAGCGGAATCATATAGATATCATCAAATCAGAGAAGCACAGTACATGATACAACTTAGTGCATAATGATACATAATCAGTCACCATCGCCTGAGGCGGAAATACATAAAGGGTACACAAAAGGAATATCAGTCTACATTGCCAATGGCGGAATCATAATATAGATACAATAATGGCGGAGAAAATCCAAGTCAGCACAGTGTAGTCAAGCCTCGCCATGAGCCAAAAGGTGCGTCAGAAACCTGTAACTAGGCTGCTCGTGTGAAAATGAGGGCACCCGAGTTTGCAAGGTGAAACAAACTACGAGTCAGTCATGGGACTGGTATGAGAAATCTACTCAACTTATTAACAACAATAATAAGGCAAATCAAAGGACCACGCCACTTTCGCGGAACGGGTTTACTCCAATGAGTGCTAGTGCATGAGGTAAAGTAAACAGAGTAGATCAACGTAATGCTTTTTATAAAATGAAGCCATTATAAGACTCAAGTCCCATCACACAATGCAATGCAAGCTGGAGGATAGAGTTTTCCCTTATAATGGCCAAAGATGCTTCATACGAATAAAACAAAAGTGTTTGGTATTATTACTAGTGCATATATGTTTCAAAAGCAAATTCAATCATAAATATCAATCCTAGGCGGCATGGGTACCATATATCATGTCGCCATACTAGTAATACAATCACATCCGCATATTTCGTATTGGAAATTGGATTCCTTCATGAGTCGAGGCAAGGGGCAAGCTCCTCTCCGATTCGAGACACTCTAGCAAATGCCTCGGGACCGCACACAGCAATCCCCTGGATCCTCCAAGGCCGGTCCTCTCTTACTTTTGAGGATTGGCAATTCCTGAACACACGTTTCCCAGTCCTTACAGACCTATAATCGAGGCGCCTCGTATTCCAACAACCACACAGGTGAAAAGTAGATATAAATGTCAGGGCTGGGAGGTCACTGACACCACCATAGCTAGAAAGAAACGTCATGCACTCCTTGGGTCCTTCTCCCGTTTTTGACTCATACCGGGGTGTGAGGCTCGCGAATTCACGTTATACACAAAGCTGCGTCACACAAACCATGCTTTGATCATCAACCACAAGACTTTGCTTTGCAACAAAAGCCCTGATCATATGCCACTTAGGCGTGCCACACGGGCAATCCACTCCATGCGACTGATTTCTGTCAATACATAACCTCTGAGCTCGTACGTCTCAGAGAAAGGCGTTAAGCAAGAGAATAAATTCTCCGCCGCCAAACAGATATATATTTAACAGAGATCAATCAACATAGAACAAAATCCAATGTCAGACACACAGTCCATTTACAAGTCCGTTCTAGGTCTGAACGAAACCGGAGGCACCAATTCCTCGCATATCCGTACAATCAACAGTATGTTTGGATGGCTACTACTTCAATTCCTTCATGGTAGCTACTCCAGTCACGAGTATCAGTAGCGCCCATCCATCCAATGTGGAGATAGTCGGTCTTCAGCCGTCTTCGACTCTTCGACTTCTCAACGTCGATCGATTATTTGAAATGAGATAAACTCGGCCTTTTCAAATAACCCACGTATATTTAGATTTTCAAATCAATTATTCACATGGTTGGACTATTCAACATTCACATTTCAGTTATTTAGTTATAATTTTCATGTCAAATACATTCAACCATCACATATCAAGCAAACACAACAAAATTGGTTTATTTTCACTCTATATCGTCTATAGTACTTTATAACGATATATCGCCATTTTTATTTAATTTAAAACGGCCATATTTAATTAAACGACGTTTCAGGTCGTGTCGATGCACTGGCGCTGCTTTTCATTAATTTTGTTTTACACATATATGAAAATCTAACCGTTGGATCTTCACAAATTTTACATCATTAGGAAGGTCATTTCAAAACGAATCCAACGGTTTCAGTTTTGGGAAAATCAGACGGTCGGTTCTTCCACACTAACCATTTGAAGTTACGATTTCAATTTACGAACTGCAGCATCGTTATTCGATTTAATTTAATTATATTTATATATATATATAAATATAATCGTTTCTGGCGCTGTTTTTCTTCAGTTTTGAATTAAACATTCCAGACAATCCAACCGTCGGATCTTCACAAAGTTGGTGCCGTTGGAAAGGTATTTCCAAGGCGAACCCAACGGTTGCGGTTTCGGGAAAATCCAATGGTCGGATTTCCCGCACTAGTCGTTTGAAATCACGGTTTCAAAACACGAACTGCACGGCCACGTTTCATTTTAATTCTATTTATATTTATATATTTATATAAATATAGTTCATTCAAAAATTCCTATATCGTTTCCACCTCAATTATTTCACTAACGCCTTTAAATTTCGGAAAATTTCGCCATAACCTCCTTTGTACGGGAGGGTCTGGGAAAATTCCCAAATAGCCACACGGGCGTCTCATATCAAAAAGAAAAGGGAAAAGGCAAGCGGCTAGCCAACAGGCTCATAAAATCATCACCCAAATAAAGCGGTAAATGTGTACCTATTTGTCGGGCACAAAATTTTATTTCTCTTCTCTAGCCCCTTTTGCTTTAACCTGTTCAATAGATATGCATGTACATATATACAATTTCTAACATTTATCAATTTCCATTCAATTTCATATTTGATTTGCTTTGGTTTAAAAACACCATTCATTCTAATGTTGCATGCATAGGCTAAAATCATATCATTAGCTAGTTAATGTATATTTCAACTCATGCACGTTTATTTGAACAAGTGGCTATTTTTAACACTTCACATTTCAAAGATGATAATTTTGGCGAACTAAAATAGATTTCAACACATGACTATTTTATTTAGTTCCTAGCATGTTAAAAATAATATTTCTATCACAAATATTTATTTCAACGTCCGCATACCTTTAGCATATCACATATATGATAAAAATGATATTTTTATCATTTAAAATATTTATTCGACGAATGGATGTTTTAACACTTTATAGTTTCAATAAAAATGTAATTTTTATTGTTCGATCTTTTTATTCAACACATGAACTTTTCCACCACTCACACTTCTCAACAAATGAGCATTTCCACACATGGACATTTTATTTATGTTGTTCAAATTAGAAAGATGGGATTTTTATCGTTGAAACTATTTATATAAGGCGAATATTTTTTCATACTTCATATATATATAAACATGTGATTTTTATTGTTTAAACACTTCATTCATTCACAAATGAATCTAATTTTCACACAACACTTTTCAACAAACAAACATTTCCACACATGGATATAGTTTCAATATATGGCTTTAATTTCTATGCATTAAAATAATTTCAACATATGAAAATAATTCTAACACACAAAGATTATTCAAAATTTCGGCAGCATAACGGCAGGGTAGTTAAAACCGGCACCGTCCCTAGTACGGCTCCTCGCTCTACCTTAAAACCTCGCGGTTTTTGACAATGGGGATTCATGCATCTAATTCGCACGCAGGCGGCATGTTTATTTTTATTTCCACAAATATTTCCAATTCATTTCAATCACGAATGGGTATTTTTCAACCACAACCAAACAATATCAACCACAAACAATTATTCAACCATTCGTGTTTTTCACCCAATATTTCACACCAATTCACCACAATAAATATCGTCCATGGTTTGTGGACGAGGGGAGTATATATATATATATATAATATAATATAATATATATTTGCTATATTTCACTAGCATTTCAACACATATATCACTTATTCTATGCATGTAAAAATTCATACTTCGCTTATATAGCTTACACTACGTATGTACATGAGGTATACAACACGTATGTAATTTATATTTCTCTTATATAAATTATACATGACATTTTCCATTCAATTTCACGTTAACTTAGATTTCTCACATTGGTTTTCTGAGCGCTAAAAATCGATACGATGTCAGAAAAATCCGCGGCTTCTTCTATTGGGTAGAGAGCTTCCTTGCGGTCTCGATGTTTCCTGTTTCATCGAATTTCGTCAACACACCAAAAAGATATGATTTTTCAAAGTGTAAAGATCAAAGAAAAACTCACTTTCACGAAGCTTCAAAACTAGGTTTACAGTTTTCGCAAAATCAGTGGCACGTGGGGACGATCGGGGGTGCTGACGTGGAAGAGGGAAGAGAGGGCTTTAAATCGGTGGTGGTTTGGTGGCATTCGGTGGTCGATGGCGTTCAGGGCGGCGGCGGGAAGTGTTCGACTTCCTGGCGTCGATACGGGCGGAGGAAGCGACGAGGCTGGCGGCGGTGGGGTCGGATTTGAAGAGGAGGAAGAGGCGCGTCGAGGTAGGGGGTGGCGCAGGCTGGAATCGCCTGAGGCGGCGGCGATGGAGGAGAGAAGTTAGGGAGCTCGGGTCGCCGTTGAACGGGGGGGGGGGGGTTCTTTTTATTTTTATTTTTAAAATTATGAATGGAAAAATATGATTGGCCGAGGACTATATTAAATTTTTAAATAGTGTTTTCTCAAACGAACTCCTTTTTAAACCCAACGACTGTCGCCCCTAGCTAAATACCCCCATTCTGGACACAATGGGATATGTTTCGTAGGCCAATTCGACTGTTACAGTCAGTTATTTTTCAAATTAAAGTATAAAACATTTAATTTTTAACTCTGAACGCACATTTCAATTTGCCAGGGCCACAAACTGATTCGAAAAATTCCAGAAAAATAAATCTAGCTATGTTTTGATGCTACGGTCCCAACAAAACTAGTTTCGTCGAATTCTGAGGTCGTTTGAAAAATGGCCATTTTTTGGTCGATCCAATTTAACAGAAATTGACCAGTCACTTTTTCTTTTGCCACGCTCACATACTAGCTTCAAAAATTATGAAATTTGAAACCTAGCAATAGTTTGACATCCCGGACCCAATAAAAGTGGTTTCGTCGAATTCCGAGGTCGTATGCAAAATATCAATTTTCCAGGCCTATATATTCCATATACCGACCCTTCTGAAAATTCATTCGGCCATAACTTTTGATTCCCGTTATGAAACTTCGATTTTTCAGATTCGTTAGAAAGGTATTGACTAACAAATTTAAATATTTTTGATTTCGCTAAAATCCGTTATATTTTCCATCCTGCACAGTCGGTCAAAGTTTGAATTCAAATTTTCAAACTGACTCACTATTTCTAATTCACTATTTTATTGAAATATTCTATTTCAATTGTTCAAATTCCTTTGAAATAACCAATTTAAATATTTTAAATTGGCTCGTGTTTTCCGGGTTATTACAGGGATCCACTCCGCCGTGCTATGCTGTTGAACTGCTGAACCATTCGATCTGCTTGAAATTCCAATGCAGTCCTTTACGACGCTGTTCAAATAAAAATTATATTTTTATCACTTCATTCAATAAATAAAAATTCTATTTTTATTTCATATATTTTTACAACGCTTCTTTCTATATAAAAATTATATTTTTATATTTCTACTTCATATATAAAGATTGAATTTTTATTTCATCACTATAAAAATCACATTTTTATTTCACTATATATATAAAGATAATATTTTTATATTCTCTATTATATAAAAATCCTATTTTCAATACACTACTTATATAAAAATAGTATTTTTATACCTTCTATTATATAAAGATCATATTTTTAATACTCTACACAAGTAAAAATCATATTTTTATTCTCTACATCCCACAAAAATTATATTTTTATATTTCCTGCATAATAAAGATCGAATTTTTATTATCTATATTATATAAAAATTATATTTTTATTATCTATACTACATAAAGACAATATTTTTAGCCTTTCTATAATATAAAAATTAAAATTTTAATTATCTCTACTTTTCTTTTCGCTTCAAAAAAAATCAAATCTTTCCATCAACAAAAATCCTATCTTTACTACGTCATTATATAGATAAAAATTCTATCTTTATTATGATAAAAAATCTATCTTTACTAAATTAAAAATCTGGTCTTTACTATTTTAAAAATCAAAATTTTATCAACTAAAGAAACCGGTTTTTATATAAAAGAAAAAATCAGTTTTATACTCTATGAAAAATCAGTTTTTTTTCCTAATAAACTAAACTAACTGTTTGAAATAAACTAAAACAACTAAAATAACATTTAAATAAAACTTACAGTGTTTTGTTTTCAGAGGGGGGCTCGTGTCGACGTCAGAGGGGGGGTGGAGGAGGAGTCGCAGGCGGGTGGCGCGGTGGCTGAGGTGGGTGCGGATGATGGGGTTTCGCGGTGGCGGTTTTGGAGTTCAACGAGGAGGAGAGAGGGAAGCGAGAGGAGGGGTAGCGATCGAGAGGGGGAGGCGGCAAATCGAAAGGGTCTGTCGGAGCGGGAGAAGGAGAGAGGATCGAGCGCGAGAGGAGGGGAGAGGGTTCCTGGTGGAGGGCGCCGCCTTGGGCGGTGGCAGCGGTGACGGAGGAGGCCGTTCCACCCCTCCGTCCTCTTTTTTTTTTTTTTTTAATTTTCTTCTGTCGATTGAAATGTAAAGGAGGAGGGGGTTATGGAGAGAGAGTGGAAGGTGAGGTAATATTTTATAATTTATTTATTTATTATAATCCATGAAAAGTTGACTTTGTATACGAGCTCGAAATCCAACCCAACGACTGTCGTCCCTAGCGTATTACCCTCATTCCGAATACAATGGGATATGTATCGTAAGCCAATTTTATTGTTTCGACCAGTTTTGATTTAAATTAAAATATAAATCTTTATAAATTTAATTTAAACGCACATTTCAAATTACCGGGGTCACATATTAACTCGAAAAATTCCAAAAAAATATTTTCTAGCTTCGTATTGACGATACGATCCCAACAAAACTAGTTTCGTCAAATTCTGAGACCGTTTGAATAATGGCCATTTTCCAGTCGATTAAAATCAACTAAAACTAGTCAAACGCGTTTTCCTTGGCCACACTCACATAATGAATCGAAAAATTATGAAACTTGGAATCTAGCAATAACTTGACATCACGGATCAAACAAAAGTGGTTTCGTCGAAATCCGAGGTCGTTTGCAAAATTCCCATTTTTAAGGGCTAGAATTCCATAGCGACTATTCTGAAATTTCATTTGGACATAACTTTTGATTCCCGCTATGAAATTTTGATTTTTCGGATTCGTTGGAAAGATATTCTCAATTAGATTCAAATATTTTTGGTTTCACTAAATTCCGGTTTATTTTGAATCCTGTACATTCATTTGAAGTTTGAAATCGAATTATCGAACTACCGTGCCATTTTTAATTCCTTTTATAATTTAAAATAAATATTTATATTCTAACGATGATCTATATAAATATATACGTTCGAATTCTATTCAAAATAAATTTTTCGTCGATATTATTTAAAATAATCTATTTTAAATATTCAAAATTCATTGAAATTGCCAAAATAAAAATTTTAAACTGGCTTAGATTTTCGGGTTGTTACACTCCACATCTTAAGGGTGAACACTACTACGGCTAACTCAAGGTCATGAACTGGGTATCTCTTCTTGGGATCCTTGAGTAGCCTACTAGCGTAAGCAACTACTCTTCTTTTTTGCATAAGGACTGCTCCTAGACCGAACCCACATGCATCGGTGTAAACTGTAAATAATTTTGAACCATCGGGTATAATTAGGACCGGTGCGCTAGTTAATACTTCCTTTAATTTCTTAAAGGATATGTCACATTTATCAGTCCAAGAAAACGCCAAATTTTTCCTCATTAATTGGGTTAATGGAGTAGCAATTTTTGCAAAATCTTTAATGAATTTCAGATAATATCCGGCTAATCCAAGGAAGCTTCTTACTTTGTAGCATTTGAGGTATCCTCCATTCCTTGATTGGCTCGATCTTTGTAGGGTCTACAGCTAAGCCTTTACTTGACACAATGTGTCCTAAAAATCTTGCTTCTTCCTGCCAGAAATGGTGCTTTGTGATTTTTTCTTTCAATTGGTTCTTTCTTAATATCCCTAACACTTGTCTTAAGTGATCTTCGTGCTCTCCACAATCCTTTGAAAATATAAGGATATCGTCTACAAAGACTATGACAATTTTATTTAGAATTCCACTAAATACCCTACTCACAAGGTCAACAAAGAAGACATGTGCATTCGTTAGTATGAAGGGCATAACCTCCCATTGGAACAATCCATTTAGCGTTTTAAACGCAGTTTTGTCCTTGTTGTCCTCCGCAATTCTTAATTGGTGAAATCTAGCAGCAAGGTCTAGCTAGGAAAATACTCGGGCTCCTCCTAAGTGGTCAAAAAGGTCGTCGATTCTAGGTAAAGGGTGTCTATTCTTCGTGGTCAATTTATTAAGTTTCCTATAGTCCACACAAAGTCTCAAAGATCCATCTGCTTTGGTGGAAAATACCACAGGTGCACCTCATTTTGAGGTACTTCGACGAATGAAACCTTTTTGTAACAATTTTGAAATAGGTTTATCTGATTGTCGTCTTTCCTTGGGCGCTATATTCCACAAGGGAAGTGCTACAAGTCTAGCGTCCTTCTCTAGGTCTATACAAAAGAGATTTCTCTATGGGTTGGAAATTCCCTGACTTCCTCAAAAATATCCAAGAACTCACAAACAATAGGGACCAAAAATGGTCCTTCAGAACTAGGAGATAAGGAATATAATAAGGCTTTATCCTTGTTTCGGAGATACAAGGAACATTCAAAATACGTCCTCGTCGGCTCCTAAGACGAACAATTCTCTTATCACAATCTTTGATGGTCCTATAAAACAATAGCCAGTCCATACCTAGGATAAGGTCATTCTCCATAAAATCAAATGAATATGCTTCGCAATGGAACTTGACATTGTCGACCTCCAACACTATGTCATTATATAACAGCTCAAGATACTTAAATCCTCTGATAGTGTTGGCCACCTCTATCGGACTACCCGAGATAGATATGGAAAGGTTCAACAGGTTTACTAATAGTTTGGAGATAAAAGATTGGATCGCTCCGGAATCGAACAAGGTGTATACCAAATTTCCTAAAACAGAAGTTATACCTTCAAATGCAGGTTGCCCTTGGTCCCTTGGGGGTCGGCTTTGAATTGGTGCTGCCTCTATTGCATAGTTCTGGCCACTCTTGACAACTTTGGGCAGTCCCTAGACATGTGTCCTTCCTCATGGCAGTTGAGACAGTTTCCCTTGAACTCTTATTCGCTAACGAGGACCTACAATCCTTGGCCTCATGGCCCTTGCGGTTGCACCTCGTACAAGTCTTTTCTTCCTTTTTGAATTTGTTCCCCTTCTTCTTATTTTTCCACCATTCCTCTTTTTGATTCTTGTTGGAACTTTCTCCTTTCTCACCTTCTTTATCCTCCTTGGTGCCTTTAGCTGTGCATAGGATAGATGTCTCAACTAGGGTTTCAAAAGTTTCCCCAAATGTTACTTGGGCTAATAAGGTTTCTTTCAACGGAGAGTTCAGTCCTTTAACAAATCTCAGTGCTTTGTTCATAAGGGCGTCTATCAATCCTCTTCTAAACTTACATAATTCAGTAAATTTGGATACTCTTGCAGGCTCAAGCTTCCTTGCTTGAGGTGGATGAATTTCTCTAATTGGATAGTCATTTCTGCCCTTAGCAAAAATTTTGCTTCGAAATGGGTTTTGAATTCGGCCCATTTAAAAATCTGGCCCTCGTTTTCTCCAAATATTAAATTCCACCATTCAAGAGCTTCACCCTTCATGTGTCAGACCGTTATCCTCTTTTTCACCACATCGAGGCAGGCAGTAGCTTCGAAGATTATTTCACAGTCCATAATCCAAGCTTGGGCATTAGCAAAGCCTTCCTTTCTAGAAAACAATTTCCCTTCGAGATTCGTAAAGGTCTTATAGAAGTAGGAAATGTCAAAGGCTACCTCAACGGCAGGAGCTGCAGGTGCCGCTGGGGCAGGATTGGCAACAGGGGCCTATTCAACAGTACGAAGATACTATTGAAAACATTCTGGCAAGTATCCAGGCCTTTCCTAGTTAACCTACTCAGTTTGGGTTTTCGGCCATTCTACTATCTAAGAAGAAAAGGAAGAATCCCTTAGTGGATACTCCTGAGATAGTATCTAAGATGGAAAAGGAAAGAGAATGATAAAGATGCCTAGTATAAATATGTGCACTTATTGGGGTAATTGTATATTAAATATGTACATATTGTTTGGAAAACCTTTTTCCAATTACAAATATGCCTGGTAACCTATGCTCTGATACCAAATGTAACAATCCGTCCGGAATGAACCAAAATTTCGTCCCAGAAAAGTCCCATTGAAACTTAGGGCCATTCTAAATGGGTCGTTGTTTCCTGTTAGGATTACATTTGCACAGAATATATATATATATATATATATATATATATATATATATATAAAGATACTTCGAATGGAAATATCACATAGCGAAAAGAGAAAATACAATACTGAAATAAGATGTACCACTTATTTAAAAATCATAGAAATACAACAGTCATAGTTACATATATTCAACGGGTACATCAAATAGTTCATTTTCTCACAAGTTTCCAAAAGAAGTAAAGCAATAACTACTAATAATAGCATAATAACTTCGTCTTCTTCTTCAGCTCCAATCATAACTTTACACCATCTACTGACCTGTTGAAGATGTTAAGGGGAGGTGTCAGAACATAATGTTCTGTGTGACTGAAACATGGTGTTACTTAATGTCCATACCCTATATTTTTAGCAGGTTACATATGTCAAGGTATGTCTTAGCAGCCCACAAGATTTACACATATAAAGTATCTAACCAATGAGGGGGATATCCCAGTCAATCGCTTATTAGTGTTTTAGGGTAGAGACCCAACGAGGTGCACATTCTCAGTCACTTATGATCCTATTAAAGGTGGATTCTTATGATTCTTATAACCTTGAGGCGGACCCTAGCCCCATAAGACCCCATCCTAGTACGTTACCATTCTTAAGTCTATACTCTCAATTGTAATACGAGAAGTAGTATTGCGAACGTTGCTACTTAACTAATATTTCGATAGGACACCTATGTCGCTTAAGACTTCCCTTATACATTTGGTGAGCATGAAATGGCCATATATCTTTAATATACCAATCCTGTCCCTAGTTAAGCCCTTACAAGCTTATAGAGTAAGTGGACAACCCCGTGAACTACCCTGCTCTGTCATCGTTTATGCCTAACCACTTTTAGAGAAGGAGGACACAAAGACTCACTTCAAATCTGATAAGGGTGGGTCCCATGACTTTGGTTCCTCTCTAAGGAATAAACCTTTGGAGGGATCCGAGTCCTAACCACTTAAGACCCTAACTAGATAGAAAGGGAGTCAGCCACTTAGGACCTTCTCAAGGTGTAGTAAACTTGCCTATTTTCACATGCAATAGACTTATATATATAGTTATATATATATATATATATTTATATATACACACTATACCTCTCACATTAAACCATACACCTGTAAATGTTCGATATGTCGGTCGGTTTCAGGCAGACTTCTACTACAAGTTGGTTTAACCTCGTGTCTAGTGTACTAAGTTTTTGAATGGCCCATGGCACCTAGACATCTCACATTAGTTAGGCCTAATTTTACTTGCTGGATTTGCCAGTCGGTTCCGGGTAGACTTCTTCCATAAATGACAACTAACCTCGTGTCTATGTGTCATTATTAATATATTTAAAGCCATTTTATATACGCACACACAAATAATCAATTATATAATTATTATAGGGACATTTTAAATTCCAACCTAATCGCATTTATTATGCTAATACAACGTTAATTACGTTTATATAAGTATAATAATTATATCGCCTAAATAACGTACATGAACCCATCACCCCTAAGAACCCATCCAATTACCTATTGCATTACTATCATTATTTCCTTAATTTCCTTTGCACTTAAATTATGTACCGTTTCATTTTTACACCTCTTTGTTCCTACTGCACCGCGCTTCAATAACAATTCTATGATCGTCCCTCGTATCGCTATCATTCATGTCTATGTTTCTAGGAAGATGGATTTCCAAGGTTATTCCATAAGATCAATGGTTCAAATGCAGTTTTTGTATTTCAACTTAGAAACTACGAAACTAAACATACAGATGCATTCCTTACCACACATAAGATAACAAAACGAAACATCAAACAAAAAAAGCCTATTGTACCAACATCTGTACGTAGAACTGCCAAAAGATCTTTCTTTGCTTTAATGCTTGCAATAGTATACTTTAGTAGACAACTTCAAACATGACTATAATATTTTGTGGAGAATTGAAACAAAAAACAACATGATCACTGATATTGCATCCATAAAAATAGTCACCTTACACCTAGGGCCGGCCCTATACTTTTTGTTGCCCTAGACAAAAATAAGATGAAAACCTGCACAAAATTTATGTGGGAAAAAAGAATAACTTAGGTATTGATCCTACAACAGCCAAACTCAAGAAACATGGCTTTACCACTTAGCCCTTGCTATGTTTAGTAAACCATTGCCCTACAATAATTTATAGATCAAACATTGTTAAAAGAACAGCAGTCAACTTGCTGCCCTCCACGTCCACCGCCAATGGTGCTGCCTTAGGCGGCGGTCTTGCCTGCCTACCCCTAGGGCCGGGCCTGCCTATACCAATAGAGTCCAATAGAAAAGTTAAAAATAAGGTAAGTTTACAGTTTTCCCTACACAAAAAAATTTACATTAGCATAGAATAATTAGTACACTAACTTTTTGCTTTATTTTCCTGATTACTAGATGGACAATGATGTAGAAACACATATAAATGAGAGGATAACAACCCATAGAATGAGGAAGAAGCATTCCAACGGGATCATTATAAATATGAGAAATTTTTGTTATAACCTTTTATTCATTCACATAGAAATAATCCTACTTTTCAACCAATTTTGCACACCCTACTAACCTAAGTCAACTACAATTTGCCTAAACACTACTAATCTTTTATACTTTGCTATTATATATTTGTCCAAAATCTTACTCCTCTAATTTCACCACCAAATTTTAGGACATTAAAGATGAGACTCCAATCTCCCTATCCGAAAGGTCTGCAAATATAAGAAAAAAGAATAAAACTACCATGTGAACTTATTAGCTCATAGTTATGACTGTTTATATAAAAGATATTTGTTATATTCACATGATTTAGTTTCTTTGGATTTGTTGTAATTGTACTTTAACTATCTCCGTGTCATTTTATGCTTGTACTATTCATTTCCATGCAATTAGTTTTTAGTTTCTGACATATTGTGCATGCTTTCCAATCAAGGACAAAGCTAGGATTTAAGCATGACCCGGACTACAAATTTACTTTATGACATGAAAACAAAAATTATTTTAACAATTAACATTATTGAGATTATGACAATGATTTAGTGAACAACAACGGAATTTAAGTGCTTGTGGAGCAATCACTAGAACAAACTACTTTTAGAATATGGAATTTACTTCCAAGTTTGCTCAATATTTTATATTGCTTCATTTTGGATCAGTTTGCAATTAAATAAGCAAAAGGAATATACATAAAGAGTACACAAAAGTGAAATATAACACACAGAATAACAAACGTAAGTGTGTTAAATAAATAACATTGAATAACTACATATGCTGTTGATCATCATTTTGCAAAATATTGACCTGGGCCACAGCCCAGGTAACCTTAGCTTTACATCTGTCCCTGTTTCCAATACTCTATTCATTGTATTCTATTGTAGTTATATGTCTATTTGCGCTAATTTGAATACACCAATTGTAAACTTTATTTCCTGCGATACACAGCTCTAAGGCTTTAAGTACATCATACTCATTATACTTACCTATATAATACACTTCTACTACGATGACGGCTAACAATACTTATAACTTGTAATTCAATAGTTTATTCAGACGACGGGGTTTGATTTACATAAGTTCGTTGACTTTTGTGCACATAATCCGCTTTTCCACTATTTCTTTCTTACGATATTACAACACATGTACTACAGATACAGCTACTATACTATAAATCTATGTCGTCAGAAATTCATACAATTACTTCATTCATACTACTACTCATCTAACTCCTATTTCTACTGCCTACAACCTCATCCACACATATAAACCATCTTTTTTTTACTTATGTTCAAATAATTTTTCTATGCTCTATAGTTATTCCATTCTACAACCAACTTATAAAACTATGACATTTGTAGTTCACATAAATATTAGCATAAAAGTTATACATAATTCGTACATTCAATCCTTTTATTATCATTCGTCGTTGCTAACCCAAATATATTTCTTTATTGCACATAAACATCCCTATCCAACCATTTCATGCTTTTCATTTCATAGTACTAACATCTACCCGTATGCGAAGCACGAGCTCCTACTAGTTATATGAAATGGATGGAGAAGGATATTTAAATTCTTAATTTTATACAAAAGGCACTATGACTCTATAATGATAAATTTACATTCTTGCACACACATATTTCAACACTTAGAAAAAGAATAGGTTCTGGCTAAATTTAGAAATTATGATTAGCTATTTGAAAAGAAAAAAAAACCTAATGTCGAATTTGGCTGTGTGCTCACCGTCTCTTCCTTCTTCATATTAGCTCATTTTTTCCCTTGCGGTTGCACACCTTCTCTTCCTCCTTTTTTTCCTAATGCAATAACCCTGATGGTTTTTTTTGTTTTTCCAATTTCTGACTGTATGTGGTTATTTCTATGGCTGCGCATGATTACTTCCCTGTGTAATGTCCCAGTTAGCACTAGGCCAATGTCTGCTCTAGCTCTATGAATAATATCTAAACGTAAACCTTGTTAGATCCATGGTTATCTGAATTTTTTATACGACAGAACAGGGCAACGACACGTTTCCATTTGGTTTGGTCCGATCCAACCCCTTTTCACACCTTAATCAAAGTGAAAATGTGAAGCATCCAATATAATTCAATAAGATGAAAATTATTAAATTATTTTTATTTAATGAGGGAAAACCGTACACTCTGAGTTTAATATTGCGACAAGGACAAGAATTCATATGCTTTTAATATTGGTTTTGTTAATAAAAATTGTAAAATAACCTAAATGCCAAACATAAGTTAGAATACCTGATCACAATTACTCAGTTAGCTCTTAACTTCTCAATCTAGATCATTTTCCGAGGGAAACAAGGAGTGTGGAATAATTTTTTTTTCAAAAAAAGGAGAGAAAAAATAACATCGTCTCATTATAAAAGAGCAATTTCCAAAATAAAAACATTGCTTAAGAGAACAGACCCATATAAGTAGGGGAATATTACAATGGAAGTCAAGGAGTGAAGAAGACAAAATTCAACCCTGAACAAAGAATTTCAAGCCTATCAAAGTGCGGAAAAGAGGAGAAGGAAGAAAGAGAAACCAAGAATTGCAAAGAAGAAGAACAATCAAGTAGACATGGCACCTCGAAGTAGACAAAGGAAATGTTTGGATATAAATAGATCATCTAGTTCTCTAGGCAGGCGACTCTTTTCTACGATTCCCAAAACAGTGTAAAAAAAAACAATTAAATTCATTTTAAGGTAAGTGTTTCTTGGATGGATTTTCTAATGTTTTCAATTACAAAGATAATACAGTGTTGTACATCTCTTGATGTGCAATCTTTTTGTTTGATTATTCTGTATGCTAAAAAATATAATATATAATGGTGATTTTTGAAAACATGTGTCGTACATTTGTAGTAATTGACTGCAAGACAATGTTTAAGACCAAATCTATTTTCACCTCACTTATTGTCTTTCCCACTTCATTATTTAAACAAAATGGATCACACTCTCTTTTTACTTTTCCTACCACGATGTATAACATAACGCCCTTTTTTCCATTTTAATGATAATAACATAACTTTAATAATAGAATTAAAAAATAAAATCAAAAATTAATGAAATAGTAATTCATAGTTATTATTTTCATCAATCATGCAATATAAAAAGTCATATTTCAATTTAGTTCAAAAACAACGGAAATGTAATTTTTTTTAAAGGTAAAATGTGAAATAAAACATTATCCTTTTCTAAAGAAAGAATATTGTCTTCTTCAAATCATTTTTCATTTCGTTGTCATAATATTTTACCATAGATAAAGTGCATGATAGAATGAAAAAATGAATATGCGAAGTACAGTAATATATAAGGATAATTTATCACTTTATTTTTTTTACTTTTTAGTGGGGTGGTAAGGGAAAAGCTGGTGTGCTAATAAAATTGGACAATGTCTAAATATTCTTTTGTACTTAATGGTAACTACTGCAGTTGTACCAAGTATAGTTGTTTAATTATGATTTTCAGATTAATGTTGTATATTTGTTAATTCTTATCACTGATTATACTATAATAACATGAACTCCAAAGATAAAGAAAAACAAATAGAAAATTCGTCACAGTGCAGTATAAAGGATGCTAATCAGCAAAGAATTAATATACAAGGCTGGGAGCATTACAATGCAGCCGAAGCCGCAAAAGCAGAGAAATCTTGTAACGACCCGTATTCTACGCATCATAGGACCGTAGAATATTTATTTCTTTCACATATGAAGTCGTATGGTCATGTAACTTTGGGAGACGACTATTGGGATCATTTCCCATGTTCATGATTTTTCTCGATTTTTAAATGATCATTTTACCCCTAGTTGGCACTGTTTTGGCCATAACTTTTGACTGGAAAGGAATTTCGACCTGAAACCACTTCCATTGGCTCCGGATGATGGTTTACAATTCCGTAGAGTGGTCATATTAGCCAAACGGACTCAACGTTTGGGAGATATGGCTGAAACAAGTTTCAGATGGTGAAAAACAGCTTAATTGGGCTTAATCGGGTAATTAACAGCTAGGCCCAGAGGGGAATTTCGGGTTTAGAGGCATAAGAGGGCTGATTAGGGTTAGGAAATCACTTTCATTTCAGTTTTGAGCCACCACAAACCTTCTTGAGACCTCAGTAATGGCTTCCATCCTCTAAAACCACTCCAAAACACATTTTTAGTGAAGACTAACCCTAAACTACATCAAAACAAGGCCAAATAGCAACAGAGCAAGGTTGGAGCTGCTGCTATACATAGAAATTCGACCCAAACAGAGAGTATTTTAGATTTGGTGTTTTATTTTGTGGCAAAGGTGAGTGATTTGCATAGTTTTTGCACTAATTACGGTAATTAAGGGTAATTAGTGAAGATTAGCGAATTTATACACTAATAAATTCTAGAAAAATGTTTAGAAATTTGAAAATAATATGTTATGCCTCTGTTAGAAAATTTGGACGATTTGATTAAGTTTTACTAAGTATGTGCTTAAACATGATTAAGAGGGATATGGGAAAATGTGAGGTTTTAGCCACTTTCGATCCATTTTGATTCATTTGAATTATTGTTTTGTTGTTTGTGGTTGCTATTACATGTTGCTATGACTCTATGGTGTGTTTTATGATTGATAAGAAATGTTAGATTTGTCAAAAATGCCGTCGAATGGCGTAAATTACTTGCTGGAAGAGTTGCAGAAAAGTGCAGGTTCTGGACCGGATCAGATCAGATATGGAGGCTCGGATCGGATGAGTTGAACTGGGCAAGGGATCTGATCGGATCGGAACTTGACACTTGAGATAATTGGCAAAAAGGAAGGCCACGCTAATTGAACTGGGATCGGATCGGATAAAGGAGGAGAGATCGGATCGACTTAAGGACGAAGGGCTCGGATCAAATCGACTGAAGGATGAAGGGCTCAGATTGAAGTAAGGCGAAGGAATCGGATCGGAGCAAATGAAGGAACGAGGGAGCGGATCGGAGCGGAAGCATGAACTGGAAGGAAGATGGCACCCGACCCGACCCGGAGGAGGACACCCGACCCGACCCGACCCGAACCGATGCGACGCTGTGGACCCGAACCGAACCGCTACAGGAGAAGACTACGAATCGACCCGAAGTAGGGGACCCGACCCGAAACGATGGCTAGAAGGAGAACCCGATCCGACCCAGTATTGATCAATAACCCGAGATGCAAAGGTAGTCTAATATGGGAAGTTAGAGCTCAGGATCCAGTTGGGAACCGATGAGTTCACTTCATGATTGGGCTTTGCTGCGGGACGTGTGCCAAGGGGCAGTCGATGTTTATGACTTTGGATCACTATGTATGGGAAGTATGTGAACGGATTCAGGGCTGAAATGGCCTAGGTACGACTAAAGGACTATAAACCAATGAAGTGGGGTCATTTGTAAAGATTTGCTCATGACTCCATGTGGTAAGCTTGGTAGTAGCAGAAGTTGTACAAGTTGAACTCCGTCACTACTTCGATGGGTCTAGTGATTGACAGTGGTGGACGTCATATGCTTTACGCACTGAGTGAGAGATGTGAGGATGTTTGCTATGGATGATTTGTTTGCTATCATTATGACATGCACACCCCACCCCCGTATCCTTTGCACTATTTATTATGGCACCTTAGAGTACTGTACGGTATGTGATACTAACTCTTTGGTTGCAGGTCCATGTTCAGGTATGGTTTAGTATACCTGTTATTGTGCTGTTTAGATGCTTATCGCTCATACCAGGCTTTATGTCTGACCCAGAGTTTTATGTCTCCTCTTATTACTCTGGGTGCTCACACGAGCAGACTAGAGACAGGTTAGCTGGCGATGCACGGGTAGATGATCCGGAGACGAGCAGGAGGCTTCCACGTAATACATATATATAGTATTCTCCCTGTGTTGTTGAAGATCACTGCTTGGGCATTGGTGGTGCATCTCCTACTTTGGCTTTCTTTTGTTTAGAGATAGTGAATTTGGAAAGTTGTAATAAGCTGTATTCGGATTTCCGCTGCTCTGATGTTGATGTTAATTTTAGTTATCAGCTTATGCACTATCTCACCTGTTTTATGTCAAGTATGTTATTATTATTATATTTTACTCCATGCGCTGTGAGACATTCTACAGGTTCTTGATTAGTTTGTTCCCTTCTTTCCTTTCTCCTGACGACCGTCCCGTGCTAGTCGGGCATGTGTACAGCGCACTTTCGGAGGAAATGCAGGCTGGTGCGGGGCGGGCCGTCACACTTGGTATCAGAGCTCTAGGTTGCGTAGTTAACCTAGGGAAGTTATCAGGGAGAGATAGTATACGTATAGGAGAGAGCGTATTTGTGATTATTTTGGTTTTCAAAAGCTATATATATACTATTACTAGTATAAGGATGAAGTCGTGCTGCACTAGCACCACTATAGGGTCGTTAATCGTTTCCCTTTTACAGATTGACGATGAGCCGATATTTTAGAGGTACTGGTAGAGGGGCCAATAATGGGAATGCTGCTGACATGAGGGCGATGTTTACTGACCTCATGAGAGAGATGCTTAGGGATGTGCAGAGGGCAGCTCCCAATGGTGGAAATGGTGGTGGTCCAATAGTGCAGGCGCCGAGAGTCGACTTCGCCAAGCTGAATAAGGATTATACTAGCCTTGGTGGGAAGCCGTTCCACGGAACAAAGTCGGCTATGGATGTTCAGGATTGGTTGGATAGTTGCGAACGTATCTTCGAGGATTTGGGTATCGAGGATGCGATGAAGAGAAAGCTAGCGTGCCGTCAGCTGCAAGGGCGGGCAATGAATTGGTGGAATGCTATAAAGGCAACTACTCCCGAAGATCAGATTACTTGGGAGCAGTTTAAGGTTCGCTTTAGCGAGAAGTTCATTCCAGCTGCTTAGAAGTCAGTGCTGTTTAAGAAATTCTTGGAGCTCAAGTAGAATGGCAGAGCTGTCTCGGAGTATATTGCTGAATTCGATACTCTATCGAAATATGGGCTATCTCTTATTGATACTGCCGAGAAGAAGAATGAGAAATTCATAACTAGTTTGGATCAGTACTTAGGGGAAAGGCTTATTAACCCCATCGATGAGACGTTTGAATCGATTGTGGGGAAAGCATTGAGATCAGAAAGTCTCTACCCTAAGCCGAAGACTGAGGTTCCATCTGCAGAGGAGCCAAAGCCACAAGCAAGTGGTGGAGGCAAGGGTGGTTCCCAGAATAAGAGAAAGCAGAATCAGACTAAGGATGGCCATAAGAAAAAGAATAAGCAAGATGTTGAGTGCTTCAGCTGTGGTAAGAAGGGCCATTATGCTAGTAATTGTCGGGCCAAGCCAGCGGATAGGAAGTGCTTCAACTGTGGCCAAATGGGACATCACAAGGACAAGTGTCCGCAACCCCTAAAGAAAAGCAAATGGTGAAAGCATATGCCCTTAATGCTATTCCTTCTTCGTCGAATGCCCCAACAGCGGCGGAAAAGGGAAAGAATGTCGTCATTCAAGGTATGCTTTCTGTTTATGATGTTCCTGTTAGGGTTTTGTTTGATACCGGAGCTTCCAATTCTTTCATATCTAGTGACCTGGTAGATAGGTTGGGATTGGAGCCTGAGATTGTCGATAGACCTTTAGTAGTGACGAACCCGATTGGTGGTTCGACTAGACTTAGCATGATTTGTCGTAATGTGGTCTTATCGAGTCATGGATGCATGTTTGTTTGTGATTGCTTTGTTTTTGGCTTTACTGGGTTTGGCATTATTTTGGGAGTAGATTGGCTCCAAAGATACGGGGTGGTGGTAGACTGTGAGGGCTTTTTGGTGACAGCTAGAGCGGATGATGGGCGGAGGATAGTGTTTGGTGGTCTACCCAGTGAGTGGGTATTGGCTAGTTTTCTAAACTCCCTCGACATTCCGCATAGTGAGTTGTCAGGTTTGCCCATGGTTGGCCAGTATCCAGATGTTTTCGAGGAAGTGACCGGGCTTCCACCACACCGAGAGATTGAGTTCCGTATTGATTTGGTAAAAGATGCCAGAACTATAGTGATGCCACTTCGTCGTATGGCACCAAGAGAGCAGCGAGAGCTCGAGGTGTAAGTCAGCGATCTTTTGAAGAAGGGATTTATCAGAAGGAGTGTTTCTGAATGGGGAGCACCAGTTGTGTTTGCTACCAAGGCGGATGGTTCCCTTCGTTTGTGTGTAGACTACCGCGAGTTGAATAAAGTGACGAGGAAGAAGAAGTATCCTCTACCGCGGATAGATGATTTGTTCGATCAGTTGAGTGGCGCGAGAGTATTTTCTCAGTTGGATCTCGCGACAGGTTTTCATCAGCTTAGAGTGGAAGCTGAGAGTATAGCCAAAACGACATTTCGGACGCCGTCTGGGTTTTATGAGTGGTTGGTCATGCCATTCGGGCTGACCAATGCCCCAGCATATTTTGTGGATCTTATGAATAGGGTATTCAGAGATCAGTTGAATAGGTTTGTCCATGTGTTCGTTGATGATATTTTGGTCCATTCGAGGATAGAGGAAGAACACGAGGAACATTTAAAAATAGTGATGGAGGTGTTGAGAAAACACCAATTGAAAGCAAAGTTTTCTAAGTGTCACTTCTGGAGGAGGGAAGTGAGGTTCTTGGGCCATGTTGTATCAGAGAATGGTATTGCCGTGGACCCGGCGAAGGTGGCTACGGTACAGGATTGGCCTACGCCCAAGAATGCAACGGATGTAAGAAGTTTCTTGGGGTTAGCTGGATATTATCGTAAGTTTATCCAAGGTTTCTCCAAGATAGCAGCACCGTTGACCCAGTTGACCAAGAAGAATCAAGCTTTTGTCTGGGATGAAGGGTGCGAGAATGCATTCAAGAGTCTAAAGGACAAGTTGACAAGCGCACCAGTGTTAGTCATTCCTAAGGGGAATGAAGAGATGACGGTATACACGGATGCCTGTGGTACCGGACTGGGTGCTGTATTGATGCAAGACGGTAGGGTTGTAGCTTATGCAAGCCGGCAATTGAAACCGCACGAGAGAAGATACCCTACCCATGATTTGGAATTGGCAGCGATCGTGTTCGCATTGAAGATGTGGAGACACTATCTCTTGGGAGAAAGATTTGGGTTGTTCACAGATCATAAGTCGTTGAAGTATCTCTTCTCCCAGAAGGATCTAAATCTCCGGCAACAAAGGTGGTTAGAATTCTTGGCTTCCTATGATTTCGACATCGCATATACACCGGGCAAGGGCAATGCGGCGGCTGATGCATTGAGTAGGAGACATGCCAGCTTAGGGGCTATGTTTCTAGAATGGAAGCAACTGGAGTACATCGCTGGGTATGATTTCAAACCAAAGTGCGAATTGGATCCAGAAATGTTAGCAAGTTTGACGATCAAACCCACTTTGATTGAGCGGATCGGCTCTAGTCAGAGGGACGATCCTAACCTATTGGAAATCATCTCCAAGTTAGAGATAGGTATCGATGAGGAGATGAACAAGTATGGGCTTGATCGAGATGGATGGCTTAGAAAGAGTGGAAAGCTTGTTGTACCCAATGTCAATGGATTGAGAGATGAAGTGCTTAGAGAATGTCATCACTCAAAACTGACTATACACCCCGGTGGTAACAAGATGTATCGAGACATGAAGCAGACCTACTACTGGGAAGGGATGAAAAGAGACATTAGGAGGAATATATCCAAATGCATGAATTACCAGCTAGTTAAAGCCGAGCAAAAGAAGCCTAGTGGGTTGTTACAGCCATTATAAATTCCCGAATGGAAATGGGAGCAAGTCTCGATGGATTTCATCGATGGTTTACCAAGGACTAGATTAGGACATGATAGCATTTGGGTAATTGTGAATCGATTGACTAAAAGTGCAAGATTTATACCAGTCAAATCGACTAGAACAGCAACCAAGTTGGCAGAATTGTATATGAAGTGGGTAGTGAGATTCCATGGAGTACCTAAAAGCATTGTGAGTGACCGAGACCCGTTGTTCACTAGTGGGTTTTGGAAGAGCTTACAAGAGGCTCTAGGGTCAGAGTTAAATCTCAGTACCGCATATCATCCTCATACCGACGGTCAGAAGGAGAGGGTGAATCGTATTTTGGAAGATCTCTTGAGGGCATGTATATTGGATTTTGGTGGATCATGGGATGACCATTTGCATCTAGTAGAGTTTGCATATAACAATAGCTACCAATCCAGTATCGGTATGGCTCCGTTTGAAGCTTTGTACGGAAGACCATGCAACTCACCATCATGTTGGATAGAGACTGGCGAAAAGTTTATGCTTGGACCAGATATGGTGAGGGAAACTTCAGATAAGATCAAGGTCATTCAACAACGAATGAAGGCTGCCCAAGATAGGTAGAAGAGTTATGCTGATAAGAGGAGAAGAGACTTAAAATTCTCCGTTGGTGACTTGGTGTTTGTCATGATTTCTCCGTTGAAGAGCGTAATACGATTTGGCAGGAGAGGCAAGTTAGCACCAAGATTTGTTGGCCCATTCCCTGTTCTTAAACCAGTCGGGAATTTGGCATATAGAATTGGCTTACCAGAGAAGATGGCAGGAGTTCACAACGTATTTCATGTTTCCCAACTAAGAAAGTTCGTTCACGACTCAGATATGACTATTTCACCTGATCAGTTAGAGGACTTCGAAGTAGAACCCGAGGCGGTTGGGAAGCGCAAGCCGGCCCGTATTGTCGAGCACGACATGAAGCAACTTCGAAGGAAGGCGGTGAAGCTAGTCAAGGTTCAGTGGAGCGAGGACGAGAATGATTGTACTTGGGAGACAGAGGAGAACATTAGGAAAACGTACCCAGAACTCCTTGCCTAGTAAGATTTTGACTTCGATTTAGTTTTCCGCATGCTAGGATAGGCTTGTTTGCTTGTTTTGCATGTTTGATTGTTGTATGTAGCTGTTAGGCATGCGGGATCTTTTGTATGTTTTGGGTTAAGGAATTCCGGGGACGAAATTTCTTAAGGGGGGGAGTGTAACGACCCGTATTCTACGCATCATAGGACCGTAGAATATTTATTTCTTTCACATATGAAGTTGTATGGTCATGTAACTTTGGGAGACAACTATTGGGATCATTTCCCATGTTAATGATTTTTCTCGATTTTTAAATGACCATTTTACCCCTAGTTGGCACTGTTTTGGCCATAACTTTTGACTGGAAAGGAACTTCGACCTAAAACCACTTCCATTGGCTCCGGATGATGGTTTACAATTCCGTAGAGTGGTCACATTAGCCAAACGGACTCACCGTTTGGGAGATATGGCTGAAACAAGTTTCAGATGGTGAAAAACAGCTTAATTGGGCTTAATCGGGTAATTAGCAGCTAGGCCTAGAGGGGAATTTCGGGTTTAGAGGCATAGGAGGGCTGATTAGGGTTAGGAAATCACTTTCATTTCAGTTTTGAGCCGCCACAAACCTTCTTGAGACCTTAGTAATGGTTTCCATCCTCTAAAACCACTCCAAAACACAGTTTTAGTGAAGATTAAGCCTAAACTACATCAAAACAAGGCCAAATAGAAACAGAGCAAGGTTGGAGCTGCTGCTATACATAGGAATTCGACCCAAATAGAGAGTATTTCATATTTGGTGTTTTATTTTGTGGCAAAGGTGAGTGATTTGCATAGTTTTTGCACTAATTACGGTAATTAAGGGTAATTAGTGAAGATTAGCGAATTTATACACTAATAAATTCTGGAAAAATGTTTAGAAATTTGAAAATAATATGTTATGCCTCTGTTAGAAAATTTGGACGATTTGATTAAGTTTTACTAAGTATGTGCTTAAACATGATTAAGAGGGATTATGGGAAAATGTGAGGTTTTAGCCACTTTTGATCCATTTTGATTCATTTGAATTGTTGTTTTATTGTTTGTGGTTGCTATTACATGTTTCTATGACTCTATGGTGTGTTTTATGATTGATTAGAAGTGTTAGATTTGTCAAAAATGCCATCGAATGGCGTAAATTACTTGCTGGAAGAGTTGCAGAAAAGTGCAGGTTCTGGACCGGATCGGATCGGATATGGAGGCTCGGATCGGATGAGTTGAACTGGGCAAGGGATCTGATCGGATCGGAACTTGACACTTGAGACAATTGGCAAAAAGGAAGGCCACGCTAATTGAATTGGGATCGGATCGGATAAAGGAGGAGAGATCGGATCGACTTAAGGACGAAGGGCTCGGATCGAATCGACTGAAGGATGAAGGGCTCGGATTGAAGTAAGGCGAAGGAATCAGATCGGAGCAAATGAAGGAACGACGGAGCGGATCGGAGCGGAAGCATGAACTAGAAGGAAGATGGCACCCGACCCGACCCGGAGGAGGACACCCGACCCGATCCGAAGTGGAATACCCGACCCGAACCGATGCGACGCTGTGGACCCGAACCGAACCGCTACAGGAGAAGACTACGAACCGACCCGAAGTAGGGGACCCGACCCGAACCGATGGCTAGAAGGAGAACCCGACCCGACCCAGTATTGATCAATAACCCGAGATGCAAAGGTAGTCCAATATGGGAAGTTAGAGCTCAGGATCCAGTTGGGAACCGATGAGTTCACTTCATGATTGGGCTTTGCTACAGGACGTGTGCCAAGGGCAGTCGATGTTTATGACTTTGGATCACTATGTATGGGAATTATGTGAACGAATTCAGGGCTGAAATGGCCTAGGTATGACTAAAGGGCTATAAACCAATGAAGTGGGGTCATTTGTAAAGATTTGGTCATGACTCCATGTGGTAAGCTTGGTAGTAGCAGAAGTTGTACAAGTTGAACTCTGTCACTACTTCGATGGGTCTAGTGATTGACAGTGGTGGACGTTGTATGCTTTACGCACTGAGTGAGAGATGTGAGGATGGTTGCTATGGATGATTTGTTTGCTATCATTATGACAAGCACACCCTACCCTCGTATCATTTGCACTATTTATTATGGCACCTTAGAGTACTGTACGGTATGTGGTACTAACTCTTTGGTTGCAGGTCCAGGTTCAGGTATGGTTTAGTATACCTGTTATTGTGCTGTTTAGATGCTTATCGCTCATACCAGGCTTTATGTCTGACCCAGAGTTTTATGTCTCCTCTTATTACTCTGGGTGCTCATACGAGCAGACTAGAGACAGATTAGCTGGCGATGCACGGGTAGATGATCCGGAGACGAGCAGGAGGCTTCCACGTAATACATATATATAGTATTCTCCCTGTGTTGTTGAAGATCACTGCTAGGGCATTAATGGTGCATCTCCTACTTTGGCTTTCTTTTGTTTAGAGATAGTGAATTTGGAAAGTTGTAATAAGCTGTATTTGGATTTCCGCTGTTCCGATCATTAATGGGCAATACTTCAAACTCTACTTGATTTACTGGATGCTTGCAACCAATTCTAACAACAGATAAATAAAAGATGGCTTCATCTATTTGCACTCCTTTAATTTCTAATTGATCTTTCCACATCAATCATTTTAAAATAAAATTCTCACCTCGATTTTTTCTTTACACACGTAATTTATCCCAAAATTTCCCTTTTCATTTTTACTTTATTTTCTTCTTCTTACTTTCTTTATTTCATTCCTTTGGATATTTTCTAAGTTTATTTACGCTTAAATACAAAGCGGTATATGTAGTTTTCATATTACTTTCTAGCATTATTTATATGTTTCCAACAGCATTCATTAATTAGTTTTTATATATAGTTCTCACGTATGCATTGCGGGTTGCCTTTTTCTCATGTAGGCTTTCGATGTTGTCTATAGAGTTTGTGGTCAATTAACTACATATCTTCCTTAAGAAAATTTTAATTTAAAAAATTCATGCATAAAGTTGTTTAATATAATATAAGAAGTGACATATAAAGGAAAATCTAATTTTTTATTTGAGGGTAAAAGTAACACTAATTTCTTTTTATAACTAGGGAGTGGAAAGCAATTTTAGGGGTGCAAATAGATGGACCCATAAAAGGTTTGTCTATTTTTACTTCATTTGTAGTTCTGGTTGATTTTAACTTCCATGTTTATATCAGTCCGTCAGAAGGTTTACATTCAAATATCACTAAGAAGAATTCAAATTTCATGGTTTCATTTTCTAATATCGTGAGAACTATTCAAATTTCTCGGAGATGCATACTTTCTGTTAAGCCTTTGGTTTCAATTCTTATTAAATCTCAATTGTCTTTAGATTAGTCATTATTATTGACACTCTAGTTTTGATTAAGGAAGGGAACTCAGTTGAAATTCGGCAAAACGTTGTCAAATTTATCAGCAGAATTTGGTAGGAGTATGTTGATTTTAGGTCTAAAAAACAGTAAATAGCCATTGAAAATGAATAAAATCGAAAAACGGTAGAGGTATACCAAAATTTTCTTTTTGGTCGTGACGCAGCTTAATGAAAATTGGAGTGTTAGTAACAACACGTTTATGATTTATGAGAGAAACTTATTGGCTAACTATGTTTGAGTTGTGAATGAGTGTGTACAAATACACACACACACGCACACACACACATATATATATATATATATATGTTATCGTTTCAACATCACTCACTCCATGACTTTATAATTTTTATGTTGAAGGGCTATTAATTCATCAACCAATAAGTATTTTACACAAATGAAAATTTTTAGTAAAATTATCCATTTTTTCTTTATTCTTTTTTTCTTTTATGTATATATTGCTTATTAGTTCTTTTTACTTTTAGTATGTTATGCTCGTTAGTACAAATATCATTACAAAGTATATACATACGTTGATAGCTTTTCTTCCAAAGCCACTTTGTCATCTTTTATAATAATTATTTGTCAAACCTAAACAACTTCAAAAAAATGATATTTGCAGTTCGTACTAAGGCATGAATATTATAAAAGTTCCGTTTGCATTTCCTTTTACAAATTGCAAAAATTATCATACTAGATAAGCCATTTAAGATGGTCATTAGAGCATAAGTCGGTAGTTTTTTATTTGTGAAGCAAAATTTGAAAATGGTAAAATACAAACCAGTTTTAATATCCTAAAAATAAATTTTGAAAAATGGAAAACTAGTGTGAAAAATAAAGGCAAAGAAATCGAAATGAAAAATAACACCACATGTTTTCATTACACAATTCCTTTAGCATTCATGCATGAGAACACATTTCATGACTTTGTTTCCCTACACAAGAATATATGGAACACCCCAAATTTTAATAAACAATAATTAAATATAAAAGAGCAATAACACAGATATTAATTGAAATAATGTTTAGAACTAGGTAAAAGGGATCTCACCATTGGGCCCGTTACGAAATTCTGGCTCGGATAGACCTTTAGTTTGCATGAAACGAACGAAAAATGAACAAGATATGATTAGTTGAATTTTTAAATTTAAAACAGAAATTAAATAAATAAATAAATAAGCTATAATCAATAGAGTAACGGGCGACCCAGCCCATAACAGCGTCAACCATGTGGTTGACCTAGGACCCGTGGGTCGACCTCTGTATCGACCCACATAGGTGGGGTAGGTCGAACGAGGCACGACATAGATGTCGTTGTATGGTTCTGGAGACTTAACGTGTTTTTAAGAGTTGTGATTGAAAACCTAAAATCCTAAGGCTTAGATTATCCTTCTACATCTAAATATTGACCGATACTCCTCACTTTCCACCCACACTATGTTCTAATATAAAATAAAATTGGGGGACAGATTGGAGTACTGTCCAATTGTAGATTGGAAAGATTTTTCTTCTACCAAAGCCTTTTTCTAGATTTGCAATCTTTTTTGTGAGTTTTTAACATAATTTTTAGATCAACTGTTTGCTTAGGAAAGATTTGATTGTAAAATTGTTTGAATCTACAAGTCTTATATTTACAGTATTTATAAGTTTGTTTTCTGCAAGTTATTACAATATATTTCGTTGTCTATTGTTTATTCCTTTTCAGTTGTTTATTTATTTGTAAGAAATTCTTCTTCTTTGTCCCCTTCTCTGCTTTTATTTTATTTACAATCTTGCAATGCCCTATTTTATTTATTTTGTTCATTTCTGAGATAGGCCTTACGAGTTGTGTAAACCAATTCTCCTTCTTTTTATTTAATTTTGTGCTCAGCCTAAGTAAATGAGAGCCCAAGCCTTTATCAATTAATTTGCGTAAAAATTAGGAATAATATTGAATGTAAGCTAAAAAGGAGATTTTGGGCACGTTGGAAGTTAATCAATATGATTTAAAGTAATGGACTATAAATTGACATAAACCTTAATTAAAGAATATTCAAACTTATGAACTCGAATAAATTGTACTTAATTGGGTATTAAATAACGTAAAATTGAAAAACATGTAAAGTGGAATATATTGCACATTAATGATGGGAAGGATTCTATAAAAGGATTACATTGATTAGAAATGTTAATTATAACCCAGGATATAACATGTGGCTATATTGGGCTTGTTAATAAACTTAAATGTGTTAAGTTAAATTTATGAGATTAATAAGCTAAGATAGATTAGGTATGTTCCGGCAACATGAGGCTGATCGAGGAAGATAAGAGGCCTAATAATATAGTGAATCCCATTTATAAATTGGGGACCAAGTGTAGGGGTGACTTGAGTCAATTGCATTTTTGGTCGTGAGCCCGTATCAGTCAGTATCCCTTTGTTATCGCGGAGTCTCACATTAGGTAGAGGCTAGGGCATGCTTTACTATATTGGATAGTAAGTGATTCAAACTAGGTGGGTACATCCGCGTTCCAATGAAACAATGAGCGTGCATCATTTTGATTGGGAAAGATAAGACGTTGTAACGCCTGTGATTCACGACCGTGTTCTTTTAGTTGATGGGTTCGGGATTGATAACCTTAAAATTGCATAGTTGGCACAGGTTATCACATTTTTGGAAAAGAAGCTGATCGACTGGCAGAAATTAGGTAGATCCTAATTATGATATTTTGGTAGTCTTGCATAGTTTGTTTTCTCCTTCTCTCTCATACTCTCCCCTCCCTAGGGTCCCAAGGTGGAGGGTTTTAGTAGTGATTCTTAATCATTTGGTTCGACTTGGATTTATAGTCTTTTTAGATTCATGTATTGGTTCAGTTCTAATATTTTGATCAATGTATTGGCTTATTAGAGGATAACTTTTATAGTTTTACTTATGTACTCAAATATTTTCCATGAGACAGTATGTTGATTTTATGATGTTGAAATGTAATAACTAATGTGGCTTGAATGCTTATTAAATTAATGTTTTTAAAAGCTTACATTATGTTTTATATTTCTATCTTGTGAATTTTAGTCTCTATTTTATTACTTTATACCTAAGCGCTTCACAAAACTTAGTGCATCCTCATATGGGTGACATTAAGGGATGTGGGGTGTCACATTTGGTATCAGAGCTTAAGGTTACAAGATCATAGAAAAGTTTTCGAAAAAGTGTTTTCAAAAGTAAAGAATTCTTAAGTAAAACTTATTTTGGAAAAATATTCCCTCAAGTCAATTACAATCTTCAATTGATCCTTTTTTGAATCCTTGTCTCTTTTCTTTTCAGCATGTCTGGAGCTCCCAATTTTATAGAGGGCGTTCCCATTTCGGCATGGTTCCGTAGATATGTTGAAGCTACGGCGCCTGCCGAAGGGAAACAAAATGCCCCACCGCCGGCCGTAGATGTGGTAGTTCCACCTAATGTAGCGGATAATTTCTCTAAACTCTGTTAGGGGTTTATGTTATGGGCAGCAAGCTATTTATTGGATCGGAGAGTTTTGTGGATGCTCGTAACTGGCTGAGTGAGACCGATCATGTGTTCGGATTATTAGGACTTGATGACCGAAGGAGGATTCAGTTGGCTACCTAGAAACTGAAAGGAGAAGCATTGTATTAATGGGAAGTAGCTGAGACTGAGCGTGCCGTCGGGACATGGGTCGAGTTCAAGGATAATTTGAGCAGAAGTTTTTATCATAGGCTGAAGAATGGATGCAGTTGGAAAAGGTATTGAGTCTGAAATAGAGAAGTATGATGGTGAAGTAGTATGTGAATAGCTTCAATGAGGTAGCAAAGTTTGGCTTGGATCTAGTTAATATTACACATAAGAAGGCTTTGAGACTTGCGAGGGAACTGACCCAACCCCTCCAAGGATTGGCAATGACACTTATACCGATGGGAGCAACTTTTGAGAGGCTTGTGGAAATGACTCTTATGCATGAGGATGGAAAGGTGAATATGCAAGAGGAGAAGAATGAGGAGGCCAAGTTAAATAATGAAGAGAAAAAGTGGTGGCCCGAGAAAGGAGTAGTGAAGAAGGGAGAGAAACTTGAGAAAACACAAACCAAGAAGGAAATAAAATGTCATGGTTGTGGTATGATGGAAAACTTCATCAAAGAATGTAGGTAGACTAAGAAAGGTGCTTGTTTTCAGTGCAAACAGAAGGGACATTTCAGCAAGCAGTGCCCTCAAAAGCAGGGTCAGGGGGCAGGATCATCCGGAGCACAGGTTCATGCGCTTGAGGCGACTCAAACTAGTGGTAGTGGTCGGGATAGAGATAGGAAGGTCACTGTTGAAGGTTTGATTTCTCTTTTCGACTTCCCCATTAGGACCTTGTTCGATTCCGATGCTTCACATTCTTTCATATCAGTTTTGTTGTTGATAGTCTGCACCTAGATACTTCTATAATTTTTGAACATTAGTTTCCTCAAACTCCATAGGAGGTACGACTCACCTATCCATGATGTGTAGGGTTTGAGGATTTCTATTCTTATTGTCGGGTTTGAATATAATGCATATGCACTGGGTTTTATGGGTTTTGGGCATAATCTAAGGATGGATTGGCTAGCCATATACGGTGTCATCCTTGACCATGAGAGGAGAGTTGTGATGATTTCGACGTGTCACGGTGGGACTCTCGAGATTACTTGCGACCTGCGAGGGTCAGTCATGCTTAGTTACTTAAATTCCCTATATGCTTTTGTTGACGACCCCAGTTTAGTTCCCTAGTTAGAAACTTTTCAGATGTATTTGAGGAGGCCAGAGGGCAACATCCCAGGCACGAGATAGATTTATGGATCTACTTGGTGAAGAATGCTAAGCCTATCGCATTACCAGTGTGCTATATGGCTCCGAGAGAGAGGAAGGAGCTTAGTAAGCAAGTGAGTTAGTTATTCAAGAAAGGATTTATTAGACGAATAATTTCTGAGTAGGGAGCACCAATCATCTTTGGGACCAAGGCAGACGGATCTCTCCATCTATGTGTGGATTATAGGGAGTTGAACAAACTTACTAAGAATAATACACACCCACTCCCACGGATAGATGACTTGATTAACCAATTAGTCGACGTTTAGATTTTCTTGTAGTTGGATTTAGCCATAGGTTTTCATCAGCTCAGAGTAGTAAATGACAGCATTGATAATACTGCTTTTAGGACTCCCGACGAATTCTTTGAGTGGCTGGTTATGCCTTTTGGGCTAACCAGTGTACTTTGTGGATTTGATGAGCCAGGTGTTTAGGGAGTACCTGAATAAGATCGTGGTGGTGTTCATTGATAATATTTTGGTTTTCTTGAGGAGCGAGGAGAAGCACATCTTGCATTTGGGAGAGGTGCTCCATACTCTCCGTGCACACTAGTTGAAGGCAAAGTTGTCTAAGCACGTATCTGTCAAAAGGAAGTAAGGTTCTTTGGGCATGTTGTCTCTAGTGATGGTGTAGCGAAGACCCTGCTAAGGTTGTCGTAGTGTAGGATTGGAAAGCCTTTAAGAGTGCAACATAGATCAGGAGTTTCTTAGGTTGTGCGGGATACTAAAGGAATTACATTAAGGATTTTTCACGGATCTCTGCTAAGCTTACCCGCCTAATGAAGAAGGACCTTGTTTTTGCTTGGGATGTAGATTGTGAGGATGCGTTCTTGAAATTGAAGACGGCTCTTACATCGGATCCAGTTTTGACTCTTCCTAATGTTATGGAGAGATTTATTGGGTATACAGACGCTTGTGGTATGGGTTTAGTTTTAGTGTTGGTGTAGGAGGGCAAAGTTGTCTGCTATGAGAGTAGGAAGTTGATGGTACATGAGAAGAACTACTCTACCCACGAACTAGAGCTAGCAACTATAGTGTTTACGCTAAAATCTTGGAGACACTACTTATTGGGTGAGTGGTTATATAAAAGACTAGCATATCAAAATCTCTTAAACAATTTTTAATTTTAAGTAGTGTCTCGTGATTCTGTTGGGTATTAAATTAGATTAGATACAATGATAGGAAATAAATCTAGGGCTTGTAGAAAGGAACGAAGATACTTTGTGTTTAAACTCACGAAAGGCAATAAGTGCTCACACAGAATTAAATAGTTGGTCGACTCTTATAGTATAGAGTAAAGGTAAAATTTGATAGTATAGAGTAAAGGTATAGTAAAAATTAAAAAAAAAGAATATATGTTTGTAGTAATAGTGGTCACTCCTCATTGGTAGGATTGGATTGTTCATCCGAAGCGATTTTTTTTGCTCCTCGATCTGAGTCTCGTTTGATGAAATGATGCTTACGATTCTATAAGTGAGAAGCTAAGTTACACTATAATCTTGACAAGCGAGCATGAGAACTATCCTTAAAAGCAGACAACCAAGAGAGGTAGGCGCAGACTCGAAAGTGTGATCACACGTGGCCCTATGGGGCAGGTTAAGTAAAGTAGTTTCCCGCACTCTTGAATCAGCACCCCTCAATCTCACACACATTTTCTCGTATTCAGTGGTTAAAATGCCCTTGGTTGCTCAATTCTCGCAAGTCTGTTAGCCATAGCCCTGGCTACTCAAATCTCACTTCACACCTACTTCTAAGATAAGAGTTTGGATTGCCAAAAAGAGACTGAAAAAAGATTCTATTTATAGGTGCATAATATCATGAAAAATGCAGTATACTAGGCACTCAAGTACTTGTTCTCGCAAGAAGATCTTAATTTGCATTAGCAACATTGGATTTAGTCCCTTGCATCTTATGACTTCGAGATAGCTTATAACCCCGGGAAGGAAAATGCAGTAGAAGATGCATTAAGTAGGCAGAGAATGACTTTGAGTTCATTATTCGTAGAGTGCTTGAGTTTGGAGCTTATCTTATCGTTCAATTTTAACCATCTACGGATTTTGCACCTAGATTATTTGCATCATTGGAGGTGCGACCTACTCTTTTGGAGCGCATTGGGTCTAGTCGGCTTTAGGATTAGCAGTTAGTAGATATCATAGACTAACTTAGTAGAGGAGAGACCTCTAGTCACCTTTCTAGGTATTTTGTGGATGAGAGAGGGTATCCACATCATGATGGGAGATTGTGTGTTCTAAGAGTTGATAATTAACTAAGATCAGTTTTAAAGGAGGCTTGTCACTCTCGGATGGCTATCCATCCCGGTGGTGATAAGATGTATAGAGATATGAGGAGGGTTTTTCATTGGATAGGGGTGAAGACAGATGTGGCAGAGTATGTAGCTTGATGTATGATTTATCAACAAACGAAGGCTGAAGAGGAAGCCTGGTGGATTTCTTTAGCCTGTAGATGTGCCACAGTGGAAGTGGGAGAGAATTTCAACGGATTTCATAGATGGATTGCCCATATTGAGGAAGGAAAACACCAGTATTTGGGGTATAGTTGATAAATTGACTAAGAGTGCTCACTTTACCTGGGTTAAGAGTAAGCGGGCGACAACTTGGTTGGCATCTGTGTATCTTAGAGAGACCATTTGACTTCATGGGGTACCCTCCAATATTGTTAGTGACCGAGACCCCATCTTCACGAGCGCATTTTGGAGGAGCTTACAGGAGGTATTAGGGACACAACTACGTAGTACTGTCTGTCATCCTAAAAAAGATGGGTAGACAGAGAGGGTTAATAAGATTCCTAAGGATTTATTAAGGCTGTGTATCCTAGACTTCGAAGGGACTTGGGGGAGCATCTTCTATTGGTAGAGTTTGCATATAATAATAGCTATCAGACGAGTATTGGTATGGCTCCCTTCGAGGTACTATACAGACAACCCTGCAGATCACCTACATGTTGGTGGGTGTCCATGAACAGACTTCTACTTGGATCTAAGATGGTTAGAGAGACCTTAGAGAAAATAGATTCGATTCGAAGACGAACGAAGGCAGCTTAGGACAAGCAGAACTTGTATGCAGATCAGGGGATGAAAGACCTAGCATTCGGGGTTGGAGACATGATTTCCATTAAGGTGTCACCTTTGAGCAGTGTTGTTCGGTTTGGCTTGTAGGGAAATTGGCACCGAGTTTAGTAAGGCCATTCCCTATAGTACAAATAATTGGTCAAATATCTGTAGAGTTAGACTATCGGAGAGATTTGTAGGAGTTCATGATGTGTTCCATGTCTCACACTGATGGAAGTGTCCACTTGATTCCGGGGTGCATGGTTGTTCAGCCGAGTACCTTTTGAGGATATAGAAGTAGAGAGGGAGGCATCAATCAGGAGAATTACTACTCGGATACTAGGATCAAAAGTTAAGAATCTTTAGAATAAAGAGATCAAGCTAATTAAGATTCAATGGGGAGAAGATAGCAATGACCCGACTTGGGAACCAGAATATAGGATTCGCGCTTTTTTCCATTTCTCTTTGAGAGTACACACTTAATTCTTTCTAAAGCTTTGAATTTGAATCTGGTTTTCCTGTTGTTTGAATCATAATTCTTAGGAAGAAGCCTATAGATGGTAATAAATGATTTAAAACATGTTAATAGAAAATGTTATGGTTGAATGGATTCACGTAGATGCAAGTGTTTACTAGTGAATGCAACAGATGCATCTACACACAGTAAGCACTAGTTAGAGATCGGCTGAACTAGGACACTTACATATTGCATATGGATGTGTGCGCTTTTTAATTTATTTCAATATGGATGAAAAACAGTTGAATTATTACTTGGATGTTGCATTTTGATGAATGTTTGTTGCACATGTATAGACATTTGTAAATATCATTGGAGTTCCTTTGCATACATATTGGATGCATAGCACAGACGTGAATTGCATCAAGAAAGTCGATTGAACCAGTAGACCGCTTGATTTTCGCATTATCCTAGGTACATATACACAACACCTTTGCATATGTTCATAAAAAGTATTAGAAAATCTAAGGACAAAGAATACCAGTGGTTGATTGTTGAGTAGATAGGTGTAGACAATGGTTGATAACATTCTTAACATTCTTCTAGCCTTGGAGATTTCGAGGACGAAATCCTTTAGGGAGGGGAGAATGTAACACCCAAATTTTAATAAACAATAATTCAATAGAAAGGAGTAATAAAACATATATTAATTAAAATTATGTTCAAAACTGGGTAAAGGGGATCTCACCATTAGGTCCGTTACAAAGTTCTGGTTTAGATAGACTTTTAGTTTGTGTGAAATGAATGAAAAATTAATAAGATATGATCAGCAGAAGTTTGAAATTCAAAATAAAATTAAATAAATAAACAAAGCATAATCAACGGAGTAATGGGTGACCCAACCTACAACTGGGTCGACCAGGACCGATGTGGGTTGACCCCTATGTCGACCAACATAGGCAGGGTGGGTCGACCCATATCGAGCCAAGCACGATTTCATGCCCAGCACGAAATTGATGTCACTGTATGGTTCTAGAGGCTTCTCCGTAACGTGTTTTGAAGAACTATGATTGAAAAACTAAAATCCTAAGGCTTAAGTTATCCTTCTCCACCTAGAAATTGACCAGTACTCCTAACTTTTCCCCCAACACTATGTTCTAAAATAAAATTGGGGAATAGATCGGAGTACTGTCCAATTGTAGACCGGAAGAATTATTCTTCTACCAAAGCTTTTTTGGATTTGCATTCTTTTCTATGAGTTTTTGACATAGTTTTTAGATCAACTATCGCATACGAAAGATTTAACAGTAAAATAATTTGAATCTACAAGTATTATATTTACAAGTTTGTTTTCTGCAAGTTGTTAATATCTATTTCGCTGTCTATTCTTTATTCCTTTTTAGATGTTTATTTATTTGTAATTAATTCTTCTTATTTATACTCTTCTTAGCTATGATTCTATTTATAGTCTTGCAATGCCCTGTTTTATTTATTTTGTTCATTTCTGATTCTAGGCTTTTGGATTAGCCTAGACCAATTCTCCTTCTTTTTATTTAATTTTGCGATGATCCTAGGAAAACGATAGCCTAGGCCTTTATCAATTAATTTGTGTAAAAATTGGGAATAAGGTTGAACATAAGATAAAAAGGATTTTGGGCATGTTAGAAGTTAATGAATATTATATTCAAATAATGGATTGTAAATTAGGATAAACCTTAATTAAAGAATATTCAAACTTATGAACTGGAATAAATTGTTCTTAATTGGGTATTAAATAACATGTAGTTGGAAAACATATAAACTAGAATAAATTGCACATTAAGTAACAATGGGAAAGGCTATATAAAAAGATTACATTGATTAGAAATGTGAATTACAACCTAGGATATTACATGTGGTTATATTGGGCTAATTAATAAACTTAAACATGTTAAGTTAAATTTATGAGATTAATAAGCTAAGATTGATTAGGTCCGTTCCAGTAGCACAGGGCTAACTGAGGAAGATAAGAGGCCTACTAGTATAATGAAATCCTAGTTATAAAATGTGCATTAATTCTATGGGTGACTTCTGTCAATTGCATTTTTGGTTGGGAACTCATATCAGTCAGTATCCCTTTGTTATCACGGAGTCTCGCACTAGCTAGAGGCTAAGGCATGCTATGGTAAGTGGTTCAAACGAGGTGGTACCGGCATGTTCTGGCGGAACGATGAGTGTGCATTGTTCCGGTTGGGGAAGATAAGACGCTTTAACGCATGTAATTAATGCTTTTTAGTTGATAGGTTCGATATTGATAACGTCGAATTCCATAGGTGGCAAGGGTTATCACATTTTGGGGAAAAGAAGCTGACCACTCGTAGAAATTAGGTAAAGCCTAATTATGATATTTTGGTAGTTGGTGAAGCAAATTTTGGACATGAACGAGAAGTTTTTCTTTATTAGTGTTTTTCTTTCCTGTTATTTCATTTATGCTTTTGTGACCATTGCTCCTAGAACTATTCATGTGTCTAAATTTTCCCTTGTCTTAGGCTCATGCTAAAAATTACTAGAACTCACCAAACGTATATCTAACCTAGTTTGTTTCCTCCTTCTCTCTTCTATCCTCCTCCTTCCCCCAGTTCGTAAGGTAGAGGGTCACAGCATTGATTCTTGATCATTTGGCTCATCATGGATTCATACTCTTTTTAGATTGATGTATTCGTTCAATTCTTATCTTTTGATCATTGCATTAGCTTATGAGAGGGATAGCTTTAGTGGCTTTACTTCTGTTCTCTGATATTTTCCACAAGACAGTATGTTGGTTTTATGATGTTGACTATCTAGTATTTTTAAATGTAATAAGTATTGTGGTTTGACTGTTTATTAATAAATTTCTTAAAAGTGTCTACTATGTTTTATATTTCTATCTTGTGAATTTTAATCTCTATGTTGTTACTTTATACCTAAGCTCTTCACAAAACTTAGCGCATCCTCATATAGGTGACGTTAAGAGATATGAGGTGTCACAGTATATATGTGTATGCTCAAATTAAGTTAGAGTTATCACTAAATACCATAAAAACACAAAATCCATCTGTATCCGTGTTTGAAAAGCAGATAAAATCCAATATTTGAAAAAAATGGATGCGGATGCGAAAGCGTCCACATTTGCATTCGAAAATTATCCATTTATTTTTTTCGTCAAAATTATAGGTTATTTGATATCAATTTTAGTACAAGAGACAATGTAAATTTATTTTTTTATTAAGTTAATTGTTAATATTTTCTGTATTTAATGCGTATTGACTTCTTAGAACTATTTCATCATTATATTTAGTGATTTTGTATATATTTATAAACCATGACACAAGTTAAACTCAAATTCAATTTTCATTTCTTGATTTATCGATCTTTGATTAATAAGATATTATCTGATATTCGTCCATATCCACAGAATGCACATACCCAATATTCTAAAATAGTTTCGAAAATCGATGAGGATATGACACTGTTCGTACCCAAAAGCATCCGTTAAAACTCTAAATTGGGAATGAACTAAAAGGACATATAGAAAATATCTCTTGCCTTTGAAAAATAGGATTGAATTATACTTCCTAGAGCACTTTTCTTTTGAACATAATCTATTATTATGTTTGAAGCAATCAAATTACCCATCGGTTAGGTTGAAAAAACTATAAGAATCAAAGTAAAATAAACAAAAATACGGTATTGTTACTAAAACTCCAGATTTGTATCGGGGGACGATTCGGTTGTAATTCGGAAGGGTTCTGCTAAACTAATTTATGAATTTTTGCGGGGTTATGTCGAGTTTAGGTCTAATAATCAACAAATGCCCCCCGAATATGGTTAAAATCAAGAAATAATGAGGTATACTGAATATCCGTTGTTGACATGTTGCCTCTTGTCATTTTTGAAGTGTCGGTAATAATTCCCAAAAAAATAAAGAGATTGGAACGTAGAATTATAGTGCATGGAAAAGTGCATTTTTATCCACTTTGCTTCGTTTTTATTATTGTTATATATACGATGATCTTTCTTCCATTAAATATTTCTAATTTCAAAGGTGTCTAAAATTGTAGATCCTATCCTTAAATTTGTTATAACCATTTGATTCGATCGAAATCAAGATGCCTAAATTTTGTAAAAGCAAGAATGTGCCTACTCTGAATGATATTGAAATCTAGTTCTAATATTAGCTTCTTGGACACTATAAAAATAATGACCAACCCGCATTGCTTGTTGCCTCCTCATGCTCTAAGCACATTAATTCAAAGAACCGATGACTCCTGACTCATAAATAGGGCTGCCAAATGGATACTTCTAGATGCGGATAGTGTGATAATCATATCCGCACTCGAAATCATTTTTGATTACCGGATATCAGTATTTTTGGATACGGGTGAATATCGGATAATTATCCTATCTGCTAACAATAAATAAGTAACATATAATAAATGGAAAGTTTTAGTTTAACATAATTATTTTTTCAATCCCATTGGTTACTCAGTTGTTAAAATAAACAAATATATTGAAAATATATGATTTCTTGAGTAGTTAATATGCATTTATTGCATACAATATAAACATCTGATTTAACAAAGCAATAAATAAATATTTTTCATTGTGCTAAAATAAATATATTTTAAGCATAATCTTGACCAAAATCATGTTAGGATTGTCTCGCATGTTCTTAAGGTGGAATGATGTTTTGGATATAATAGCCCTACATCACGGAATATATTGAAGGAATTGTGTACAAATATGAGCTGGTAGGCACGTAACATCAGGGGTTCCTTTTGCTACGAGGATGTGTCTGCCAACTCATATGCGTGCACCCTATGTTGGAAGAAGGGAGCTTTATTCCAATCGTCGTTACATAACAGTGGTATCGGAGGTGAAGGTTACGGACTGGGCCATGCAGGCAAGGCGGTGCTCTCAAAAGATACTCATAGTATGCAAGTCAAGGGAGAGACTGTTAGGATTGTCTCGCATGTTTTTAAGGTGGAATGATGCTTTGGATACAATAGTTCCATATCACGGAATATATTGAAGGAATTATGCACAAATATGAGCTGGTAGGCATGTAACATAAGGGATCCTTTTGTTATATAGGAGTTGTGTGCTAGCTCATATGCATGCAAGGAAGGGGGGCATTGTTCCGATCGTCATTACATAATACATCAAAGGGGTAATCGTTCGATCACCCTCCCGGTTTGTCCGTGTTTCCCTTTCTGCTGCTAAACGCGGTGTACCACACTGATATTCTTCTATCCTAGTGATGGCATACCATACGGCCATCGCGACCCCCTTCTTGCTTCCTGATTTTGGTCAACAATCTAGTGCTTCATCAAACGGCGGTCCTAAGTCTTTAGACTTTTGGATGCGGATCGAAACCTGCTTCGACATGCTGGTGAGATTTAGCATTGTTCCCTACAATCTGTTTTTGATTGTAATTAGGTTTGGTTAGCTATGTTTATATGTTTTGTCTACGTCAGTGGTAGAGTGGGCTTAGTTTGCGTTTCGAATTTTTTTTTGGTGGTTGGGCATTCACTGTGGTTGTTAATTAATTTTGTTTGTGTAGTTTTGTGGATCTTTTTTTGTTAAGGTGAGGCTTTGTTTAGTGACCTTTTGGTTCAGGATTTGGTAGCTATTTTTGGTGGTGATGTTGTCAGTCATGCACTATTTCCTCCTCGGCGATTGCCTCGGCAAAGGAGTGGGTATGTTATTTTCTAGGTTGCTTGACTTTTGCTCCTCTTCTTCATTGCGCTATTCTTCGTGTGCTTACCATGGAAATGTGTTAAGTTGTATACACGGATATATTGAGAAGCGAAGTTTCCTTGCGGAAACTATGTGTTGGCCTACACGTAATATGCTAGGTGAGATGATGGTGGGTTTTATGGCGTGTGTACTGCTACGGATTTTTTAGGGAAGTGATGTTTTTTGTTCACTGGTTATGTTGTCCTATTGATACAGTGTAGATGAGCTAGGATTAACAACCCGGGATTTCAGAACCAATTTAAATTTTTTATTTTAGCTATTTTAATGTATTTGAATACCTAAAATGATTTATTTTAAATAATAATGACTAAAAATTTATTTTAATTGAAGTTAGAACGAATAAATTTATTTTAATTATGAAACGAGCCTGAAATGGCGCGGTAGTTTGAAAATTCGATTTCAAATTTCAAATTTCAAATGAAAGTACAGGATTCAGAATAAATCAGATTTCAGTAAAACCAAAAACATCTGAATCTATTTAATAGTATCTTTCTAACGAATGTGAAAAATCAAGATTTCATTGCGAGAATTAAAAGTTATGTCCAGTTTAAAATTAAGAATAGTCGCTATGGAATTTATATATATTTAACAAAATATATGGCCCTTAAAAATAGCCATTTTGCAAACGACCTCCGTTTTCAACGAAACCACTTTTGTTGGATCCGGAATGTCAAATTGTTGCTAGATTCCAATTTTCATACTTTTTGGAATTAATTTTTGAGCGTGGTGAATTTAAACGTGTTTGGTAATTTCAATTTGAATTTAATCAATTAGAAATTCACCATTTTTCAAACGATTTCCAAATTCAACAAAATTATTTTTGTTAGGACCGTATTGTTAAAACATAGCCAGATTTATTTTTCTGGAATTTTTAGAGTCCGTATGTGGCCCCGGTAAATTAAAATATACGTTGAAATCAATTTTGAACATTATATTAATTTATATTTTAATTTTGATGAAAACTGATCGAAACAGTCGAATTAGTGTATGGAACATATCTCATTGTGTTCAGAATGAGGGTATTTAGCTAGTGGCGACAGTCGTTCGGTTCGATTTGGAGTTCGAATACAAAGTTAACTTTTTGGTAATTAAATTATATTATATATTTATATATAAGTCAACTCCCTCCCCTCTTCTCTCTCACCCGTCGTTCACAATTAAAAAGAAAAACAAAAAAACAAAACGTGAGACCTTGTCGTTCTCCTCCAGCCCCTCCGATGTCGATGCCGCCGCTCCCCAAACCCCCGCCGCCGCCTCTCCAATCTACTCCCCCCTCCTCTACCTTCCCTTCTCTCTCCCCTCTCTCCACCACGAAACCCTAAGACCAAATCCTCCTCCACTTCCAACTGTGCCACCCGCCACCTGATCCATCGCCGGAGCACCCCACGCCGCCCTCCACCAACCACCCACAACCACGGTGGACCCACCTCTATCTAAAAGTTGGATTTTTAACAAGAAAAGGTGAGTTTTTATTTTGATTTTAATTTAATGTAATTAGTTTTAGAAACATATAAAAAATCAGTTTTTTTTACATAGCATAGTTTTAAAAATCAGTTTTTTTTATACAGAATTATAAAAATATGATTTTTATTATATGAATAGCATAATAAAAATATGATTTGTATATATGTAGTTGCGTTATAAAAATATGATTTTTATATATATAATAACATAAAAATGTTTGATTTTTATTATATGAATGGCAATATAAAAATTTGATTTTTATTATATGAATAGCGATATAAAAATTTGATTTTTATTATATGAATAGCGATATAAAAATATGATTTTTATAATAAGGATAGAAATATTAAAATGTGATTTTTATATGTATAGCGTTGTGATGAAGATATGATTTTTCAATATAAATAACATAGAATAAAAATATGATTTTTCTTATGTAAACATCGTTATAAAAATATGATTTTTATTATGTGAACATCGTTATAAAAATATGATTTTTCTTATGTAAACATTGTTATAAAAATTTGATTTCCATTATGTAAACATCATTATAAAAATATGATTTTTATGCATATGGTTATAAATTAAAAATATCATTTTTATGCATATGGTTATGAATTAAAAGTATGATTTTTATGCATATGGTTTAGATAAAAAATATGATTTACATATACATATATATATATATATATAGCGATATAAAAATATGATCTTTTAGAGATATACATAAATATATAGCGATATAAAAATGTGATCTTTTATATATATATAGCGATATAAAAATGTGATCTTTTATATATATATATATATAGCGATATAAAAATGTGATCTTATATATATATATATATATATAGCGATATAAAAATGTGATTTCTATATGTATAGCGTTATAATAAAAAATGTGATTTTTAAATGTAAATAGCGTTATTAAAAATGTGATTTTTAATATAAACCGCTTGAAACAGATTGCGATTGAAATGACTGGAAGAAAAATGGAATCCAGACCGACAATAAAGATTGACGGAGTGGAGACCAAAGGTGAGAACTCTTTCTCACTCAATTTATATTACAGTAAAATATATACTAGGATGCAGACAGTGCTTAGAAGCACCCGACACCTTTGATTGAAACCATGGATGTTTGGTTGTTTGTTTTATTTGATTGATTGTTAATTAATAGGGTTTGGCAACCCTATTAAGAAATTGGTTGAATTTGGTTTGGGATGTTAATTGAATTGATTAGAATTCGTATGTGTATGATGCGAGCCAATATTAGGCGAGGGATAAGGCTAGACCTTATTCCGGTTCTAGTATCGCACCATTATGCTGCCGAAATTTTCAAAAATAAAATGTGTTTGTTAAAAATAACATTTTTAATGTGTATATGAACTGTATTAAATATGCATGTGATGAATAAAATATTTAAACAATAATAATTTCATTTTTATTGAATGTATGAACTATTAAAAATATTCATGTGTTGAAATAAATATTTTATCGTTAAAAATATATTTTTTAACATATATATGAAAGGCAAAAATTCTCCTGAAATGAAAATAAATATTCATATACAAATCGGACGATTTGTTTATGTACACTCATTTAACTGACATGGATTGGGATGACATATTTTACACATCGCTCAACTGAACAAATAAAATCAGTATTTGTTGGGTGAAACCCCACACATGTATTGGGATGATATTTGACCTACACTAAATCCAGTTGTTTAGTTGTATGTCGATCAATGGGTTGACAGACTGTTGTATGCGTTAATTATTTATATTTAATGCTTATGCAGTTGAGTAGTGCACTCTGGATGATGGTTGATTGGTTTTGATTGTTGTTATATACATTTGTTGTATGAAATCCATATAAATAACATTATCTGGTAATTGATTGGGTCTGATTTCAATTCAGAAGGAACGAATATTTTAAAATAACAAATATTTTAAAATAACGAATATTTTAAAATAATATTCTGTAAAAGATCAAAATATGATTTTGATGTCCAATTTTGGATGGACATGAAAATATTGAAATGTGTGAAGCCGTATTGATTAGATATGCGTCATTTTGACGCGAACGATTTTTTTTTATAGATATCGAAAAGGAAATAATTTCAAAATCTGATATTTTGAAAATATTATCATTTAAATATTATAATGATATGGAATATTCAATTTTATTTAAAATTGAAAATGGAGTTAAAATCATTTTAAAACGAATTTGCAAACGATTTATAAAATACGTTTTAAACGGTCGATGAAACATATATAATATATATATTATATATATTTAATGGCCTGAATAGAACGCGTCGGGCCGTGACCGTTCGCGAATTTCGACCATTGACATCGAATTAAGATTACGGGAGATCCGACCGTCGGATTCTCGTAAAACCGGAACCGTTGGGTTCGTATCGAAAAGAGCTTTCCAAAGAATATAAGAGATTTGAAATCTACCTATTGGATTTGGAATTATGTCCAAGTCAAATTTGGAAAAGGTCGTTGTAAGTGCAGTTCGGTGGCCGTTATTGGAAACCGACTGTACGGGCCTTGATAAAATTATTAAAAATATTAATTTGTGTAAAATCATAATAAATGATTTGGAAAGAGTTGGGATGATAATTCCACAATTGAAAAGATAAAAATATAATTTTATCGAAATGAACTAGTTTATAACTAGAATAATAATCCAATTATTTTTAGAAATAAATTAATTGGATTTGAAATGGTTTTAAAATAACCATAATTTTCCAACAAATAAATTGGAATAGTTTGGAATGGAAATAATCTTCAGAATATTTCGGTATTGGATTTCGTGATTATACGGATATCGTTATGGGAATTTGGAAGGTACGGAGATCATTATTCCCAATACGATATCTGTTAGTTTCAGAATTTGATAATGAATATAAGCCGATATAATTTCTATTCAGAGCCTTGTATTTAGTATCAAATTGGATTTCGGTTTCATCGTGAATGGTGTCTTCACTAACACTGTTCTTAAACCCAGTTGAGAAAAGAAGAAATCTTTTAACTAAGATTTAGAAAAGTTTACCAATTAATTAACATTTAATTGGAATTGAAATGAAAGTTGACTGTGGGTTTATCGTGAACGATATTTTAAATAACACTTGTTCTTTAACTCAAATTAATAGTAAAATGTGATTTGGAATATATAAACCTATTATTAAGATTTAATGGAATTTCCAAAGTGAAGTTTTTCAATTTAATAAAATAATTTGGAATGGAATTCGATTTGGTAATAATCGAAGTGAGCTTCTATGGAGGAAGATTGTTAATATATATGTAATTTAAAAGGCTTTGTCGTTATTCCATTTATATTATTATTCAGATACGGAAATTGATATCGATTATATATTGATCTGTTTTCTATGACGATTCCATAATTAATGGAATGTGATTTTGGGTTTATCGTGAACTGTGTTTTAAATGACATTAGTTCTTTAACCCAGTTAAAGACAGGATTACATGTTTAACATTGTATATCGACCTGTATTTGTTGATCTCTGCTAAATATATATCTGTTTGGTGGCGAAGAATTTATTCTCTTGCTTAACAATCTTTTTTGAGACGTACAAGCTCAGAGGTTATATATAGGAAAAGATCAATGGTACGGGGTAGATTGTCAATGCCGCATGTTTGATTTCCCCAAGTTAAATAATCATTAATATTAATTTTTGGGAAGATTAAAACTAATTGGAGGTTTAATGAATCTTTAATTAGATTGAAGTGTGAATGTGATAATTTAAATTATCAAATTTGGGAAAATATCAAGAATGGAGTACCACCAGTTTTACTCCAGGCGGTAGTTTAATCTTTAATTAGATTTGAACGTGAAATGGTAATTAATTTTACTGATAACACTGTGGTGTTAAATATGGAGTATTACCAGTTTTGCTCCATGGGATAAATAGGTTGGGATTGAGAAATAAAACAAATGATTACTTCGGTAAGGTGCGCTAATCCCGACTAGTTTGGATAAACCTTAATTTGGTTTGAATTGATATCCAAAGGAAGATTAAAGAATAAATTTAAAGAATTTATCTTTGATAAAATTAATGGGAACCTTTCCCTAATGATGTGAATATTTGAATAAAATAATATTCTAAATTGGAATGAGGTGTATGTTGTGTTTGTGTAGCACTTGTTTATTATATACGCGAGTTATTCGGAAAGGTCGGGTTTATACCCATTCTGAATAACTGATTCGGCGATAAGTCGACGATGAAGACGGTGGTTGAAGACCGGAGTTCTTCACATCGTTTGGATGATTACCGATGTCTTGATTGGGATGTGCACCCAAAACAAGGTAATAAGTGGTGATCGTCCAGATATACTTGGAGACCGACCGGATATGCGAGGACCTCTCTCCTGTATTGGACATATGGGACAAGGAATAAAGTGCCTCCGATTTCGTTCAGACCCAGAACGAACTAGTAAATGGATGTGTATCTGACAGTGGATTTTATTCTATGTTGATTGATCTCTATTAAATATATATCTATTTGGCGGCGGAGAATTTATTCTCTTGCTTAACGCCCTTCTCTAAGACGTACGAGCTTAGACGTTATATATCGATAGACATCAGTCGCATGACGTGAATTGCCTGTGTGGCATGCTGAGATGCAAATGATCAAGGCTTCTCTTGAAAATCAGAGTCTTGTGGTTGATGATCAAAGCACGGCTTTAAATAGCATAGCTTTGTGTATAGCGTTAATTCGTGAGCCTCACACCTCAGTATGAGTCAAAAGCGGGATAAGGGACCCAAGGAGTGCATGACGTTTCCTTCTAGCTATGGATGGTGTCATGGTATGGAGCCCAGACATTTATTATGTTTTTACCTATGTGGATGATGGATTGCGAGGCGCCTCGGATATATCGGTTACTACGGAGCCGATGGATAGGTCCTATAGGACCAGGAAACGTGTGTTCAAGAATACCAATCCACTAACGTAAGTGTGGAATGGCAATGGAGGATCCAAGGGTCTACTGTGGGAGATCCTGAGGCATTTGCTAGAGTGTCTCAAAGTCGTCGAGGAGTACATCCCTTGCCTCCACTCATGACGGAAATCAAATTTCCAATACGTGACATTTCGGTTTTAGTTGTAAACCTATATTGCGACATAGTAGCATGGGATACTATGCCGTCTATGATTGATACATTTATATTTTAAGCTGTTTTTGACACTATACACTTGTTATAGTATCAAATTATTTGTTTTAAACGTACCAAGCATGTTTGGCTATTATAAGGGAAAACCCTATCCTCCGGCTTGCGTTGCATTGTGTGATGGGGCCTGGGTCTTATGATAGCTTCATTTTTTCAAAAAGCATTGCGATGTTTGTTTTATGCACTGGTATTCTTGGGAGGAAACCCGTTTCGTGTTATACGGCGTGGCCCCTTGATTTACTTTTAAAGTAAAAGATTTAATAACTGTTTTTAGTTCTCACACCAGTCACATGACTGACCTGGAATTTATTGTTTTAACCTAAACTCTGGGTGCCCCTGTTTTCCACACGGGCAGCTAGTAGTTGGGTTTCTGCAGATATTATATTCATAGGATCCTGGATTTACAGTTGGAACTATACTCGGAAAGTTCTGTATCAGTGTATTTCTTTCAGTTATGTTATGTATTAATTTTCCGCTGCATTGTTATTTTTAATCTCTAATATTTATCAAATGTATATTATTTATTCATACTCTGTTATATTCTTGTACTTTGATGTAATTGTTGTAATAAGCAACGAAATGTTCTTCTGTTTGCATTCTGTTTTGTCGTGTTCTCAACTCAATCTGGGCTTTCCCATAAGGGCAAGTTCGGGTCGTTTTAGCGTGGTATCGGAGCTTTGGTTTACGGAGCTTGAGAATAAGACATATTAGAACCGAACGAAAGAATTCATCAGAGATTGGATTAGTAATATCCAAGGGGAATGACTCATTAGAGATAGGATCAGCAGTATCCTAGAACGAGTGTGAAGAGTGTTATTTTTAAAAATAAAAATGGAAACAATTTTTTTTTGAAAAATTAAACCTTATTATATGTATTTGAGTATTTTATTTCAAATTGATTTTGGACTATCGGTATATAGAGATTTTAATATACGTCTGAACCACGTTAATACGAAGCCTCAAATATACTGGATGGATACAGAATCACACTCTAGTCGCCCAGACATAATTCTGATATTTGACGCATCATCATCAGTATTTATGTTTGAGTTTCAAAAGTGTGATATCTATATATTTCCAATTGACTGTGTGAGAACCAAAACTAGATAGGGTTTATTGTTTGTGATTTGGCACCAAAAATATGATTTTTGACTATATAAAAATTATATGTTTGGAAATTTAATCAACTAATTGATTGATGGTTGTGTTGTATGATATTTGGTGCGACTAAATAAAAATATTGGACTAATAAAACCAATATGTAAATGAGTGGTAAATTTAGCCAAATCGAATCAAATATTGAACTAAATTGAATTTTTTTTGAAATCGCATACATATACATGTATATAATTGAATAGGTCATAGCAAGGAAGCCAAGAAAAGGAATAAAATTGTATGTCCGACAAATAGGTACATCTTTTGTAACGACCCATAGTTTTCAGCCCCGAAAATCGACATAAATAACTTCACCGTATGTCATGTCGACCTTCCATACACCGAAAGCACCAGATTGTTAATGAACGAAATTAGAGGGTGAGATAAGAAAGAAAGAAAATATAGAATAGAAGAAGAAGAAGTACCAACACAAACATAGAGTCTCACATCGCAGCGGAACAAAATATAATATAGAAATAAATATTTATTAAGAGCTTTAAATAAAACTTACAATATCAGAGTATATCAACATCACTGGACAGTTATAATAATCTGTCCCATTTACAACACACAGCGGAATAGTATCAATATGATATCATACGTCTGAACTCTTTCATCCCGTCTCTTCACAGCATTCAATAATCTGAACCTGTACACCCCGGGCTAACCCGAGCATTTACAAAACACCGGGTCAGTCTGGTGAACCAGAGTGAGATAAACTCGCATAGTATTAAGGGTAAATCATCCAATCATGATTTTAAAGTCAAAATCTTTTCAAAAGAAAAATAATAATCGTAAGACCAAATCCACACATAAACACGGACGGTTTTAACCTTACGATAACCCAAAACATTTTTGAAATCAATATCTTTCCTCATATTATAATAATGTCTAAATACAAGTAAATAACAATCTGGTGGAACGCTTGCATCTCACGCTCCACATATATGGTATACAATCAAAACCGCAGGCGCTTATTGTAGATTGGATTCCAACTATGAAAAGGTATGGAACCACCTGCCGATAGTGTATCTCTAGAGGCGAATACACTAGGTTCAACAAGAACATCTTGCAACCCGGCCCACACATGACCGACCACTCATTTCGCTTGGGTGTATCGAATGTATATCACCAACGGTTGGGATCAACAACTGTTTCCCGAAAAGGGACAGCATCGATAGATTAAGGAAGCAAAAGGAAATTCTCAAGATAGGTGATTATACACCCTAATGGGAGCGACCACATAGCCATGCTGCCTGCCCGATTTTTGTCATTTCCCGGTTGTGAGGCTTGAGGTTTGAATTAACTTCAGAACATATGGACATCAATTTCTTTGAATGCCACATTGTCAGATCCCCTAGAAAAATCACTAATTGACGTCCACAAAAAATACCCTGGTTGGGAGCGACCCAACTATGATATGTTTGAAGAAATCAACTTACGTGACCCCGTTGGAATACTCTGTCGGACATTCGTCCATACAAGTCATCCAGGATCAGGATGAAACAAAGGCACCCTCCTACCACATCCTAGGAATCACCCTATAGATCAGTAGCGAGAAGTCCTTGTAATCCGTAGATTCCAATCATGACAGAATCACTGTTGAAATATCTCCGGTCGCTAAGCCAGAGAAATTCAATCAGTAGTTCGTCCGCTCATGAAGATCGACGGTCTTCAATTTTTCCATCTTCAATAATCTTATTTCACGTATTCGCTGGTCAGAATGGTTTTCGAATATAAATTCAATCCCGGTCTTTCCGTACCAACAATCATATGGGTCAGATTTGATAGTCGGTGATTTAACTATCAAATAAATAATTGTGAGAATAACATGAGTTCACCAGTTCAGTACCAACACTACATGGCCTCTTTAATTAAAAACGACTAACGATAGTTAATCTCAAATCCTTAGATATTCCAACATTTCAAATATAACTTATTTGACGTAAGATCATTATTTCAAACTATTCCACTTTCATATTTAGGAAAATATCATATTAAATTATTTATTCTACTATTGCTTAAAAACCATTTACTATTTTATTTCTCATTATCCATATTGGAAAAATGACTCATCTTATCATTCATAAATTTTAAGTTACGAAATCTTCTTTGATTTCATTACTGAATACATTAACTTCCCTTTTCCACTTTTTGAGTAAATCCATTCTCAAACTTAACTTTCCAATTCCCTTTTTACTTCGGAAATTCCATTTTTATTTCACATAATCTTCTTATATTCCTTTACTTCAGAAATATCATTACATATCTAAATGCCCAATCTATCCACTTCCGTTACCTGGGATATCACATTATATATTCTCGACTCTTCTATTTATATCGCATTATTATTTCTCATGTGGAAATAATAAATTATTTTCACCCTCTTCCCATTACAAACTAATATCATCCTCAGATAATCCCGAAGTTGTTCAAGTTGGGGTATTTATTTACCTCTCAGACCTTGATCACCAACGTTCCTATCTTTAGGTAGACATCAGTTGTAATTCAAAACCCGACATTTATTCTAATTCCAAACACGCCTCATTACTACTTATTTTACTTTATAAACTTCTACCCTTTTTAAATTCTAATCCTCGATTATAACTATTGTTTCTTAATCCATTGATCACGAATTTACTTACTAAAATATCCCCTCTCCTTTTACTTCTTTAAACAATACATTTCGTTGCTCGGATTTTTTTTCAATCCAAAACATGACTACCTCATTAACCAATTCCAAATAATTCTTTAATAATATAATTAACTTAAACAATTTCTTTTAATTATCACTTAAAACGATTATTCAAATCTATAACATTAAGTTAATTTCTAATTACTCACTTATAAATCTGATAAATATCAGAAAATTTCCTTTATAAAATCATTTAAAAATTAATTATAAACTCGATTAATAAATAATAAATATTTTTCCTTTTACAAACTTTAATTCAACATAATAGATTTAAAAATCTATTTTCAATTATAAAATAAATTTTATAACTTTATCTCGTCGATTTACCTGACGATAGATCGATATTTATAAAACGGATAATTCATAGACCATGTACTGCCGATCACTCAACCAATAGTACCCATTGGTTTAAACCAAACAAATGGTGGTTTTCAGGTCAATATTAAATAACCAAATCAACCATCTAATCAAAACAATTCAATTCAAATAAATAATGGTCTCATAACAGTCTATAACGACAATTCAATATCAACCACAACAATCAATCCAAACAATTTATTTATTAAAACACGTTTATTTTATAAACTTGACCAATAAGGTAACTTACCTCAATTGGAACCAATTCCTAAAAATAATGATTTGGGTTTCACTGAAATTAAACGACGTTTAATTTCATCAGATCAAACAATATATGAATATATACTAACAACAAGGCAATCATTAGCAACCATAGCACACAAAAATAAAAACCCAACTTATAAAATATAAGTGGGGAGAACTGAGTGAGTTTACTCACTTTGATTTGATTCTGTCGTTAAATCAGCCCGTTTCAGTTAAATTAAACGACGTTTAATTTAACTGAAAAAATCCAGCTGCTGTCTGCCCTGCTCGGTTCCCTTCCATCACGTAGTACTAGTCTTCTCGGTTCCCGTTTTTCATTTCATCGAATTCTGGCCATGTGAGTTTTCGAAATTAATATTTGAAGTTCATACCAATGTTTAGTTAAATAAACTATAACTAAATTTAAAACCTTTTTGGGCCTTACTTAAATTCATCCAGCCCATCACGTGTTTGACCGGCCCCCTTCCAATTTACATCAAATAAAACCCTCCGCTCCCCTTCACAACTATCGGATCCTACAAAAAAACATCCGTTGTCTCAAATTTTAGAAAAGCAAACCCTCCATGACCGAAAATCAAGATCTCCTCCACCATTGGCTCCTCCGGTGAAGGTCGCATGCTTCTACACTTCAGTCCCCCTCTTCGCCTCCCATTTCAGTTGTTCCGCACCCACGAGGGACCTTCGACGAACGAGCCCGAAGATTCAAGATGAAGGCTGACCCAACCCTAGTCCTTCAGTTTCAGCAAACCCGTCGCCACCCCAGATAAGTATTTAATACGGGTTTTTGTTTGTTGTGAAAATTTGTTTTGATTTTTCTTTTTTTTCAAATGGGTTTCTTCTTCACTGCTTATGTTCCAGGAAATGAAATATGGTGGTGTATTTATACTAGGGAACGAGCCAGATAAGATCAATGTCAAAACTTGAATTGTAAAATCATAGGTTTTGGTTTTGAGCTATGCCTAGTTTTTAGGTGTTTACTTTATGTTTCATTTATGCGGTGAGATCGAACTGTTGGTGATAGAACTCGGTTTGTGTGTGACGTTTTACAGTGAAATGTGAAGATTTGCAGTTGGATTTTGTTCATGTACTAACTCTGGTCAGAAAAACAACCATCGAGTTGTTCTTAGGAGAATCTATGAATTGTTTATTCGCATTTTATATTATACATTTCCTCTATTCGTACTGTATATACACTGTTGAATTGTATTGTCAATTCACTGTATATGACAACTTCTTGTATGTATTGTCTTGTTCAAGTTGTCTGTTCATATTTTAAACCATTGAGTTGTTTATTCCTGAAGATCTGAACTGTGACAATATAGGTAAGGCAGAACAGGGTCTGTATATGAGATTTACTGAGTTTTGTATTGGATTTACAGCATCATTGGTTGGATATACATCATCTCGGGTATTTGGATTTTCACACTGGCAGAACAGTCGTGGATTCAGTGACATTTGTTTAGTGTATGGCTATATATTTTGTAAAAAATTATACTTGAAACTATGGTGTATATATAAGAGTGTTTTACTTTTTCTTATTGTTCTTCATTGTATTCATCTTTTATTATATATATGTGTAAGTCTCTTTATATTTTTGTTCTGAATTCGACTGTGTATTTAATGGTATAAACATATACATATTTTTGTTTTCTTTAACTATTCATTGTCAATGCATATATAGTTGTATTGTGCTGTTTTATAGCTGCAGTATCCACTGTTACAACGGAGAAAATTTTGTGCTAATTGTTTCTTGAGTTGTACATTTTACTTTGTATATAGGAAATTTGCGTTTTACTTTTGCTGTGGGGAAAAATTGTGTACTGCTTCACACTAAAGAAACAAGATATATTTGTTGTGCTTACATTCGAATGAGTTATTTTATCTATTTGGTTCTGCACGTACAGACAAGGCTATATGAATATGTTGTTTCGTTCTTGTATTTGCAATGTTTACTCCCATTATACCTTCTATTTTTTTATATTCATGTAGCAACTTTTATTTGTTGGACAAACATAATGAAAACATGAAAAATCTGGGTTTCATTTGATATGCCGAATTGGTTATATTGTACACAGGCTTTAGGCTGTATTACTTCTAAAACTTATATAGTATTGGCACAATATAAATAAAATTCCAAAACAGTTAAATAAAAATCAATCAATATCATCGAATATATTAAAGCGAAATACCGTATAACTACAAATAAGGCTAAGATGGATTCCAAACCCGCCATTCAGAATTTCGGTTAAACGATATCAAGAAAATGTATTGATAAATCCTTATTTAATTAATTAAATAAACGTTATCGTTTTATAACGATTTCCATAGCGATTAATTTAAAATTTTATTTGGACATAACTAGCAATCTATACCACGAAACCCTGATTTTTCTCTTACATTAGAAAAATATAATCAAACTGATTCACGCGTTTCTCGTTTCACGAAATTCTGACTTACTTTAGGCCCTGTACAGCCGTTTAAAGTTCAAAGCGCCAAATTACGAACTACCGTGCCGCTGCAGCTCGTTATATAATATAATTATAAATTAAATGTTTTGACATCGTTTTAATAACGAATATATTTATATAATTCAATATAAACCATATTTAAACCACTTTAAATCGCTCGTTCACATTATACAACAAATTCAACATTTTCCCAATATCCCTAAAATAAAATATTAATATATTATTAATATAATTTAAATATTCAAATTAAAATGGTCAAATCCAATTATTTAAACTCAAATCAATATTTTAAATAAATAATATATTTTAAATAAATGGTCAGAAAATACGGGACATTACATTCTTCCCTCCTTAAAATAATTTCGTCCTCGAAATTGCTAAGCTAAGAAAAATGTTGTAAATCCCATTAACTTTAAAAATATATTTTATTCTAAAGCAAAACCAATTTATTATGGTAAAACAAAATTTTCAAAAATATCGAAAATTTTCTAACACTTTATATTCTCGGAAAAATTCGGCAAAGCCTCCCCTACACGGAGGGACTTCTGCGATATTGCAGGAACAAATAATATCGACCCACACGGTCGGAAAAAAACACAAAAATAAAAATCCAGAGTTTATATTTTCGCGTAAGCGTACCATTTTTGAGCGCTATTGAGTCTACTACTCAATTTATGTGCATTCTACGCAATAAAACTCAATCCTCATAATCATCTGGCAGCTGTACTTAACTTAATTCATCATATAAGTAACACATAATGAAATATTTAAATAACACTTCATTTTCATTTATTTTTTTATGGGTTTCAGTTTATTTAACTTTTTATTAAACCATGGATGAATTTTATTCAACCAATCTAACAAGCAAACAATAATCAATCACAACCAAGGCACAACAAACTCAATCGAATCGACTGAATCCACATTCAATATCACTATCTAATTTAATTCAACATATTTGAACATCAACCGATTTATATTCGATCAATTTCTATTTTATTATTATTCGTTAAATTTCCAAATTCAAATCAATTTTATTAAATTTCAGCACCATTTCTTAATTTATTTTCAATATCATTACTAATGATTTAATTCGATTTCACTTAACCCAGTTAAGTTCAATTCAAATATTTGAATTTCATTTAAATCAATCAACACACAATATTTCAATAATATCACAAAATTATTTCTTTTCTATACAAAAATAAATTTCAGGTAAAATTATTTCATGTATCCCCTCTACAAAACAATATTGTGTTCCTTACCAGTTCAACGCTTTTCAACACTTGAACCGATCAAACAACACAATACAAAACATTTGTATATAAAATTTACAAATATGCTCTCATATATATACTCAAACTCAATGTAGGATGTTACTAAACCCATCTCTATCGAGTTACGCCACCGAGCCAAGGTTATTACTAAACCAATAGCTATGATACCACTGTAACGACCCAGAGTTTTGGCCCAGAAAATCAACATAAATACCTTCACCGTATGTCATGTCGACCTTCCATAAACCGAAAGCACCGGATTATTAATGAAAGAAATTAGAGGGTGAGATAAGAAAGAAAGAAAATATAGAATAGAAGATGAAGAAGAACCAACACAAATACAGAGTCTCACATCACAGCGGAACAAAATATAATATAGAAATAAATCTTTACTGAGAGCTTTAATTAAAACTTACAATATCAGAGTATATCAACATCACTGGATAGTTATAATAATCTATCCCATACAACATACAGTGGAATAGTATCTATATGATATCATACGTATGAACTCTTCCAGCCCGTCTCTTCACAGCATTCAATAACGTGAACCTGTACACCCCGGGCTAACCCGAGCATTTACAAAACACCGAGTCAGTCTGGTGAACCAGAGTGAGATAAACTCGCATAGTATTAAGGGTAAATCATCCAATCATGATTTTAAAGTCAAAATCTTTTCGAAAGAAAAAGAATAATCGTAAGACCAAATCCACACATAAACACGGACGGTTTTTACCTTACGATAACCCAAAACATTTTTGAAATCAATATCTTTCCTGATATTATTATAATGTCTAAATACAAGTAAATAACAATCTTGTGGAACGCTTGCATCTCACGCTCCACACATATGGTATACAATCAAAACCGCAGGCTTTTTATTGGAGATTGGATTCCAACTATGACAAGGTATGGAACCACCTGCCGATAGTGTATCTCTAGAGGCGAATACACTGGGTTCAACAAGAACGTCTTGCAACCCGGCCCACACATTACCGACCACTCATTTCGCTTGAGTGTATCAAATGTATATCACCAACGGTTGGGATCAGCAACCGTTTCCCCAAAAGGGATAGCATCGATAGATTAAGGAAGCAAAAGGAATTCCTCTAGATAGGTGATTATACACCCTAATGGGAGCGACCCACATAGCCATGTTGCCTGCCCGATTTTTTTCATTTCCCGATTGTGAGGCTTGAGGTTTGAATTAACTTCAGAACATTTGGCCATCAATTTCTTTGAATGCCACATTGTCAGATCCACTAGAAAAATCACTAATTGACGTCCACAAAAAATACCCTGGTTGGGAGCGACCCAACTATGATACGTTTAAAGAAATCAACTTACGTGACTCCGTTGGAAATATTCTGTCGGACATTCATCCATACAAGTCATCCAGGATTAGGATGAACCGAAGGCACCCTCCTACCACATCCTAGGAATCATCCTATAGATCAGTAGCGAGAAGTCCTTGCAATCCGTAGATTCCAATCACGACAGAATCACTGTCGAAATATCTCTGGTCGCTAAACCAGAGAAATTCAATCAGTAGTTCGTCCGCTCATGAAGATCGACGGTCTTCAATTTTTCCATCTTCAATAATCTTCTTTCACGTATTCGCTGGTCGGAATGGTTTTCGAATATAAATTCGATCCCGGTCTTTCCGTACCAACAATCGTATGGGTCAGATTTGATAGTTGGTGATTTAACTATCAAATGAATAATTGTGAGAATAAGATGAGTTTACCAGTTCAGTACAAGCACTACATGGCCTCTTTAATTAAAAACGATTAACGATAGTTAATCTCAAATCCTTAGATATTTCAACATTTCAAATATAACTTATTTGACGTAAGATCATTATTTCAAACTATTCCACTTTCATATTTAGGAAAATATCATATTAAATTCTTTATTCTATTATTGCTTAAAAACCATTTACTATTTTATTTCTCATTATCCATATTGGAAAAACGACTCATCTTATCATTCATAAATTTTAAGTTATAAAATCTTCTTTGATTTCATTACTGAATACATTAGCTCCCCTTTTCCAATTTTTGAGTAAATCCATTCTCAAACTTAACTTTCCAATTCCCTTTTTACTTCGGAAATGCTATTTTTATTTCACATAATCTTCTTATTTTCCTTTACTTCAGAAATATCATTACATATCTAAATGCCTAATCTATCCACTTCCGTTACCGGGAATATCTTATTAAATATTCTCGACTCTTGTATTTATATCGCGTTATTATTTCTTATGGGGAAATAATAAATTATTTTCACCCTCTTCCCATTACAAACTAATATCATCCTTAGATAATCCCGAAGTCATTCAAGTTGGGGTATTTATTTACCTCTCAGACCTTGATCAACAACGTTCCTATCTTTAGGTAGACATCAGTTGTAATTCAAAACCCGACATTTATTCTATTTCCAAACACGCCTCATTACTATTTATTTTACTTTATAAACTTCTACCCTTTTTAAATTCTAATCCTCGATTATAACTATTGTTTCTTAATCCATTGATCACGAATTTACTTACTAAAATATCCCCTCTCCTTTTACTTCTTTAAATAATACATTTCGTTGCTCGGATTTTTTTCAATCCAAAACATGACTACCTCATTAACCAATTCCAAATAATTCTTTAATAATATAATTAACTTAAAACAATTTCTTTTAATTATCACTTAAAACGATTATTCAAATCTATAACATTAAGTTAATTTCTAATTACTCACTTATAAATCTGATAAATATCAGAAAATTTCATTTATAAAATCATTTAAAAATTAATTATAAACTCGATTAATAAATAATAAATATTTTTCCTTTTACAAACTTTAATTCAACATAATAGATTTAAAAATCTATTTTCAATTATAAAATAAATTTTGTAACTTTATCTCGTCGATTTACCTGACGATAGATCGATATTTATAAAACGGATAATTCATAGGCCATGTACTGCCGATCACTCAACCAATAGTACCCGTTGGTTTAAACCAAACAAATGGTGGTTTTCAGGTCAATATTAAATAACCAAATCAACCATCTAATCAAAACAATTCAATTCAAATAAATAATGGTCTCATAACAGTCTATAACGACAATTCAATATCAACCACAACAATCAATCCAAACAATTCATTTATTAAAACACGTTTATTTTATAAACTTGACCAATAAGGTAACTTACCTCAATTGGAACCAATTCCTAAAAATAATGATTTGGGTTTCACTGAAATTAAACGACGTTTAATTTCGTCAGTTCAAACAATATATGAATATATACTAACAACAAGGCAATCATTAGCAACCATAGCACACAAAAATAAAAACCCAACTTATAAAATATAAGTGGGGAGAACTGAGTGAGTTTACTCACTTTGATTTGATTCTGCCGTTAAATCAGCCCGTTTCAGTTAAATTAAACGACGTTTAATTTAACTGAAAAAATCTAGCTGCTGTCTGCCCTGCTCGGTTCCCTTCCATCACGTAGTACTAGTCTTCTCGGTTCCGGTGTTTTTCATTTCATCGAATTCTGGCCACGTGAGTTTTCGAAATTAATATTTGAAGTTCATACCAATGTTTAGTTAAATAAACTATAACTAAATTTAAAATCTTTTTGGGCCTTACTTAAATTCATCCAGCCCATCACGTGTTTGACCGGCCCCCTTCCAATTTACATCAAATAAAACCCTCCACTCCCCTTCACAACTATCGGATCCTACAAAAAAACATCCGTTGTCTCAAATTTTAGAAAAGCAAACCCTCCATGACCGAAAATCAAGATCTCCTCCACCATTGGCTCCTCCGGTGAAGGTCGCATGCTTCTACACTTCAGTCCCCCTCTTCGCCTCCCATTTCAGTTGTTCCGCACCCACGAGGGACCTTCGACGAACGAGCCCGAAGATTCAAGATGAAGGCTGACCCAACCCTAGTCCTTCAGTTTCAGCAAACCCGTCGCCACCCCAGATAAGTATTTAATACGGGTTTTTGTTTGTTGTGAAAATTTGTTTTGATTTTTCTTTTTTTTCAAATGGGTTTCTTCTTCACTGCTTATGTTCCAGGAAATGAAATATGGTGGTGTATTTATACTAGGGAACGAGCCAGATAAGATCAATGTCAAAACTTGAATTGTAAAATCATAGGTTTTGGTTTTGAGCTATGCCTAGTTTTTAGGTGTTTACTTTATGTTTCATTTATGCGGTGAGATCGAACTGTTGGTGATAGAACTCGGTTTGTGTGTGACGTTTTACAGTGAAATGTGAAGATTTGCAGTTGGATTTTGTTCATGTACTAACTCTAGTCAGAAAACAATCATCGAACTGTTCTTAGGAGAATCTATGAATTGTTTATTCGCATTTTATATTATACATTTCCTTTATTCGTACTGTATATACACTATTGAATTGCATTGTCAATTCACTGTATATGACAACTTTTTGTACGTATTGTGTTGTTCAAGTTGTCTATTCATATTGTAAACCATTGAGTTGTTTATTCCTGAAGATATGAACTGTGACAATATAGGCAAGGCAGAACAGGGTCTGTATATGAGATTTACTGAGTTTTGTATTGGATTTACAGCATCATTGGTTGGATATACATCATCTTGGGTATTTGGATTTTCACGTTGGCAGAACAGTCGTGGATTCAGTGACATTTGTTTAGTGTATGGCAATATATTTTGTAAAAAATTGTACTTGAAACTATGGTGTATATATAAGAGTGTTTTACTTTTTCTTACTATTCTTCATTGTATTCATATTTTATTATATATATGTGTAAGTCTCTTTATATTTTTGTTCTGAATTCGACTGTGTATTTAATGGTATAAACATATACATATTTTTGTTTTCCTTAACTGTTCATTGTCAATGCATATATAGCAGTATTGTGCTGTTTTATAGCTGCAGTATCCACTGTTTCAACGGAGAAAATTTCGTGCTACGATTTCTTGAGTTGTACATTTTACTGTGTATATAGGAAATTTGTGTTTTACTTTTGCTGTGGGGAAAAATTGTGTAGTGCTTCACACTAAAGAAACATGATATATTTTTTGTGCTTACATTCGAATGAGTTGTTTTATCTGTTTGGTTCTGCACGTACAGACAAGGCTATATGAATATGTTGTTTCGTTCTTGTATTTGCAATGTTTACTCCCATTATACCTTCTATTTTTTTATATTCATGTAGCAACTTTTATTTGTTGGACAAACATAATGAAAACATGAAAAATCCGGGTTTCATTTGATATGTCGAATTGGTTATATTGTACACAGGCTTTAGGTTGTATTACTTCTAAAACTTATATAGTATCGGCACAATATAAATAAAATTCTAAAACAGTTAAATAAAAATCAATCAATATCATCGAATATATTAAAGTGAAATACCGTATAACTACAAATAAGGCTAAGATGGATTCCAAACCCGCCATTCAGAATTTTGGTTAAACGATATCAAGAAAATGTATATATATATATCCTTATTTAATTAATTAAATAAACGTTGTCATTTTATAACGATTTCCATAGAGATTAATTTAAAATTTTAATTGGATATAACTAGCAATCTATACCACGAAACCCTGATTTTTCTCTTACATTAGAAAAATATAATCAAACTGATTCACACGTTTCTCGTTTCATGAAGACCCTGTACAGCCATTTAAAGTTCAAAGCGCCAAATTACGAATTACCGCGCCGCTGCAGCTCGTTTTATAATATAATTATAAATTAAACGTTTTGACGTCGTTTTAATAACGAATATATTTATATAATTCAATATAAACCATATTTAAACCACTTTAAATCGCTCGTTCACATTATACAACAAATTCAACATTTTCCTAATATCCCTAAAATAAAATATTATTATATTATTAATATAATTTAAATATTCAAATTAAAATGGTCAAATCCAATTATTTAAACTCAAATCAATATTTTAAATAAATAAAATATTTCAAATAAATGGTCAAAAAATACGGGACATTACATCTTTACTAATTTATTGGGTTTTGATGATTTTATGAGCCGATTGGCTAGCCGCTTGTCCTTTTCTTTTTCTTTTCGATTGGTGAGGGCCCTGTGAGGCTAGTTGCAGTTTTAAAGGTTTCACCATACAAAGGAGGTTATAGCGAAATTTTTCGAAAATTTAGGGTGTTAGCAAAAATTTTGAAGAATTTGAAAATTCTTAGAAATTGAAAAGTTGAAGAATGAAAGTTGAGTTGGTTAGTTAAACAACTTTCGGCTCCGTTCCCTTTCGAGGACGAAAAGATTTTAAGTGGGGGAGATTGTAACAACCCGGAATTTCAGAACTAATTTAAAAAATTTATTTTAGCTATTTTAATGGATTTTGAATTTTTAAAATGATTTATTTTAATTAATAATGACTAAAAATTTATTCTAACTGAAGTTAGAACGAATAAATTTATTTTAATTATAAAACGAGCCTGAATGGCGCGGTAGTTTGAAAATTCGATTTCAAATTTCAAATGAAAGTACAGGATTCAAAATAAATCGGATTTCAGTAAAACCAAAAATATCTGAATCTGTTTAATAATATCTTTGTAACGAGTGTGAAAAATCAAGATTTCATAACGAGAATTAAAAGGTATGTCTGGTTTAAAATTCAGAATAGTCACTATGGAATTTATATATATTTAATATAATATATGGCCCTTAAAAATAGCTATTTTGCAAACGACCTCCGTTTTCGATGAAACCACTTTTGTTGGATCCAGAATGTCAAATTGTTGCTAGATTCCCATTTTCAAAAATTTTGGAATTAATTTGTGAGCATGGTGAATTTAAACATGTTTGGTAATTTCAGTTTCAATTTAATCAACTGGAAATTTACCATTTTTCAAACGGTCTCCAAATTAGACGAAATTAGTTTTGTTAAGACCGTATCGTCAAAATGTAGCCAGATTTATTTTTCTGGAATTTTTGGAGTCCGTATGTGGCCCCGGTAAACTAAAATGTACGTTGAAATCAATTTTGAATGTTATATTAATTTATATTTTAATTTTGATGAAAACTGATCAAAACAGTCAAATTAGCATACGGAACATATCTCATTGTGTCCGAAATGGGGGTATTTAGCTTGGGGCGATAGTTGTTGGGTTCGATTTGGAGTTCGAATACAAAATTAACTTTTTGGAAACTAAATTATATTAAATATATAAATTTATATATAAGTCAACTCCATTTCCTCTTCTCTCTCACCTGTTGTTCACAGTTAAAAAAAACCAAGAATGTGAGACCCGGTCGTTCTCCCTCCAGCCCCTCCGACGTCGGCGCCGCCGCACCCCAGACCCCCGCCGCCGCCTCTTCGATCTGCTCCCGCCTCCTCCGCCTTCCCTTCCCTCTCCCCTTTCTCCACCGCGAAACCCTAAGCCCAAATCCTCCCCAAATCCGCCTCCACTTCCAGCTGTGCCACACGCCACCTGCTCCATCGCCGGAGCACCCCACGCCACCCTCCACCGACCACCCACAGCCACGGTGGACCCTCCTCCATTTAAAAATTGGATTTTTTTACAAGAAAATGCAAGTTTTTATTTTGATTTTAATTTAATGTAATTAGTTTTAGAAACATATAAAAAAACTAGTTTTTTTTTACATAGCATAGTTTTAAAAATCAGTTTCTTTTATATAGCATTATAAAAATATGATTTTTATATATGAATAGCATAATAAAAATATGATTTTTATATATGTAGTAGCGGTATAAAAATATGATTTTTATATATGTAGTAGCTATATAAAAATATGATTTTTATATATATAATAGCAATAAAAAAATTTGATTTATATTATATAAATGACAATAAAAAATTTTGATCTATATTATATGAAAGGCAAGATAAAAATTTGATTTTTATTACATGAATAGCGATATAAAATTTTGATTTTTATTATATGAATAGCGATATAAAAATATGATTTTTATTATAAGGATAGCAATATAAAAGTGTGATTTTTATATGTATAGCGTTATGATAAAGATATGATTTTACAATATAAATAACATAGAATAAAAATATGATTTTTGTTATGTAAACATCGTTATAAAAATATGATTTTAATTATGTAAACATCGTTAATAAAATATGATTTTTATTATGTAAACATTGTTATAAAAATATGATTTTTATTATGTAAACATCGTTATAAAAATATGATTTTTATTAAGTAAACATCGTTATAATATGGTTATAAATTTAATATATGATTTTTATGCATATGGTTATGAATTAAAAATATGACTTTTATGCATGTGGTTTAGATAAAGAATATGATATATATATATATATATAGCGATATAAAAATATGATCTTTTATATATATAACGATATAAAAATGTGATCTTATGTATATATATATATATGGCAATATAAAAATCTGATCTTATATATATATATACATATATGTATATATATGTATATATATAGCGATATAAAAATGTGATCTTTTATATATATAGCGATATAAAAATGTGATTTCTATATGTATAGCGTTATAATAAAAATGTGATTTTTAAATGTAAATAGCATTATTAAAAATGTGATTTTTAATATAAACCGCGTGAAACAGATTGCAATGGAACTGACTGGAAGCAAAACGGAATCCAGACCGACAATAAAGAATGACGGAGTGGAAACCAAAGGTCAAAACTCTTTCTCACTTAATTTATTTTGCAGTAAAATATATACTAGGATGTAGACAGTGCGTAGAAGCACTCGACGCCTTTGATTGAAACCATGGATGTTTGGTTGTTTGTTTTATTTGATTGATTATTAATTAATAGGGTTTGGCAACCCTATTAAGAAATTGATTGAATTTGGTTTGGGATATTAATTGAATTGATTGGAATTGGTATGTGCATGGCGCGAGCCAGTATTAGGCGAGGGATAAGGCTAGACCTTATTCCGGCTCTAGTATCGCGTCGTCATGCTGCCGAAATTTTCTAAAATAAAATGTGTTAGTTAAAAATAACATTTTTAATGTGTATATGAACTGTATAAAATATTCATGTGTTGAATAAAATATTTAAACAACAAAAATAGCATTTTTATTGAATGTATGAACTATTAAAAATATTCATGTGTTGAAATAAATATTTTATCATTAAAAATATAATTTTTAACGTACATATGAAAGGCAAAAATTCTCCTGAAACGAAAATAAATATTCATATACAAATCGGACGATTTGTCTATGTGCACTCATTTAACTGACATGGATTGGGATGATATATTTTACATGTCACCCAACTGCACAAACAAAATCAGTATTTGTTGGTTGAAACCCCTTACGGGTATTGGGATGATATTTGATGTACACTAATCCCAATTGTTTAGTTGTATGTCGATCGATGGATTGACAGACTGTTGTAAGCGTTAATTATTTATATTTAATGCTTGTGCAGTTGAGTAGTGCATTCTGGATGATGGTTGATTGGTTTTGATTGTCGTTATTTACATGTGTTTTATAAAATCCATATAAATAACATTATATGGTAACTGATTGGGTCTAATTCCAATTCAGAAGGAACGAATATTTTAAAATAACAAATATTTTAAAATAATTAATATTTTAAAATAATATTCTATAAAAGATCAAAATATGATTTTGATGTCCGATTTTGGATAAACACGAAAATATTGAAATGTGTCAAACCGTATTGATTAGATATGCGCCATTTTGACGCAAACGATATTTATATCGATTTTATTTATTTTTATAATAAATATCGAAAAGGAAATGATTTCAAAATCTGATATTTTGAAAATATTATCATTTAAATATTATAATGATATGGAATAATCATTTTTGATTTAAAATTGAAAATGAAGTTAGAATCATTTTAAAACGAATTTATAAAAGATTTATAAAATACGTTTTAAAACGAAATCGACAAAATATATGTAATATATATTTAATGGCCTGAATAGAACGCCCCGCGCCGCGACCGTTCGCGATTTTCGACCATCGACTTTGAATTGACATTACAGGAGATCCGACTGTCGGATTCTCCTAAAACTGGAACCGTTGGGTTTGTATCGAAAAGAGATTTCCAACGAATATAATAGATTTGAAATCTAAAGGTTGGATTTGGAATTATGTCCAAACCAAATCTGGAAAAGGTCGTTGTAAGTGCATTTCGGTGGCCGTTATTGGAAACCGACTGTACGGGCCTTGATAAAATTATTAAAAATATTAATAATTTGTGTAAAATCATAATAAATGATTTGGAAAGAGTTGGGATGAATTCCATATTTGAAAATATAAAAATATATTTTTATCAAAATGAACTAGTTTATAACTAGAATAATAATCCAATTATTTTTAGAAATAAATTAATTGGATTTGAAATGGTTTTAAAATAACCAGAATTTTCCAATAAATAAATTAGAATGGTTTGGAATGGAAATATTCTTCGGAATATGTTGGTATTGGATTCCGTGATTATACGGATATCGTTATGGGAATTTGGAAGATATAAATATTGTTATTCCCAATATGATATCCGTTAGTTTCAGAAATTGATATTGAATATAAGCCGATATAATTTCTATTAAGAGCCTTTTGTTTAATATCAAATTGGATTTTGGGTTTGTCGTGAATGGTGTTTTCATTAACACTGTTCTTAAACCCAGTTGAGAAAAGAATAAATCTTTTAATTAAGATTTTGAGAAGTTTACCAATTAATTAACATTTAATTGGAATCAAAATGAAAGTTGATTGTGGGTTTATTGTGAATGGTGTTTTAAATAACACTTGTTCTTTAACTCAAATTAAAGTGAAATGTGATTTGGAATATATAAATCTTTTATTAAGATTTAATGCAATTTTCCAAAGTAAAGTTTTCCAATTTAATAAAATAAATTGGAATAGAATGGAATTTGATTTGGTAATATTCGAAGTGAGCTTCCATGGAGGAAGACTGTTAATATATATAGAATTTAAAAGGCTTTATCGTTATTCCATTTATATTATTAGTCGGATTCGGAAATTTATATCGATTATATATTGATATGTTTTCTGTGAAGATTCCATAATTAATGGAATGTGATTTTGGGTTTATCGTAAACTCTGTTTTAAATGACATTAGTTCTTTAACCTAGTTAAAGAGAGGATTACATGTTTAACATTGTATATCGAACTGTATTTGTTGATCTCTGCTAAATATATATCTGTTTGGTGGCAGAGAATTTATTCTCTTGTTTAACACCCTTCTTTAAGACGTACAAGCTCAGAGGTTATATATAGGCAAAGATCAATGGTACGGGGTAGATTATCAATGTGGCATGTTTGATTTCCCAAAGTTAAATAATCATTAATATTGATTTTTGGGAAGATTAAAACTAAGTGGAGGTTTAATGAATCTTCAATTAGATTGAAGTGTGAATGTGATAATTTAAATTATTAAATTTGGGAAAAGAGCGAGAATGGAGTACCACCATTTTTACTCTAGGCGATAGTTTAATCTTTAATTAGATTTGAACGTGAAATGGTAATTAATTTTGCTGATAACACTGTGGTGTTAAATATGGAGTATTACCAGTTTTGCTCCATGGGATAAATAGGTTGGGATTATGAAATAAAACAAATGATTACTTCGGTAAGGTGCGCTAATCCCGACGAGTTTGGATAAACCTTAATTTGGTTTGAATTGATATCCAAAGGAAGATTAAAGAATAAATTTAAAGAAGTTATCTTTGATAAAATTAATGGGAACCTTTACCTAATGATGTGAATATATGAATAAAAGAATATTCTGAATTGGAATGAGGCGTATGTTGTGTTTGCATAGCACTTGTTTATTATATATGCGAGTTATTCGGAAAGGCCAGGTTTATACCCATTCTAAATAATTGATTCGACGATAAGTCGACGATGAAGACAGTGGTTGAAGACCGGAGTTCTTCACATCGTTTGGATGATTATTGATGTCTTGATTGGGTTGTACACCCAAGACAAGGTAATAAGTGGTGATCGTCCAGACGTACTTGGAGATCGACAGGATATGCGAGGACCTCTCTCCTGTATTGGACATATGGGACGAGGAATAAGTGGCTCCTGTTTCGTTCAGACCCAGAACGAACTAATAAATAGATGTGTGCCTGACATTGGATTTTATTCTATGTTGATTGATCTCTATTAAATACATATCTGTTTGGCGATGAAGAATTATTTTTTCTCTTGTTTAATGCCCTTCTCTAAGACGTACGAGCTTAGAGGTTATATATCGATAGACATCAACCGCATGGCGTGAATTGCCTTTGTGGCATGCTGAGATGCTAACGATCAAGGATTCTGTTGAAAAGCGGAGTCTTGTGATTGATTATCGAAGCACGACTTTGAATAGCATAGCTTTGTGTATAGCGTTAATTCGTGAGCCTCACACCTCGGTATGAGTCAAAAACGGGATAAGGGACCCAAGGAGTGCATGACCTTTCCTTCTAGCTATGGGTGGTGTCATGGTATGGAGCCTAGACATTTATTATATTTTTACTTATGTGGATGATGGATTGTGAGGCGCCTCAGATATATCGGTTACTACGGAGCCGATGGATAGGTCCTATAGTACTAGGAAACGTG